>JAHFWI010000045.1:3641279-4855039 GCA_028554975.1 Himalopsyche kuldschensis
GCTTACTTCGTAAAATAGTAAAGTTAACCTTTCCTACGTCACTTAAAAAAATATTTGCCCTGCTTGCGAGTTTATTCTGCGAGACAAATGGTTGCGAATTTCCCTCGTAGAGTCTCTCGTAGCACCTGACAGCGAACACTGCCTTCCTGAATCTCGCGCCGTCATATCAAAGAAAAGAGATAAAAGAATTCTTAATAGGGTTCATTCTGACAATAAAACTGTCCGATAGTGGAAATCATTTTTTAGTCTACACAATTGTTGTTTTTGCTCTTGTATAAAATAAGCAAAATTCTTCATTATTGATCAGCTAAATCTAAAATTTGTAGAAGAAACTGCCATTCAAATTACCATCCGAAACATCAACCGAAAACTATTATTTGGTCGCACTGTTTTTAATTGAAGATTACTATAATAAAAATGAACACACAGAAAATTAACAAATTGAGTCGTTCTTAGTTTCAATTGAATTTTATAATATTGATGTGGAAACTAATAACTAAAATAGTAATATATTAAGGAATTCTAATATTTTATTGTTTTTATTCATATGCAACATAGTTTTTTAATACACTGTATTTTATATATAATGACACCTCAAAATATGTTACATCTGTCCTCTCTCGAACGACTATTGTTGTTTAGTCAAATTTAAGATATCAGGAAATAAATTCATTCTTGTAATACCTGTACGTCATCTCCCAAATGTCTCTGGTGAAAACATTGCTGCTGTGTGTGAATCTCATATTAAGTGCAATAACCCATAAATAAAATTGCTTATCTCGCTTGACGCCCGACAGTGCATGGCTTTCATAAAAACTTCAAGGCGATAAATAATCCCTTATCGGCGGGCGCACGTGTTAACGATTTTGAAACGGCCATTGTTTTTCAGGTAAACGACCACAGAAAACGCCTGATTGGGTTCTGGAGCATTTGGAATCACGCGCCAAATTTGTCAAAACAATCAACTTCGCGTCAACATGGCCTGATATTTATAATGAATGGATATTGTTGTATAACGTCTGATGCAATCTTTAACGATTAAATGCCGTAAAATATACTTACAAATGAAATTAAAATTTAGTCGAAATCTCACAAACAACTTGTTTTATTTACATTTCAAAACTAAGCGTCCTTATAAAAAGACCCTATATATACTCTGATTTTGACCCTTTAGAACAGTGATGCACAACCTGCGGCCTGCAGTGACATTTATGCGACCCAATACGACAAATATCAATCACCTACTTTTCTTCAGAACTAAAAAATAAAAAATTTTCAATTTTATATACACAAAAAATATCGATAATTTCATCACTATTACCCATGCAGCCATCTAACTATCTGAGAATCACTGCCTTAGAAGTAGAGACACCTAACTCATTTTTCGATACGTTTCATGAGAGCTAAAAACCAGGTTCCACCATTTATCAATTTTACCTATTATTTAACAGATACATCCTTTTTCACACTATCTTTAAAAGTGATGCCTTGCCTTGGATATCTGATTAATTTGTTAAATTAAAATTTTAGTAATGTGTTTTTATATATGTTTTGTTCTTTTATTTAGTGGAGCTATGCACTAGAAAGTGATTTTAATACGCATTGAAATATCTTTGTATTCACTTCTCCTATTGATATGACTGTTACCACACATAACCTAATATATTGAATCTAGTGGCATTCATTACTCAAAACCTGCAAAAAACGAGATCCGCTTCTTTTATCCTAAGGTGTAATTTATTAAAAATGTGTCGTTGTAAAGTTCAGTGGATCTATGAACAAGAAAGTGATTTTAATACGCATTGAAATTGTTTTATTGTAAAAAATAAAATATAATACAGAGCATTACAGCTGACGCCAATGCACCATGCATTTGACAAATTTTATAAAACATATGACACAAATTTGAATCGTTTGAATTTTGTACTTTTCCATGAGTTTTGTCGCTATCGACCCGGGTTTCGACTTTCATCATCTTCAGGCATTCCAAGTGCACGGATGTACTTGAACTGTCCAAAACTCAAAATTAAAACGATTCAAATTTGATATTGAAATTCCATCAAGCACCATCAGTCGAAATACTTAATAATACGACACAAAATTTAAATTTAAAAAAAAAATATATATGAAACAGAACAGAAATATATTAGTTAGGTAAAAAGAAAAAATATATAAACTAAACACAAAGATCACTGCTGAAGATGTCCACATCTACGGCCAGTGCATTCATCAGCCAAACAGCCCTTGCGACTGGCGACTCAAAAGACCTGCAGGACAAACAAGTTCTGACAAATAAAATTGATTGACCTAGGCTACTACCACGTAGGAAGACACTGGGAACATGCAAGCTTAAAGACTCAAGGATTTCGGGGAAATATCTCCGTATCCATTTCTCCTACTTATAAATAAAGGGTCTTTTTATAAGGACGCTTAGTTTTGAAATGTAAATAAAACAAGTTGTTTGTGAGATTTCGACTAAATTTTAATTTCATTTGTAAGTATATTTACGGCATTAAATATGGAATATAGCATCAAATGTCTGCCAATATCCATTCATTATAAAATGGGCCATGTCGCTAAATTTGACTTTTTTGACAAATTTGGGTAAACTTCCAACTGCTCCAGAACCCAATCAGTCGTTGTCTGTGGTCGTTTACCTGAAGTTCCTTGGTTAGTTGGATTTTATACGGGTGCAGACATAAGGCCCGATTCAAAATTCGCCAAGTTGAAGTCGCAGAAAAGCCAAGTTCTTGTGAACAACGAGAAATAAGCTGCCTTGGGTTTTCCTGTACACTTTCACACACAGCAGCAATGTTTTCACCAGATATTGTATTTTGATGACGTACAGGTAGGTGTTGGCCGATTATTTACCAAACTGGTTGACTCAAATTTGGCCACTAAACAATGAATAATCTACTCAGCAGGACAAAGTAACATATTTTGAGCGTCCCTATTGAAATACCCTTTATAACTCTTATTCATATACATAACTCACAACCAGCAAAAATCGAGATTCGTTTCTTTCATAATAAGGAGCCGTTTTTATAATAATCCAAGATTGTTTCTTCATTGATAACATGACGTAGCAGTTAACCTAAAAATCTCAACGAATCGTGTCGTTGGGATTTTCCCAAAAGCTCTTCTTATAAACGGTGATTATTTTCCTCTCATTCAAATCATTAACATAATGCGCTAAGAATAAGGGCGCCGCTTCTCCCTTTTTTTAACACCGAATTTTCCCCCTGCTTATTAAATTTTACAGTGTAATTATCATTTGATAGTATGCAGATTTACTCGATACTGAGAAAATACTAACAATTATTTAATACCGTTGCGTTATAAAGAAAATGGATTTGCAATACAAAAGATATCTTAGACAGTGGTGTAGGTATAGAAACATATTTAAAAAAAATCCGATCTATGCAATGTAATGCAATAATTTGCATTGTTTGTATGTAATAACATCACATTTAAGGTCAACACCATATTTTGAAAAGGTTCTTACTGCTCTTGACCCTGTTTTGAGATATAAGCATAATTTGGATTGATATTAAGTTATTCAAAAGATAAATTTCACTTCTTTCAACTCAAACTATTCTATTCGGAAAAAATGATCTTAGTGATGGAAATAGTGTTGATACTGTGAGAGTTTTATCAAATAAATTTATGAAAAACAGTTTGCAGATAATACTCCAGTATTCTGCCAACTTCATGATTAAACAACATATGACTCTGATGTTAACAAACACATGAAAGAATGCGATTAATACTACCCTTTTCGACCAAAATGTCTAGACCAAAATTTCAGTTAGAACCTTTTTAAAGTAAGGTGTGACAATTAATGTCACTTCTTGGTGGAAAGGCATTATTTCAATTAAATAAACACATTTATCACTTTAAAGTTGTAAGCAGTCATTTCTTGAGTGGATAAAAACATTTTATAGTCCTCTTTCCACGTGTATTATGGCAAGATCAAGACCGGTTTCGCTCATCGCAAGCATCGTCAACTGATGGAATATACAGTGAAACAACTTCATTCATACCAAAAAGAGAAACATAATCAACGATTGGTTTAATAAATTTAAACATTTGATTTTACTACTTCCATGTCAGGGTATAGACACTTAAAGATCGGAACCGATTTCGCTATTCACGTGCCTTTCTTACGGGTGAACATGCTTCCGATCAGTTGAAAATGCTTGCGGTGAGTGAAAAGTATCCATATTTTTATACAATTATATGTACATAAAAAAAAGTACCATCTTCTATTGAGGCACGGTAAATTTAAATTTTGTTTCTGTATTGTGGAGAAAATTGCTATATAAATTCACCAACTTTTATGTCATTGAACGTCATTGATGTGAGATGAAAAAATTACATTGATTCACGAGTGTGAAATTTATTCTGTTAATAATCTAATACTAAATAGTGTTCTAACGATGATTCAATGCATGTTGCCGCACTGCAAAAATTAATAAGTACATACTTGAGTGTTGGTGCTTAAAAAAATAAATTTATATCGGCTATAGAGTTAGTTAACCCCATAAACGCGGCACGGCGCAGGCTTTTAGCCTTTAATTGACTAACGCAGAGAAATGACCCAATTGTTTTCAAAGAAAGAAAGGGTTAGGTCACTTTGACCCCTCCTAAGACGTCGGAATCTGAATTACGCGTCGATTTTCTAATATCGGATTTCTTCACATAACATCGCATGCACAATTTACAATGATTATTGTGTCGGTTTTCTTCTGTGAGAAATTCAAATTAAATATCCAAACAATATAAACCTGGGCTGTGGAGTCGGTAAAAAAAAGTTCGACTCCGAGTCCAGCATTTACAAAAACCTCGACTCCGACTCCAACATTGACCAAAAACACGACTCCGACTAAAAAAGTTTAATATCGTCACTTTTTTGCCTAATTTTCCTATTTATGTGTATTCAATTAAATATCAACCCTACCAATCCGGCCAAGAGCCAAATTTTATATATTACTATTATTGCTACCCGGCGTCGCTTGGACTAAGCGACCAATAATTATTTAATGTTATATCATTCGACATAATTATATCACAAAATCTAACATCCAAAATAGAGTTAAAATAAAATCACAAATTTTATTTAATTTGATGACAGCCCTATTCTCGCCCATTAAAATATCCAACTTCAAAGAAAAAATCTAATTTTCAGTCAAAGAAATGTCAAATAATACCTTAACGTAAATAATATTAATAAAAGCCGGGAAAAGTCAGTAGAAGACTAATTTATTACATTTTGACTAAATGTCTTCGCCGATAAAAATTCAAACATATTTTCTTTCATATTCGTTTACAGACCCACATACATACATACGCCGTTTCGGTTTTAAATATAAGATATGCAAAAATAAAAAGTTTAAACTTTTCAAAATTTCCGACTCCGAGTACGACTCAGGCCAAATGGCCGCGACGACTCCGACTGCGACGCCGACAACTATAACAAAGACTTTAAATGAAATATTTCGAATGCTACTAATACCAATAGTAAATTGACAAACATGTTTAGGTCCATTTGACACACCTCAAACACAACAGACTCAAACCAAAAATATGGTGCGGCCATCAAAAATTTCCATATGACCACAGTGCAATTTTCCGTGAAAACCACTGGGCTCGAGCAAGACCAGCTGAAAGTAATCTAATCGGTCTCTTTATAGACGACGACGTTGACCACTCGACTAAAGACATGAATTGACGGAATTTTTATTGAATCAGATCTATATTTAAACAAATTATTATAGTTTAGAATTTCGACTGACGGTGCTTGATGGAATTTCAATATAAAATTTGAATCGTTTGTTAATTATACTTTTTCATGAGAAATGTCTGAAGATGCCGAAAGGCGAAACCATGGTCGTTGACACTTATGGAAAAGTACAAAATTCAAAAGTTTCAAATTTGATATTGAAATTCCATCAAGCACCTTCAGTCTAAATCCTAAATTATTTAAACGAAACTTCAATAATTGAAACGTGGCTTGGCTGTGTAATTCCACTTGTTGTGTAACTAGTAACTACATTCTAAATCATGATAACTTTTCTTGGAATGCTTGTTTTTTTTTTTAATTATTATAGACTTAAAAATAATATATATTTAATCTGATTACTTCAATTCAAATATGGCAAGGAACAAGCAAACTAAATATAATGGATAAGAATGACGAGCTTAATCCAAAGAATAGACATTCTTGGTATTATATTTTTCCCACCAAATTTTTCCCTCAGAAATTATATTTCAACTTTTATATCGCAGCACGCATTTGCTTTATGAAAATATTGTTATCAAAAACAATCAGTAGTATCGTCCTCTTACATCCCTTAATACTTACCCTATCATATAATAATACGATTCTCTTTATTTGCGGGCGGTCGGGGGGCGGGGGCGGGGGGCGACACGGCTGCTTAAACCTTTATTCGCCATTAAGATTACGCGAAAAAAAAACTTTTAGGTACAAAGTGCCCGAAAAGTTGAATTTAATAAACGCAGCGATTCTTCCTGAAAACTGAAAAGAAAATTTATCGCGGGCCTTTTTTTTTAGAACCCCATAAACGTAAACACCACAGTGCGAAAATATTGTTTAACCCTTCGCAGAAAAGAAGCCTTGCGCAATGGGTAAATCTTATTCTAACTTTGTATTTTAATAAGTAATTTATACTGTTACTTTTTAAAATCAATATCAAAGATATAGAATACTTGGATATATAATATTTAGGTATGAGTCGATTATTTCATTCTAATTGCGTTACAAACAAGTCAGTGCTAATAAAAATAATAAGTTATCCACATTTAATTTATTGAATCAAGACGAGTTTCGCTCATGGCGAGCATTATCAACTGATGAAAAAAAACGGTCCTGATCCAAACCGGAACCGGCACAATAAATTTAATGTGGAATAAGTCCGGTCCGTGGCGCCGTGTCAACGTTGTTGGCTTGCGTGCCGGCTTACGAGCTTTTTTTTCAGTCGGTAAATCTGTTCAAAGGCATGGGTGTAGAGACTCCAATTACTCGACTTCTCAACTACTCGATTATCGAGTAGTAAAATTTCAAAATACTCGAGTACCAAAGTATACTCGAGTAGTTTCAGATGTACCAAAATATACATTTTTAATTCGAATTTGTGTATATTTATAAATGACATACTCGAATAGTTGAGATGACGAGTAATTGGAGTCTCTACTATGGAGCAATGTAGATCTGAATTTTTCCTAGAAAATGTTATTTGTATTCAATATATTGTTTATTGATTTGATATCATTGTAAAAAGAACATTATGCAGAGAGAAACACTATCTAAAAGTTGTTGTTCTCTTCTCTGGGTCTACGGCACCCCCACAGCTCACGTATGTATTTATTTTACCCGCCCAGGTTAGGGTTGAAATCATAACATGTAATGGTCGCGCCTAATTCGAGGGTGCTAATTTATGAGTAAATGTTTTTTTAAAACATTTTCTCTTTTTAATTTTAAACCCTTTACGGGCGGGCCAAACGGTGTTGCTGTACGTCGATAA
Organism: Himalopsyche kuldschensis; assembly: GCA_028554975.1. NCBI lineage: Eukaryota > Metazoa > Arthropoda > Insecta > Trichoptera > Rhyacophilidae > Himalopsyche > Himalopsyche kuldschensis. The sequence continues at coordinate 3,648,824 of JAHFWI010000045.1, forward strand.
GAAAGGGTTAGGCACCTACCCTTAAAAATTACAAAAGCAGATTTTTCTGCAAAAAATAAATCCAACAACAGACTCGGGTAAAGTGAAATTGTATGAAAAAGCATTTTCATTATCAGCAGCATTTTTAATTTTTGTTTTTCCCTACTCTTTCAATTCCAAGAAAAAGTTTTAGTTTCTGAAATAAAATATATTTTTTTTAACCATATCCGCTCCCAATGAGAGTCATATTCTTATTCATGCTCACGTTCACTAGTTTGGGTGGACGAAGAGAATTGTCCTGGCAAAATATTTCTTTCGGCTTATCCAAAGCCAAAATGAGAATTATTGAGAATGTTTAATTGATTGTCTTAGTCTTATATAATTTGACTCCCGGGGCTCCTTTGGACCCTGAGAAGTGCGGAATATGCTCTGATGGTACAGGAGGTTTGGAAGATTTTTTTGAGAATTATCTATTTGAGGACATCCATATCCATACCAGGATCGTAGCAAGGTCTTCTGGCGCCTTGGGTAGGAGTATATTTTGCACTTCTTGGCATAATTTTTGCGCCCCCTATGCTTAGCTTCTTATTCACCAGACCCTAGCTACTGCCCTGATGGAAACTACCCATAGCTTTATCTAACCGTTTTTCTCTTCGTAGAAAAACATATGTTGATATTAACTCCGCAAAAAGTCCAAATGCACCAAATTGGGAGCGGAGATGGTTTTTTGAATTTATACTGTGTTAAAATAATAATTAATATAATAATATATATCCATAATCTAATCAAAATATATGTTGATAATTTAGTTTAATAAAAACTCTCGAAAAGAAAAGTGAAAAGGGAAACTATGTAACAAATTTTGTTTTTGTTCAATAATATGACCGTGTAAAACAGGACACATCGATAACCGTGTAAATCGTCAGCGAGGTGTACTTTAAATATGACGATAATACAACGCGGTGTCATATAATGCAACGGCAAAAATTCGAATGCACACTCATTTCGAAATAAATAGCAAAGTTTTCTAATTAAAGACGCAAAGAATTTGAAAAAAGAACGTTTGAATCGACATTTTGATTTGATGAAAGTCGTGCCCACTAATTTGGACTTGTACTTCCTAACACTAGCGAGTGGATGCTTTACTTAACGACCTCTCTTATTTTCTACCAACTCAGCTTCTGGGAGGCGTGGCAAAAACAGGAAAGATTCAAAACCCAATCTCGGTCGCGTAAAAAAAATAATACTTTCGTTTCTTATAAGCATCGACAAAAAATGCGATCAATAATGGTAAAAAAAACAGTTTCCTTCGTGTATTATATTTTATAAATGTAATATTGTATTCTGCTAATCGTTAATTATAAATAAAAGCCATTGAAAATCTTTATATTACTGGGATAGAAACATTATTTACCTGTAATTTTTGTTGGTTTTAATGAAAATTTACAGATGTAGACTAATTATTCTCTACGGCTACACAGGATTTATATATGATGATTTTATATGCGGTAACGGCAATATCGCTTATTGAGATCAAAATATTTTTTGAAGGTATTTATTGAGATCAGGACCGGTTTCGCACATCACGAGTATTTTCAACTAATGTGAAATTAATCAGTTGAAAGTGTTCGCGATGAGTGAAACTGGTCCTGAGCGAAACCGGTTCTTATCTTAATAAACTAATTGTGGAAAAAGTTCAAAATTGTTTTATTGTTTTTTTTCATATTATGCCTTTCCGCCAAATATTGAATACCTTAATTGACATAAAACAGATTATCACGTTTGAATGTCATTTAAGGCAGTATTCTGGTCTAGGATTTTGGAGAAATCATTTTTTTCTTTTTGCATATTATCAAATTTCAAACCTTTAAAAATATGCTCTTACAAGGACTTTTCGAAATTTCAAGTATTTTCAGAGATACAGCTACTTTAGTGAAGTAGTATCTAACGGGTCTGGGCGTAGCGAAGCTTCGCCCAAAACTTTAAACACGTTTATCTCGAAACTACTTTTTTCAAAATAGTTGCCATGTTATCTCAAGTTTTACTGAACCGATTTACATGAAATTTAGTGTGAATCTTTTTAATACATTCAGTTATAGCGCATATTAAGATTATATAAAAAAACAATTCTCAAAAAAACAGGAAAAAAACGATTTTTTTTTCAAACCTCTGCCATTTTGCGAATAATAAATATTTTTACATTTCTCTGATATGCGCGAAAATGACATCTTTACCAATTAATAATGAAAACAAATCGAATGTTACTGAAGAATATTCTGTTGCTTTAATCTATGTATATACATATTATGGACCATTACAGTGCGCAGTCGCATGTTAGCACGTCGATGTAAGACGAATTTTTTTTTACACAAAAACTGTATTGTCTATAATTCACTAAAGGCAATGTCGTCCATTTGTCTTGGTGTGGTATACAATATTTAAAAGATTGAGACAAACATAATACATCCAGTATCTCTTAACCGAGATTTTCTCATCGTTCATCGTGATTATTCTCAGTATTTCATAAAACGCTATTAATGGTGATTACATTAATAATTATTTAGCTAAAAGATATTTGATGTCAACATGCTGAAACATAAAGACCGGAAACACTCAAAACGTTACATTTTTAAATTTGCATACATGACTATTTATACATTATTATATGCGTTCTGTATTGCCATAACTATTTTTTTTTACTTACTTACCATCTCGATGACTTAATAAACGTATCAATTTATATATTAAAAAACGTAACTCACTTATCAAATTTTGTATTCAATGGTAGGTTATTTTTAATATTCTTTATTGACGTTTCCGTTTTTTTCCCATCACGCATCTCAATAAAATTAGTGTATTATTGGGTTGGCTGTACAGAATTGTGCAGTTTTATGTAATACATATACCAAGATATAGATGTCGCGACAGGCGTTCTTTTTTTCAAACGAGGTGATCTTTTTTCTATGGAAAAGTTAGGTCAGTAGATATCCTAGCCGACTTTGTCACTGGCGAACTTGATGCCGAGCGAACTAGGCCGAGTTGATTCGACGTCGTCATGAAGAAATATGATAGATTGGTATTTGAATTGAAATTGCGAAGCTACGACACTTTATTTACGCAAGTGTTATATGGATGAGTTTTCAGTTTATAATACTTCTGTTCACATACAGCAGTAATGCACCACCTGCGGCCCCGAACGACATTTCATGCGGCCCAATAACCCCAATATGGCAAATATCAATCAACTTTCTTTTTTTCAGAACATTTCAAGGACGATGGAAGAACGACATAAAATATTTAAGTATACAGAAAAAATAGCGATGATTTAATCACTTTTACCCATGCGGCCTTCGAACTATCTAAAATTGAAAAGCTGGCCCTTCTGTTAAAAAGGTTGTGCATCACAGACAAGCATGAACAATTTATCATAAAGCTTGTTTTAGAAAATTCAAAATACTATTTTACTGTAAAATCACACGTATATTGTAATAAATGCACTCCAGAGCAGTGGTTCTCATGTGCGGCCACCAACAATTTCATAGTTAATATTGGCATTTAAAAAAAATGTTTTTTAAAGTTTATGTCTCGACAAAGACTCAACTAAAACATTACGTATGCATTGTATTGTGCATAAAAAAGCAAGCAAAACTGTTATTAAAAGCATGGAATATGTTAAACTAGTATTGCTACCCGGCTTCGCTCGGACTAAGCGACCAATAATTATTTAATGTTATATCATTCCCAAAGAATTACAGACCCACAGACATACATACATACGCCGTTTCGGTATTTCTAGTATTGCTATCCGGCTTCGCTCGGACTAAGCGACCAATAATTATTTAATGTTATATCATTCCCAAAGAATTACAGACCCACAGACATACATACATACATACGCCGTTTCGGTTTTATATATAAGATTGATAGCGAAAAAAGATTAAATTCAACAATACAGACTAAAACCAAAAATTTGGTGCGGCCAAGAGACATTTTCGTATGGTACTGACGCTTAAAATGTGGCCAAAGTAAAGCTTTACGTGAGAATCACTGATCTAGATACTTCTTCCATAATCACAAATATAATTAATGCAAAGTCCTTTAATCATTTTATGTAAAAGGTGTATGCAAACAAAGAATCGTAATAAATTAAGGTTAACTTTTACGGTCCAAACACAGGCGAATGCATAACTTCTCTGGTATCACCTTTGATACCAAAAGTATCATATAATGAAGGAAACAGTCTTTCCAACTGAAAACCTACATCCGGAAAATTTCATTTCAGTATGGAACCCACTGCTGTTGGAGGAAGTTGGTTCTTTTTAGCATTTAAAATGCTTCGACACAATACAAATACAACAATATTTCAATGAGAATTACTTTAACATATTATTTATATATAAAACCGAAACGGCGTATGTATGTATGTGGGTATGTAATTCCATTTTGCATTATTGTTTCAAGTTGCCATAAAAACGAATATAAAAGAAAATATGTTTGAATTTTTATCGGCGAAGACATTTAGTCAAAATGTAATAAATTAGTCTTCTACAGAACTTTTCCCGGCTTTTATTATTAATAATAATGTTTATTATTTACGTGAAGGTATTATTTGACATTTCTTTGACAGCAAATTAGATTTTTTCCTTGAATTTGGATATTTTAATGGGCGAGAATGGGGCTGTCATCAAATTAAATAAAGTTTGTGATTTTATTTAAACTCTATTTGGATGATAGATTTTGTGATATAATTATGTCGAATGATATAACATTAAATAATTATTAGTCGCTTAGTCCGAGCGACGCCGGGTAGCAATACTAGTTATTTATAATACAGCATGGAAAAAAATGTTTTGGTACGTTCAATTCAACAGTCGGGCCAATATTTAATTACAACCATGAGTATCAGAGGTGATACCCGGGGCCCAAAAGGTTAAATTATGTCCTAAAAGAAATACGGAGGTAAGCGTGGAAGAAGCCAGCAGCACTGCCAGCTTCTAAACTAACGCCCTAAGAGATACATTTTAAGCTACGAGCTAGGCTCGTCGATTTAGTAACAGTTAGGGACTGGGCATGTCTACTATAAGAACAAGTAAACTCCTCAAGTTTACGTAAACATTACGAGCAATTCCTAGTAAGAATTGAAAATTTTTAATGATTCCAAGACAATCATTCTCGTAAGGGGTTTTTCTTAAGTGTTTTCCCCACACAAAGCCCTCAGCTGACAGAATCTTTTAGAAAGTCAATACTTAGCTAGCTTACATGCGGGAAAGGGAAACAAAGACTTAGTCTGTATCCACCCTAGCAACAAAAATAGCCAGGAAACTAGGAGCCCGCCTAGCGGACTCCACATATAGTTTCAGTAGGAAAGTAAAGGTAGGAAAAAAAAAAAAAAATACTTTCGATGTCTTTTTTATCGAATTGTAATGGAGTTCAAATATGTAAATATCAGTTGTGTCATTAAAAATATCCCATTAATTAAACTGTGAGCATAAATTTGCATGTGCAATTCAGTTTAGACGTGTAGAAGGATGATTTATAAACTGACACGCAATCTTCGATATGTGATAAATCGGTAGAGACAGAATCTATCTGGGTCAATTGACTTGCCCGTTTAAACGTGCACACTTACTGGCTTGCCTGCAACATCGCATCACAGTTACCATGCAATTATTAATTTTGTCGCTTTTTTCTTTTGGCGGGAAATTTCGGCGGGAAATGGATTCCAAACGAATCAGAATGGCGGACGTAAACAAGATGGCCGACGTGACGAATGAGTCTTTCCAGCGTCTTTCGAACGCTTTATTCAAATGTTCCGCCATCATTTGTAATGGCGCTTGCGTTGTTTAATATAGAAAAAATATTATTGCTTTTTTAAGACGTTTTATTACTGCTTTATGTAGCGCAACCTGTGATATTGTGCTTATTTTTTATACGAAAAGGGTTATTTGTGCAATAATATTTATGACATAATTAAAACGAAGCTGTGAAACGGCGCACTCTAAGTATAACGGATTTTAGATTACTCAATTAAAAAAATTACGTATCTTTTGCACCCCATTTCCGCTCCTCATTATAACATAACGTGAAAGCAGCGAGTATACTGCCCCCACTTCGTTGAATTTGACATATTTTGTAAATTTTTAAACTAAAATTTTTATTTTTGTTATACAAGTACCTACATAGTAGGTACTTGTATTACTTTATAAGAATAATCTAAAATTTAAAATAACTTTGATTATTCCACGTATTGTGCTACTAACTGTGAGTGACACGTGTTTCGCCTCTTTCAGAGGCATCTTTAGACTTACTATCGCTTAGTTTGCTTAAGTAATGAAGCAAGATTGATTCTAACATTTTAAATTATGAAATTACAAAATGGATTACGAGGTTTTTTCATTCTAAAGGAAACAAGGAAGGGGTGATAGAATCAAAACAATGCAATCACATAATGATACTAATGAGGTGCAATCAATCAGATTGGGATTTTTTCTTTATAAGGGAAGCAAGAGAGGGGGTTATAGAATTGAAAAAAAAGCAATATTAAATTAAAAATATTAAAAATAATATTAAAAACTGGCTTAGAATTATTTATTTAGGAGACATTTCGTCAAAGATAGTTAAGTTTTTGCCAGACAATATAGAACCCGCGTTTTATACAGTAAGTAATTTAGAAAAAAAATGGTATCTATCGACTCTCTTGTGGAGACTGTCCAGCTTCTTATGTTGGACAGACAGGTAGAAAAATGAACTTCCACAAAGTTACTGCCGAAACCATCGAAAGTATAAAAACTTTATAAGAACTTATTTGTGAAGGTCATTTGAATCGCCAGTCACAAGGGCTGTTCGGCGAATCAATGCGTTGCCTATTGAGGTAGAAATTTTCAGCAGTGTTTTATTTTTAAATTTGTTTTTACTCTTTATAAGTTCTACGAAAATAAAATGTTGTGCTTTTTATACCATTACAGTGGAACCCCGATCTTACGTTCTCGCATTATACGTTTTCCCGGCATTTAGTTCATATATAAAACTTTCCCGCATTCATCGTTTCCCGCATTTAACGTTTGTTTTATACGGTCCCTTGAAAAACGTAGAATCGGAGTTTCACTGTATCTGTATAAAGTTTTAAATTATAATTGTCGAATGCATGGCGCATTGGCGTCAGCTGTAATGCCGTGTATTATATTTTTTTCCAGTATACCTCCAACTTTATTTGTTTTAATATGTCCGCCCCCAATTTGAGTATATATGTAACAGTGAAACTGTATTCTCAGTGAAAATATATTCTTCTCCAAGCTGTCATTGAAATAAAATTTGACCACCATATCTTCAGCCCTACATATGACTGTCTGTGTTTTTCTTTGATTCTCTTTTTATGAAAGCGACTACTTGCTGATTTTGTTTCATTGAAGCAAACCAAAATTTTAGGCCGGCAAATCATCGACTTGGGCCAATAATTTCAATGATCGTGACCAGTGAAATTATGTTGTCATACAAATCTATTTCTTGATACATTTTCATTGAGAATACGGTTTCACTGTAACATATTGAGAAGACCTTGATTCGGCTCCCTCGTAAATCGAGAAGGAGCCTCCTATCCGTCACTCAAGAAGAGGGATTTTGTGAACGGAGTAGGAGAAACATGGAACTCTTTAAAACAAAACACGATCTCAAAGCGTTATGTGGGTGCGGTTAGCACCCACTAGTTAATCGTTAAGAATTTACACAGACGTTATACAACACACAAATATTACGGTAGCGAAGAAGATATCAGGAATTTGACTCGAATTTAATTCTTATGGAGAGGATTAGGCGCGTGCATTCTCAATGCCGTCCAATCACTCACTGCACGTATGAAAAAAAAGCGGTTCCTGTAGGTAGCCAAACCGTTGCAAAACGACCGTTTAACGTCACGCAAGATAAGCTATTATTTATGGCCTATCGAACTTTTCACTCGTGCACTCACGGCGTGAAAGAGAGACATTTAGAGCGAGACGTCCGCATAAATGTCTCTTTTACAATTTTGAATCACTCTATATTGAATCGCTATAGAATTCAATATAGAGTATTATTTAAAATGAATTTATTTCCTGATCTCGACTTAAACTCATTGTCTGAGGTGAAATATAGATCGTTCGAGAGAGTTCTGATGACGTACCACATAAGGCGGTGTCAATATACACTACTAATCGAGCATATTTCAGAAAGAAAAATCTTGTCGAGAATGGCTCTTGAATCCTACAACCACTCTTTTTCAAAGAGAGTAGGGATAGAAAAGATATGACTAAGACAGGATTAATGGTCAGCCAATCGATTTCGATACGTCTCGTTTTTTTAGGTCATATACTTAACTTCGTCAACTTTTTAAAGATGCTACAGATATAACGATTGGATAACAAATGCTACTAATTACGATTGATATAGACAATAAAAAAATATCAGTTTTACCGCAGTCCGTTGTGAATCTGTTTATCTGATGGTTAAATGTTGAAGCAATCTGCACATTTTTTTCTAATTGTTTTAAAACTGTGTTACCATGTCGATCGTAAGTTTCCGAAACTCCATTTGGAATACAATTATTTTTTGATGGCAACATTTTTACCGTAATTGTCAGCTGCAGAGTGAGACTTCTGCATTTTCTTTGTACAGAGTGCATAAAAAATAACATTGTTTGCACGAGCTTTTACATTACATTTTCTATAAACGTAATCTATGTGCATATATGAATTGGCGAAAATTTTGATGTTAATGAGTTTCAGTGAATTATGTGGGTAAATTATAATTATCGCGTATTTTGAATGTAGTATCGCACATACTAATTACCAGATAATAATTTGGAAATGTCGATAAACAATTCCTGAGTTTTTTACGACCTTTTGAGTTTATAATAAATGATTGGAATTTGGAATATTGTTTGCGGCCCGGCGGAAAGTCTCTGCGGCCGCGGACCACTGGTTGGTGACACTGTCCTAGATGACCAAGATGATATAATAAATCAATTTGTAATCCTAATTAATCATTACATTACCTATTTCATCGATCTCTTAATATTTAGTTTTTTATATGAAAGGAGTTCTGACGATTAGAATTAAAATACATTCACTGTTTTATAAGAAAGTGCTACGAGGTTACGAATTCCAACGCGATGAATACTAATACAGGCGTACCTCTACTTTCGCACATAATTGGTTCCTGAAAATGTGTGCGAATGTTGAATGTTCGAAAGAGGAGGGATGTAAAATTAACATCTAATATTAGTTTATTTAAGAGGTGACCGAATACTACAGTGAAACCCCGATTCAATGTTTTTCAAGGGACCGTATTAGAGACTCCAATTACTCGACATCTCAACTATTCGAGTATCGAGTAGTAAAATTTCAAAATACTCGAGTACTCGAGTATACTCGAGTAGTTTCAGATGTACCAAAATATATATTTTTAATTCGAATTTGTGTGACAAATAATTAAAGAAACTTATTGAATATTACTAATACATTTATTTCCATTTATCCAACATATATTTCAACAATAATAGTAAATTAAACGACTCAAATTTTAAATTGGTTTGCTGTTTTTTTTATAATTCTCGCAGTAGAAAAAACTTTCGACGATTATTATTAAAACGAGTATTACTCGAGTATTTTTCATAATACTTTTTAATTTATATATGAACTAAATGCCAGGACTATATAATATGAACGCACCACGCGGAATAACGTATAATGCGAGAACGTAAGATCGGGGTTCCACTGTACTCCATCTTCAATAATTTTGGACAGTGAGGAAACAAAATCTTTTCCAGCATCTTTATTCACATCATCAAGAATACTTCGTTTTCAATTTGACAAACCAGCCGTTACTTGCACGAAACACCGTATTATACATAGGTAGTCTTATCTTCCAATCTTTATGCAAACTAACAGCCTTGGCTTGAATAATTGAAGAACTTCGAGGGATATCTTTATGATGCTGGTCACTTATCCAGTATGACAAAGTATTTTCCATTTCATCCATCACTATGCCGTGTCTTTTAGAAACCATTTTTGAAGATATATTTCAACAACTAATGAACTAACGTATTGTATTATAATTTTTATATTTTTGGCATAGATTTTTTAAATGGCTTCAAACGTTTCCTCTCGTTCACCTTTCCTAAGCACATGATGAATAATAGCCGATAAGATTAGTAACCTATTCATAAGGCGTTCATATACTCTTGATAAGAACACATAAAATTATAATTTGTCACTCTAACTAAAGGTGTTCACTGTACTTATAATGTAATACTTGACTAGGCATTATGTAAAAAATGGTTGTCTGTAAAGTCGGTTTACGGACGATAGTTTAACGTGACAACGTCATAAGAAAACATTGATGAAATGATTGCATACTTTTATGAATAAAATGGAATCATTTTTATTGAATTATCATTATTTTGTATGGATACGAAGAAGGAGTGAAATGAAATCTACAATTTTTTATTGATATATTTTATTCGCACTCATTAATTCAAGGATTAATTACCTTTATTGCCGCAATTGTTGTTGTAATATAAACAATGAAAACCACATTAACATTTCACTTCACTTTATAAACAGTTGTAAACAGATCACGTGTAGGTACTGTAGGTGTATAAGTTTTGTGTTGCCGCTGTCTCTTTTCTACTCAGACGCATCGACCAATCGAGTGGAAGAGAGATAGATGCGGCACAATCCGAACGGTAGGCCGATCGTGCCTTTCTATCGCTTATCCGCGCTCTCGCTCGCACGCTTGCCTTCGGCGTAACGCGACAAACGTAACAATGAGTCATGTTTTTTCGTGCGTGCAGCGGGCGTTCATCAATTTATAAGACGCTGTCACGTCAAAAAATGAACTTTAAATCTAAATCAGCTGAAAATTAATGCGATGAGCGAAACGGTCTTGATATTAATAAATTAATAGTGGAATAGGTGCGAAAAATGTTTTATATATTTTTAATATAATTTGTAGTATCCTTTGTCTTTAGTGTTCACTGTACTTGATATACAAAGCTCTGTATATTTTTTTAAAAATGCGGCTGGCAAAAAAACGCAGAAAAGCTATCCATGCACGGTGGCAAATAAAATTTTCTGCGACTTAAACGCCACGAACGGTGTCATATTTTAAAGTGCATTTGTAAAAGAGAGAAAAAAAGACGTCTCTATACGTTTTTTTTAATTTCACCGAAGGGCTCCGCCGAATAATTTTATTACGTTTTTCTTTTACACTAAGCTATCACCTTGACTGTGGTATACATATAATGATATTTTAATTTGTCACTGTAGATCAGTGGTTCTCATGTGCGGCCACCAGAGCACTTGGCAGCGGCCACCAACAGCTTTAGGTGTATTTGACATACCTCATGCACAAAAGAATGAAAATAAATAATTTGGTGCGGACACCAGACATTTCCTTAGTACCGTTTATGCTATCGATGCGGCCACGGTGCAATTTTCCGTGAGAACCACTGCTGTAGATACATAGTCGATAGTTCTTAAGAGAGTCGGCTCTTGTAACAGAGCATCGGAGCACTGATCCTCCACTAATATTCAATGAATAACCAATTTAAAAAAAAATATATTTATTTTAATTAATAATTTCGACTGAGTTTGCTTGATGGAATTTCAATATCAAATTTGAATCGTTTGAATTATGTATTTATTTATTTATTTATTTATTGGTAAAATTTATATAAAATACATTATACAGCAAACGCCAATGTGCCATGCATTTGATAATTTAAATACAAATTACATAACATACCACACAACAATTTTAAAAATATGTAACAGAACAGAAACATATTATTTACATAAGAAGAAAAAAAATTGAACAAAGCATCAAGTTCACTGCCGAAGATGTCCACATCAACAGGCAGCGCATTCATCTGCCGAACAGCCCTTGCGACTGGAGATTCAAAAGACCTACGTGACAAACAAGTTTTGACAAAGAAAATTGATTTGTCTTGGTTACGACCACGTAGGTAGAAACTGGGAGCATGCAAACATAAATTTTCAAGAATGTTAAGGGTTATCAACTTGGCCCCGAAGAAGAAGAGAAAAATTAATTAAAATTAAGAGAATTATGTACTTTTCCATGAGTTTTGTCGCTAACGACCCGGGTATCACCTTACGGATGAACTTGAACTGACATGAACCTGATGTACTTGAACTGTAAAAGTACAAAATTGAAACGATTAAATTTGATATCTCTGGAGGCATCTGAGATTGTGGATTTGGTCCGTACAGGATTTGGTCGGCCAGGGAGGAACCCGGCCTGATTTACCTTGAGGATACGCATTATCGGAATCCTTATTCTCTCCAAGACGGTCTGTGACAAAACCTTGCCAGGCACTCTGAGTAGCGTTATACCACTACAATTGTCGCAGCATTGTCGGTCAACTTTTTTATGAATCATGACTATCTCACTTATCTATCAGGATGCAGAACCGCCTCCAGGCCGCACCAACAAATGATCATCTATGATTATCCCCAAAATGTTTCTGCGTTTTTCTTGCACTGGTATCACTGACACGGCGGCCATCTTGTAACAATAACAAACACTTGTCAAAATAATAAGCAACAAAAGAACAGTTTCCTCAAAAGACAGCACCGAAAATGTTAATAAAATTATTTTTTCACATCATAACCTTAAAAACGCACAAACACTGACGTTTGCAATTGACAAAAAATACTTGCCACATATATTTGTCTATGGTCACTGTGTTGCTAAAACAAAATTTTAATAACTATTTTTTAGCAAAAATAAGCTTAAGTGAACTATTTTTCACCTTTCACCAGTGTCCGCAATAAAGTTTATGTTTTAATGTTACAATTCAATATATTTATGCTGATATCGTTTTTTTGGAAATTTTCTATGGACGCAATTTTGAAATTGACATTTGGAAACTGTGTAGCTATAACAATTTTTTTAAATTATTTGTAAGCCAAAATAAGTTTATTTGATTAAACAGAAAGGTAATTGTCTTTATTATAGCCCTTAGTCAGTTTTAAAATAAAAACGTCTGCTTTTTCTTATGTTTAATGAATATGACAATTTACCTTTGACCACGGTTCGACATACAGTTTATATATAAATAAAAATGATATAATGAACATTCATTATTATTTATTGTGACAACTTTATTGTTGTAAATTGTCTATAGTCGCAATTTTGCGCGTTTGTCTATGGTCGCAATGGAACCATTCGACCAATCAAATCAGAGGAATGTTCGGTGGGAAAGATATATAAACGCTGTGAGCTCAAATAAACCCTCTCATTTCTGTTTGAGTTCTCTCAGAGTAAGGTCGACATGCGGGAAAGGGAAACAAAGACTTAGTCTGTATCCACTCTAGCAATAAAAATAGCCGGGAAACTAGGAGCCCGCCTAGCGGACTCCACACATAGCTTCAGCAGGAAAGTAAAGGTAGGAAAAAAAACCCTCAGTAGCAGTTCGCAAATCGCGTAAATAGGGCACTGGGTGTATATATATATATTAAATCATATATTTATGTATCATGTTTATTTTCTACTAATTTGCCTCCCAGTTTGGGAACCGCTGTCTCTTCGGAATTCGTATTATAATAATGATTTGCAAAATGTGTTTAGTTCTCAGCGAATGTATGTCATTTGATCAGTTTTACACGGAGTGAAACAAAATCAACCAATCAACTAGTATGGTACTTTCGATGGATTTGGCGGTTACTTTGTGGAAGTTCATGTTAATATAAAATTTAAAATAGCTTTGATTATTCAATTGAAGGGCTTAACCTAACCCTGTCTGATTGATCTCATGAGTAGTATAATTATTTGTTTGCTTTGTTTTGATTCTATAACTCCTCCTTGCTTCCGTAAAAAGGAAAAATCCCAAACTACATTTTGTAATTTTATCATTTTAAAATGTTAAAATCAATCTTGCTTCATTACTTAAGCAAACTTTGCTATAGTAAGTCCAAGATAGAAGATACCTCTGAATGAAGCGAAACACGTGTCAAAATTAGTAACACAAAGCTATTCTTAATTTTATATGAACTAGTCTGGTTTTCGCGGCGCAGAAAAATGAAGGTTTTTGCATGATTTATGAAGCGATCAAAAACTTTGAGAAGTGAACGTCGCAACTCCTTCTCGCGATTAAAAACAGGATGCGATGAAAAATAGTCGCTCCTGGGGCGATTCGCGATGATATCCGAGCCATTGTGCTCGCAACCGGAGATTGGTAGCGGGTCGCTCCGGACGCCGTGCGCCCGCGGCCCTCGGGCCCTTGTCTCCTGACTGCTCAGGAGACTGCAGTCGGCAGGGGGGCTCACTTATTGTTGCGTTTCTTTGATTTTTATTTGTGTTTTCGAGAACTTTTAATTAGTGGACGACTAGAGCGCGCGCTTATTTTTATCTGACTTGTACGTTCGTGCACATCATTATCAGCAATTGCAGTATTTCACCCAATCTGAAGCATATACTACCCTACAAGGAAGAAGGAAGAACTTGAAAAATTCTGAATTTGACCGAGAATATGAGTAGCATTTGTTATTAGAATACTATAAAATTATTAAATATGAGATATCGAATATAACCTTTCAGCGTTTGTCTGAAGTTTTTGATCTCGGTATAACGTTTGACTATTCTTTCACGTTTCATTCCCATATTTCTACAATTACCATGCATGCTAGTAAACTTCTTGGATGTATAGTTTGGTAAAGTAAGCCATTTTAAAACCATACTGTGTTTCGTACTCTTTATGTTTCCTTAGTTTTAAGCAAGCTAGAATATGAATCTATTATTTGAGGTTCATATGAAAATAAATTAATCTATTCTCCTTATGACAGTTATTTAGTGGAGTATTATCTTACCAAGTTTCTTTTATGAATGCTTTCGTTTCACTCTCTTGAAGCTCGAAGATCAATTTCAATATTAAAACATTTTACTCTTCTTCTTTGGGGCCGAGTTGATTACCCTGACATCCTTGAAAGTTTAAGTTTACATGCTGCCATTTTCTACCTCAGTGGTCGTAACCAAGACAAATCAATTTTCTTTGTCAAAACTTGTTTGTCGCGTAGGTCTTTTGAATCTCCAGTCGCAAGGGCTGCTCGCTGCCTGTTGATGTGGACATCTTCGGCAGTGAACTTGATGCTTTGTTTATATTTCTTCTTATGTAAATAATATGTTTCTGTTCTGTTACATATATATTTTTTTAAAAATTGTGAAATATGTTTTTTAATTTTTATTTAATTTGTCAAATGCATGGCGCATTGGCGCCTGCTGTAATGCCATGTATTTCATATTATTTGTTGCCAATAAATAAATGGTGCTCACTTTTACAGCTTTATATTGACTAAAATCCTTTGTGAAAAATGGAAATGACTGAATTTTCAAGCCACCTCATAAAGGAATCACATAACATAAATTTTAATTCAGTGGCGATTTGTTAAAATTTGTGTAATAAGGGTCCTAAGCTAAATGCATTGAAATAATTAAAAATTAGTAGGTTTAATCAATCCAATGATATTCTTAATGAACAGACCAACATTAATGCATCACCATTTCGACACCTTACTTTGAAAAGGTCACTGTTTTGAGATATGAGCGTTTGAAGTTTCGATTGATTAAAATTCACTTGTAACAATGAGCAAGTAAAAATGTTTCAAATTACTTATTTTAAGCATATTTTTTCACACCTCTCTCTGAGAAACAATGATAAAAATCTTATATCTCAAATAAATTAAAAATAATTTCATTGAAAAAACGTGGAATCCCGAAATCTTAGACAGTGAATAACATTACTGTTAGCTCATAAAATACATATTTCCTAAATTTTCAAAATTATAAAAGGGTTTTCGGCATCTGTAGCAGATTGATTACGTCTACTGCCATCTGGCGTTTTAAACACTTTTAAACGTTGTACGTGCGTACTAATTTTACGACAAATAAACGAAATATTCCGCTGAGACAAATTGCGCGACCTGATTTTCCAAATTTAAATTTCGTAAATTAATCTGAGTAAGGGAAGTAATTATTTTTTATCATCTGGCAACACTTCAGCCAGGGATAATATTTAGAAAACTGTTTCACTAGGAAGCTAAAAGGTACATCATACATTTGGCTTAATATATTTTAATTCACATTTTCTTATGATATGGTTTTCATCAAATGCTCCTGAAGCGAATTCCTCACAAGAATCGGTGACATAATCACGGTTGGGCTTGGGATCTCAACTAGGGTTCTTCGTTGTTCTACGTTATCCAGGTCCAAGGAAGAAGTAAAGAAATTGGCAGGGATCATAGAATATTGAAGGCATCAAATGCTCCAAGTAGGGTGCAAATTAATGGCCAAAAAAATGATAGGTATATTGAATGAATTGGAATCTATTTGATATAAATCCATGGTGAAAAATTAGAAAATCATTTTAGTTATACGGAAATTATTTAATATTTAGTTGATTAGTTTTTGAGCTAACGCTCTCGTTAGAACTATAATCATTTAAACATTCATTGACTTATCATTATATAGTGGTGTAGAAATGGTACAAGGTACACATTGCATTTCATCATTAATTCTAACATTCTAATATTGAAATAATATAGTAATTGATTTCATGTGTATGTTGAAATGAAAGCTTATCTGGGTTTATTCAGCCATCGTAAACTAGTTTGAAAGTTAGAAGATGACTTAGATAAAATTGCATTGACATTCCTTAACGGCATGAGTAGCGGTGATGAATTGATATTAGTTTGTTCATAAAGAATGTCATTGAATTGATGATAGTTATTTTTTTTTTTTCAAAGCTACAAAGATGTAAACATGTGGGTACTGAATTCAAAGTTATGCTATGTGATTCCTTGATTTGTCTTGAAAATTGTCAAACGACCTTATATCTTCTTTGGCCAGACTCGATGTATAATACTCTCTTGTATAATCCTGCCTGTCTGTCTGTATATCGAACTACACGAGCCGCAGTATATCTTCCTGCTATCCTGAGTCCTGATTCCTCTTCAAAGCGAAGTAGATTAAACACCACCGCCACGGCTGATTCTTAGGATAAGGATACACAGGATACCTAACACCACTTTACGATTGTGACTGAACAAGTAAAATTTTCTTTGAGCAATTTAGTACATGGTTAAATCAGTCCAGTGCAGCTCTGTTGGCCGAGTAAGTGAGGAGTATATTCGTTTCTTTTTTGGTCATATAGCGTTATGGCAGGCGGCTGTGATAAACGGCTGTACACACATAATGGGAGGTGGTGGGACCACCAACTGGCTCGGAATCCAATTGGATTATAAATAGGTACTTTATGTAAAATTCAAAAAATAAAAAATTAATATTTCAAGATATTATGAATGATTGAACATATAATTACTCAATACACCAATCATAAATCGATATGCTACCTAAACATTGCTCTTGGTTAATATTAAAACCGTGAATTTCTAAAAACAAACCCTTCGATGCTGGCGTACTTACCTCTATATACTAAAGTGTCAGCTAAACTAAAACGTCGATTATCCAGATTATCCTACTTATAATCTTCCGAAGTCTGGTCTGACCCTTTTTGCTTCTCGATTATCTATTGCGTGTGTATTGTGTATCAATAGCTAAATTGGTACATCCGTAGAATCTAACGGTTAACCGATTAATACCGGACATTTATTATTACTTTACAATATTAGCTGAAAACAATCGAGTCTCATATTTATTTATATTAATTAGTTTGAGGGTTTGGGTGCGGTTGAAACTATATACGTGTAAATTGGATTCAAACTTTAACAAGTGCCGTTTACAGCGGCGTACACAAGAAAAAAATTAAAAACAAAATAAAAATAATTACACATTTTTCTTACTTATTCCACATTAAATTTATTGGATCAGGAGCAGTTTCGTTCATGGCGAATACTATCAACTGATGATTGTAGTTAATAATGCCCGCCATGAGCGAGCCGGATTCAATTATGCGAAGTCTGAGATTAGATCTTATGTATGGAAGTAAATCAAAAAAAATCGGAACCATCGGTTTGCTTAGTATGATTCTAGATCAGTGGTTCTCGTGTATAAACGAGTGGATTTTGCTGCGGTCACCAACAGCTTCAAAGTAAATTTGTCAACAAAGAGAAATTTAATTATTTCGTTTGAATTGTATTGTGTTAGCAAACTATTATTAAATGCAAGATGTGGAATCAACTGCGAGAAAAGTATTAAATGCAGCTAATACCATATGTTAATTGTCATACATAATTATTTATTTATTTATTTATTTATTTAAAAAAAGCAAATCATGGCATTACAGCTGACGCCAATGCGCCATAGACTTGACAAATATAAATACATGCATATATATATATACCATACATGTAAATATATAATAAAAAATCACCACATTATGGCATGTTGTTAGCAGTGACGGCTGGTGACGGGGTGCTGGGGGGTGCAATAGGAAGATTCAACTATTTTTCCGTACTACGGAAGAGAAACAGTTGGTATTGCGAACATCTGAATTGAAAGTCCATGCTATAGAAGTGTTTTAAAATCCAATGAATATGAAAGAACTCTTGCAAAAATGGTTGAATCTTCCATTGCACCCCCCAACACCTCGTCACCACCGTCACTGGTTGTTAGTATGTACTTAACATATCAAATAATGTAGGATCAAAATTGGGACCGTGTTACGCTCCAGTTTCAGTAGAACAGTAGTGATAGGAGAAAGAATTAAAGAGTGTCATACAGGTCAGTGAACTCAGCGTTAAGCCCTTTCCTATGGGCGTTTTTTTTTGTTAATATATTTAATACTAGCGAGTACCCTGCATGCCTTGCAATGCCACTCAAAGAATGACAGTGTTTGTGTTTTAATTCTGTTTATTTAAGTGATTTTAAATTCAAAATATGTTATATATTTATTGATAATTAAAAAACTTTCGAGCGCCCACACAAAAAATTATCAAAGTTTTACCACAACCGGATTCATTCATTTATAAATATACATATATAAAGATGGCTTAAAGAAAAAAATTGCTATCTCCGTTTTTGTCAATTGTGCAGGTGAGGGTAAAAACTGATGATTTTGAGAATGGAAATTTTTTTATTATAAACAATAAAAACCCTTTCAAACGATATACATATGTACCACCGGTGAAAAACAATGAATAAATGACAGGTGACAATACATAATGGTGGAGTTGGATAATTAGCAGTGTAGGTTTTAGAACGACAATGGATTTTCAATATTCTTAAAACGTTTTTCCGATTGACTTAAAATTTACGGGACATTACACATTGCATGATTTCAGCCAAAAGTGGAATTAACAAAGTTACTCTTTTAAGCCATCGATATATAGATTTAAGTCACTTTGGAGCGCTACTGTGTTCTTTATTACCATATCTATATGACGTCAACACGAAAACAAGCATCTGCCAGTCGGGCAACATAGTGATGTTTGGAATACCTGCATCACGGCCTTTAGAGGGTTGATGACTCGCCTCTCATTAAGGTCTCCCACTACGTGTCCGTGAATAGGTTTTCCATAATGAGTAGATAGTGGGCTGTTTTAACATTTTAAAATTAATGAGGATATGTAGGACGGCGGAACCTAGAAACAAGGCAACTATGGCGGACTCGCCTTTCATAGATTGTCGATCGGAAGTTACCATTCATAGACAAGGATTTTTATTTATCTTTTTAGTCTATGATTCATCATATATACCATGTTAAATGGCATGCACTGCACCATAAAAAAATATACGTTTAAAAAAAAGCATTTTTTATACTTATTACAAAATTAATTAAATAATATCAGGACCGGTTTCGTTCATAACGAGCATTGTCAAATGATAAGAATATACATATGTCCATCAATTCAGAGTTATTTATATTACATAAACTGTATGTGTTTTCCTGTCTGTATTTTATGAAAATAATAGCACATTTTTACAATATTCTACTGTAACACATAAATTTAATTAATTTGTGATTCACTTACCAGTTTTTGACATCATTCTCAAAACAATTCCTTCCAAGAATACTACATTTGATTCTGAGCCCCTCATTTTTTTTATAATATGAAATAACTTTGATTATGCCATGTATTGTGTTACTAATTGTTCCACGTGTTTCCGATTTAACTATTGCAATGTTTGCGAAAGTAATAAAACAAGATCGATTCGATTATTCAAAAATGATAGATTTCAAAGTGGAGTTTGTGATTTTTCCTTTTTACGGCAAGCAAGGAGAGGAGAATAGAAAAAATAAACAATAATTATACAAATACCCTCATATTATGTTTATTTATCGAATATAAATAGGTCAAAGTCAATATGTTAACTGTGAACTGTAGGTGGCATTATATTTAAATAAATAAATGCCTGGTCCGTGGTGCCGTGCTCAATGTCGTTGGCTACGGTGTCAGATTGCCGGGTTCGATTCCCGTTACGAGGAGATATTTTCAGTAAGAAAAGATAAATTGATTCTACTTAGAGGCAATGGGTGTTTGTGTTGTTAAATCCTTTCCCACCTTTCCGACCCCAAAGAGCCACGCATACTGACAGCGATTAGCTAATCACTAGTCCTGTCCTAGTCCTCGTAACCTTTCCATTCCTGCTCTCTTCGAAAAAGAGAAGTTGAGCTACTGAGTAATAGAAAAAAACATATCTTGAGATAAACTCCACATTTTTTCATATGCGAGCGAAACCGGTCCTGACAAGTACACAATATGTGAGAACCACTTTTCTATTTTCAATAAGTTTCTATTAAAGGTTCAACTACCAAAGTTTGATAGTAAAGGGTCTTTTTATAAGGACGCTTAGTTTTGAAATGTAAATAAAACAAGTTGTTTGTGAGATTTCGACTAAATTTTAATTTCATTTGTAAGCATATTTTACTGCATTAAATATGGAATATAGCATCAAATGTCTGCCAATATCCATTCATTATAAAATAGGCCATATCGCTAAAGTTGACTTTTTTGACATATTTGGGTAAACTTCCAACTGCTCCAGAACCCAATCAGGCGTTGTCTGTGGTCGTTTACCTGAAGTTCCTTGGTTAGTTGGATTTTATACGGATGCAGACATGAACAACGAGAAATAAGCTGCCTTGGGTTTTCCTGTACACTTTCACACACAGCAGCAATGTTTTCACCAGATATTGTATTTTGATGACGTACAGGTAGGGGTTGGCCGACTATTTACCAAACTGGTTGACTCAAATTTGGCCACTAAAGAGCAGGACAAAGTAACATATTTTGAGCGTCCCTATTGAAATACCCTTTATATAACGGAAATAAAACATTTTTAAGATCATATACCGAGTACAAATGTGAAGTAAACTTCTGCGGTTGACATCGATAATGCTATCTCCAAAATTAAATGTCTCAAAATGATATCGAGATATTACTTGCTTATCTGCAATCTGAGTGGAAGGTAATTGAACCGTTTTCCTTCTGAAAACTACACAAAGGCTTGGAAAAATACCAATATGCTTTAAGTCATATGATATGAGTGATATGACGATCAATATAATTGCAATTGGTGTATGACATAATAATTACAATAAAATCACTTGGAATATCCCACGTATTTAGTGAACTATGTGTCACTATTTTTTCTTTACTATTGAAATGAACTTTCGCCAAGTTACCGTCGAATCCTACGAAAGAAATAATGATTGTTGTTGACTGGTCTCATGTTTTTGGTCAACTATACTTATATACAGTGACGGCTGGTGACGGGGTGCTGGGGTGAGCAAAATGAAGATTCAACTATTTTTCCGTACTACGGAAGAGAAACAATTGGTATTGCGAACACCTGAATTGAAAGTCCATGCTATAGAAGTGTTTTAAAATCCAATGAATAGGAAAGAACTCTTGCAAAAATGGTTGAATCTTCCATTGCACCCCCCAACACCCCGTCACCAGCCGTCACTGCTTATATATCAGGCTCGTGGTCAACGTCGTTGGCTTCAATTGTGATAATGGATTGCGTCCCAGTTTCATCAATTGATTTTTCAATCGATTTATGTATATTATTTATTTATTTATTGATGACATTACAGCTGACGCCAATGCGCAGTGAATTTGAAAAACACATAAAAATATTTAAAAAAAAAAAAATTGTTCGTAATATCTAAAATTAACTGTAGTGATGTCTGTTCAGGCCGGAACAATAGGGGTAGAGAAAATAGCTAACAATCAGTTCTCGTAGAAAATCTTATGTTGCTATAATCTCCATTAGGAATCCATATGTTCCAAATTTTGTCCATTCCAATTCCAAGTCATGGTTACTAAATACAAAAATAGTTCTGGTTTCTTCACTTTTGTTTATTTATTGTATTATCCCATTTGTCGATTTGACACATTCACAACGTAATTGATCGCCACGCAATCATTCAAACATTAACAGTTCGACTCTGCATGGCTGTTTTCCGCTAAATTAGATTCATGATATATGTACAACGAAAACAGTTTTGTTCTTTTTAAATTATTTTCCCTTCGGACCAAAAAAAATGCGCAAAATTAATTCTCGGCTAGCAACACTGAAGCAAAAATTTCAATCAACTGTCACTCTTTTTTCAAATAGTGTTCTGCGCACTTTTGATGGTTTGTGGAAAACATTTGAATATGGAACTGTGCCATAGATTATTATAATTTTTGACGTTTGGTTTGTTTTTTGTTATTTTTTGTAACGTCTTGTATGACTATTGCTTTAATCTTCAAACAGGCTCTTACTAATGCTGAAATGTGCTGTCAAAACTAACTGATAGAACAGTAAAATAATGCAAATAAATTCAAAAGAAACCATTTAAAAAACATTTTTGTTGCTTTTACATAAGTAACACATACAACATATTATAAATTCTATCTTCTATGTATATTTAAAGACGACTACCGAATCAAAGATTGTTTCATCGGTTAGTCTCGTGAAGCTCTGCATCGCGACAAGCAACGTAAAAACAACATTCTTTAATTAGTAAACAAGATAAAAAAGAGTGTTTTATCATAGATTGTGATTCTAATTATAAAATATTTTAGATTTCGTGTTTCTTGGTTTTAACACGTGTTTCGCCTCTTATAGAAAAATAATCAGACTTAATATCGCAAAGGTTTCTTGAGTAATTAATTAAGAGTTGTTATTATATTCTAAATGATAATTTACGAAATGGAGGTTGGGATTTTTCCGTTTTAAATGACACAGAGAGCGAGGGAATACTTACAAACAAACAGCTTAGCTTCTTTTGTATGTTTTAATTTATTCAATAAATTTTCAACTGACACGTTGTAAGACATAATTTAAATAGTATTGACTGCACGTTTTATTTCATTATATCTTAAAAATATAGTTGTAAATATGTGAAAATGAATTAACACAGAATTAGATTATCCACAGCTGATGATGCTAACAACCCTTTCAAACCGTTGTTCTACTGACAGCCAGAGTATTATTTCGCAGTCAATACATTATATTGTGTTTTGTTTAACCCTTTCAAGCCCGCCCCATCCCCTCTGTCCAATATAAGCCCCGCAGGAACTAACCGTGCCTCGGTGAGTGTTGTTTCATATTGATTTTCCATTAGCGCTGGCATTTCTGGGCCTAGATGTAATGGAGTGTGATCTCCATGTCGAGGGAGACTGGCTTGAAGCCGGTCTAGCCGTTTTTTTATGCCCCAGCTTCGATTTGATTTGTTTCGCTAACTTTAAGTGGGGTAAGGCATGAAAAGGTTGCGGAATCACTTAGATTAATAATGTTAAGAAGTATTTTTTGGAGAATTCTTTAATTGGGGTTGAAAGTCTTTTGGTTCAAGAAAATTATGTGGAAATTTAACATACATTACCTTTTATGTTCGAAAATGCTTAAAATTTTTTTTTATAACTATCTACACTCCTTATATGTAGCATGCAGGGCTGTGGAGTCGGAGTCGTCGGGGCGACTTGGCCGGAGTCGTACTCGGAGACGGAAATTTTTAAAAGTTCAAACTTTTTATTTTTGCATATAATATGTCAAATTTGGCTATTGGCCGGATTGGTAGGGTTGATATTTAATTTGAATAAACATAAATAGGAAAATAAGGCAAAAAAAGGACGATATTAAACTTTTGTAGTCGGAGTCGGAGTCGGAATCGTGTTTTTGGTAAAATGTTGGAGTCGGAGTCGAACTTTTTTTTACCGACTCCACAGCCCTGGTAGCATGTGCAGTTTTTTTTAGCGCGGTCTAGTTATTAGATTATTCTACTATTTTTGTTATTAATATTTTATTTTACTAAGCAGCCTTTGCGATAGTAAATCTAAAGATGCATCTGAAAAGGCGAAACACGTGTCACAAATAGTATCACAATAATAAAAATATTTAAAAATTATTGGATCAGGGCCGGTTTCGCTTATGGCGAGTATTATCCGTTGATAAGAAATACATCGAAACAATGATATTTATACAAAAGTTAAGCAAGAGTTTTTTGTGGAATAAGTACTTAAAATGTGTTATTATTTTTATTATAATGCCATTCCACCAAGTATTGACAGTGAACACCTTAAAAGTGAGTTACACAATAAGTGGAATAGTCTAAGTTATTTTTAATTTTATGTTAAAATGAACTTCCTAAAAGTGACCGAAGTATTAAAAAAAATTAGTTGGCGACCCCGACCCTTCTATCTTCGCTCATATGCATGATTGTGAATCTAAATCCATTAATCGATTGAAAATCTTACAATCAAATATAGGTTTTTAATTTAAGATTTCATTTCAAGGTGCTTGATGGAATTTTAGCATCAAATTTGAACCGTTTTATTCCGTTGCCGTTTAAAACTAGCTAGAAAACTTATTTACCCTAACTTAATACAAGAAAACCGCTTCTTTAAATCAATTAACTACTTAGGGAGTATTAGTGAAAAAATTCACCACGAGATTAAAAATTCAGTAAATGTAGCATTTAAAGTCAATAATAACTTAGGTACACATCTTAAAAATAGTAAAGACAGGATTAATAAACTTGATAGAAGCGGTATATATAAGATGACTTGCGGTACATGTGATTTAGTATATGTCGGACAGACCGGTAGGAAGATAATCATTCGCGCAAACGAACATGTTAGATCCTTTAACAATGGAAAAACTGATTCACAATATGCAAATCACCTTATAGAATTAGCACATAATCCGAATTCGGTCCCGATTCGTTTACATTCCTGCAATAAGGGCCTAAAACTGAATGCATTGGAACAGCTTGAAATTAATAGATATAATCAGTCCAATGAAATTCTTAACGATCAGATCACAATTAATAGCTCACCTCTGTTAAAACCATTAACAAACAATAAACTTAAAACAATTTAAAATAGATGCACTTAGAAATTGCAGATTTTAAGTGCTTTCACGCGATCAATACCCCAAAAATACCCAAATTATTGTTTCCCACCATTACTTTAGACCAATAAATCAAACTTATTTAAATTCTTTCATGTGACGTAGGTATGGTTTCAACAGAAAGAGATTATGTAGGAGGCACCCTGTCTAGCAAAGGGTATATAAGCTATCTCTAATACACGTTTTAAACATAGTTCTGACGAAGGCGTAAGCCGAAATAGCTATCAACAAATATATAAAATAATTTATGTAGAATTAAAATACATTGCTATTTTTCTTTCCGTATTATAAATTATTCCACATATAGTGTTACTAAATGTGACACATGTTTCGCCACTTTCAGAGGTATCTTCGGACTTACTCTCGCAAAGTTTGCTTAAGTAATAAAGCAAGTTTATTTTAAAATGATAAAATTACAAAATGGAGATTGGTATTTTTTCTTTTTACGGGAAGCAATGTTTTAAAGTTATTACAAAGCTCATGTAACAGTACAAAATTTAAACCATTCAAATTAGATTTGTTTTTCTGAATCTTAAATATTCTACATTTAAATTTCATAAGGATTTCATACGATTATTAATTATTCTTCACCATTATTTAGAATTTTAAATTGAATGATCATGATAATTTTGTATGAATCGTAAGCATGAGTTGTCTGTTCTTCCATGGAGTAAATCCAGCCTACTTATGGGGATGCCACTAGGAAGGACTTCGAATGTCGACATATTTTGCGTGGACGTGAGTGAGATTAGACGAGAACTATTTTTTATGTACTTACTATGCTTGATTTTGTCGGAACTTTGCCAATTTTCAACTTAATTTTTTATCTCATACATCTTTAGGGTCATACATTTTTTCTTATTTCATATTTCAATCTCTTTCACAATGCAAAAGCAATAAACATATAATTTATGTAATTAAGGATTCCGACTGAGGGTGCTTGATGGAATTTGAATCGTTTGAATTTCGTACTTTTCCATGAGTTTTGTCGCTAACGACCCGGGTTTCGCCTTTCGACATCTTCATGCATTTCAAGTGCACGGATGTACTTGCACTGACTCGTAATGAACAGATTGTATCGTTTATATACAAAAATAGAAGTAGATCACTAAGTTAAATTGCTATTAAAATGTAAATTAGCGAAAATTGTATGTAAACAAGTTTAAATGAATTAAGTGGGTTTGTTATAATAATAGGGATTTTTCAAAATACTAATGACCAGATAATAACATAGGAATATCTAAAATAAATCTATGGTTTTATCCGACCTATTATTAATGAGTTGATTGATTTCAAGTCTTTGTTTTATTATTTAATGATAGTAAGTGCTTGAATTATTAAACAATGATGAACTTGGTAAATTAAGTTGCTCGTTTAAAATTGGCAAACCGTTAAGCTGAGCTCTATTAATTTCCAAAATTTCTTGATAAAATAATTTAAATTCGCCCCTAAAAACAAATAATATATTTTCCACGAGCATCCGGTGTTCCAAAGATGACAAGTCCAAGCACATGAAATACTGAGATTTTTTTATAATAATTCGTTTGTCCTTGTCCTTGATAAATAAATCAGTCTTTGGGATCACAGGATGCCGGGATTGGAAACCCTAATTGGAAGCGTTGAATAAACGAAAACTTTACTTGAAACGTCGAAAATTTGAATAATATTATATTCCACCTGATTTAAATACCTTTCATACGAATATGGCGCATTAATTAAGTTCTATTAAAGAGGGTCGCGATCTGTAAAAGATTGTAAACGCATCCTTTAATCTTGACAATATTACATCCGAATATGGCTGTTAATTTTATATTCGTTATTATTTCAACTTTAGAGGTATCTTCTTATGAATCATAATGATTCCTTTAAATAGATTCTTGATCAGGCATCCCCAAGCCTTGGCCAGTGGATCACATGTGGCCCAATTGATTTTTTGTGTGGCGCCCTATCGAGGTTTTCAGATATTTTTTTTGGTATACACATAATAAATTTATAACTAATCTTGTGACCACCTTCTGGAATTTTCGACTAGACATATTCCGCTGCCATACAAAATCAAAAATATATCCTTGAAAATAAATTTCATAAATTGAGACAATTCGCAATGTGCATTATAGCTGCATTTGGCATCACACATGTCGTCATTTTTATCATAGTTAAAAATCGTTTAATCAAAGTGTCGAAACAGTTCGACTGATGAAAATTTTACTAATCTAGTGCAATGTGCGACGTCAAAGTCAAAACATGTTATAAAAATAAATGTAAAAAAGATTGCATTTTTTTTTAATTGTGAGCTGATTGATATAAAAAATATCATACTATTATTAAGTCATTTTAAGGTGTTCACTGTCAATACTGTGGAATGGCATTAAAATAAAAATAATAACATATTTTTAGTAATTATTCTACATTAAGTTTATTGTATCAGGACCGGTTTCTTTCATATCGTGCATTATCAACTGATCAATGATCATCAGTTGATAATGCTCGCCATGAAACCGGTCCTGATCCAATACATTTAATGTGGAATATGTACTCAAAATGTAGTAACATATTTATTACTATTATTAAGGCATAAAATATTTATGTGCAATATTTTATTTGGCCCATATATTTATTTTATTTATTTTAAATGATTCCAGTTGGGCATCCCTGTTCTAGATAATACTCCATCTCTCCAGTGTAAAAAATCGATATATATTTATAATTTGTTTCAAAATATATACAATTTGAAACGAAACCCACTCAAAGGCGTGACTTTGTTTTCCTAGTATCGAATATCTTGCCAACTTCACCAATTCAATCAAATTTAATTAAGATTGAAGATAACCAGTAGGCTTTCTTTCCGTTATCACTTTGAATTCTTTTACTCTTTAAACCAGGCGTGCCCAAACCTTGGTCCACGGGCCACATTGACCTTTTATTGAAGATTTTGAGTGGCCCTTTCAAGGATTTCAACTTTTCGTACATTTTGTTACTGGTAAAATCTAATATATAAAAATCAATATTTATTTGTTTGTTTGTTCGCATCCTATGCGCTGCACATACCGTTCATCAGATCGCAATGAATCTTTGACAAACTGTTTGCTTGCACTTTCGTGGAGGGTTTTGGCATAGTAAAACTAACTTACAGGAAGTCTTTTATATGAAAATCATTTTTTTTCATATTTGATGCGCTGACATACCATTCATTTTGACAACTTATTGTTGCACTTGCGCAAATTTTATAGTTTTAGCACAATTAACATTCAGTAGATGGCGCGTGTGTCGTGCCATAAACAATCGGCAAAAGATACTCAGCAAATGTCAAATGTCAGCGATACCGATCAATATTAGTGTAATTAAATCTAAATTATTTATCTAAAATATTGTGCATCCGAAAACACTTTCGGTAATCCTTCAGGCGAGGAGTTCAATATTTTTTTTTGCATTCGACACATAATTCAAGATGCCTGCCGACAGTGTTCCCTATTAATTAATATCAAGTAATATTGCTACGTGTTAAAAAAAAAAAACCCCCAAACAAACCAAACCTAGCCTTACCCAAACCTGGCCAAGAATAAAAATTTAAATAGCTAATTAATTAAATATATAATTTGATTATTCCACACATCAGCGATTAATTAATAGGGAACACTGTCGGCAGCCATTTTGAATTATGTGTCAAATGTAAAAAAATCGATTGAACCCCTCACCTGAAGGATTGCTTCTGTCTCTAGCCCGATAATGTGACATTTCGACTGAGATTTGTGCATAAATGGACACACTTTCAAGAAACTTATTCCACACCTATTTATCACTGGCTTTAGATGAGACAACTGCTCAGCTTGCTTAGAAGCGACGTCAAAATTACCGATCGACATTAAAATATTCGATATATTGAGAAGACCTTGATTCGGCTCCCTCGTAAATCGAGAAGGAGCCTCTTATCCGACACTCAGGAAGAGGAATTTTGGGAACGGAGTAGGAGAAACATGGTGCTCTTATAAACAAAACAATCTCAAAGTGTTATGGGGTGTGATTTGCACACATTATTTAATCGTTAAGAATTTACACAGACGTTATATTACAGAGGAACATTGAATTTAAATACAAGACGAAACACAAATATTACGATAGCGAAGAAGATATCGGGAATTTGACTCGAATTTAATTCTTAGGGAGAGGATTAGGAGCTTGCAGGCCACTTCCAGGGTTTACATTTGGGAGAACCCCTCAACCACGACTGTAAGACTTATCTGGCAAGCGCGTGCACACTCGATGCTATCCAATCTCTCACTGCCAACTGTATGAAAAAAAAGCGGTACCAAACGGTAGCAACCGTTACAAAAAAATCGTTAACACGTGCACCCGATAAGCCATTATTTATGGCCCATCGAACTTTGCATGAAGTACCATGCACTCTCATCCACTCAGGGCGTGAAAGAGAGACATTTAGAGCGAGACGTCCGCATAAATGTCTCTTTTACAAATTTGAAATTACTCTATATTGAATCGCTATAGATTTCAATGTAGAGTATTATTAAAAATGAATTTATATCCTGATATCGACTTAAACTCATAGACTAAGGTGAAAAATAGTTCGTTCGAGAGAGTTCTGATGATCTACCACATAAGGCGGTGTCAATGAGATATCATATTATTTCCAGGTACAAAATATTTAGGTGTAGCCCATCAGAGACATGTATTATTTTATCTGCCCTTCGAAGTGATTTTAGTTGGTCATCCCTGCTTTAAGCGGTACATTTGGATATTTCAACGTTTTGTTTGATTATCGAGTCTATACAATACTGGCCTAATATCTTCGACGTTCTGTCAAAAAACGTTATGTCGTAAATACTGCTTGATAGTAAATCAATGTCATATGTTCCTAGTCTTAGTAATTATTTTCTTTACTAGCTAATTTAATTTACTAGTAAACAAGCAGTAAGTGTTTTCGATGGATTCGGCGGTAGCTTTGTGGAAGTTCATTTTAATATACAATTTAAAATAACTAAGATTATTAAACGTATTGTGTAACTATTCGTGACAATTTTTTTGGCTGCTTTCAGAGGCATCTTCAGACTTAGTATCGCAAAAAGTTGCTGAAGTAAACTAAATAAAAAGTAGTGGAATAATAAGTTATTTTAAATGTTATATTAATATTTCTTCCATTACTGGACTGAGCCATAAAATAGTCCACGCATCAAGAGTGAAGGGTATTCCAAGTATGTATATCCTCCCCTCCTTGCTTTCCGTTAAAAGGAGAAAACCCAATCTCCGAATGTTTGTGATTCTGATGAACATTTAAAAAGGAAAGTTTATTATCTTACGTCTGGTTCTGTCGCATCCTTGAATCTGACTAAATAACAATTCGATAATTTTCGGGCATAACTTGATAACTGCAAAATGTTTGATTTACAGAAGAAGTATTCAAACGCAATGAAATAAATAATTCTGGTTAAATTATTTTTCAAAACCCTACCCTACCCAGTCCATGACTGGAAAGCATTCTTTCCCACTTTGCCCGCGAATCGACTTTATTACTAAAATTCCCCAGTTGACAATGATCGCGGAGAGCGAAACTGGTCCTGATCAGCATACATTTAATTTGAAATACGTACTAATAATAATTACAGTAATCGTCTGACGTTTTAGTGTCAGTTTCGTATTTTTCAATACGAGTATTACTCGAGTATTTTTCAATATACTCGAGTATCGAGTACTTGAAAAATGGACGAGTGTTCGATACTCGAATTGGAGTCTCTATTCGCAGTTGATGTTTTGCATGAATACGTGAATAAGCGCATGATAAAACACCGTTTGAATGATCTCACCTTTGTCGCTTACTTTACAAAGATACCTGTATTGAATACAAACAGCGATAACTCATATTTCGCGGGATTCAGTCAATGACCGAGAGAGTGCCTGCATCCCTTGTAAAATATAGACGCTGCGGGACTCGAACCCTCGCTTTACGCCCTCCAGTTTAATTAACTTGGTATTCCGCGTTAAAAATTCATGACGCGTCGCCGCGCGTGTGAAGTGATGATAACATAACCAACTTTGAATATTACTGTATTTATTATATTACACTAGAAGGTACCCGGCAAGCGTTGCAATGCCACTCAAAGAAAAAAATGTTTGAGATTTAATTGTGCAAAATATTTTTTTCTTTTTCTGTCTGGTGTGTATGCGAATAATTCAGAAGGGTTTCCAACGCGTGGGCGTGAGTGTTTTAATCGTATGCGCGGTATAGGAACGCATACGGAGACATACACACAATTATTCATTTGTATATGTATAGATTGATAGATAATTAACTCTTGGTACGCCAACGTCCAACCAGAGAGTCGCATGCTTATTGATTCCATACGCCAACGTCTCACTGGTGAGTCGCGATGTTTTTTCGTTGAAAATAAAGATTTTTTTTATACATAAACTTATTATGTGTTTTTAATACATTAACACGAAATCAAATAAGCCCATGAATCGTCCCGCAGCACAGAATGTATTGTATACATGAGCCAGGATACATCTTCAAACTATTAACTATCTAAGTTAAATGACTTTTATGCAATTTCTATTTCCTCTAAAATCGCTGGCGTACAGCCGTATATCGAACACTTCGACTTTGGCGGTTAAAAGGTTCGGAACCTTCGTCCACCGAGTCCACACATCAAATCACCTAAGTTTTATCGCAATCAGATGATCGGTATAGGATCGCATACGGAACAAAAAAACAACTATTGTGGACGTCCACTCAACAAATCGACAAAGCTTTATCGCAATCGGATGAACGATTTGGGAATGCAAGAACCCGGCCATCTACACAACAACTCACAAAAGTTTCATTGCAATCGGATAAACCGTATGGAGACGCATAGAGTACGAACAAACAAACAAATATTGATTTTTATATATTAGATTACACGTCGTCTCTTTTTTAACACTACACTGACGTGCATCAGTGCTTTAATCAAAATAATTTCTAAGAATCGAATCTGTACCGAAGTTGTAAAGAGACAACTTGCGTTGGTACAATATTAGGCTAGCCTCGTCGTCCTGCGTGTATGAAAATGAACCATATGCACGAGTATATTGTACATAGTTAAAATATCGAATGTGCGGTTATATCTACAGGCGACGAAGGCATAGTTTTAACAAAGATAATGATGGACATTTTCTATGGAATACACGCAGACTATGTTGGAAAACCTTTGTACAATATACTGCCCTTCCAAGGAAGAAGGCCGTTACTCTGAAAATGAGTTATGAATGTCATTTGCTAAATATTTTTGAAACTATGTTATGGCATTCACTTTTAATATAATAACTAAAATAGTTGAAATGCATACGTTATAATACGTGAAATAGTCATTGTTGTGAAATTAAGTTTTTAAAATATTAATATTTACTATGAAGCTGTTGATGGCCGCAGCAAATTGTTCTGGTGGCCGCATATGAGAACCACTGCTCTAAACGATATACTATTAATTTTTTTATTTTTTTTAATAAAAATCGCGGCTCTAGGGGTACGATCGTTCGAATACCTTCTGGCATATAATAGGTTAAACATACATTTGAAATCTATATGTTCAAAAATTATTTATTCGTTCGATCTTGCTCTTAGGCTTATAATTTGAAACTGGAAAAATATGTTTTAATAATAAACATCTTTTGTGGTCTTTGTTAATTAATATATATCTGTGTTGCAAATGATGTCAATCAGTCTCAGATGTATAAGCGAAATGTCCATACATATGGCTGTAAATGTTTATATTCTCTTGTCTAGTTGATATTAATCTTCTATGTACATTTATTGTAATGTAAATAGCAGGGCTGTGGAGGAGTCGTCGCGGCGATTTGGCCGTAGTCGTACTCGAAGTCGGAAATTTTAAAAAATTTGAACTTTTTATTTTTGCATATAATATGTCAAATTTGGCTATTGGCCGTATTGGTGAGGTTGATATTTAATTGAATACACATAAATGGGAAAATTAGGCAAACAAAAGTGACAATATTAAAAATTTTTTAGTCGGAGTCGTGTTTTTGGTCAATGCTAGAGTCGGAGTCAGAGTCGAACTTTTTTTCACTGACTCCACAGCCCTGGTAAATAGTATCGAAAAAAACCCTGACCCTTAATTAAGAAACGTTTTTAAGCGTCATAAAAATTAAATGCATTTTGACGGATTTTATAATTTAAAATAGTATTTGAATCTTAACGTCGGACTATAATACATATAATATTTATGGAATAACGAGCTTTGTACTCCAAGCCGAAGATGTCAGTTATTATTAAAATGTTATAAATAAATATTATTAATATTTATTTAATTCATAATCCAATATCTGCTGATGGATGAATTTCGATATTCTGTCACAGGTTTTTTTACATTATTTTTACATTATTTTTGTAACACACAGAAAAATGAACAAGAAAAAATGCGAATAAAATCCATTTCATGTTGGATATAACATTTATTTATACAAGCGCAAAAAAACACTAATGTAATATTAATGAATGATTTTTTGCGGTTATGTTCTTTGCTAATTATATAATATTATATATCTAGTTAAGCTTTTCTTTCATAGATGGCACTAATTGTTTTTATTTTAACAAAAAACTACTTACAATTTACATTTTTTTATTTTAAAAGTAGACCACGCTTTAGAAAAATCATATTTTTACATAATTATTTTCTTCAAGGGAAAAAAATTGAGGAAAAATTAAAAAATAGTCGCAATTTTTATATTACTTTTTATTCGATATATGTAGTTTTCATTATATTCTAAGTACACAACCATATTCAAAATTAAAAATGTTTTCATCTTCAGTAAATTTCCAGTTGGTAGCAGATTATTTTCTCTCGTAATTATACAACATGAATTGGGTCAGTGAATATCATATGTGGTCATACAATATTAAGATTATAATTAACAGATGTGCCACACTATCATATAAAATGCGAGTATCATACAAAAAAAATATTTGTAAAACTAAAATACTTCGCTATTTTTTCACTGTGTTCAAAAATGAATAAATTTACTAAAAGTTTGTACACAAACGAATATCTAAACAATTCTTCAAGCATTTTAAATTATTTGTATAATTTCTTATATTTTTTTCATATAATATCTATTTAATTTTGTTGTGGTGCAAAAAGACTTTGAAATAATACATCAATTCGTCTGAATCACACATTAATATAAACAATTCAGGCTAATACTGGACAATTGGCAAATTTGCATTTATCAAATACTTGACGCATTGACGTCAACTAAAATGTCACGTAATTTAATTGCATTTTTTACAACAAACAGATGCATTTAAAATGATTTCATCCAAATATGACCCATTAAGATATTGCTGCACATCTTTATAACAACATTATTTTACATGGATATTACAGATTTTGAAAATATTTAAGATAAATTTGCCAATACGCCGAATATATTTTATTCACTTTATTAAGTAAAACCAAATGGAGTTTCAACTGGATGAGTAATATTATCACATTTTAATCAATTACATTGGTACGCTTTTATATTCCACGTAACTGGCGATCCGGGTTTAGCCTTTCAGAATGTTTTTTTGTCCCTAATATAGCAAATGTATTTCAAATAAAAAATGGTCATTTTATCACTTTTAAGTTGTCCACTGTCAATACTCGATGGAAAGGCATTAAAAATATGAAAAAATATTAAAAAATATTAACCTCTTCCCTGCTGACATTCAAAAATGAATTTATCAGTGTTTGTTTTAAATACACTCGTGGAGGTTTCAAAACAAAAAATACAAAAATATTTTAGTAAAAATGTCTGTGATAGTTTAAACACATTGTTTAACTCAATTCATTTTTGAATATCAATTTGGAACACACCGCAATCAGACTTATCAACGTATGACGCGCTAGAAGCCAACAAAATCAGGACCGGTTTCGCTCACTACGAGCATTTTCATCTAATATTATTATTTTAAAACAATAGTTTTTCATCATTATATCTTATAATGTCTCTCTCACATGAATCGATATCAAATTATATTAAAAGATAGGCAGTATGAATAACTTTAAATTTATTGATTTGAGTAGGCATTTACTTGGTAGAACTCCATTATAATACGGTAAGAAAAATAACAATGTATTTTAGTTCTACATAAATTATTTTATATATTTGTTGATAGCTTAAGCCGAAATAGCCTTTACAAATATAAAAACTTTTATACGGTAAAATATTTTTATTTTTAACTTTTTTAAAATATATTTACAAGATTTAATTTTTAACTATTTGGAGTAGTATTATTAATGAAAAAAGACGGCTGTTAAATGTATATTTGCTAATAACTAAGGTTCTTCGACTGCTTCCAATTGAATATTCTTCTTCTTCTTCCCGATGGCGTCAAACGATGAATTGTATGTCACAAGCCCTTATCAGTTCTCCGTCCAGTTGTTTATATCACACCGGGCTAGAGAATGATAAGGGGTCGGTAACAATACGAAAGAAGGCAGGTAAGATGTCCAGGGCGCGGGTCCAACGTGTAATAATCGGATGTGAATTGTACACAAGTTCTTCGGTGCATTTTTTTCCATCGCTGTAAGATTGGATTAGAACACAATAATTTATTCCTTGCTTCAGTTTAGTAGTATAGCATAAATCAAGAATCCTATGAATAAGCTGGATAGGAAACACTTTACGTCATACGAGTGTGGCAACAGCATCGAATCGAATGACAATCAAACAAAATAGTAGTAAAAAGACAGTGGCTTAAAAAAAAAGAAAAATATACATGTAAGGTTACTTAACTTACACCCGATGAATATAAAGGGTATTTCAATAGGTACGCTCAAAATATGTTACTTCGTCCTGCTGAGTAGATTATTCATTGTTTAGTGGCCAAATTTGAGTCAACCAGTTTGATAAATAATCGGCCAACACCTACCTACCTGTACGTCATCAAAATACAATATCTGGTGAAAACATTGCTGCTGTGTGTGAAAGTGTACAGGAAAACCCAAGGCAGCTTATTTCTCGTTGTTCACAAGAACTTGGCTTTTCTGCGACTTCAACTTGGCGAATTTTGAATCGGGCCTTATGTCTGCACCCGTATAAAATCCAACTTACCAAGGAACTTCAGGTAAACGACCACAGACAACGCCTGATTGGGTTCTGGAGCAGTTGGAAGTTTACCCAAATTTGTCAAAAAAGTCAACTTTAGCGACATGGCCCATCCCATTTTATAATGAATGGATATTGGCAGACATTTGATGCTATATTCCATATTTAATGCCGTAAAATATACTTACAAATGGAATTAAAATTTAATCGAAATCTCACAAACAACTTGTTTTATTTACATTTCAAAACTAAGCGTCCTTATAAAAAGACCCTATATGACTTGAAGATACGGCGTTTTCTGCAGTCAATCAAAAGAAGTAATAAATAAGTTAGAACTAATATATGTATAGATATAGTGAGGTTACTAATGATTGACATATTTAATCTAGTGTATCCTGTGTTTTCTTCTGCATCCTGCGTCAATACAAAATACGATTTCGCACAACTGGATTCTGAAAAGTAAAACATTTTAAATATAGGCCGCGTGCATTTTTTAAATCATGTCGCTTGCTCAGATGTAGGGGTTTTGGTTGACGAGTGATTCTGTGAATATTATATATATGATATTGTCTTCAATTAAGACACAATCTTCGTAAATATAAGTTTTTATAGACAGCAAATAATAACAAGTTAGCAAAAGCTTTAGAACTAAATATTTAACAATTAGTTTGAATGATAAGACGATCGAATTTACGACGAAATAAAATTTAACCAATAAGGATACAGTTTAAATCTTATATATAAAACCGAAACGGCGTATGTATGTCTGTGGGTCTGTAATTCCCTTTTGCATTATTGGTCATTAAGTTGCCATAAAAACGAATATGAAAGAAAATATGTTTGAATTTTTATCGGCGAAGACATTTAGTCAAAATGTAATAAATTAGTCTTCTACAGAACTTTTCCCGGCTTTTATTATTAATAATAATGTTTATTATTAATAATAATGTTTATTATTAATAATAATGTTTATTATTAACGTGAAGGTATTATTTGACATTTCTTTGACAGAAAATTAGATTTTTTCCTTGAATTTGGACATTTTAATGGGCGAGAATGGGGCTGTCGTCAAATTAAATAAAGTTTGTGATTTTATTTTAACTCTATTTTGGATGATAGATTTTGTGATATAATTATGTCGAATGATATAACATTAAATAATTATTGGTCGCTAAGTCCGAGCGACGCCGGGTAGCAATACTAGTATTATATATAGGAAATAAAAGGATAGAAAGGAAACGCTAGGATAGGATTAATAGTTATTCGCTTATTCACCCGTTTTTAGGATCGGATGGGTGGAGGTAGGAGAGAGTTTTAGACAACACATGAGATTTTTGATCTAACTATGAGGATTTACTAAAGAGGGTTAATTTATCCAATGTAGCATTGGAACAAATGTACAAAAAAATCTACCACTGGAGGGACAGATGCGTCATTGTATAATTTTCAACGGTACGTTTAGAATAAAAATATATTACCACTTATCTTCGAAGATAAATCAACAATTAGACTACCCTGGTAAGGATTCGACCACTTGATCAGCTCCGTAACTGAAGCCATCGACGTTGACACTCGACTGAAGAAAATGTAACCCAACGAAATATAATTTACAAATATGAAAGCGCAATCAACTAAAATTTTAGTATATTTGATCTTTGCAATATTAAGACGGATTCAATTTATGAATTATTTGTTTGGTTTGGCAGTAGTCTTCAATAAAACTATCACGAATCGACCTATTTAACTATTTCTAAAATTTGAAATCAGAGGAAAACGGCGATGTAACGTGGCGACATATTAATGGCTGATGACATAAGTGTTTGTGGAATGCCTCAATCGACTTGAGAAAAAGCTCACATCGTTATGAAATGACCTTTTGATAAATTTGTTTGTGCCCTGCTTTTGAGCACAGCGATGATTCAAGTTGACAAAATATTACTAACTGAAACTTAAATTAATCTCTTCTGCGTTGCTATAAAATAAACAGAGCCGTACTTGGTATTTCGGGGGCCCAATAACATGAAATAGAATGATCGGAATTATTTTTATTAAATATGGTCTATAAAAACGAGTGTAAATTAAAACATTTAATTTATACCGGCGTATTTTCTTTTCAATTCCATCGTGTAAATATTGAAAATTTCCTATGATCTACCACGTGTCTGTTAATAAACAACGATTTTTCCTGTTTTTTTA
Organism: Himalopsyche kuldschensis; assembly: GCA_028554975.1. Classification (NCBI taxonomy): domain Eukaryota; kingdom Metazoa; phylum Arthropoda; class Insecta; order Trichoptera; family Rhyacophilidae; genus Himalopsyche; species Himalopsyche kuldschensis. The sequence continues at coordinate 3,687,446 of JAHFWI010000045.1, forward strand.
GTCATATAAAACCATGAGTTTTATAAAAATGCCATCTTATTACGTGTTTTTTTAATTTTTTGTATATATTTTTGAAAAAAACCGTTGTTTGGCGATTTATTGAAATCAATGCATGAGTTTAATGTGTAATTGGACAATTCTTGATTGAAAAGCATTTTACTATTTTAATGTAAAGATCAAGACCTGTTTCGCTAGTCACGAGCACTCTTATCTGATATTCAATGAAACAATGTTAACATATTTAAAATACAATGTCTTCAGAACCTTTTTGAAATAGATTTTGGTTTATCTTAGTAGTTATGTAGTAAGGAAAAGAAGAAATTCGAAACAATATTGTAGTTTAATCGTTGTATTATCAATACGTTTTCGTTTCTGGTTTTAGGAAAGAAAATAAACATATTTAATAGTAAACGCTAATTTTATATCGAACTTGCTACCTACAACAATACGTTAAACGAAAAGAAAAATCGTATTCAATTAATTATATTAATTTGCCTAAGTAAGGCCCTGGTGGAGCGCAGCAGAGCTTTGTAGACTCCATAGAACGTGGCATGGCAGATGTTTTGCCAGATGCAAAAGCTGCTTCGGTCAAATTGCTTTCTCACACACACCACGCCATATTATACCACTCAAGTGCGGCGATAGATTGAACTGTATGAGCTATGGCAGTGGCCGGCAACAATCGGGCAAAGTTATCGGGCAAAGTTATTGCCAGTTTCGCGTAAGTTTATCACATGAACTATTAACTTTGATAATCCACTCAGAAACCAGCTATTTCGCAAGATCTATTCGCCTAAATAACATTATAGTGCATAATACGAGTAATTTACTATGTTGAACTATTCAGAAGCACTTACTTTAAGAGGGGTGTTAAAATATTTTTTAATACGTGGACAAAATATTCATTTTTACCGAATCTATTTTCAAAGAACGATATCGATAGGATAATTGGTACAAAAATACAATTAATAAATACTAAAGAAATCGTGTAATTCACGTACTGTTAAGTCTATAAACATCAAATAAAATGCTTATTTTTTAAGCCCAGTTTAAATAATACAATGCTGTTATAAGTTTCCTATTGCAGGGAATAATTCAGCAGCTGGCGGGATATGATTACTGAATATGTTGGGCATAAGCGGTATATTTAAAATTATCGTCCGAAAAGGAAGTTACAGATTTAGATATCATCGTCTAAAAAGGGGCACAACCCTCAGTATTGTTCTAATCTCAATGTATTCATTTCGCCAGGTGTAAAAGATGCAGACGTTCAATATGCATCTTAATTTAACGTTTTAAAATAAGGATGACATGTTAAATTTGTGACCAGTAAAATTTTAGTTATAAAGGGTATTTCAATAGGGACGCTCAAAATATGTTACTTTGTCCTGCTGAGTAGATTATTCATTGCTTAGTGGCCAAATTTGAGTCAACCAGTTTGGTAAATAATCGGCCAACACCTACCCGTACGTCATCAAAATACAATATCTGGTGAAAAAATTGCTGCTGTGTGTGAAAGTGTACAGGAAAACCCAAGGCAGCTTATTTCTCGTTGTTCACAAGAACTTGGCTTTTCTGCGACTTCAACTTGGCGAATTTTGAATCGGGCCTTATGTCTGCACCCGTATAAAATCCAACTAACCAAGGAACTTCAGGTAAACGACCACAGACAACGCCTGATTGGGTTCTAGAGCAGTTGGAAGTTTACTCAAATTTGTCAAAAAAGTCAACTTTAGCGACATGGCCCATTTTATAATGAATGGATATTGGCAGACATTTGATGCTATATTCCATATTTAATGCCGTAAAATATACTTACAAATGAAATTAAAATTTAGTCGAAATCTCACAAACAACTTGTTTTATTTACATTTCAAAACTAAGCGTCCTTATAAAAAGACCCTTTATATTCAAAAAACCACAAAAGAGTAACATTTCACATCTTATAGGGAAACAAATGATTACAATGATTTAGAAATAAATATTGTGTGCCTCCTGTTAATTTGGTTTTGTGTGTTTATTGTTAACGTTGGATTTGTTTAGATTAATACAGAGGGAATATATGATTACTGGCCTCAAAGCTTGAAATATTTTGTGTTAAAAAATCTGTTATGAACTTCATAACAGTGTGACGGCAAAAAAGATTCGCGACCGCTTACCCAACGGTTGGGGTTATATTGAAATTTATTTTCGTGGGACACCATCATACGACACATGTGGTCCACATGTACCCATTTGTAGTTCAAATACTGCGTCTAGTTTTAAAGAATCGATTCATACATTTTGTGAGATGAATTCGGCAATTGACACAGCGTCAAATAACACCAATATTCTCTTATTGATATTAACAGAAGATTATCAAGAAAACGCCGATTTTTTCTTGGATAGTTGTATAATTATAATAGCAGCCTGTTGAAAAGTCAAAACGGGGATTTTTTTGATCAATTGCGACCATCAATACAAACTCTTGTATCGTTATGATAACAGATCAATATTTCAGCATGCTTTGACTGGCGTGTAATAATTCGACATATTCAAGAGACGTTCCATAAAAGCTTCAGAATGGGGATGACTCGATTTGAACTATACTAGGTAACTCCGTAGGTAAAGATAACATTTAGTAACAAATTATAAGCTATTTAACGAAATCTGTAGAACTAAATACTTGCCTTATCGTGGAATCTGGTTTGAGTAAAAAAAAAAACTCTGTTCAAACATACATAGCTCTAATGAAGGCATCATACTGAATAAAAACCTACTATTGCTAGGATTTTGTATTATATCAAAATTAAATTCAGGTGATGTACAGTATATATCGGTAATGTTTCGGAATAACCTGATGATTGATTGTTGAAAAGAAAGATATAAGTTTACCGTTATTATTTCATTGATAGATTTGGCATTTACTTGTAAGAACTCCATTATAACACGGTGAAAAAATAGCAATGTATTTTTCCCCGCGTTATTATTTCGATGATTAGTGAAATTATCTATATTCTGATAATATTTTATTAGCTCTCACATATTTTTTTAAATGGCTTTTTTATTGTTTGAATGCTCCTGAATTTAATATTTATAATATACTAGTATTGCTACCCGGCGTCGCTCGGACTAAGCGACCAATAATTATTTAATGTTATATCATTCGACATAATTATATCACAAAATCTAACATCCAAAATTGAGTTAAAATAAAATCACAAACTTTATTTAATTTGATGACAGCCCCATTCTCGCCCATTAAAATGTCCAAATTCAAGGAAAAAATCTAATTTGCTGTCAAAGAAATGTCAAATAATACTTTCACGTAAATAATAAACATTATATTAATAAAAGCCGGGAAAAATTTGATAGAAGACTAATTTATTACATTTTGACTAAATGTCTTCGCCGATAAAAATTCAAACATATTTTCTTTAATATTCGTTTTTATGGCAACTTGCAACAACAATGCAAAAGGGAATTACAGCATACATACATACGCCGTTTCGGTTTTATATATAAGATTAGGTTATGCCCAAACAAAACCGATATTATATACCTAAAAGTTTTTGTTTTAGACAATATGTATTGTGATCCTTTGAAAATAGTATCCAACAGTGAATATCTAAAACAGTTCTTCTCGTCGGCTTAATCTGATTATATTGTTAATGTATCGGGGAAACACCTACCCAAAAGCTGCGGTCAATTCGCTCTGATTAGCCTGTTTCAAAGTTAATCCTCTTCGCATGAAAATTGCGGTCGTCTTTCTAGTGTGACTGAACGCGCTGGGACGTTATCGTGCCGAACTTTTGTCCCCTCGGGACAATTACATACAAATCGAGTGGGGGGAGTGGGTAATAATAATAATTACGCAATCAAGGGATGCCGCAAATTAATTAAAAACCATTCGTTACGCACCGCTGACGCACACAAATCGTGAATGAGATATAATCAATTAAGAAGTGAATCATACTGGGTACGGTTCTGTTCATTTCAATTCAAAGTGCATTCAGAAATGCCAACTGTCGTGGATTAAAAATGACTGTAATATTTTTATTGTCAAACAAGCATTCAAACAACTTTGATTATATCACGTATTGTGTTACTTGTAATAAAGCAAGATTGATTTTAATATAAATTACAAAAATGGAAATCGGTATTTTTCCTTTGTAACGGGAGCAAGGAGGGGTTGATAGAAACAAAACAAACAAATAATTATAATACAAATGACGTTAACATTACAAAATTATTGCACAATAAGATGAAATCAATTGGGACGGATAAAGCCAATTGGAAATAAATTTAGCAGTGGCGAGAAACCTATCCTATTTAGGATAATATTAAATAATACTGTTGATAATTTATTTTTAAAAAATCTATACTATTCATTATTTAACCCTTTTTATTTACTCGGTGGAGTATTTCTACATTACAACTATGTATGATGAAAATTATGAACGTTTAAAAAGATGACTTGAATATAATGTGAAAAACAATGCCTTATCCTAACTTATCCTACGCCCTGCTTATAGGACCAGATGGGTGGGAGGGAGTTTTAAGACAACACAAACATCCATGCCTTTGAATAGAATCGATAAATCGTCTAAAAAAGTGGTACTCTTACTGGGAACCCGGGAAGCATCACAAACAAGACAAGATGTGTAGGTATATAATTACATACAACTGTTGAGAACGCATATATGAAGTGAATATTTTTTGATCATCACAAATAAAATATATTTGAATCTATAGAATGAAAAAAAATTAAATATAAGCTTCGAAGAGAACGTAGGCGTTCAAAAGCTCGATAATTATTTTGAAAATACGGATGTTTGTATTCTTACAATAGAAGCTCGTTATATACCAGGCGGGTGTTTTGGCAAAATCGGCTTATAAGTCACCCGTATCGGTATTGCAAAATTATTGCCGACATCAAATGCACGTATAAAGCGAAAACATGCGATTTTATACCTTGTAGTTGTAATAAAAAAAATCGCTGTCATGCGGGTATTACTAATACAGTAGCAGGGATGTTTTTAAAAGGAAATACAGCTGTTATTGAACATCAGAATGTTATACTGCCATGTTTAAAACAATACGTAATAGTATTTCCGAACCACTCTATCTTTGCGATTATATGTAGTTTAAGTCTGCCAGTTAAGAAAGCATCATGTCTGCATCTTCATGCGCCAAGTAAGTACTACGTAGGTTTCTATCCGTAGGATGATCTAGGTGGAACTGAGCTATCCTAGCAAGTCATGGGAGGAAGCAAAGTAATAGAGGAGGCAAACGTGGAAGAGGTCACCAGCCTTGCCAGATTCCATCTTCACACCCTAAGAGTTACATCTTATACTATGAGCCACTCTCGTATATTCAGGGCTGGGCATGTCTATTATAATAATAGTAAACTCTTTCAAGTTTACGGCATCATTTTGAGCAATTCCTATAAACAATTGATTCTTTTTAAGTGTTTTCCCTACACAAAACCTTCAGCTGACAGAATGTTTTAGCTAGTCAATACTTAGCTAGTTTCCGGGAAATGCAAATAAAAACTTAGCGTGTTACCGACCCTAGCAATAAACATAGCCTGGAAGCTAAGAGCCAGCTTTGCCAGATATGCTCCAGAAAGCTGTATTTTAGCCAAATATTCAAACGGCTTTATTGAAATATTATTAATTTGGACAAAATGTGGTTGAGATAAAATTCAATTTAATTAATTGAGAAATTAGTAAGTGATAGGCAACAAATTGATATTAGTTTCGTCATTAAAGTATAAAGGTATTCAAAAGCTGTTTATTTGATTTCATACCAAGAAAATTCAAGTGGTTTTATAAAATAAATAGTGAATACAATACGTGTATTCAGTAGGTCAAAACTGTCGTGTTCCACTGTTGGTACAGAATAGAATACGACAATAATCTAGATTTCTCAAGTAAGAAATGAGAAACGTTCTGATTATGGTATCCAAGATAGGAAGTTATAATTACGAAACGGCAAGTTTCGACGTCTGTGAGGTGAGGCATCGTCTCCTCGCCCCGTCCTCCTGCCTCATCAGGGTGGGATTTAATAAGTCGCGAGTGATCCGCCAATAAGCACAGGCGGTGATTTGCACACAATCAGAATAACGACAACGGTGACGCGAAGCCGAGCGCTGACATCGTTATTGTTATTATTACGGCCAAAGTCCCGTAAATCTCGGTTTAATTCGACGCCGGGTTACGTTTATGGGACGCCGATAAAGCCTTAAGAGACGCCCGACGCCTTGGACCAGCTGTCCTGAACCGGCCGCGCTCGGGCCGGGAAGATACGACCTCTTCCATTTGATATTACGTACAATCAATACTAATATCGCATGCTAGATTCGAAGTTATATGATTTCCGCACCAAAATGAAAGCAATTGCCGTTTTTATCGACAAGTTGAATAGTATGCATTGATTTTATTTTAAATATCGAAATTTACGAAATTTTAGACTCGTTTCCTGCTTATATTATAGATGTACTGGATGCAAAGAAGATTTGACATTCATATTTTAATCTCTAAGTGATAAAACTATCAGTAATGATTTACTTCCCAATAGAATTTTAATTTTGACAACTCACAATACTGTGGAAATAAAACCACTGAAATAAAACTTTATGATGAATTTACATTTCTTAGCACCCATACGATTCTACAGACGGAGCTTGGCTAGATCAATTATTAGCTCAGAATTAGTTTTTTTCCGATCCCATGTTTTATAACGTTAGAAAAAGGACGATTGAATCTCATCCAGTTCTAGTGAGACTACTCCTGTTATAATGCTCTATTAGAATATTAAAAAATAGTTAGACAATCTTTGTACTTATTCCACATAAAATTTATTTGGATTAGTACCGGTTTCGCTTATCACTCGCATTTTTACCTGCACTTGATTTGCAATATAAATTTATTCCACGTCAGAATACGAGCACTTATATATAAAATAGTAAAATTGACCATTGTAAAGCCAGTAGTAGCAACTAAAAGTTATACACGGGTTATTTCTATCTAATCATTATGTCATGTTGGTTTCCGAAAACGAGAGAATGGGCAAGTATGTATTTATCGTAGAAAAGCTTAATTAGTAGTTCTCATGATCTACATTCTAATCGAAATGGATTATTTTTTTAATGAAAAACGTAATTTGGAACGAAGGTTGGGCGTCCCTGCCTTAAACACTTTGCATGGCCCGACTGAACTAAATTATTGTATTCTGGATCCGATCCAATTTTGGGATGATGATAAATATTTCCATTGATTTGATTACTCCGCTAACTCAATAATATTAACTATTACGGCGTTGTGGGGCTTGACAAATCGCTCCGTAATAGCTCGGCACTAAATGTACGCATTTAATTTGATCGCAATAAAATATTCAATATGTCACTGGATGACTGGTTGAATATGCCAATTGTAGCGACAGTAAGTGGGTCGTTTAGAATTAGTTTAAAGGGCAAAATAAATGATGTTTTTGATATCGGTATTTCGTCCACATCCTGTTCCTGGGAATTACTTTGTGGGCTGAATGATTCAAGTGAATTCGGTGATTTTGAAAACAGGTTTACTTTGGTATAGAATTTTAAACCCGTTTTTCTTACCACCAGTGACGGCTGGCGACGGGGTGTTGGGGGGTGCAAAGGAAGATTCAACCGTTTTTGCAAGAGTTCTTTCCGATTTATTGGATTTTAAAACACTTCTATAGCATGGACTTTCAATTCAGATGTTCGCAATACCAACTGTTTCTCTTCCGTAGTACGGAAAAATAGTTGAAACTTCCTTTTGCACCCCCCAACACCCCGTCACCAGCCGTCACTGCTTACCACCATTTATTATTTATTGAATAAATATCCAAATCACATGAAGGGAGACTGAGTGGGTAATGCATTGACACAAGACTGCAGCTTAATAAAAGTAATGCATCATATATTGTCCAAATCATTGCGTTATTAGCCATTGGTAATGCTTTGCAATATAATTAAATATAATGATATTCCACCAAGAATTATCAGTTTAAAATTGAAATCTTGAAAAGTAATAAATACAGATTTTTTTAAGATACAAAAGTAATATTCTATTCTAGTTGTATTGGTTACGTCAATTATACATCATGTATCTAAAATTGTCAAAATATTGTAAATATCGTGGTTTTTTTACGATTGATCTATTACCCGCTCCCCAGTGTGAAGCATGTGGCCTCATAATGGAGGTATCTAGACATATTTTTTTCTGCGAGAACTGGATGTCACTCAGTAGCTGACCTCTTACGTTTTGACAAGAGTATGGATATAAAGAATAAGGGCTAGCAATGGAATAGTGGTTAGCTAGTCGCTCTCGATACGTCCCGCCTATAGGATCGGATTGATGGAATGCAATTTTAGACAACACAAGCACCCATGTCTTCTTACAGAATCGACTAGAAAAAAAACTGCTCGATTGGGACCCCTCCCCGTGAAGTCCGTTGACCACTGAACCACTGACTCGACGAAGTAGCAGCTTAGCAGAGCCAAAATTTTTAATTCGGTTCCTAAGACTCATTTTTCACTACTAAGTATTGAACCATCTTCGTATCCACTTCTTTTGATATGTGTCTTTGAAACATATTATTTTGTATCTAGTGGCATTCATAATTTGAAACCGGCGAAAATCTAGTTTATTTTATCAATAGAGAACGAATTGTGTATTTCAAAGTGGAAATTGAATTAACATTGTATTGCCGTTTAAGAAGATTTTACCGAAGATAACCAACAATATATGTACGTTATTTTATATCAGCACCGATCGCTTTGCCCACAATGTTTTAAGCGAAACCATTACACAGAACAAACGTATGGTTAATGAAAATCGATTGCGCCATCGCAAATTTTCGCCGTATCTGGGATGTGGATTTTTCGAATCGATCCTCGGCGTTAGTAAATATAAATAATGTTGACGTCGTAAATTCGGTCCAGGGATAAACTTAAAAGGGGTCGCAGTGTAAACAAATCGGCCCATAAACCCGACGCCATGTGCTTTAATGTTCGGCGATACGCAATTTTCAGGTGTTGGAAACCGCTGGATTCCCTCCCGCTGGCATAACGTTTCGATTCAATTGTTCAAATGGTTTGCTGGAGGCTTGATAGTATGACGTAAATTTGGGATTATATCGACAATTGTCAACTTTACGAATGTACAAAATATTCTTGTGCTAATTCTGATGAGCGATATATTCTGTATTAATGCTATGCCATTTGGATCCTAGACCATTTTGGAAAGTGTCCGCGAAAAAATCCAAAGCATTGTGTTTAATTGGTTGTAAAAGCATATATACATAACTTCTTCTATTATAGAACATCTTGATACTCAGTTGCTCAATTTCGTTTCCAAAGAGAAGGGATTGAAAGGTTGTTAGGAATAGGACAAGACTAGTGGTTAGCTAGTCGCTCTCGTTACACGCCACTTTTTTGATCAGAAGGATGAGAAGGGATTTTTAGCAACACAAACACCCATTGCCTTCGTACAGAATCGACAAATCGACTGAAAAAATGCTGCTCGTACTAAGAGTCAAACCCTTGAAGTCCGAATTTGACCACTACACCATGGACCGGACATGCTGAATAAAAACAAAAAACAATTGCCCTACTTAGTTTAAAAAAACTGGACCTCTGGTATTCTTCGCATATATTCGTGAAATTCATAGAATTAAAAGGGTTAATCACGAGTTTCTTGTGACGTTACGAATCATTTGCAGTAGATAAATGGTAATTCAAACTACAGACAGAATCACGGAAGATTTCAGCTTAATCCACTAGACCACGTGGTTCGTTTATAATTAAATCAATCTTGTCACTGGTAAATTGATTCGACAACACTGTTTCCCTTTTACCGCCCAAACTTGTACCTAACTGAATGGAAAACTGGCCTCGGGCATTCCGAGCTCGAGTTTCGCACCGAGGGTTGCCACGCGGAAAAATATATTTCATTAAATGTTTCCCACCTCTTGATTTAGTACGGGAAACGTCTACGTAATACGCAGCGGAGAACGAAAATAACGATTATGACAAAACTGGCTTAGGCGGCCGCAGTTTGGGCGAATTGTTTACAGATCGGGTACGAAGGATGCTTTGCTGGCACGGGTACAATAATATTACAGTCACACTTCGGTATGTGGCCTTAGTAATATTATAGATGTGTGTATATACGAAAAGGTGTTCCGTGCCCTAATAATAATCATAATTATTAATATTAATTGACCCATCTGTTAGATTAATTACTAATAGAGGTGACGATCTAGGGGTGAGGGGGTCCGTAATGGGAATGAAGTTTCAGGGCTGCCAGCTCGGCGATTTCTCCATACTTTTGCAATAACGCAATCATATTAATACCAAGTCGAGCTCGGATACGTTTATTTAAAGTAACAATACAGAATACTTTTACCCCGTGTCTTAGGTAGGCGAGACGAAGCGCTGCGGCGACGTGTAAAAACCAATTAATTTTAAACGTAGCGGACTAAAGGTCGTATGTGCCATCGAATCAAACTCTGCCGCTTTTAAAGCGCGCCGGATCGCTTCGCCCACCTAAGACGACCCGTTAATATTATACTACGAATAAGTCTTGATTTTCAGTATGTACAACTATTTAAAATAATGACACGATAATCGCTGTTATATTATGTTAGTTTATTGTGTTGATCAGATATCGAGATAAAGAACAATATAAAATAAATGTTTGATTGATTATTTGAATGGTGAAGTATGTATTTAAAGCCACTTGTTAAGATGTAGAGTGCGACACGTTTTGATTCATGGGTAAGCATATTCAAGATTTATTAGATCATAATATGGTTGTGATTTTTGTGAAATGAATTTCAAACAAAGTTATATGCACAGTAACACAGCGTTATTTATACAAAACTAATCAAGACTAATAAAGTATGACAAACAAATGGTCAAACAAATATGCACATAATTCAAAGAAAATAGAACCAAATAAGCGTAAATGATATCAAATACACAGTTAAAATTTTCAAGACCGCATAAGTTTTTAAAAATAATTAGCCACCCGGATTTGGGATTCGAGCACATGATCTCGACCACGGACTGGGAACTGACTATACTGATTTCAAATAAATCCTATGTGACAACACACGACCTAGGGTCATTTTTCCGAGGCCGATATCGTCTTTATGTGACAAACACAATACATCCTATATGCAGGATTCAAGGACAATTGGCGCGTTTTTTGAAGTTTTATGTTGATTCCACTATTAATATATAAATAAGGTGTTGAATGTAACTCTAAAATTATTAAAAAGTTTTATTGATTCTCTCCTGATGTGATTTTATGCACATAGGAGATATTTCATAGGAGGTTGTATCACTATAATACTTGTGTTGTATCGCTTTCCTTCGTCGCAGAAAAGAATACAAAAAAAACGATTAGGAAATAAAGAGACGATATTGTCCGGAGTAAGACAGCGGCGTCACAGTCCCGTGGTTGGCAGTGTTGCCGAGTCAGCCTGCAACCCTCGGACCCTCGTTAAAGCGGGCGGGGGAGTTTGTAAACTGTCCGACTGTGCGAGAACACCTAGAGCAGAATGATGCATGGCATGCCAATATACAATTCGGTGCTACGCCGCGGAATTCGGATCGATGTGCGAGCGAGGGCCGGCCGCATTCATAACCGGAAAACAATACGGCGGTCCGACATAGTTTGACAGTTTTCGCAAGGAATTCACGCTAGCCCTGAAGGGATACAGTTGATAATGTGCGCACTTGGGGTAGAGACTCCAATTCGAGTATCGAATACAGTGGAACCCCGATCTTACGTTCTCGCATTATACGTTTTCCCGCGTGGTGCGTTCATTTTCTGCAGTCCCGGCATTTAGTTCACATATAAAACTTTCCAGCATTAATCGTTTGTTTTATACGGTCCCTTGAAAAACGTAGAATCGGTGTTTCACTGTACTCGATACTCGAGTAATACTTCAAATTTTTTCTCAATGTTAAAAAGCGGACAGAAAAACTAGAAAACTATTTAATTCATTGTTTACTTTTAATCTGACGTCCACAGCAACAGAGTTTTTCTACTGCAGAAATAAAAAAAAACTTCCAACAAAATTAAAATTTGAGACGTTTAATTCTCTATTATTTATGAAATATATGTTTCATAAATTGAAATGAAGGTTTTAATGAAATAAAATAAGCATATTTATTTATTTATCATCTAGTTATATATGTTACAGTGAAACTGTATTCTCAGTGAAAATGTATCAAGTAATACAATTGTATGACAACATGATTTCACTGGTCACGATCATTGAAATTATTGGCCCAAGTCGATGATTTGCCGGCCTAAAACTTTTGGTTTGCTTCAATGAAACAAAATCAGCAAATAGTCCCATTCATAAAAAGAAAGAAACAGACAAACAAAGGCCTGAAGATATGGCGGTCAAATTTAATTTCAATGACAGCTTGGATATATTTTCACTGTAATATATCCACACATTTAAATTAGTAATACACTAATACATATATATTTTGGTACATCTGAAATTTCTCGAGTATTTTAAAATTTTACTACTCGATACTCGAGTAATTGAGATATCGAGTAATTGGAGTCTCTAACTTGGGGGGAAGCTGCGAGAAGACTGCCAATGCGGGCGAGATTGTGTATTGATCAACTAACTACTCACTTAGTAATGAACGCTTCTTGGCATACTACCGGAAGACTTGATTTTATATCTACTGTCATGTTAGATAGCCAACAACTACGGTAGCAAGATTATTAATCTGTCGTAAACGGGTGACCGCACTCAGATCATTTTTTGTGATTAAAATCAGCTGTCGTCATCATACCGGTATTCCGGTAAGTTATTGTAGTAGCGTCATTGATTCCAAAGATTGATCAAATTGTTTAAAATATTTCGCAGGAAGTTAGCGAAAGTTAATAAAAAAATAGGTCGCCTTTCGCTTCGGACATATTAAATTATGCACGATCCAATGAACATGACCAAAATATTCTCACTTGAGATATATTAAATGATCTTATTATAGTTATATTATGAGTCGCTTGAGAGATAAACGATTCATTTGATAACTTTCTTATTTCACTTGTGGTAAGTCTAAACGCGATACGTGTTTCGCTTATTTGAAAAGCATCATCAAATTAAATATATCAAAAAAATTGCATTATTTAATGTTTCCTGTTCGGTCTTTTAACACAATGCACAAACGAAGTGCACAAATTTGTGCGTTTGATAATTTGCCATCCAATGCGAAATGATATGCTAATTACCTAAGTAATTAACACATTGGGAACGAGAACGTGAAATACGCGTCGTTGCTCCATGAGTTTTGATTCTCCGTACTCAAGTGTTAAAAAGCCCCGTTAAGTTAATTTCTTTTGTGTTTTCCCCTCTGTACAAATATTTATTATTGTTAGAAATATAAAAAAAATTGAGGGAATGGTAAATAATGAGTATACATAATATTAACATTAGCAGGCACATACATACATGCGTTTGCTTTTCACACACAAAACATGTATTATTTATTAAGTAAATAATATATATATAATAGTTTCTATGATTGACAAGGGTTATGGGAAATTCTCCCACACTACTGCATACCTTCGTCAAAGCCATATCTTGAACTTGCATCATCACAAGATCGACAAGAGTAAAATTAAGTTTATACTTTGAATAGCTCAATAGAGCACTGGTACCCAACACAGACTGAAGGACAGACCAGGCTCTCTCATCGTATATTGCCCACTCGTCAGCCAAATGCAAAACAAACTACTGAATTAGAATACAGAATTTGATAACTCTTAAGCGTGGTGAAAAAACTACACTCAATTTTTGCAAATGAATTGTAAATAAGTAGCAAACTTTTAAAGAGTATGCTATGATAATCGGGAGAATAATAAATAGTAAAGCTGTCCGTTTAAAAGGGGTTGCACAGGGCTAATAATAGTTTCAAATATAGGACTGTGCGGATTCCCGGCAAACACAAGCAAGAAAAAACTAATTAAATTTGACTGGCTCAGAAAACTCTTTTATATTTTAAATTTCCATTTAGTTTTAGCGATGTTTTGTTTTCGAAGACAGTGAACAAAATTGTTTGGAAAAATATCAACATGATTAATAATAACTCTAATGTAACAGTTTTATTCAATGATATGGACGATACGTTCCACCTATAATATCAGCAATACATATAATATAATACTTTAAATTGATTTAGTCGCACGTTCTTTAAATATAAGTATTGATTGTGGTTCCCAAAATACTGAACGAGGACATCCGTAATGACCAATAATTAAACACGTAATATTTAAGTAATTTAGTAGAAGGAAAAACCGTTACGGAAGCATTTCGTTAAATATGAGGAAGATCCGTTACTTGTAAATTTTGTATGACCTGTTTACATGTAATTATATTATAATGGATGACGACTCTACTCTATTAATTATCATATTATTATCCATCGGATTGCTGTGGCTTTAGAATGTCATAGACATTTTGCAAACTATCGATATATTTCAATAGATTTTTTATAAAACCGTTTTACATATTCTTCAACCGTTTCTGATGAATATTTGTAACAAGGTTCTATGAAAAATATCTTTGTGTATCCAATTGATTTAACATGTTTTAGATACTCGCATTTTCGCATCCATTTTGTGTAATTATTTTACACAAAAAATCATTTAATCATTTGTTAATAGACAATGGGATTTAAGGATTTGCTCCAGTGATCTAATAATAAAAAATACTCCAGATTGTTTACAGATTGGGACAACAATATAATAATACTACGTTAATTAGGATTGCCGCACATCCAAAATTTGAGGTTAGGCTCGTTCAATTGTATTTAGTGAATTGCCTGAAATGAAAACATTTTCCCAATTTTTATATTTTAAATGACTTTTAAGTATGTAATATAGTTTGTTAACAAGCGCGAGCGTGTCACATTTTTTTTGATGCACGTACATATTTTTATGTATTTTATAAAAAATTATTTATAATATGAATATTATACATTTTCTCATTCCAACTCACTATAGTAAATACCCAAAATTTATGAAAATTATAATTTGACCTTGAAAATTTAGCGTTTTGTAAAAACAACTATGCAAAAGGAAACTTTTCTCTATGGGGAGGGGAACGCTACAGGAGGAGTTTACTGTATATTAAATTTCTAGTCAAAGATGATGAGGCTAAATGATCTGAAGAAAATTCATAAGAATGGTCAGAGCATGTTTGAAATGTCGAAAACAATATTAAATTTCTTTGGCCGATACTGGAATTCTACTTCGTGGCCGGGCACAGCCTCGAATGTAGAAAACATTCTTCCTATGTGCCATTTGCAATAAAATACTACTCTGCAATATTCGTCTGAAATCGCAAACGCTTCGCCTTATCTCGAGAGCAAAAGCCAGATAATATTCTGAAAATTTTTGGAGACGAGGACATAAAAAGACATACAGTTAGTTACCTTGCTTTGAAAAGGTTCTAATTGTCATTTTTGCCTAAAATTACATTTTGGTCGGAAAAGCTTGTATTTACCGCATATCTATGGTTGAATAACGGAGTTGCACTGCATCTTTACTTTTTTTGCTAAATTTATTTGACAAAGTTCTAAGATTGTCATCATTATTGCCATCATTAGATCTTTAAGATCATTATTTCTAAGCAGAGTCGTGAAAAAATATGTTTGAAATAAGTAATTTGAAACATTTTTTCTTGCTCATTGTTACAGGTGATTTTTAATCAATCGAAACCTTAACCGCTCATATCTCAAAACAGTGTCAAGAGCAGTTAGAACCTTTTCAATGTAAGGTGCCGATATTTTATCATTTTAGTATGTTCACAGATATGTGTTACACCGCGATCACAAACAATTCAATATCGTTACTTTCCAATAATATTGTATTATGGGTGGGTTTTCCGTGCATTGGGAACAAACAATGGTCGGTTGGTGGGGTGGTAGGGGGGTGCTTCGTAGGTACGCCACGAAGCAGGCAGGCGTCTGGTGTTAACGTGCCTCCACTCCCGCAGCGTTCTTGATTGATGCGTTTAATTAAGATCAAGAGGGCGCCAGGGGCAACAATCTATAGCTAGTGTATATAAAAAATAAGAGATTCAATCGATGCTTTCGTTTCGCAATGGAAAAAGCTCGAGTATATCAGATACAATCGAGATAGAAGCTTTGTAGTTATAATAAGTGAACAGCTGTGAATGAGGCAATGATTTCAATTAATGAATCGTGAAATTTGAAGACGCTTACAGAAAAGAACAGTACCGTAAAACGAAGTCAATAGAGACACTTTTTACCAAGGCTGTTGAGTCGGAGTCGTGGAGTCAGGGCTTTTTGGCCGGAGTCGGAGTCTTGGCGGCGTTTTGGCCGGAGTCGTACTCGGAGTAGGATATTTTGAAAAAAAAATACTTTTGCATATGTATAATATGTCAAATTTGGCTATTGGCCGAATTGGTAGGATTGATATTTAATTAAATACACATAAATAGGAAAATCAGGCAAAAAAAGTGACGATATTTAAGGAGTGAGAGTCGTGGTTTTGGTAAATGCTGGAGTCGGAGTCGAACTTTTTTTACCGACTCCACAGCCCTGGTTTCCTTTTGGAATCTTGCAAAATAGCTTTTAAGCTTGGTATACCGGCAAGGTACAAATAAATCGTCAACACACTATGGATAAAGCTAAAAATTTCAATAGTTGTTACGATTAGTAATGCCGAAATGGCCATCAAAAATATTATATAATTCCCTGCTAATTCACAACCACAAACTTAAATAAAACCTACAACGATAAAAAAAACAAAGTATCAAGCCATCGTTAGAATTTACACATTCGTAGTACGAAAACAGCAGTTATTATAAGTGCAAAAATCCGATTAGTAATTTACAAATAATCTGTTTGCTTCTGTAGGAGATGTCAACTAGCGGCAATATGTAATTTAATATTGCATCGACATTTCTGATTGTTTAATAATAAACCAACCGGAAAACGAGTGTATGTTATCCAGATTATAAGTATGTATTTCATGGTGACGAGTTAAATTAACCAAAATTAATATTTTGCGTGTTCATATTTTAAACCCCTGATGTGACAAAGGGTAGTTTTCTTGGTTCTAATAATATCTGAAAACGTAACACGACCTTCTTTCATCTTAATTGTATACAAGGTGTCTAGAATCGAATTGACAAAAGTTTCACTGAAGCGAACGAAGACTTTAAAAATCGACACTGCTTAAATTCAAATTCATTTTATACTACGTAAAAAATATTGGTTGGACGATATTGTGAGATTTAAACGACAGAGCTGGGTTTATTGAAGACCTTATAGTGAGTTTAACTCCCTCATTTTTTCAAACTTGAAAGCTAAAATAGATACGAATTTGGCGTTTGCAGTTTGCATCCTTTTGATTAAACGTGTACTAAGTTATGCACACTGTGTAGGTCTTTTTTGCCTTTCTACAGTCTATATAAGAGACTCCAATTCAAGAATTACTCGAGTATTTTGAGAAATCCTCGAGTAATACCCATAATTTATAAATGAAGATTTATTTTCATATTTTATTTACTTATTGAAAAAATGTATATAATACCATCCATTGTTAACTATAAAACTGACGTAGAGATTTTTCTACTGCTGGAATGATAAAAAATGAGACGTTTAATTCTCTATTATTTTTGAAATATGTTTTATAAATTGAAATACATGGCCGAATTAAATTATTTATTTTCTATTTTTCATCTATTTATATACACAAATTTGAATTAATAATAATTATTTGTCCGGTCCGTAGTGCAGTGTCAACGTTGTTGGCTTGCGCGCCGGACACCCAGGTTCGATTCCCGGTACGAGCGGATTTTTTCAGTCGATAAATCTGTTCAAAGGCATGGGTGTGTGTTGTTGAAAATCCCTTCCAACCTTTCTGATCCCAAAAGAGCGACGCATAGTGACAGCGATTAGCTAATCACTAGTCCTGTCCTAGTCCTGTCCTAGTCCTGTCCTAGTCCTCGTATCCTTTCCATCCCAACTCTCTTCGAAAAAGAGAGGTTTAGCAACTGAGTAAAAACAGTTCTCGTAGATTTTGAGATAAACTCCGTGAGGAGACCATACGCTCCAAGTTAGGCGGGCATGGTAAAAAAATTCTATTAAAATAAATAAAACATGTAACAGAGATATTAATTTCTTTGTAATTATGAATATTGTAATGTCTTTGTTTATATATCAAAGTTTTCCTTCTATGCTAAATGACTAGGCGGAAGTAATAAATGCGAATTTTCGCTCACCGTGTATGCTGTCAAACGGTTTGACAAAGATTCATTGAAGTCTCCCAAAAATCCCCTACAAGAAGCACACACTCACAAAATAGACATCTTTAGTTGATTGGCATAACGTTAACCTGTCAAACGGAAGAGGCTGACTACATGCGACACTTGAGCAGACTGATGATGATGATGATGAGTAATGAGGAAACACGTAAAGGCGTAGATAATTTTTTAAAATTTGTAACTTTTGTGCATCGTAAAAAACAATAGTAAAATTGCAATATTAGTTGAGAATTATGTAGTACTCTTCGGATTTAAATATGATTAAATCATAATGATCAATAACTAGGTTAAAGCTATAGAATATGCTTTGTTAAGGAATAGAAACACGGGACACACATGGTTACACAATAAGTGGAATTAAAAAAATGTACATTTAAATTACATATAAAAGAATTAATTCTTCAAAGTAGCCGCCGAAATGTTATATATTTAGGATTTCGATTAAAGTGAATGATGGAATTGATGGAAAAAAATTGAATGCGTTTTGTCGCTTACGACCCGGGTTTCGCTTCTCAGCACCTTCAGGCATTTCAAGTGCACGAATGAACTTGTACTGACAGCTATGGGGAAATGAATGTGTTTTTTCTGTCAATTGAACGGAAGCTATCCTGATTTCCTAAAACGCGTTGAAAACTAATAATTGTTTAATTTACTTTACGTAATAATCTAATCTAAAGGCTAATACGCCAGAAATGTTTGGTATTTCTATATTGAAGCATATTATGTTAGATATTTAGAATTCATTTTTACTTCTTTACTTTACAGAATGGACGATGGATGTACAATCCAAAATTTTCAAGAGTTCAAAACTAGTCTCGGCGAACTAATCTCTACCAATCTTTAATTTGACTTTCATCAATAATAATAGCTTGATTGCTTAATTTGATGTTTCACTTTGTTATGAATTTAAGACAAATTTAACCAATATAAACATCTTGCAACCTGCTGTGTTGTAATTAAGTTTTTTAACGAAAGAGTATAAATCTTATATGTATATAAAACCGAAACGGCGTATGTATGTCTGTGGGTCTGTAATTCCTTTTTGCATTGTTGGTCATTAAGTTGCCATAAAAACGAATATGAAAGAAAATATGTTTGAATTTTTATCGGCGAAGACATTTAGTCAAAATGTAATAAATTAGTCTTCTACTGAACTTTTCCCGGCTTTTATTATTAATAATAATGTTTTCGATGGTTTCGGCGGTAACTTTGTGGAAGTTCATTTTAATATAAAATTTAAAATAACTTTGATTATTCCTTGTATTGTGTAACTAATTGTGAATCGCCTCTTTCAGAGGCATCTTCAGACTTACTATCGCAAAGTTTGCTCAAAGATCAAAGTTATTTTAAATTTTATATTAATAATAATGTTTATTATTTACGTGAAGGTAATATTTGACATTTCTTTGACAGCAAATTAGATTGTTTCCTTGAATTTGGACATTTTAATGTGCGAGAATGGGGTTGTCATCAAATTGAATAAAGTTTGTGATTTTATTTTAACTCTATTTTGGATGTTAGATTTTGTGATATAATTATGTCGAATGATATATTATTAAATAATTATTGGTCGCTTAGTCCGAGCGACGCCGGGTAGCAATACTAGTTTATTATAAAAAAAAGTCATGACATTTATGTAATGTAAAACAATCATATTTCTATAATGTAATAAATTCTCATAGCTGTAACGATGCGGTAGTGGGGTCAATAAACTCTTTTCATGTATATAAAAAAATGTCAAGAGGTCATAAAAAATGTAGATAACCTTTAGCTATCAACAGCGACATATTTTTAAGCAAAATGAGACTGCCTGTAAAAATGTTAGTGTATATTCTATTCATTCAATCTGCTGTTGAATGACGGCATCCACGCACGTTTTATGAGAAACTATTTTATTTGTTTTATCTTGGATTACGAATATTTTGGTGTGAATTAAATGAGTGTTGCTCTGGTTAACCAGTTGAGTGCCTTAAACGCACGAGCGCGTGAGCAAGTTTGCTGTCTCAAATGGCGAAGCCTGCAATGTTTTCAGTTGACATTGGCTTGCGAACGTTTTGTACCATATATTAATCACCGAAATGAGTTTAAATATCATAGAATTATGTCGATTTCTGTAAGAGGTATCCAATAGGCGTGTCGAAGGCTATCAAAAATAATATCATTTTACAAAAAAAAAATATTTTAAATGGAAATTTAGAGCGTAAATAATTGTCAAGTAAAAGCAAAAAGAAGAACTTGATTTCTCGAATAGTAAAATGAACTCTAGGTGAGATATGGGTGAGTAGCTACACGAAATATGACTTATTAGATTTTCTGTACACGTCGGTAGAAACACTGATTGATTTTCATGATTCTTCGTTACAATAATGTTTTCTTAATTTTTATACTTTTAATATATGAAATTCATTGTCACAGAGACTTTTATAACTGTTTCATTACATGCATTATAAATGCTTATTTTTTTATAAATTGGAGACAGGATATGTTATGTTTTACAAGGTTCAGTATTGGTTAGGTCAAAATCTCGATAAAAAAAGCCATAATATGCCAATATTCGTCGTAAAAATGAGTCAAATAAGGTCGTTAATTTTCAATAAGATTGCGTGCATAAAAAATGAAGTCAATTTCGTAAAAAAAATAGTATAACGACGACTCCAAAGAATTGACTGTTATTTCAACTCGTTTTACAAGCTAACAATATTATGATAGCGTTCATAAGAAATAGCCCACGATGATGATACTAATTAGTCCTGTGCCTCACATAAATCTAGATATGACTGAGGGCCTGAAATAAAACAAACCCTCTCGAATATTTCACGCCATTTAGATTCAAAGAGAACGAGACAAATAGGAAGTAACGTCTCGTTTACAGAATTACAGTGTCAAATAAATAATTATTATTACTGATACAATAAATTCGATGTCTCTCGGCGGGGCTGTTCGGGGTGGCGGCAGACAGGGGACGGAACATGGCAGGGGTGGTTTCAATAGGCAAGCGTACGGGGTGAAGTGAATTGAGCTGTCACATAGAAATCAATTGAACCGGGGTTGTAATCTGTATTCGAGTTCTTGATAATGTTTACAAATATACATCACGTTACTTGCCGTGAAGAAGATCGTCAAGTGTTTGTGGAAATCTATAGTATGTGTTTTTTAAGTGTTAGCAGTGCGAAATTCTATTCGTTTTTTATTACTGCGATGAAATATTTATTTTTATTTTTAAATGAATTGTATTGATCAATAATTTCATCAAATGAGGTGCAAACTATACTTGGGTTGGGTAATTAAAAATTAAATTGTCGTAATGGGAAAAAATAGATGCACACAGTGACAACTAATATTCACATGCTATCATGGACAGTATAATTTTTTTTAGGGTTTTTAAGTGTTATAAATATTAAAAATGAGTAGTAAAAAATAATTGATAAAAAAACGAAATTCAAAACAAAGCTCTTCAATCAATATTTTATACGACGTAAACGAGGAAATAAATATTTAAAAATAGCTAGTATTAAAATATTAATGTCAGTTTTATAAAAAAAGTTATATTGAAATAGTTTAAACACAATTTTGTTCCAAATGTGTAAAAATCGAAGACTGGTTTCGCTCATGCCGAGAATTTCCACGGATATACTCGCGATGAAAGAAAACGGTCTTAATCTTTGCGTAATATATGTGGTAGTAGCACAAAAGTGTCACTTGAATCTTTTAAATATATATGTATGCATTAGGCAACTCAATTCCTCAAAAACTTACAACTAGTAATTTGAAAAAGTGTCTGGCCGTTAGTTTAAAACAAGTCTTTTGCTGTAATGCTTAATAATTAAGAGTTAATACACTACACATAGGGAGATAGTGCGGTTGAAAATATGTATGCAAGTAACAACCTCAAGATACAAACAATAAATTTTATAGTTTGTAATACAATTAATAATTTAATTTTGATTGTTCTTAGACATGTGCGAAAATCTTCGCCCGAAGTCGTAGAGACGGCGGGGTATGAGGCGTCATGTAATAACACTAGTCGAAATCTACTGTTGCCAAAACGTTTCGAGGGAAACTCATTTATCCCGAACCTTGTCATTTATCAGACACCTTGCGACTCGCAGACATAATTGAATGCAGAACTTCCAAAAGCGCATATTCACAGAGCCTCGAGTGCAATTTATCGTACGACAGCCCTCAAAATATAGTATGTAACTATGACACCGGAGCTCTATTCTGGATCAGAGGTCGTCAATTATCCGCGATATTGAATCTTTAAAACTAACAAAGATTTCAATAGCTAAACAATGGTATACATTAGTAAGAATATGCGAAACAATTACTTACATATTATATAATAGGCATCAATCAAAACCAGTCAAAATACTTCTCCATATTCTTTTTCACGAAAATGTGTGCAAAATCAATGCAAAAGTTAGCGTCGTCATATTGTCAATCTTTACAGATTTAAATTCAATACCAATAAATGAAAAATCTTATCTATAATGCAAATAAATGACGAAGTAACTCATACACGTTATGCCAGCTATAGCGTCGCGAACTAACGAATTTGGATATGAGATATTATAATGAAGTTCGGGAACCGTGATTTTGTAAAAATTCTGATAGTGATTTATTTGATATCACATATAATATTAATTTAAAAGTGTAATATTTTTTGAATTTCTTTTCTGTGAATTCAATGTTTTGATAAATCAGGCTATTCCTGAGGGATGAATATTTCTTGGGTTAAACAGATTTAAAATACTATGATTTAAAATGATTTCTTTTATATTCTATATCTGCTCCCTATGTTAAGCATATGGGCTCATACTATATGTATCTCAACATATACTCTCGCGAAGGTCCGCTTATACTGTAAGCCTGATCGGATGGGTGTGACGAGTTTTTAGACAACACAAACAACACCCTTGCCTTCGAACGGAATTGATAAATCGACTGTAAAGTTGCTGCTCGTACTGGGACACAAGCCCGTGAAGTCCGTCACGGAAGCCAACGACGTTGACCACTGCACCAAGCATCCGATTCAAATTTACTGCTATTAAATAAGCTGTCATCAAACTTCAATCGATGGTGACAAAACTGCACTCTTTCGCATATCTTTCATTTGGCAAATACGAATACTTGAAGTGACGATTTTTGATAATATACGTGTCCAAAAAATGATTTAATGTGGTTCGGTTGCTAAGCAGTTAAATTAACAGGAGACCAATTTGACAGCTGGTATATCTTTTGTATATTTAGGTTGCGCACACCTGGGAGTAAACTAATGGAATATTGTTTTAACACGTTCGCGATAGCGGGTACCTCCTCGACTGGTAATTGTCGAGTGTACGGATGATGTATGAGGCTACACGAGCGGTCTACCACGCGACACTGCCAGATTCGAATCCCGCCCTACTGCAATATCTAAATATATCTATCCGTACAGATGCATTACATTGATAACTGCAGTATATCGTACATTGCAGCGTTTCCCAATTATTGTATTCATTTGAAATCAGGAGCCCACGAAATGTTTTATACCAAATCCCATAAAAGGTCGATCTCTTCACAAAATGAGGATTTAAATACAATAATATATAAGTTTAAATCAGGGCTGTGGAGTCGGAGTCGTCGCGGCGAAGAGTCGGAAATTTTGAAAAGTTTGAACTTTTTATTTTTGCATTTAATATGTCAAATTTGAGTTTTGGCCGCATTGATAGGGTTGATATTTAATTGAATACACTAAATTAATTAGGGAAAATTAGGGGAAAAAAGTGACGATATTAACCTTTTTTTAGTCGGAGTCGTATTTTTGGTCAATGTCGGAGTCGGAGTCATGGTTTTGGTAAATGCTGGATTCGTAGTCGGACTTTTTTAGACCGGACTCCAAAGCCCTGGTTTAAATAAATTTGAAAGAGCTCAACTGTCGTCTTGAAATGTACTAAGTTCGTATGTCAAATGTATACCTACCTGATCGTATGTCAAAATGAATCAGACCACCCGAAGTGGTTGGTCGTCTTACATTTGTTTTGGTTTATTGAAACCACAAATTCTTAAAATTACGTCACGTTTATTGTGATTGTGATGTCATATTTTTGTGAATTAGTGAGAATATCATTCACGAGGATAAAAATATAGAAAAGGAGATGTTATTTTTTACTATCAAATTATACAAAAAGATTTAAAACTTTTCATTAACCGTTAACAATGTTTTTATTTACGTCAGATATTTTAGTAAGAGACAAAAATTGAATAAGCAATTAATGAATTACCATTAATGATTATTATGGTAACGGCTTTGACCACGGAGCTCATGGATTTGAGTCCTATTCTAGGCCGTCATATTTTCAATCAAATTTTAATATATCTAATCGAAGACATGGATGTATGTGTTGTATAAAAATGGAGTCGAAATATTAAACCAAAACAAGGGAGTTTGTAGATTTTAGAAATTAATAGGGCGCAGATAAAAAGCCAATTTTTAACGAGCAAGTTAACCCCCATTATTGTGCCCTTTACGAGAGATTAGTTATCAAACGAAATCGAAAAAATACTTAAGATTTCTCCAGCTCTTAGAATATTTCAATTTTTCAATATTTTTTACAGAAATACGTCCCCTGATATTTATCATACCATTTTTTTTTAAATAGCTCAGAACTTAAAATCAGCAATAAATTCTACGTTATGATCATTGGCGGCTGGCGACAGAGTTAGGGAGTACAAAACAAGATTCAACTATTTTTCCACGGACAGCCAAAATTCATAAGACTGGCACCGTTGGTATTGCGAACATCTGAATTTAAAGTCCATGTTATAGAAGTGTTTTAAAATCCAATGAATAGGATAGAACTCTTGCAAAAATATTTGAATCTTTTTGTTCTCCCTAATACCACCAGCCGCCACTGGTTATGATGACTTCCCTAACCATTAATTGCGGAAACATTTCGAATTCTTTATTGTGTGTGAATATTTTTAAACAGTATTAAAATACAATCGATATAAATAGACTGTTAATTCGTGTGAAAGTTCTATTCAAAATAGTAATAAGTGTGTTATCATCCAAAAAATAGTATTAAAGTTAATCATTTTCATGATCTATATATATATGAATGTTTGTTTGTCTGTATTTCCGCTATGGACTACTAAACCGCTCGACCGATCGATGTGAAACTTTACAAATTTATTGAGTACACTCCCGCAATAGTTTTTGGCCTACCAACCCCCAATTTATTTTTTAAACATTACGAATTTTTCGAGTTCAATTCTTCGAAGGTTTCTGACCCTCTCATACGCCCCCCGAACCCCACCCCGCCAAATAAACCCCCTCCCCCCAAAAATTGATATTGATTTTTTACAAATTTCTCGAGTATTGAATACATGCAAATTGAATTCAATATATGTGTAATGTCTTTCCTTCAAATTTATTTTAGTTGCTGGCGTAGCAACGCGCGCAGGGTACAGCTAGTTGTTATATAAATGTCGTTTTGAAACAAATGCATATAAAGCTAGAGTTAATTATTGTTAAAATTTCTTTATTAGATAAATTAAACAGTATTTTTTTCCATTGAGATAAAACTGTTGGGCAATGAATATATGACAGTCTAGATTTTATTTAATATTCACATTTAAATATTTTTATCTTTTACATTTGACGTTTTGTTATGAATAATTTGCAAGGCATTTTCGGTTGGTTTTTTAGGCATAATAGAGACGATATTATAAGGGAAATAAGATGATTATGATACTTAATTATTTCACCATGTCTAGGTCCCTCTTTGTTATGCGGTGAAAGTTTGGCCTGGTCCATAAAAATATCTGAAACAAAGAAAGAAACTCATTAGCGAATGTACTCAGTCGCAGAAAATGATAAAGCACTAAGCATATTAATTACACCTTCATTATGTCAAATGAATGATAATGTGAGAAACATTTGTTCGATGAACAAAGGATATCATTATCTTGTCAAGTACTTTGTAGCACGAAGGACACTGATTCTAGAAGAAAATATTACACATACCACCTTTTTATCTTAACCATTCCCTTGATTCCAACTTAACCGTTTGTATCCTAAGCGGACACGGATGTCCGCAACATTAACGCGACACCAATCCCAAGCAGACACCGGTTTCAAAGACATTTCAAAAAATAGTAACTCTTATGGAATAAACGAAATATTTTAATGAATATGTGTATAGTCCCATCTATACTCAGTAAAAATATTTATTTTTAAAGATCGAATTCGAGCGTAAAAATATTGTATTCTCAGACGTATCTCACGCGCTGATCAAGGGCTGCCGCATGTCACACATTGTCACTTAGATTTATGAAAGAGATTGATAATTACAGTGAAACCCCGATTCTACGTTTTTAAAGGGACCGTATAAAACAAACGATTAATGCGGGAAAGTTTTATATATGAACTAAATGCCGGGACTATAGAAAATGAACGCACCACGCTGGAAAACGTATTATGCGAGAACGCAAGATCGGGGTTCCACTGTAAATGAAAATATATATATATTTATTTGTATGCTGTGGTAACTCAATTTTGTTTTGAATTTTGCAATTTTCAATTAAAAACTGGTAAAAACCTAATAAAATCCATTTTATAATACGTATCAAATGATTTATATTCTTTGATTTTTTGGTCCCTCAAAAAACGCGGTATCTGGGCACAGCAATCATTTATTTGCGCGGGAGTCAAGCGGTTAACAAGATCGAATTTGTATTGGTTTTTTTTATTTTAAAATCAGTTCAATATCTTAGTATACAATTTTTTTTTTTTACTTCGCTAAGGTTAATGACTATTATTGCAGCGAAACACCTATACGATTCAAATTGAAACAAAAATGAAGGCTTATGGTTAACTGTTTTGTTATGAGGCATACTAATACTATCCGGGACGGTAAATCCTATAAATATCTATGTCTGAACGGACCGTTAGAAATATGATTGTACTCTCACATGAATTCGGTCACAATGGGATTTGAGCGAGCTCGTGAATTCTGAGCCCCTGTCGGAAGGCCAATTACGATGGCTTCCTGGAAAAGAGCCAGGCACCGACTGTTTGGACTTGCAAATGAGGCGGCGGAAGAAGCTCGACCTTCGACACCCGCCCGGGGTTAAGTTAATCGCTGACACCATAGCGCCCGCGCCATAGTCGCGGACTGGAGTGAAGAATACAACAAGTAATTATTTTTAGAAACAATACATTCTATATAATATGTTTTGAAGATAATAAACAAAATGATCGTCTTTTATTCTTGCACTACCTATACACATGATACGGAATGCGTATTCGAAGACTATATTTTTCATTTTGCCAGACCAGATGGCAGAGAATCTATTCTCCGAATTAGGAGCGGACATGGAAAAACTACTGAAACTATGTGTACCCTGCTCAGTTTTCCGATACGGCATATGAATATAATTTGAAAAATAAAATTGTTATATTGAGGTTAAAAAGAGGATATTTTAATCTGAATAAATTTGCAGGACATTTCATCGATTTTTAACTGATTATGAAATTGAACTAAAGCAAGCAAATGTGTCATATGCAATAACTTTACGAATATACAAGTTTAATAAGAATAATTTGATGTCGGGTCCGTGGTCAAGGGTCGACGTCGTTGTCTTCGAATGTGCTGCACACAGGTTTGTATCCGTGCCTAGTCTTATTTATCAAACCAAGCCCTTCCTACCCTAAATACGGAAAGTCGCGAGAGCGGTTGGCTAATAACTAGTCATATCCTCTCTACACCGACTCTGTTCGAAAAAGAATGTTTAACAACTGAAAACATCGATTTCATGTCTAGCTTAGATTGGCTGTCAAGCTGCATATTTTCTATATTTGAAAAAAATGCACACTTGTAATACTCCTTTAAACGTTAGCTTTTCATAGAATTATTTGCATGTTCTCTGAGCAGTGCGGTGTCCTAGAAATCCAGGGGGTGGTCCGGTGATAAACATCGTCGAAACAAGTAAAATTTACGGTGAAATTGTGCAGGAGTAGCGCGGCCCGTCCCTGACCGATGGATGTGGGACAGACGCGACAAGCTCTGCTCTCGTTGCCAGCCCATCGGGAATTATACGGCCGCGTGTATTTATGCGGCATTTTATATGTTAATTGGACGTTGTGAATTTAAATTGTCCGTCAGCGCTGCGTCCGCGCGATGCTCCAAACAAAACAACGTCCGTGCTATTTAAAACTTGCCCCCGCGTAAACATGGCGTAATTGAATTGCGTTTTCTAAATTTCAATCCGCAGGCGAGACGGTTGATTTTTAGATAAACATATTTGCAACAAAGAAACAAACACAATTATAGTTTAGAATTTGAACTTGCTTGATGGAATTTGAATCGTTTGAATTTTGTATTTCTCCATTTTGAAATACATTCGTGCACTTGAACTAATAACTGACTATGTGGAAAAATACATGGAAAGATAATTTGATCATAAAAGCCATTATAATAATATTTTCGATGGTTTCGGCGGTAACTTTGTGGAAGTTCATTTTAATATAAAATTTAAAATAACTAATTATAAAGGAAACAAGGAAGGGGAGGAAAAAAACCCGTAATCCATTTTGTAATTTCATAATTTAAAATGTTAGAATTTATCTTGCTTCGTTACTCAAGCAAACTTTGCGATAGTAAGTCTGAAGATGCTTCTGAAAGAGGCGAAACACGTGTCACAGTTAGTTACACAATACGTGGAATAATCAAAGTTATTTTAAGCCATTATAATATGTTAACATGTATGTATTTGGTAAAGCGTTATAATGCCATTCCACCAAGTATTGACAGTGTACACCTTAAAAGTGATCAGAAAACCCGTTAATATTTCGATAAATGAAATAATCTAAATTATTAACTCACTGCTTTCATAGTTTCATATTTGTTTGATTATTCCTTCTGTGAATTCAATATTATACAGTTATCAGGTTTATCAACATATTTATCTAAAGACTTTAATTTGAGTATTTTTTTTCCCAAAGATAAAAGAACTAGAAACATTTTTTTTATATAAATACATATCTCGACATAAAGGAGACGTTGTTATAATTATAATAACTTTATTGATTTGCAGCACATTATAATCACTTAATAAAACATACATACCATTACGAAATTTCTAAGATGTTTTGTTGAAATGTTGAATTTCACACCAGCTATATGTACTGTAATGTAAAATCTCGCACACTCTAACTCCATCACTGATATACTGATGATAATATTAATTACTAACCAACACTGTAGGCGCAGAAATAAAAAAAATAATAACACTGTTATATACAAATAATTGAGGAATTAATTCTAATAAATGAACCATGAGAACGGCACGCTGAACGGTCGCACCACGCACAGCTCTAAGCTCAGAGTGAACATAAATTATTTTAAATGGCCATGTTTTTTTTCCTCTAGCGGGAATACTGGAGAACTTATCCAGTGAGTAAACTAACTTACTTATCGGGTTGTTGGGAGCGAAGATAAAATGAATTATTATTTTCAACTACCAATGTAATGATAGTACGTAATATTAAATGTAATATAATTTTAGAGTGCTTCGTTTATTGGGTTAATAAACGTTTTATTTATAGTTATATAAAGCATTTCATGGTTGGAATGTTTGTGGGAGATAAAGGCGTGTTATCTAATCATTTGTCTATATCAGTTGAATGGTTGACGAAACAGCTGATAAGGCAGCAGTGTGGAGTTATGTTCGGTATCTGGTATACGAAGCCAAATATCAAATTTTACAACACTACCGGCAAACAATGCTAATAACGTTAGTTAGTAGTTTTGTTCGTATTTATAAATTGAAAGATATTCTCGTAATGTTTGGCAAGAATTTTGAACGTTAAACATATACATACATATATTAATTGAAAACGTTTTTCAAATCAATATCTAAGTAATAAATTAAACATTCCATTCCGCACCATTAGGTTAAATAATATATATAAGGCAGGGTAGGGTGATTAAGCCGGCTCTTGCGAGACATGTGACGAAGTGATATTTTGATTGGTTTACTTCCCTTAGTCAAAAGACTGACTTTAAGGTGCCAGGATATTCGCATCTAGCCCCATACTGTTCCGTTAGCTGCAGCCCGATGGTCACCGCGGTAGGCCATCAGAATACTGGGTTTGACATTTTCCATCATTTACAATACGAAAAGTCGACGATGGACCTGGATTAGACATGTGCTGTGCATGCCCCAGGAGAGCCTGACTCTTCTCTCAATCGGATGTATGCAACTGTCGCCTTGGATAGTCGCTGATGACCAACCATATGATGTCTTCAGCGGAGCTACGGGATCATAGGAGGTAGCAAAGATGTTGGCGGATGACATAGAATCTTAGAGGCACCGTGAGGCGCTCATATGCTCCGAAAAAAACTATCCGCATATCCACTGAAGTCAGTGTTTTCTCATACGATCCACCAACCATTAACCACCGTACATGGTTATCAAAGTATGTACCGTCATCTGTCACGTTGATGATAAAAAAAAATCAGATTCTTTCACACTAACTTTACTTTACAGTTTTGAAAGTAGTAAATAATTTTCGGTCCTCTGATTTCCAAGCATATTATTTAAATTAATTTAAATCTTCGGGTAGAGGTCATATTTTGCGATGTGAAATTTCACAACTTCTCTACGAGAGGGATACCCGAAAGTTGTTGTCGTTAGTAACAAGTTTCGCAAAGTTTCCAAGTTTGTGTATACAAGATAATCAGAATAGTTATTAAGAGGACCCTTATAAATCAATATTCATTGTGTGTTAAGTCAATTTGTAAGTACCTAAATAAAATAACAAATTGAAGTATATTGCTGTAGAATCATAATTATTAGCAAACCCTTGGGTAGCAAAAAAGCCTGTCTTCGAAGCTGGCCGGGTCGAAGAACCAATTTTCAAGTTATGTTCGAGAACCAAGAAGTCGATGTCTTCATACAGAAGGATTAAATTTCTGAAGGAAACATTGACAAATATTCCACGACTATGTGTATGTTTTTTTCAATATTTAATAACGATTCCTTAATTCAAATTTATAGTTTAATTATATTATTGTTTGTTTTGAAGACTTTCAATCATTGTTGTGTAACCAAAACGTTAAATACACCAATTCAGTGTAGTAGATCAGTGATGCACAACCTTTTTTGCGGAAGGTCCAGCTTATCAATTTTCAGATTGCTAGAGGGCTGCATGGGTAAATTTAATTAAAGTATCGTTATTTTTAGTTAAGAATATCGTTCGTGAATGTTATAAAGAAAATAATCTTATTGATATTTGTGACAATGGGCCGCATGCAATGTCATTTCGAGCCGCAGGTTGTCCATCACTATAATCACGATTGAGGCGTTGAGCAGTAAGCTGTATGTATGATCAAACATGACATGATCTTATAATGTTGGAAATAAGCTATCGGCATCTCCTACGATAGTTAAATGAAACATTACATAAATTCAAAAATGGAAAATTATCAGAATTCGAAATTCAAAACTGCTTATCGTAAGAATGGAACTAGTCATACAAATATATTTGTCGTAGATTTAAAAAAGGAACAGCTTTATTCATTCTGCCATTGCGTTGTCACTTGATATTGTATGGAAATAAACATTGCGTGAGGTGGTTGCGGGGAGGACGGGAAACCGTCCAGGTTCGTTTCCCGCGTTCGCCCTCTTAATCAGTCATTTCCTTATTATTTAAATTCGCGCATGCGCTCAACACGAATGGGTATGGCTGGCATTTATTTATGTGTGTGCATCAGTACAAATGGAATATTTTCCATTGCATTTGAATTCTTGTACCTATTAAAAAAACAAAAAGTGCCAACATTTTTAATGAAGCCATGCCAGTTGGGAGAAAGTTTAATAGAGATTGGTCGAGCCAAGGACTTCATTTTCGTTAAAAGGGTAACGTTACTATAGCTTATTGATTGAATTGGAATTTACTTGGTAGAACTCTATGATAGCACAATCAAGCAATCCAATTGTGTTCTTTATAATCAAATTAATATTAATCCATCACCGCCACTCACACCATTACGGAAGGCTAAATCAAATCAACACTGAACTAATTTACGTTTAATACTTTTTCATTAAAACATAAAATTAAGATGTTTGAACCGAAGTGAAGATGTATTGTGTAACTATTCTACACCAGTATATAAAGAT
Source organism: Himalopsyche kuldschensis (assembly GCA_028554975.1). Taxonomy (NCBI): domain Eukaryota; kingdom Metazoa; phylum Arthropoda; class Insecta; order Trichoptera; family Rhyacophilidae; genus Himalopsyche; species Himalopsyche kuldschensis. The sequence continues at coordinate 3,719,951 of JAHFWI010000045.1, forward strand.
GAGTAAATGCATGTTTAAACATAGTTCTGACGAGGGCTTTCGACGAAATAGCTATCAACTATATTGGTTATATTTTTTGTAGAACTAAAATACATTGCTATTTTAACTAAAGTGAACTTCCAAGTTTTAGTACTTGTAAGTAGAGACTCCAATTCGAGTATCGAGTACTCGATACTCGAGTATACTCGTCTATTTTTATGGTACTCGATACTCGAGTAAATTGAAAAATACTCGAGTAATACTCGTTAATTATAAATAATGATTTTTCCAAGCAGAGGATAACGCATCTTGTTAGAACAATTGAATCCATTGTTAACTTTCAAGTCGACGTCCACGGTGTAGATAGAGTTTTTTCTACTGCACGAATAAAATAACAAAGCTTCGAACCAAAATAAAATTTGAGACGTTTAATTCTCTACTATTTTCGAAACATGTATATGTCTCATAAATTGAAATAAATGTAATGATGCAATTAAATTATCTTATTTATTTATCATCTATTTATATGCACAAATTTGAATTAATAATGTATATTTTGGTACATCTGAAACTACTCGAGTATTTTAGAATTTTACTACTCGATACTCGAGTAGTTAAGATGTCGAGTAATTGGAGTCCCTACTTGTAAGTCTGAAGATGCTTCTTTTGGATACGAAAAACCAGTCACTATGTATATAATCAACAAATTATTACGATTGAATTTTATTTTAATTCATATGTTTATTTTGCCACAGTTTAACCGCTAAAGATTTTTCTCTGTTAAACGGAGCCGTTACCGATATGCCAGTATGTCAGTAAGAGAAAATTGAACCACAAGCACGAATCTTTAAAACGAGAGGACTGGGTAACTGTAGCCTTGTAGTTTTCATGTGTTTTTTTCCTACTTTTTTCATTCAAGATAGAAGTGCTCTTTTATCAGTGCATTAGTAAAAGAAGCTGTGTAGATTTGCTGCGGATTCCTTGGAGCATAAAGATCATTAATAAGTGTAACGTTGGCTGTATCACCGCCATGATGAGGACGAGGAATCGCATGACTTGTGTCTTTGGCAACCAGACCGACGATGGATGAGCAATTGAAACGTCAGCCCTCTAATTTGTGGCAAGCACTCGGCACATTTAAATACAGCGGTACTCGGGAGACATTCTGTACGGGGAACAGGAATTCTATGTAGTGTAACTTTTTAATTGGATGATTGGTATAGAAACACAGGGATCGAGACTCTGTGGCACGCGAAGGATAAATATTATAATTACTATTTCAATTCCAGAAATAAATATTAATAAAAGAGTTGGTCCATTCACCGCTATTCATTCATTATGGCTGTATAATGTAAAGATAGTATACTAAAAATGTCAATCTTGTCAGAGGTCAACGTTTTTGGTGTCGTATACAATTATAGATTTGTGATCAAAGGGCATTCATGACTGTGTTCCGATGCAGTGCTATTGTTAATATTACTAACCTCCACAAACCTCGTATAAGCGGGAATAACGAGTGCATTTGAGCACATATGTACCACACAAATATGTACAAGTAAGGAATTTCCTCGACCAATCTTTTCGTCATTAATGTCTTCGAAAAACAAGTGTCTAAATCTGAATTTCTCGTAAAGCGGCATTTGTTTACATGCTGCTCATAAATTATGAAATCATTATTTCAACAAAGTTGTATACTGTCAGTTCAAGTACATCCGTGCACTTGAAATGCCTGAAGATGCCGAAAGCCGAAAACCGGGTCGTTCAAACTCATGGAAAACTACAAAATCCAAAAAATTCAAATTTGATATTGAAATTCCATCAAGCACCCTTAAGTCGAAATCCGTAAATGGATAATACATAAAAAAAAAACAAAGTAGATTCAAGAGTATATACATGTATGGTTATAACCAGGGCTGTGGAGTCGGTAAAAAAAAGTCCGACTCGGCTCCAGCATTTACCAAAACCACGACTCCGACTAAAAAAGCTTAATATCATCACTTTTTCCCCTAATTTCCTTTATTTATGAGTATTCAATTAAATATCAACCCAATCAATGCGGCCAAAAGGCAAATTTGACATATAAAATGCAAAAATAAAAAGTTCAAAATTTTCAAAATTTCCGACTCCGAGTAGACTCCGGCCAAAACGCCACGACGACTCCGGCCAAAAAGCCCCGACTCCACAGCCCTGGTTATAACACACCAATTACCATGATTTCAAATGGGTTGTTAACCGGTAGACTGCTATCATCACATGTGTTGAGACGCATGATTGATGTGTGTTGCAAATTAAAAAATAAATACACTTACAGTGTTAAAGCTATGATACGCATGAGATTGTTTTTATTTAAATAGTTAGTATTATTTGGTATTTTAACTTCCATAAGGGTATTTAACACACGCACTGATGAAATATTTTTAAAAATCTTAGTTGTACAGCAGGGAAGAGGCTAAAATAAAAATGAATATAAATTGTTTGAAATAATACTTTTAGTATCATTTACATAACGTTATAAAAACAACCGCTGTTTTTTTTGTCCGAAAATCAACCAAGGAATGGATTCAATAATGTAAAAGGTAGACGACCGCTGGATCCTGGGATCTCGAATGGCAAACTACAAATTGTTTGAAAGCTTTATGTATGACAAAAGGTTTTAAGATGACATATTGCAGCACAAACGAATGACGTAATGATCTCCACTGGGCGGCCATCAGATCCGCACTGGGCTTTCACAAACAATATATTGTACTGAAAACTGAACGCTTCAATAAAACAATTGAATTGGATAAGCTATTTCGGGATGACGTCGTCTTCAGAATAATTGATATTTGAATTACAGTAAAACCCCGATTCAATTGGTGAATCCACTTTTCCCGCTTTTTGAGTGCGATTTCTGCAATAAAACTGTTTCATTTAAGTACCTACACAGATTAATTATACGTTTTTATGTTTAAATTTACATTAATTCGAGTCAGAAATATTCCAAATTCAACTAAAAATTTAATAGACTACATGTGAAGTTTTTTTTTGAATTGAAAATAGTAAAATAGGGGTCCCATTGTATTTCATATCATTCAAATTTTAACTGATTTTTTTAACCGTTTGGATCCGAACCCATTTTGGAAAGTATCCGCGAAAAGACCGAGTACTTTTTTTTTTACAAAACCAACGATAGTCCCTATTCTATTTATCTCAGTTAATATTAACTTAACTGTGCTGAATTTTTGTTAATGTCATTTTATGATGTATCCTGTTGTCAGTAATTGTTTTTAAATATTTTGTATATTTTATTAATGAAAAAAAAAACATTTGCCGTTAACAGGGTTAAATCATGGTTTGATTTCAACATCAAGATGAATGCTCTCCACAAGTAACATCATAGTACCAGAGGGTTTTTATTGTGTCGTATTGGTTCATCGCAAATCTTTAAAAGTTGTTATATCAAGATACTTCAATAAGATATATGTATTATACATAAAATTGTACACTATTTTGTAAATAAAAGCAATAAATTGAAAGATTTAGATTCAATCGAAAAGTCGGATAAATCCAATACGGAGTCGCTGTCCGCAGAATTAAGTCAAATGTGAACTGATCGTGGATACCTTCACCCAGCAGTTGGTGAAATGCTGACGATGATGAGAGCACGACGGCCTCCAATATCACTCGGCATACAATTAATTTGCCATTGTGGCCGGTAAGGGGAGCGTTTTTCTCAGTCAATCCTGCGTACAGTCTGTAATGATTACGACTGAGTACCAGGCAAATGGAGATATATCGAGGCAAAGCAGACGACGTGAGATAGATGAAAGTAATGAACCCAGAAAGCGGGTAGGGTGAAATGGGAGGGGTGGTTGGGTCGGGTGGTAAACTTTAGAGTGAAGGGACGTGCTATGCAGTTCAATGTATGGAAGTCAAGCAGAAAGTTGCGATTTACAATAATTATGATCAATGTAATACATCCAGGTTTTTAAAAATACGCGACATTTTGGATGGCATCGTTCCTTTTTTAAGTTCACTTATTATAAAACCTGGTAAACACATAAATTTATTTAGAAAAACTGCCACAGGAAATGAGGAGATTTAATAAAAAGCGTATGACAGATGTTATTGTGAAAAAATCGGAAATACATACATTTCGTTCCCGACTAACTGTCGGTCAGCTTTATGATCTGCAATATTGTTTTGGAATAATTTAGGGCTTATTTCTTATTATAACGGAGTGCTACCAAGTTAATGCATATTCAATGTATTCTTGTTAACTTTAATTAAAGAAGTATTTAACCATGAATTAAATATAATATATCATAATCAGTGCATAATATTTGTTATGCAATAGTGATTTTTGAGATTCTTTGTTTGACAATAAATAAAATAGAGATCTAGAGATTTCGACGACTGCTAAATTAGATTTAGTCATTTTATTATTCGATCAGTCTTTCAATTTCAATAATACCGAAGATACAATTTTCATATAACCTATTAATAATGGTTTAGCAGTATCTCTGTTGCTGCAAGAATTCTTCTTGGAAATATAAACCAATAATAATAAGTTTAAAACAATTATATTCACGTGTTCCATACAAACTATTCAAATAAAGAAAAATCTTTGCTATTTGGGTCGACATGTATGTTTACGGCATAATATAGAATATACACAGATGCAATCAGATTTTGACATTTGACCGGCTGCGCACAAAAGAGCACCCCCTTGCTTCGTTCGCCCTTCTTCTGTTCAGATAGAACATCGCTGAAGCGGGGAGGCTATCTGGTGAAACAAGGGTTGGAAGCTAAACAGCGAAAGTGGACGAGCAATCAATTGAAAAAGTAAATGTTTTACTGTATACATATTTTAAATATTTTTTTTACGAAATCAAGAACGATTCTGAACATACTGGAGATATCATTTTTAAACGTCGTTTGAATGTATATAATTTATAATAACAATAAATAACCAAAACACTTGGCATAGAAAGCGAAATATAAAATTTGACGGAAAAAAAATATCATTTTTAAGTCGCTGTGATGAAAATATTTGAATAAATATATCAAATTTGATTGACATTCACTTCGTAAAACTTGATCATAAAAAAGTTTAAGTTCTAAAGAAGTTGAAAGTTATATCAGTAACACACTTTGGTTAGAACAGGAAATTCGTAATGATCATTTACCAGATAATATCAAAAAATATAGTTTTGAAAATTTACTCATCTCAATTAAATATAAATAGTCTGAAGCAGTGGATATACATAACTAATAATTCTGATGATGAAATGCCGGAAAAAAAATTGTAATGAACTATACTGCTTTTCCAAGGAAGAAGCGAATAATTTGCAAAGTTTCTGAAATTGAGTTATGAATCGCAGTATCTTAAGTTTTCTTGGCAAAGAAGCAGTTAATGCAACCGTTTACCAAGAATTTAGTTCATTTTCTCATCAACCTCTTTATATAATTTAATAAACACTAAAATCACATTGATTCAATTCCTTGAGAGTTTTTTAGTCACTTACTGCCTTCTAGATTGGAAAGGCCGTATAGTTATGTATAATTTAAACGTTGAATGTCTTAACACGACACTTTTACTGCCAATATAAAATAGACGATTATTAAATTTTATCAATAAAAAATATTATACTAACCGTTAGTTTGAAGAATCAATCAGTACGAATGAGGGAATTCCAACGAGTAACTTTTATAAACACGGTGCAGCGAGAGCTTTATAACAATGAGTACATGATTCAAAATATTTTTCCACCCATCCAGTTTCATGGCACATAGATCACTGGCGTGGAATCCAAAGGTTATCGTCCCCTATTGTAGAGGGAGAGACGATGCGTGCGTATGCATAACTATAATGTCGATTACGGAATGATTTTTTCAAAAGGTAGAGAGAGGTGGGCCCGTCTGCCGGTTCCTGTTTTATAATAGGAATGATACAGACTTCAGTGCAAGTAACTTTTTTTGTATGATCTCTCTTGTTAGAGCCAAACAGCTGCAAATGGTAACTGTACGGAAGGGTACATTATAATATGACCAATATCAGTTTGACAGGAAGCTTAATAATTCAGTAGCAGCTTCTAAAAGGGGCACAGTATAAATGAATTAGATTTGGACCTCGATCTATTATCGCTGTCAAAAAAGTACAACATTTCCAACGGGCTTGGCCTAGATATGGAAAGTTTACTGCCTTTTGATTAAATACCATTTTTTATCTCATCGTTTTCTCACTAGATTACATATAAATGAACACGATCTTTCGATATGAAAAAATCTTCAGTTTGCTATGAATGATTCGTCATGCTTTCGGCACGTTTTTTTTCGTCTTATTTTATGCATTTACGTATTTTACGCGTAGATTTTATTTAGTCCGACAAAAATATGAAACCGGAAATATCAGTTGTTTATAACAGCAATTGAAAAATGTCATGGTAAAGTTATAGCTGTAGAAGTGTAGAGAAATGGATTTATGTGAAACTGAAGCTATTTTTGCATTTCTGAAAATTTCAACCTTTTAGAAGCAGAGAAAAAAAACTCATTTTTCTCTAATTTAAAGGAGATCCAATAACAGGTTAAATCAGTAATCATTTGTTTAACAGATTAAATTGTCTTTTCACTACATATGTATAAATGCGATGCTGGCTTTCTGATATATTTGTTAAATATAAAATAAGAATTTATTCTAATGTATTGTTTTAAAGTGTAGTGAAGCTATGAACAATAGTGTTTTTAAATATCTTCGTAACCAATTCTTCCATTGATATGACTCTTCGACACAGTGTGTTAAATTATTTTGGATCTAGTGGCATTCATAATACAAAACTGGCAAAAATCGTTACACGTCAAGCAGAATTGTATGCAAGTTTTAAAAACAATTTCGCGTGACAAAACATGTTACGCTTAGGATATATTCACAGATTACTTTTCAGGGTAGCAAATCGAAATCTCCGATTCGACTTAACTCTACGGAATCAGTTTCACTTCTGAAAACGAAGGTTTTACGATCGTGAACCTTTCGGGGATTTCGACTCGAGCCGGTACTTGATACACTGTCCAAAATTACGCCACTTCGACTGCATGACTGAATACGCCGAATAAGGAATTGAATGAACATCCTTTTTTGAAGAAAAAGAAAAGAGAAAGGTACACGTAATGCTCTAATCGAGGGATGTAGGTAACCAAAAACTAGGCCAAATTTAATTTGTAATTTTTATTAACCTATGAATTAAAATGAATAAAACACATGTTTTAGTACTTCTTCCGGATAATTTTATAAAGATCAGGACCAGTTTCGCTCATCACGAGCATTATCAACGGACGAGATATATGTACATTGAAACAAGGTTATGTATATCAACAGTGGGGGCTGGTGACATAGTATTAGGGAGTACAAAAAAAGATTCAATTATTTTTCCAAGAGTCCTTTCCTATTCATTGGATTTTAAAACACTTCTATAACATGGACTTTCAATTCAGATGTTCGCAATACCAACGGAGTGCCAGTCTTATGAATTTTTGGCTGTCCGTAGTACGGAAAAATAGTTGAATCTTTTTTTGTACTCCCTAATACTCTGTCGCCAGCCGCCACTGTATATCAATATGAAAGACAGATACTAAAATGCGGGCATCATAAATAGACAGATTCCAGTCAATTTTTTTTTAAATCAATCAAGCAAAAGTTTTTTTAAATCTTAATGATTCATTTACACGTTCAACACTATGTTTAGTGGAATAAGGATAATTTCATTACTGTGGACAGCAAAAGAAATACCAAAATTGAGGCTTTATACGGATATATCCTGGAAATTAGCTTCAATTGTTGATAACAGAAGAAAATCAAGTTTATTTAAAAGATCTTCCTATCCCCATTGGGTAGGTAGGTCTACATTTTGGGAGGAATCGACGATATTTCAATGTGTATTAAAATCACTGTTTTGTTCATAGCTACTAAGCCTTCAAATAAATTACTATTTTATATTTAACAAATAATTCAGAAAACCAAAGCATCAATCTATAAATACAATTAAAAAAACAATTTGTATCTTTTAAAAAATATTCAAAATTTATTACTGGGAAAACCTGTTAATTGCTCTCCTGAAAAGTAGAGAAAAATAAGATTCGTTTTCTAGACTATTCTTTGCTTTTAAGGGGCCGTAAAAATGTGTTCTATGGAACTCTATCATGTGTGTAAAAATTGAATTTAGTGTATTATAACATACACATTGATCATAATGCCTAAAGGTAATAGATATCATGCTATCGTCTAAATACAGGCGTGTGTCAAAACCGCCATTGCCCTATAAAATGCAAGCATTCAGGACATCGCTAATATCAATTCCATGCTCGGTGGTCACCGTATAGGTAGGGTAGCTTGTATAGGTAGGTTGAGGAAAGATGACGAAGGGAGGGATTAAAAAAATCCATACAATTTTGCGCCGCATTCTCTACAAATGTTTGCATGTGTGTATATTATACGCGGGTAAGGTAAACCAGTGTTAAGGATGAGTATTTGTGAAAGTATGAAGGGAGTGTTTACATCTAGGGTTGCCACCAACAAAAAAAAAGTGTTCATTTTAACAAATAGAATACGACCAGTTTTTCTTCCGGGACGTCAAAAGGCAAACAGTGTGTTAAAGATTTTCGTTTCTTAACGTAAGTCAGATTCAATCGCACAGTTCTGAGTGTGAAGGGATACCGACATTTTAGTTGTGACGACTTACTTACTTAGTTATCCGATCAGATTGGTATAGCAAAAATGACCTTATATTTCTTTCGGCTTATTCGAGACCAAAGTAAGAATTCAACCATTCTTGATAATTTTTTGAGGAATCGTTAACATTAAATCGTTAACAGCCTGCTAATGGGGATGCCACAAGGAAGATATTACACGATTTTAAGCGGTATTTCTTCAAACGTCAACATATTTTACGTGGACGTGAGTGAGTTCAAACGAGATGTATCACACGGTTGACTTCTTTGCCCATTTCCTGTGTTATTTTTTTTCTTACAATATTTTAATTTTTTTTCACATTGCAAAAGCAATAAATGAGATTTTTTAAACAAATAAATTAAGCGCCAAAAGCAGTCTCATTTAAAGTTATGCAAGAGTATGGCCATTGTTTATTGTGATTCTCAATGTAACACAAATATTTAAATTGAAATTGATTATAACAAGGGTACTCGAATAAGACCCTCGAGATGGGCATAGAAAAAAAACATCTTACTACGGATTGACTTTATTAATTTAAGATCGTTTGTATGTCATTTTATAACAACCCTGTCATTTACACGTGCACCACTCGAGATTGTCAACATGTGCGTAGAGCACGGAAAACGGTGTCGCTGTGTGTGCGCCAGAATCTAAAGAGGGTAGTTATGTGCGCATTGCGAGATTACTATTATTTTCATCGGACGTATGCCGGTCCACGACGAAGTGTGTGAAAGAATTACCAAATGGACATTCTGGGTGACGGCACACGTGGCCGCGCGAGCACGTGGCAATTTATAACTGGACGCACAGGAAGCAGAATAACGAATACATTTCCCGAGGTTTAATAAACATGTAACATGATGGATAGGTGTGAATAAACTAGGAAATCATTTTAATTTTGTATCATTTCAGAATAGTTTAGATAGTGATGTTATTAAACTTATGTGTATAAAAAAATTGTTTTCAAAATTAAGTTAGGTTAAGATAAGATAAGGTAGCGGTAAAAGTCTTTAATGATTGGTAATGTTAAATGGGTTAAGTAAATAAATCAGATTCCAATTTTCACTTCAAAAGCATGAAAAAATTGAGGAAGTTCATTTTGGTATAAAATTAAAAACAACAGTGTTTATACTACGTATTATGTTCTCATAGTGACATGTGTTTTGTCTCTTTCTGAAGCAACATCAAACTTACTATCGCAAACTTGCTTTAGTTCCTGTTATTAATTTTTACAAGTAAAATTTTGACACGTACATAGATAGAAAATCATTTGCCAATTACAGCTTATATTATTTTTAGCTACAATATTATTTTTACAGATTGATAACCTGTGTCGTTTAATACATATAAAAGTTTATATTTTATAACATCAACAGTGGTTAATTAACGTTGACTGTGAGTCGATCTATCTTATTTTGATTTGCTATAATACTATATCGGTAAGAAAGTGGACGGTGAAATAAATAAATTGAATATTAAAGATTGTCTTTTAAATTATAATATATCACAAATTGTGTAACCTATACTTTTATTATTAAACTGTTTTTTATAATCTTAATAAATTAAAGTTATAAATGATTCGAGTGAATTAATAAATTGTTAAGAGAGTGTTAAATATAAATTTAACAAAACGTAAATCCAGTTAAAGAAATCTTTCTAACACCAAATGAAACCTGAAAGTATTCGCTTTACATTATATACCAAAGGATTTTGATAGCCCAGCTTAGCAAAAATTCAGCCTAAAATAAATTATTATACTAACTGAAAAAAATTGTAGAGCAAAATGTCCAGGTAATGTAAAATAAACAACAAGAGAACGACTGGGAGATTTTTTGGCCCATTTATCAAAAAATGTCGGTCCTGGGAAGATGGTAAAGAGGGAAAAAAAATATTAAATACCTGTTATGAAGTACGGCGGGCGAAGGCACTCCTAAGAGTAAGCGGGGATGATCCATCCAATCTGTTTGCACAAATTCCTACTGACCCATCTCTCTACACAAGGGTAGTAATCTATGGACAAAGAGAAAAAATCACCGGTTAAATTCGAAAGATTAAAAAGCACTTGAATATCATGTTCTTTTTCGCCGTAAATTTTTGACGCATTATTTTGAAACATCTTATAATACCTAGGTAATTTAGATTTTTATATCGCACATTTATTTAGTTCTTTAACAATTAAGAACATTTTTTTGATATTTAAAATAAATACTTAATAACGGAGGTTCACATTATATCTATAACGAGACTAAAAGTAGATCGCCAGTAATTTCCACACTATTTAAAAAATAAATAAATCTGATCGATAGTTATGAAAACAATATGCTTAGGTCAGAGAGCGATGACTTTCAGTTAAATATTTAAGTTCCTCGTTCACCTGGTCCATTTCATATTACGGATACAAAAATGAACAACGTTACTATATATAAAGTCTTGCATATTTTTAGCTATTATAATGTAATGATCGAGTAGGAATTTACTTGGTAGAACTACATTATAACAAGATCTATGGTGTACCCTGTCTATGCGAGGTATAAATGCTTTTTCTAATGCACGTTTAAAACATAGTTCTGACGAAGGCGCAAGCCGAAATAGCGATCAACAAATATATAAAATAATTTCTGTAGAATTAAAATACATTGTTATTTTTCTTACCGTACTATTATAATGTGTTTGAAATATTATTCTGCTTTTAATTCGCTGTATTGCTTAGAAAAAATGCACGCAATTTAAGTATCTGGCAAATATTCGCTGCTTTTTCATCTTAGTAATAAAAATAGCATCCATATAACATATTTTGACCGATTAAAGAAGAAGAACGTGTAATATTGAATGAGAGTCATTTTGTGTGCGAGCAATTGTATGCATGATTAGTTATCAGCGCTAGCAATCCTCCGCGTGAGCTTAAATCATTGAGCAAAATCATTGAGCACATTGATATTTCGTTACCTTACTTTGAAAAGGTTCTAATTGACGTTTTTGCCTAAAATGATCTTTTGGTCGGAAAAGCTTGTATTTACCGCATTCTTTAATATGTATGAATTTCAGATTTACTAGATTTATTTGTCAAAGTTCTAAGATTGTCATCATTATTTCCATCATTGGATCTTTAAGATTATTATTTCTCAGCAAGAATTGTGAAAAAAATATGCTTAAAATAAGTAATTTGAAACATTATACTTACTCATTGTTACAAGTGAATTTTAATCAATCGAAACTTCAAACGCTCATATCGCACAACAGTGTCTCAACAGCAGTTAAAACCTTTTCAAAATAAGGTGTCGATTTCTTGACAAGTAAAATTTAAAAGCTCATTCAAGAATTGTTGTTCTATACTAAATGAGTCAACGAATAAAATATATATTTCTGCATTGCCTTATAAACAGATAAAGTATTCAAAAATAGATAGCGCTTGTAAAATTGATGCGATTGATTCATAGAAACAGTAACGGTAACGAAAAACAACTCTGCAATTCACAAAAGTCTAGAATTTCAAATTCCGTGGCGTAACACAATACGGAGGCAAGATGATAACGAGAATGCTTTTAGCATACGTACATCTACATATATTCCCATATCGTACATACATACATAATAATACTGTAAGGTTTTGTTATATTTGACAAATAATATTATAATAAATCCAAGAGAGTGACATATTATATTATGTATAATATAGTATGCGAAACTAAATTTTGAAATACGTTCCATTTTTGAAAATGGGAAAAACGAAATAATTTTGTTTTGGTCCACATCAATTGGCTGGCAGAAAATTTTCTATCTCCGTTTTTGTCAATTGTGCCGGAGAGATTAAAAACTGATTATTTTTAAAATGTAAAATTTTGTTATAAATAAAAAAAAACCCCCTTTCAAAGGATTTATTTGTACCACGCTAAAAAAAACAACGAATAAATGACAGATGGCGATACAAAATGGCGGAGTTGATAATTAGGAGTGTAGGTTATAGAACGGCAATGGAGATATCAAATTTTATTTAAAAAAATGTCCGATGCACTTTAATAAATTTTGGTTATAAGAATTTTACGGGACATGCACATTGCATGATACAACAAGATGGCATTATTAAGTAATTTTCAGCCAAAAGTGGAGAAACAACATTACTTTTTAAGCCATCGATATACCGTTTGGTGCGAATCAAAATACATAATTTGGTTTTTCTGGTATGGAACAGATTATCGATTTACAACTGTCAATTTGTATATATAACACAATAAAATAAAAACCGTATCATTATTCGTGTGCCTTGTATAAAAGCGTGACTTTTTAAATTTCAACGACGTTCCATCAAAACGGGAGATGGACGGCAAAACACCTCGCCCTCTTAGTCGTCTGTAATAGTCATAAAAAATATCAAAATACCCATGAATCGGTCGGGTATGTCGCCTCCACTGAGCTGTCTCATTCACGGCGAATTCTGAAAAATCAGCGGCGGAGTAGCGCGATCTTGAACCACGAGGCAGCATCACAAAAGAATACCTACTTCCTCGGATGGAGACGCCGCATTGATATGCAAATCGCGTACCAGACAAGAAAGGGCGAGGCGGAGGGGTGCCGCAAACGCCCGGGATTTTCCGCGACGGCATCTGCCCGGTACACGAGCAATTTCACCCGGGACGATTCGGCAATGGAGACAATTTAAAAAAAAATACAAGACCGCGAAAATGAGTTATTTATTGGTTACTTAAAAGTTCCAAAGTATTACCAAATACATATCTTTATAAATGGATAGCATTCACAAAGACACAACTCAATCTTCTTTTTTACAATAAAATTTAAAATAACTTTGATTATTCCACGTATTGTGTTACTAATTGTGACACGTGTTTCGCCTCTTTCAGAGGAATCTTTGGACTTACTATCTACTTACTATTGTTTACTGACTACAACCTTTTTTACTCTTTATTTTTCTGAAGAACTTTAGTCCATCGTTAAAAGATCAATCCCGTGCAGCTCTGTTTCGGCCTAGTAAGTGAGGAGTAAATTCTTTTCTTGTTATGGAAGGCGACTATGAACAACCACTGCGTATATATAACGGGTGGTTGATCACCACCAACTTTACTTGTTCACCCAAATATACAATATAAAACATAGATCATTATTTTTTTATTGACGCGCCACTGTTGAATTATTTAGGTATATATGTATGTTGCTCCAAAGTGCACACGGAGATGGTGAATATTTTTTTTGAAAAGAGCTGAAGAATCAATCCTCAAATATTATTTAAATGAAAATGTAGAAATTGCAATGTATGAGATAACACGCCTAGCGTAATATATTATGCTGTGACTATTTTAGTATGTATTATTTATGTGCACTTTGGAGCAACGTCAATGTATAACTTGATTATTCCGCAAATAGAATTCAACAAAATAATTATATGTAGATTGAATTGTACTTATTCACTTGGAAGCAATTTAAAAAAAAATTGCACAGGTTGTCAAATATTACCGGTAACAGTTTCGGAAGCAGAACGTAACTGATCCTGTCTGAATTTTAAACATTTGTATAGCTCTAATAGAGAACTATTTAAAAGACGTACTTTTAATGATAGTATTATATATCGTATATTGGTTTTGTTGCTTTCGCACGCTGCTATTGAAACGAAAATTAATTTCAAATGAAGTTATTCTATATCTCTATATTTTGGGAGTATATTTTTTTCGATGGCAATAAAATTCAACAGTATTTTGACACACGCGGTCGTGTGATACGGCACATACATAATTTATATGTAAGAAATTTGATTGCGTTTGGTGCAAGTTGTTCGCGAATCTATCGGAGAATGAGAACCCCTATTAAATCCCGATGGTGGAATGGCAAAGTCGCATCATTTGACGAGGATTAGGTCGAAAACTAGGCGCGGCAATGCTCTCGCAAAAATATGCGCCATTCGTGTTATTGCGTAATGTTATAAGGGTTGACTCGCGGTTGTCTGATAGGGTTTAACATCCCTAATCATGTAAATTCAAGTCGCCAATAAATTAACTCTGAAACACATGTAAATTCGCAAAGATTTTAATATTCCGCATAACCAATGAATTACGTATGTAGGTAACACATTGTTTCATATTTGAAATACAAGAATAGATACTAAATCTGTTTATAATTATCAAATTGCCATTTGTAACGATTTAAAAAAAATATAGTTTAGTGAAATATTAGTTGTAATTTGAATTTTCGGTGTCACGCAACCTAAGATATATGATGACAGATAACAATATTATTCAATAAAATAATTAGTGGTGCAATCAATGTTTAGTCTCGGATGTAATTCAAAACGATTTGTCTTCTGTCATCGTATTATTCATCTGTCAAGATTCAAGTGCCTCCATATATTTAATGTCTGTTTTGATATATGAATATGTCATCAAAAAATAGACTTCTAATTATTTGGTCAGTTTTTAATTCGACAAATGGTCGGTTATAAATACGTAAAGAGGTCAGTAATAAATACTTAAACGGTCAGTTAAAAATAATAAATGGTCAGTTCAAATAATAAATGTATAGTTAAAAAAAAAAGAACATGACAAAAATTTGCCTATTACGACCATATATGATAAAATTCACAAGCTGTCAAACTAAAACTTCAAACTAAATCATTTTTAAAAAAAAAAATGACTATTTAAATTGAATACTAACCATTTTTAATGAATAACCAACCATTAAAATATATTACTGACCGTTTTATTTAATAACTGACCACATTCACACTGATACAATGACAACTGACCGTTTATAATATTAACTGACCATTTTGATTTTTAACTGACCATTTATTTATTTAACTGACCAAAACTTGAATTATTTACTGACCCATTAAATACATGCCCAAAAAATATTGGACATAAATAATATA
This sequence comes from Himalopsyche kuldschensis, assembly GCA_028554975.1. NCBI lineage: Eukaryota > Metazoa > Arthropoda > Insecta > Trichoptera > Rhyacophilidae > Himalopsyche > Himalopsyche kuldschensis. Next base: position 3,735,511 of record JAHFWI010000045.1, read on the forward strand.
TCCATTGGACGCTCGAGACATTTCAATTCGAACAAAACCAATTGTTTTACAAGATTACGGATATTATTTTACTCATCATGCTCGTTACTAATATGGAGAATTTAAGTATTGCAAATGTAACACAATAGTAGTAAATTATTCTAAAAAAAACATTATTTTAATTCGGTCAATTTATTCAATGCGTTCAATCTTCAGTTTAATCTTCAATGCAAAATAATCAATTGCTTTCTATAGTTAAAGATACCGATGCTTTTGATAATACAATGGAAGTTATGGATAAAATTTAAATCAAAAACTCTTTTGAAAGACAGTTTAAGGGTAGCATTTTTTTGTATATAGAACAGCGTTAAGAGGCGTTTCAACAATTCGCATTGTCAGTCAACTACAAGAGATAAAGCTCGATCCGCACGAAGACATCTGCGCAATATAATAGAAGAAAAGAAAGCAAGAATAATACATAATAAAAAGGCAGAATATTCTTCGGTTTTATTTCTGAAACAACAAACTAAAGCTAGATTTATACAGTGATTGAAAATACTAAGCGGTAAAAATAATGATTTTCCCTGTTATCAAATTGATCGCTATACAAAAAAATATTAAATCTAAATGCACTTAGTAGTTTTATAATTATGCAAAAGTAGTATGTTAGCATGTCATATAAGTTTAATGGTATATATAAGTACATGTATATTAACCCTTTCGATCCTAGAACATTTTAGAAAGGTGCCCGCTAAAAATACCAAGGCATTTTTTACTCACAAAAACACAAGCTTTTATTCTATTATTCATCTTGTCGAATAATAACTTATCAGTGTTTATTTTTTTGCTATGTAATGTTATGATGTGAAGTGTTGTTGTAAGTATTTGGTTTATATTGGTTGTAAAAGCATATAAAACAATAAAACAAGTGACGTTAAAACGTGTTAAAAGATTGGGGATTTTGTACTCTTCATAGATCAGCCCCATGGTAAAGAGTTAAATCCATATCCGCTCCTAATGGGGAGCATAGGCCTCCCAGTGAAAGTATCTCAGCATATTTATTTTTCAGTCTTGTCAGTCGAAAACCAATTTATACGTCATAAGTTAGCAATACATTACATTAAATTACATTACAATAACCGTGATAAGCAATCGTACACACATTGAAACACGTAAGCGTAGAAGCCGGCCTTAGGAAACGGTGACGTCTGAGTGGTGGGGTGGGACGAGGGGGTCATGGGGCGTTCGCGAGTGCCTTTTCATTTCCCGCGAGGGGGGGCGTTGCCATTTACACCCCCATTCAATGCTTTCTTATCTCCAAATTAGCAGCATCTGTCAGCTCACCAATTCGTACAGCTGCGGCCAAGCAGGCAACTATTAGACTAGATTTTAGAGATTTTATTTTAAAATTATGGAAGCGTTAATAGTTTCTTATTGTTAAAAGTTTAAGCAGCGCGTATAACACATCTGCCAAGAGCATCTAACATAACGTTTGTTTTTATTGACAAAACTTGAATAATAAACCATCGTAAGTGTTGCAAATAGTTTTAATAATTCTTATCATGACTGATCTGCAAAGAAGCAAACGTCGCATCTAAATTTAAAGCAAGTTTTAGAAAAGGGGCAAACTGCTAGGGGGCATTACTAAGATTAAAAGGACGATGAGATTTTACATGTTGAAAACTTATTTTCAGTGAAAATGTAAACTTAAATTATTTTTTGAGAATCGTAAGACAAAATTGATACTGAACTATGATTACAGTCGGAAGAGAGAATTGACTTTCGCACATAATTTGTTCCTGAAAATGTGTGCGAATGTTTAATTTTCGAAATAAGAGGAATATTAAAAAAAGCATCAAGAACTGTATCAACGCTTTTCGAAAATTTTCTTTATAAACTAGTCAAGAGTTAGTTGTATACCCCTCTTTTTCTGTTCTTGCTAAATAGTCATAAATAATATAAAATTAAAAATAACTTTTATATTAAAATGAACTTCCACAAAGTTACTGCCGAAATTATCGAAAGTATAATCATATATAATGCTGTGTCTTTCTCAATCGAGAAATACGTTCTCTAATAAGGAACAAAAACACAGAAATTGATAACTTTGTTCGTCTACTGGCTGTGTTGCTAAATTAAGGGAATGGTTCGCTATTTATTTAAAAAAAAAACTATGCTTAAAATTGTGTCAACATATTGACAAAAAGAGTATCCATCAATTAAAATACTCGGATGATTTTCCCGAAGCAAATAAATAATATTTAAATAAAAATGACTGTTCCGTCTGCGGTCCGTGGTTTTATTTTTTAATTTACAGTCAACACTCAAAAGCAGCGTACACCCTTCGTGGTAATTGTGAAAAAATTGTTTGAAGCATAAATCGAGAGATAGGACGGATCGCGCGGTTTTCTGAACACCAAAGGGAACGAGGCTTACATGAAATTTCTGTCTGGAATGTATCTGTGACGTCCAAGAAAGAACTTTTCGTAACATACAACGAGGATACTCTTACTTCTATTTAAAGAGTGACCTCAAACTATTATGGACTATTTATTACCCAGCTATTTTTATTTCTTGTATGTACAGACTACAGACGTGATTACGAGCATTGCATTACGAAAGACTCTCTCAGTTGAAGCTTCTGAATATCGAAACCTATTTTTTTTTAAAACCCCTTACGAATATTGATAATAATTATCCAGTGATATGATTTGAAGTATGCGTAGTTATTTTTATACTAGGAATTTATATCAGCAGTCACTATCAATGCCCTCTCTCCTGAGAGGTTAGCTGTGCAGAAAATTCAAAGACCAATCCAAAGAATGCGCGGCATAATTTCATTCATTGAGCAACATTTATGAGGAGGCCACATTGGGAGCAGACATGGATTAAAAAATTAATGTTTGTAGCATGTTTTATTACTTTCGATGTATTCGGCGGTAACTTTGTGGAAGTTCATTTTAATATAAAATTTAAAGTAAGTTTGATTATTCCACGTATTGTGTTACTAATTGTGACACGTGTTTCGCCTCTTTCAGAGGCATCTTCGGACTTGCTATCGCAAAGTTTGCTTAAGTTTTATTAGTTTATGTTTCTCTATTTTGTCGATATTTTAAGCAACTTTCAGAGTGCTCACAGTATGGGACAAGTGCGCGAGGGTTTTCAAAACTGCTGCGCGGCCGCGACATTACGCGTCACTATCAATTCAATCAACATCATATCAATCAACTAAGTGTATTATGATTTCGCATGAGAATTTATTACGACTGTGAAGGAATCGCGGCAGGTTTTCGCGCCACTTTGAGCATCACCCCCCACCCGTCGTCCACTTCTCCGTTCCGGCGGCGTGTTTACATTATTACATTCCTCTTCAAACACAATTAGTGCGATCGCATTTTGCCGAGTTGGGTTGCATTATGAGAGCGGAAAAATGGAGTTTCCCTTGCCTACAGCATCGCACGGCCGGGTTGTATAAATTGCGAGAAACGCAACCCCACCCCCTTCACTCGCCATTAAAAGCCACCCTGGCGACTGATATAAGTTAAGTACTAATACGTTCAATTATTTGGATGCCAAGATTCGACCGCATCGTTTTTAGCCCCGTGATATTTAATAATGCCAAAATTGGTGCCGAAGAATTCTGGTAGAGATATATATACATTGACATCAAATCTACGAATATTGTGAATAAAATATATCAATCAACACGAGGACAAAATAGCAATGTATTTTAATCCTAAAGAAGTTATACTATACATTTATGGTTGATAGCTATTTCGGCTTACGCCATCGTCAGAACTATGTTTAAACATACATGTATTTATCTATATAATATACTGTTGTAGACAGGGTAAATAATAAATCTTCTGGTATGTTCTAATATCCTAATTTTATATGGTTATAATAGGTGAGGTCACTAACCAAGCAAAATATTTTGCTTCTTTCTACTTTGGTAATGCTATCGATGTTTGTTTCGATACGTGCACAAATAAATTTAGGGTAACTTTGGCACATATAACTACATATTTATATCTTTGCCTTAGTGCAAGAAGTGGCTGATGATGTCCGATGTCAATAATGTCACATTTTCGCCATTTGGACTTACATAAGAATCATAAAATGCTCTTTCTTTTTATGTTAGGTATTTCTGTTACTAAATTTAAATGAATGAAATATAAGGACATCTAATGTGTAAGTCAAAATATTGTTGCAGCATACTTTGCACCAAGAAATGTCTATGTTTATATGGAATATAGATGATGAGATGAGATGTTGAGACTTATTAGTGTCTATGTTCGCTTAGGCAGTGTAGTGCGAAAAATCACCACTTCTAGAATACATATTACATTGATACCATAACATTCAATAAATTTTCATAAACACATTAACTGAACTGTACAATTGATATATTTGACTTAGGCACTTTTAGCATTAGGCCTCGCAGCATATTTGTTAGTGTCAAGTTACCGTTCGAGCAAAATATGCTTTCGGAGAATTCATAAAACGAATCATCGAATGCGTAGAATAAAAATGCGAACGAGCTGTATGTGTGCATTACGCTTAAAATTAGCCCTCAGCAAAAAAAAAGCCCCGGTAAATATGGCGGTCCATAGATCCAACAAAGGAAAGCCATTACGTTAATATATTTGGTGTACCAACAATGCATTTTGAACAACAAATTAATGGACACTGGATAGGCAAAACGCGCGGCCATTGTAAACAATACACACAGAGGGATGACAAGGTTAGAAGGCCCTCTCAGTTCGAGTCCATTTATTTTTTTTACGAATTATTGAAACCCACTACACGCCCAAATTAATAAGATCTATCGATTGTAATAATAAAGTCAATATCTCCATTATTACTATCATCGTCGCTGAAGAAAAAAACAACATTCTCAGTTGTAAAAAGTTCATCCACTGATGTCGGTTGATTTACGATCAGAGCATTTTGAGCTGACAGTAAAACAAAAAAATGCTGTTGGTTCTCTCTTAACCCGTTGACTGCTAGCGTCTCATCTGTTGAGGACGCCTGATTGCGGTGTATTGCAAATATGATATTAAACAATAAATAGAGTTAAGAGTGTTATACTATCATAAATAAGATTATTTTTATTCTAATGGGTGTGCATTATTTGGTCTGATAATCTCCATGAGTATATTTAAAACAAACACTATGAATTAATTTATGAACCTAAGTTGTTGAAATATTTGTAAATTGACGCAGCAGCGTAGAGGTTAAATTCTCGGCCGATTGATAGCATTTTTCAAAGTCACCAGATTTATGATGTGTTCAAAGCAGATCGATGCTCTTGATGTATGAAGTTAAATGAAGGATTCGGATATATAGGTATAAAATTTCTCAAAATATTAAAATATGCAAATATAAGTATTTATTCGTTTGCTAACAATGAAAAGAATGCACAGTTCAGAAGGTCCAAGAGAATGTTATTTAACAACTAGAAAAAGAATTCTGAAAAAGCAGAAAGATAAAAATGTATAAGAAGAAATATCAGATATGTATGCTTTTATCAAATGAGCACTTAAAAATAATTGAAAAAAATTCGTTCTTTAAGAAAATTTTAAAGAAAGCGGTTATTCGTTTAATAAAAAAATGTATTTTCACAGTTTATCGACTAAGCACGCACGAGGACCAAAAGCGAGACGCCGTTTTCAACCCCAAGAGTCAACAGAGGTCGCTATTTAAAAAGTGTATCTAAATGTCGCATCTTACGCCCGTCTCCCCAGTTGCTTTAAAACATAATAATAACAATGAAAGATAAGAAATAATATGTCACAGTGGTTAGATGGGGGTAGAGGGCGGCGTAAGCACTTGGGCTCTCATTATGAATCCACTTTTTAAACGAGGTTTAATCACTGCCCCGCCCCTCGCCCCCGACAAACAAAGAAGATGGTTTCTATGCCGCTTTCAGCTGGGTGGTTTTTCACCTGGGTTTATATTTAATACTTAGTGTATTATAGCCATTTAACGTTAACGTGAAATTTTCTCATTATAAGGATTACAAACGACTTTCATTACTATTGCAGATTGCAATGATATTGCCAAGCGAAAAATATTAATATTTTTAAGTGCATCTATTTTTATTCATCAGTACTCGTATGTGATTAAAATGAAACTGAAGCTTAACGTAATAAAAACTGGTATATCTACAGATCAAATATTAGTATAAATTAGCTTTACGTTGATGAAGATTCAGAAATAAATCTTTACTATAGAATCTATATGTACAATCATAACTTGTCCGCCGGGAGAATTTGGAACTAAAATTTTCCCCACAGAGTAGATATCTTCAATAACCATATAAATTGTATATTTTAAATACAAATAGATATACATAACGATTTTTCTTCGTTTATATCTTGCATCATAACATGTGTAAGAAAATACACAATTTTGGTTGAGTATTGCAACATCACTCACGAAATGGTGGCGTCCTCAAAAATAGCGGTCTCGTAATAGTTATCTCTTAAAAATAAGCAATTTTGAGAAATCTATGGATCATATCAAAAACAATCAATGATGAAATTAAACGTAAAGTGTTAACAGCAAATATATATTACGTCGGTTTGCAAAACAAATCTAAAGTAACTCGCCACTCGAAAGAAATGACTGTCTTTCCAAAAATATCGGTGGATTACAACTTCACAACTGATTTTTTTTAAATAAAGTGGATAGGTACTTTCTAATTTTACTATTTATATTTATTCCTGAAAACCGTCATTATTTCAATGATTAGTGATATAAACTAAGTTTTAGTGGAATGATCTAGTTTATTTGTTCTCACTATTTTTGTCCATAACACATACATAGGTACTACATGTGTTTGAATATTTCATCTGTTAATACATCGGATAATACCCAAGCACAACCGATATGTTCGAAGTGTTTTATATGAAACACATCAATCTGGTAATGAAAGTAATGAACAATCGAAAAAACACAGTAAAACGTGGAACATGTATAAAGAATATTAGAAAGTCGATTGTTTTCTGTTCTTTTTTTCTGTCAATTATTTAAATAAGATGTTTTAAAAAACGCCAAACGCGCTGATATCACACAATAACCAGTAAAGCACATTTTTACAGTTCCGGTTAAATTCATCCAAAAGACGTGATGGCTAATATTTACTATACGATATCATAGCGACAATACATACACACCACAAAACCCATTATTTGATGCAGATAAAGAAAATACAATAAAAAAAAAAAAACTCGTATACGCCTGTTACATATACAAGGGCCAAGGGATGTTTGTACAATTACCACCCCGTGTCCTACATTCGCCGATCTACCACCCTTTATTCTATTCTTTCGTCATCTCGCGTTAGGGGTGCGGTAGCTGGTAGTTTGTGCGTGCGTGTCTGCATCGACCCTTCTACCCAATTTCGTACAATGAATGCAATGAGTATAACCGGTTTCTCAGATGGCAGAATTAACAAGTCGCAAAATTTTACGAGATTGATTGGTTATCCGATACATTCTGTTTAATTGAAGCACTCTCCGCGAATGTTTATCCGGTTGGAATATTTACGCCTACAAAATCGATGTGAGTTTTATGTTGAATATGTAATCATGTCATCTTCGATATACTTTTTAAACGTGTATATTGTTTACGGATTAGTTTCAAAATTTTAAAAAAAAATATTACCATTTGCATCATTTTATATATCGTTTTACATACTTGATATGATAATAAAGCGACAAGAAGTTTAGTATAACTGAAATTTACTTTAATAAGAAATATTGTAATTTGTTAAGTGTGTTCTCAATATAAAATAGATTGTTAAATATTCAACGACACATGCTGTCTAATTTATGTATGTAATACAAACACAATGACAGTTGAAGATTTCAACTTACGGTAGAATTGTAATATCAAATTTTGAAAATTTCCACGAGTTTCATCGCTAACGTTCCAGGTTTCGCCTTTTGGTATCTTCAGGTATTTCAAATGCACGACAGAACTTGAACTGAGTCTGTCTAAGTTCATTCGTGTACTCAAAATGCACAAGATGCCGAAACCCTAATCATTAGATGTTCAGTATAACGGCATCAGAACCTGTTCAGACAGTCTAAGTAACATAATGTATGTAGTTCTATCAAGTAAATAAAAATGATATCAATTTAAGTGTGAATGTGTGTGGGTGTCTATAAAATTGGTGATTTGTTGCGTATAGTAAAAAAAAAAAAGCATGTGTTGAAAGAACCATTTAAAAATAATGATTTGTAAGAAACCTTCATCGTTTTATAATATCCTAGTAGAATCTGGTATACTTCTTTCAATAAAAATCCTGATTCGCCATTCATTCTAGGTACATAGCCAATGGAGCACCTATTGTGCGCAAGTATGCTCAGTGTTGAAGTCTTTGTCTCTTGTATGAAGGACGGTCCCATTTTTGCCGGCAAGATATCCCTTCGTCCTAAGATGCGCTTAGTGGGTAGCGAAAGTACTAAGATCCTTGTAACTCGATAATGCCATAATATTCCAAGCCCGGCTTACGTCGAAGATGTTTATAAGGGAGGAAGAAGACAGCTGCGATGGCAACTATGAAAGGATAAAATTAAAAAGCATGTATTAACAATAGCCTTATAATAAAAATTGCGGCTGGATTAGACTCATATGCCTCGGTTTGAAATTGAATTGAAACGCAGTGTATTGTTCAACATGAAGTAGGGATAAAAAAAGATTTACCAATGTATAACATACTTACGTAATTAATGTGTTTTTAAATGCTGCATTTTGAAATACCGTACCCGCAATTCCATTATACATACTTTGAATAAAGATTCATTAATTAATAACAAGAGAAAAATTTCATTGATTCTCGTTTGATTCCGATTTCCGATTTAAACCTTACAGAATTCTCAATGTGTTATGAAGAACTCTAGAATAGCTTTTATTAAAAAGATGGGTTAATTTTGTGAACCGAACAGGAAGAAAATATAGAAAGTTTGGCATGCCTATTTATTTCTTCAATTAATGACAAAATACAATCAGCCGAAAAGTGAACTTAATAAAAAAAATATCTAATGTACAAATAAGTTACTTTATTCTGCGTATTGTTTGAATAAATAGTGACACGTGTTGTGCCTTTGTAAGAAGCGTCATCAGATCAACTATTGCTCGGTTTCATTATAGTAATGTTTACTTTATCAAGACTTGTATTTTAAAATATGTATAGAGGCTATTTGAAGATTTTCTTTCAATAAACTTGTCAAGAATCCTATGAAATGCCTTTTTTAAGCGCCATAAATGTACTTAAGATATATAATACGTTCTCTGTTAGAATCACATTCAATTTTCAAAGTTTTGACGATTTTCCAGCTTCGGAATTTTTTATGTGCGAAATAGCGAATTGTTTGAAAGTAGGATGTATGAAAGTCGAGGTCCACATATATGTACATGAAACTCCGTTTGCTTTTCTTAGTAAGAATTTCCAGATAAAATATGAATGTTTTCAAGGCATTCGGTCCCGTTCCAAACGCTAGCCTTCCCACTGGATCAATCCAACAATACATTACAAGTAGTTGTGACTGAACAAACGGGGGCTGGCATGAAATAGGCGAACAGAGCCTGAAAAGCCACCTTTTGTCTTTCGGCCCCATTAGGTTAAAAGTGATTCCAGCCCGCATACGGCACGCGCGGGGGCCAGGGGCGCGTAAAACTAAGTCGGCATAAATCTCGCGGAATTTGACGTGTAGGAACTCGGAACGAGTTTCGGAGTTGACACATTGCTACAGTCTTTCCACTTCGGCTTGGTGGAATGGAATGGAATGGAATACTGAGGGTGGGGTTCAATTCGGTGAGTTTTACGCGTAGGTGCTATATTATATATTATACACACACCCACGGCGTACAAGATTTCGAGACGTATTAAACTTATTTTAAGTATTTTCTAACGCACTACACACGAAGGTATTTTTACCATTTTTAACCGTGCCTCTAGGTGCCGGCCGGGGCGTAAAAATATATATTATTTCAGCATTTGAAAATAAATATTGTTCATATTACGGTTGTGTTTAGGCATAACCTGATAAATCTTAATTGAACTGAAAAGCGTTATTTTTTATATAAGTGAAATAATCAAAATTTCTTTGTTCTAACTTATATTTTTCATTGTTTCATTAGTTTGAATATTCCTTCTGTAAATTTAATATTTTGCAGTTTTTAGGTTATGCCCAAATAACAGTGATAAAATTCTGTGTACATTATTCAAATCAACGAAATTTGATTTGACATTGAAATTTTGCCATAATTGAAGATTTCGACTGAAGCTGCATGGTGGATTTTCAATATTGTCGCTAACGACCCGTCAATTCAAGTCCATTCGTGCACTTGAAATGCCTGAAGTGCCGAAATGCGATGCCCGAATCGATAGCGATACAACTCATAGAAAAGTACAAAATTCAAACGATTCAAATCTTTCATTCAAATTTCTTAATGTAAGTTTTAGCATATGATGTGAGGTTGAGATTTAACCAGGTCAGGATCTATTAGGTCAGTAATTTATTAAATGAAAATGGCCCGAATATTTTCTCTTGTACCTCTTAACACATTTTAACGTCTGTTTTGACTTTATCGATAACTCAATTTCTGGTAGTTTTTATGAACGTTTCGCAGTCGAAAAACACGCTAGGTGTTTCGGAATTTTAAAGAGTTCGCCGATCTGTGACGGCACCCTCTCGCGTCGCTCCTCGGCCCCCTTGAAAAGGCTTAAAAGGAAAAAGCACTATGCGTCCATCAGTAAATCATATTTCACGCCACGTCACGAGGATTTTAAAAATATGGAGTAGGCATGTGTACGAACGTGCTCCGACAAACCTCGGAGTACTTGCACAGGATTTGGAATGAAAGAGTGCTCCCGGTATGACAGCGAAACACGTGTAGGCACCTACACATAAAGCACAGCAGATAATAATTCGCAAATTAAGCGTTTAACTTAAGCGGACAACATATTATGTACATATAACGTAAATCCAGATTTTCTCTCGTTTAACATTTTTTTGTGAAATATGGGTTGATACTACATAAATGTAAATCGTCAAAATATGAATTTTAAATGTCGGAATTGTTATTGCTCAATAGGAATCCATTGGCGCACATATGTAATGTTGTGCGAGAATAGTCAAAAAATGTTGATCAGTATTTCGGCATCACGCCATCTTTTGTCAAAATTGCGGTGAACGTGGTTTCCAATAATAAAAAAAAACACATACAAATAGTTTTTGTACGCATCGATAATTCTTTATGCACAAAAATTATTTTGAAAACTTCTATTGGCTGTCCTGAAAAATGAATATTAATATGGGGTGAGAAATACTCTTGTATGAATTGGCGTTTACTTGGTAGAACTCCATTATATCACGGTGAAGAAATAGCAATGTATGTCAGTTCTACAAAAATATTTGTAGTTACTAAAATACACTGCTATTTTTTTCCCCGCATGAGAAATACTTCATTGATAATAATATTGTATCGAAAAGTTTAGGCGACAGACAACCGAGTGTGTTTTTCAATATGACGTTGAATTAAAAAAAAAAAAACACAAATGGTGCAATAATAGTATAGATATAAAATACATATCGCTGTCTCAAATAGTAAACTCATTGGCTCGATCTATTGCCAATGTGCTACGACGGGGATTCTTTACCGCGTGCCCGCGGAGTCATTTTCATGCGCCCGGCTAAGATTAAAAATATTTTTTGAAATTGCACAAATATAAACTTATTTATGTTATTTTGTGAGGTGATGATATTTGTAATGTCTTAAATTAGGCCAAAGTAATTAGCATGCCTTCATAAAAGGTATCAGTAATTAATAATCAAAAATTACTGATAATGCTCCAGCAAAGGTCGGCTGCAATAATGGTTTAAATAAGCATTGCAAGAGAGATGAATCCTTTTCGTACTCTATGAATTATCATTGTATTATTCAGCAAGAAGCATTATGTGCCAATATATTTTCCTCTGAAAGTGTCATGAATGTCGTTTTGAAAATGATCATCAATATTTGAACAAATCCTTTATCTCACAGAATATTAAAAGCCCTTGAAGAAATACTGATATACCTAACATGGTTTTGTCAGTGTAAAATGCTCTTCGTGAAATGCAATGTCAAAGATTACAATAAATGTACTTTTTTATTTCTAGGATTTTTTGTTATTGTAAATCAATGCAAAATCTTCAGATTTAAAATAGATAATTTAGTCACAGAATGTAATGAATGTAAAGCTGTCAAGGGAACAATAATAAAATTAATAGATACATAAATATGTACTGCTTAAATCTTATTTTTTAAAAATTCGGCCTGCGCCCGTGGCTCATCTCCAAAATGTCAAATGCGTCCGTCACCGCAATAAGGTTAAGAACCCCTGTGCTCCGATATTGAAACACTAAATTGATCTCAATGATTGTTAAAAAACGCTGTTAAAGGAACACGTTTTTGCTGTATTAGTTTGCATTGCTAAGAGGTCTTCGACATTTTATTTATAGTCTATTTTTCTTGTAATTTGCTTCAATTTATTTTACCAATTGTTTGTCATACCATGTGTTTCTTACTTGACTTTTGTATAAATATCACTGTTTTATTGTATTCCTTATCAGTTGACAATGCTCGCCATGAGCGAAACCGGTCCTGATCAAATAAATTTTATGTGGAAAAAGTATTAAAAATGTATTATTATTTTTATTATAATGCCTTTCCACCAAGTATTGACAGTGAACAGGAACAAGTGTTTGTCTTTCATAACAGAGTTTCGTATATGAGAAATAAACTATCAAATGAACATCAAAATAAATCTCTTATTTTAATCCGCGTATATGAATACAATTTAAGCTCGTTTCCACATCGCTGATCAATTACCACGTACGTCCGCTGCTCTTTGAAGCCAGGTTTTATCCGACGAAACGTACGAGAACTTTCAGACGGCGATAATCCTTGAAGATTTGCGAGAGCGTAACCTGTTGTGCCAGAGCGTGGTGCCAGGACCTGACTGGGCATGCGCCAGCCTCGATCAGCTGATATCGTGTAGTTCTTTGCATGTAGATATGCGTGGGCTATTCGATATTCCAAGCTGTCCATCGGCTTGTCCATTAACGCAAAACTAGCTTTCCCTGCAGGATATTGTTTTATTTTGTTTTCTGAAGATAAGCACTTCAACATATTGAAACAGAAGATGAGATAATAGGGTTGGATATAACAATTGATCGTTAATGCAGGAAGGGATGGGGTTTCTATGTTTGTATTTCGACTTACAGTATATTTGATTTATAGAATGCACTACCCTACACCCTTGTTGAGATATATTTTTTTATATAAAAGAGGCAAATAATGGTGTGCGGGTACACCTTAGATATACGGCTAGGAACCATAATACATTTCAAAACTAGCTGAAAATTGACGATTGTACGAGGACTTGAATTGATTGTATGTTTACAAATCGTGTGCGGCAGTGCAAGCCGGAGCGTCAGTCTATCTCGTTTCCCGGAAGATATCTCATATGTGGATAAAAACACCAGCAAGATAAATAATCAATAAAAACAGTCTTTTTTTTAACTTTCACTTTTGACCAATTTCGGAAAAATATCCTTTTGTGATGTGAATTTTTCACATACATATTGTGATAGATAAATAAAGCCAATGCCGTGCTCGGAAAAAATATCCTTCACCGTGCGATGTCACATAGGATATTTTGCGCTGCAAAATTATGAACGTTGGCAGCACATTGGATTTATTGGAAATCAGTATCTTTAGGAAACCACACAGGAATAATCACACATGGAGAAAAATATGTTTTCCGAACGAGAATGGTTTAATTCACCGATTTTGACCAAAAACGTCATAGGGATGGAAGGATACGAAGACTAGGACAGGACTAGTTAGTGATTATACGTCGCTCTTTGGGATCAGGAAAGTTTGGAATGGATTTAACAACACAAACACTCATTTGCCACTGAGCAAAATCGATATATCGACTGAAACATCTGCTCGTACCGGGAATCGAACACAAGCGGTCCGACACGGTAGCCTAAGACATGCACCACGGATCGGACAGTCTCTATTCATATCGATTACATACTCAGTTAAATTGTGTGACACATAAAAAAAAAATATTTTCAAAAATAGTCCGGATGAGGCTTGATCTACAAATGGTTGATTCGGTACGGGAGACTTTACCCACTGGACCGCTGCGGTCAGTCGAATACTGTGCGATTCATTCGGCAATAATATGCAATTACTCCGAGTGGTGTTCACTCGGCGGTTTAGCCAGCCCTAGACGAGAAACCTACCCCACACTCACCACTACCCCGTCCTTGTATTCCATACACCGAGACACGACTCCGTAATGTGTATATTATCATCTGACGGTGTTGGCCGGCCGGCCGCGCCCTTCGGATCGATTCCGAGGCATGACTGCGCCGGTTGGGTATACCATAATACCTAATGCTAACCCGTATCTACAGAGCGGCGTAAAAAAGTGAATAACAAACTTTGATCGTTCGCAATTTCCATTCAGCGCTTTTCTAAAATGTTACTTTATTTAAATAACGAAGACGAGGGAAATGTGAGGGGTAAATATTATCGAACAGAAGCTAAAGGATTAGTTCGGAAAAATCAGTAGTCAAGAAGCAATACGCGTTTTGGTGAATTTTGGAAGATAAGGAATATACGATAAGAGAAGAATTGTTTAGGAATATATGATTTATTTAACGTACTAAATATTGAATATTTATAGAAAAAAATGTATTGTTATAATAATAATTTTGTTACTGTTGGTTTTTGACGCTGCCACGAGTTTTGTCGCCAACAACTCGGGCATTTCAAGCAGATATCATAGACGAAGTTCGTAACGATCGGACAAATATAATTTAAAGAACACGGCATTTAAAATCTCGAATATTATTCAGATAAAAGCGTTTTTGGAACATCGCCATTTATAGCAGAATTTTGTATCGTAGAATAGTGGGGAAAACTCAAGAGACCATGATGTTTTTCTTTGTTACATATAATATATTTAAGGTCATCAATTGTATTTTTATAGAATCCAAAGTATTACGCGAGTGAATTTAATTGGGAAAAGCTGATCTCAAAGCTTCCATTCGGTCGACATTTTATATTCGAAATAATTGTTAAGTTTGAAAGTAATCTTGAAGAAATGTCACCGCACTTCGTTTGAGAATTACTAGAGGGGTGGTGGTTGGGGGCTGTATAATATTTTGTTGGTATGGCGGTCTGCGGTTAGATATGGCCGTATCTTGGAACCGGGGCGCATATTGCGACTGGTTGCCGACCACGTGGGACGTATCTCGGTGTCAGACAATGGGCGGGGATTTTATCGTCGTTTCGCACGATATGGTGATTTAAATACTCTTTTCACTTGATGTGGGATTTTCGAGTATTCATGAGGTAATGGGAAGTGCTATAAAACACAATGCAGTTGATAGATACATAAATGTGGCCGACGTTATTTATTTGGTATATAAGTAAGGTGGCCATACGTATTTCGCCTAAGGCAGGGATTCACAAAGCGTGTCCTGTGAAAGTTATGTTAAATCAGTATTTTTTTTTTTTTATATTATTTGTTTTATGTCTCATTTGCAAAGATGTATCTATTAATATGCAGTTTGACTAAATAGATTTTACAAGAGAACATGGAATCAATCTAATCAGGAATTCTAATCAGGACTTTCAGTTGAGGTATTTCACTATTTACATAACAGACAGCCGATATCCATCATTCGTATCCACACTACAGTTGTTTTTTACTTTCAGTAATAATGCAAATATAGTTAAAAATAAATGTTTAAAGACGAAATATTTTTTGTAATATAAGGTGGTCCGTTAATTATTTTTGATTTCAAAATTGTCCCTTTGACGAAAAGATTGTTTATTAAGAGAACAGTTTTTTGCACTGTTCTGGCATTTAAATATATTTATTTTGTAAATAAGCCAACTTGTTGATTGATATAAATAGAGAATCGATGATGGCCGTACAGGATACGCCATACAGAAATATTCAATTAATATTCTCCTGACACTCGATAGCGGCGAACGTCACGCTGATGATTTATTTAAAATACAAACCTGAATAATTTAATTCACAAATGGAACTAAATTTTGGGTAAAACGTATTTTAACGCAAAACATTATGGTCACAGTATTTAAGAAATTTAAAACAATGCCAAATGATTGTTATTTTTTTACTTCATCGCGCTGATGGTTTCTTTTAAAGACAAATAATTATGTCATTGTTGAACCAATGAATCAAAATAATCATTTTGCTGTTATTTAGCTATGACAAAAAAATATTTATGAAATGAAAAAGATTCTGTCTGTGGTTAGTTGTCGCACATTTCGTGGACTTCGTTTTATTATCTGTATTTTTCTTTGTATTTAATTTATCAATATAAAATCATACATTTAAATTTAGTACTTTTCAACCAAGTATTTATTAAATTGCATTGCTAAGAGGTAATGTATTTGCTTAGTTGTTTTACCAATTGTTTGTCATACCTTGTTTTCATACTTAACTTTTGCATAAATACCAATGTTTTATTGTATTCCTTATCAGTTGATAATACTCGCCATGAGCGAAACCGTTCCTGATGAAATAAACCTCATGTGGAAAAAGTACTAAAAATGTGTTATTATTTTTATTATAATGCCTTTCCACCAAGTATTGACAGTGAACACCTTAAAAGTGATCCAAGTATTTATTATCAGTCAACAACTTTTAAAAGTCAATATAATGTAAATAAATTGCTCGGGCAAACCAATATTGTACTTAATGATTGTAAGCTCTGTACGTGGGAAATGTTTAATATTGCTTCATAAAAAGAATATATTTAACTATTTTTTTTTATATACTATTATCATGATTTAATTCAACAGCATTATATTGAATGAGTTTCTTTTGATAGACATTCTATCCACGCCCCATGTTGCGTAGTATATTTAAGGATGAAATTTTCTATTCCGCATGACTACAATGAATGGGCCTACGCAGCGTTAATATTCTAAGTACGAAATGAGATAAAAACCGAAAAATAATCTTAGTTTGTTTTTTTTGTCGATGTATTTTATTTTCTTGTTTTGTTTCATTCAATACGATTCAAAGAATATGTTTGTGTATCCGGAGAAATTAAAATAGTATCAAATTATTAAAGATTTTATTCAATAAATTTTAAGGCGGACTTAAGGACATGTGTATATATTTTACTTTCAAAAATAGAAGGGTTACTGCATATAATTATCAGCGGAGAACTAGGTGCTTTATTTATTTTTACTATTGTAATTTTTTATGTCAATATGTTGTGCGATTTTTTTCTTTTATGCCAATAATGATTTAATGTTTTTTTCAAATGCATGGCGCATTGGCTTCAGCTTTAATGCCATGTATGTATTGTATTGTTCTCCAATAAATAGACATGTACGGAAAAACATTTAATGTACAAGACTTTTTTTTTTAAATAATTTTTTTTTTTTCGCATTATAGCTTACGCCAATGCGCCAAATATTCTTAATTGTGTAAGTCATACGAGATTAACTCGATAATAAATCAGTTGTGCACAAAATCAACGATAAATAATAGAGCCAGCCCAAGATGTCTTTTTTCAATTGAAAAAATCCAACCTTGCCGAGAATTGAACTCGGGTTCCCTGATCGCTAGGACAAAGCTCTTGCCACTAACTAGACCACAGGGACCGACAATGCAATGAGTAAAATAGCACCAATATCAGAATCAAAGAATTTATTCTTGAGGTAATATAGTTACTTATCGTGGAAAACTTACATTTTTAAATTTTAAAAAAAATAATTGCACATTATATATACTACAAGTTCAAATAAGATTCCGCTGCCATTTTATAAAACATCGTTTATCTCAAAACTTATTCTACAACGCATAAAATTACATGTCGTCGTCGGAGTTGACGGAGATGTTAGCTAACATTGCATTTCGAGGATTAAATATACATTCACGAGTTCAGGTAAATATAAAAAAATATAGCGGTAGTGTGATCGCAGTGAAGAATGGATGGAAAGCAACGGGATTATGTGTACGCATTTTACAACGGGGCAATATAGTAACAGAAAAAATACACAGTTCCACACCTGGAGGCAGGGGTCACTAACATTTTTACCGGGATACGTTCTACAAACATCAAAATCATTTCATCGTTTATGTTTTATAGTTTAAAAAATATATGCTCACTTAAAATCAAACGCCAATAGACGTGGTGCTTTATAACTGAATCGCTTATATGCATATTCAGTTAATTTTTAAGGTGTTTACTTAAAAATGTCAGTACTTGGTGGAATGGCATTATAATAAAAAAAATATAAGACATTTTGTGTACTTATTACATATTAAATGTATTTGGATCAGGGCATGTTTTATGTCGAGAATTTTTAACTGTTAATAAATACAACAATAGAGATGAACGAAACGGGTACTGGTCCAACTATATTTAATGTGGTATAATTACAAAAAACGTCTTATCATTTAGTTGTGTGTTATCAAGGTTATTGAAGTTTTTTTTATAGCAATGTATTTCCAAATACATGTATACAAGATACAATAACGTATTAAAGAATAATATTTAAAAATCAAATTCCATTCAAATACAAATTAATAACTATATGCATCAGTAACGATTTTCGAAATTCAAATAAGAGCAACTCTGTAAGCTCCTTTTTTATTTATTTGGAGTGTTGCCAAGAATAGATTAAGATAAAAAAAAATAAGACAACACATCTTTCGATGTTCGCCATGTAAGCTGAGATTTGATATGTAAAATCTGCAAGACGATAAAAACAAACACTGACTGTAAACAATGGCAACACTTCTCCAGCGCGTATTTAAAATATTGATAAAAAAGAACTTATATTTACACGAAACGAACATGATAAAACAGGATTTAACTCAATCAACAATTATCTATTGTTCCATTGTATATTTATAAATAAGAAGATATTAAAAATAGTTGTTATTTTTTGACAACATTGTCCACTTACAATAAAACTGTAATTATTCTTTTAATATTACAGAGCTACGTTCTCCATAGATTATCTACTGGCGTCATTCCCAGGTAGGTGTAAAAATAATAACGTAAAAAAACGACCGAAGCTGGGTGTATAAAGAGGCGGAGGTTTGGGGTGTGGGGCGAGTAGGTGCGAGACGTCTAATAACAGAGTCTACCGATAAATCTTTCGCATTCCGAAAGAGTCTCCGTTCCGCAAAGGGGATTATAAAGAATGGTTGACGCTGGGAGTGATTTTTCAGAATTACCTCCAGAGGTACAACCACTATCCAAGATGGTTGTTTCTCTCAGACGCTGGGATACGCGTTCAGAGAAAAACTAACAAAACTACGAGATAAAGCATTGTACTTAATAAACCATCTTCGAATGACTGAATAATCGTATCTAGTAAAAGTAATTATTTAGTAGCCAGTTAGAAGTAGTAAAAAATCTTCTATCCTGGCCATAATTTAATAGGCATGATAATTAACCGCTGCATTGATCACATCTACGTCTAAAAAATCCCTTTTTCAACAAGATTGACTGATGACAGAAGAACCATTATTTTCTAGAGACAGTGTATAGATATGTCACTTGCTATTAAAAGATAAATATCATAAGAGTTCGTACAGGATGATTTTTTAAATATATTTTGCAATATTTGGCGACTTTATTCGCGACGGCCACCAGTGGCCTTGAGGAATGAGGATTGTATGACTACAATCATTTTCTTGTAATAAAGAGTTATTCTCCAATAAATATTACACACTGTGGTCAACGTCGTTGGCTTCCATGACGAACTTCACTCAGATTATTCAGTCGATTTATCGATTCGGTTCAAAGGCATGTGTTGTTAAACAACGTTTCCCAACCTTCCGATCCCCATAACCACATGTCCTGTCTTGCTGTCTTAGTCCTCGCATTCTTTCAATAATTACTCAAAAAGAGAGGCTGAGTAATCTGTTCTAAGCTGTAAAAACTACGTGAGGAGTCTATATGATCCACGTTGAGAGCGGACACGGTAAAAAAAATATTGCACTTTCATTGGAGTAAACCCAAATTAAATCATGTGTTAGAAAAGTAGTTAATGTCGCGTCGATACATATATTTATGTACATGCACTGGGATGTACAGTAACCTCCCGGTTAAGTACGCATATTGAATCAAAAGGTATTGTGCGTACTTAACCGGGAGGTGCGTACTACTACGTATTTTAAGGCCCGCCCCTTTCTTTTCTGCACCTCTCCACTTACATTAAAAATATGGTGCAATATGGTAAATATGATGCAATAAGGTATACACAAAATCCCCTGCACAATTATTGGGAAACCAAAACGACCAGCATGTATCAAAAATCGAGAATGGCCGGTTAAATATTTTAATCAATCAAGAGCTTGGATGGATGTGGCAACCTGTTGGAAGTGGTTTAGTGAAGTTTTTTTATCCCGAAATCAAAGAGAGAACAGGAAGGCCAGTTCTTTTCCTTATGGACAATGCACCAGGACATTTTGAGGCATTTAAACGAGATAATGTGGAGGTTGCATTTTTTCCCACCTAACACAAGCTGAAACAACCATGTGATATGGGAATTATTGCAGCCCTGAAAAAAGCGATATAAATATTTGTATCTCAAAGAAGTCCTTAACTATTATGAAATGGATGATGGTTTAAAAAGCATCAAAAGCAGTTCAAGGAAAACAGCTTTCAAGGGGTGCAGCTGGTGTTGCATATGGAAATGCAGCACATTTATTAGATGCTGCCAATTTTGTTAAGGAGGCATGGGACGCCATCTCAGCAGAGACAATCGCAAACTCTTTTGCCAAAACCGAGATAATGACCCTTACACCCGTTCCTGTTGAGAATTCTGAGAACGAATGGATCAATGAAATCATTTCAATGTTTGCAAAAGTAAGCATTGAAATTGACGTCAACGATGCTATAAACTTCGAAAGAATTGACGAGGAAAACACTGAAGAATATGTTCAGGAAATTCTCAAAGATGTGGACGATGTTTTGGAAGATGTGAAAGAAGTACCGGATGAAAGCCACTTATCTGACGATTCCGATCTGGAAAACAAAGAATGTCTAGTCAAGTTTGAAGGCTTTGACAACTTGTGTGACATGGCAATAAATATAGAAAATCAGCTTTTATGCCCAGTTGTTAAAAATTCAGCAGGAGCTGATTACAATACTCTTTTGAAAACTATCAAAAAAAATAATAAAAATAGCATCAATTTCAAAAAAATCAAACAATAAAAACAATGTGCAGTTGACACTTTACGATATGTTTGTACCTAAATAAAAATGTAAATTTGTTTTTTTCTCTTTGTATAATAGTTAATTGTTATTTTAACTGTTTTCCATTTTATAAAATAATTGTGTTCAGTTTTCTTTAATTTTTTTTTGCATAATAAATATTGATCCAAGTTTTTTGCCATTTTTCATGCGTACTTAACCGGGATGCGTACCACATTTTTTGCGTACTTAACCGGGAGGTTACTGTAGTAGGGCAGAAAAAAAACCCGACTTCTAAGAAATTGCAATATCACTTTAGCGATTGCTTTTAGTGTGTACTACTAGCGGGAATCAAGTCAAAAGCGAAAACAAGAAAATATAAATGTTTCCCGTAATTAAAAGTTAACTCCAGGCATTATTGTTTTACAGCAGATTGATGAATATAGTCCGTTTCTATTAGGTATAGTGTCGAAAACAAGACGAAAATAAGTTTTTTTTTATATAAAACTAAATATTTCATCTGATACACGTTACGTTTTAAATATTTTTAAAGCCCTGCCTTAAAAAAAGGGTATTTTTAAGAAGAGATATTAGTGTTGATAAAGAATCGATCAAAAGATTGACGATTGTCTTTAAGCAGCAGTATAAATTTAAGAAAGGGGTAAAAGAAAATTCGCAAAGATTGAATATGCGATTACTGTTCTAAACTGTTTTAAGAAAATATCAATACGTAAGATGTTTTGAATCTTTAAGAATTGAATCCAGGACTTAGTTGACTGGGCCTAATGTATGAAAATAGAAAGTAACATTCACAGCTAAGTTAAATTACCAATCGAAATAATTGTAGTATTTTAATAAGTTGGAAGCGAGTAATATCAGCCTCTAGCAATAGTTGAGGAGCGTGTCCAAAGTTTATGCGGTGACTATACTTAATACGGCAGAGTGTATGTTATCAAACTAGTAAGTATAATATAATAGAGATAGAAATTGGATGAATTAATACCATTTTCATATCAGTGAGTGGCAGTGAACCAGTCGACACACAATATAGCCCCCGCACAGGCGGAGTAAAAATGATTAGGCTAAATGAAAGTTGTGACGTCACTTCCTATTTAAACAAAAATTATAAAACTAAATGGGATGGGAAGTAGGGTTGCCAGGTCGTAATTTATCTGGAATATAATACGGAAGGAAACGACTAACCGTTTTATGAGTTATAATTATTATACATGTTCGAAATTTAAATTAGCTCTGATATTCAAAGGATTTAAGGAAAGTTGACTGAGACATAATTTCAAAATGAAAAGAAGCCGTGAATAAATTGAGATTTATCATTTCAAATCACATTTAAATCTTATTTCCTGTTAAACAAGTAATCGAAAACTTATCACTCTAGGCTAACGTTATCAATGGCCTGATATTTAAAAATAGTTATCTATCGAAATTCAAAATGGGACGCTGATAACTCAACTGAGATAATGTTATCAAATATAAGAATAGTGAAGAATAAGTTTTCTTACCGTTTCTCTTATACGTAATGGAAGGAAAATATACCAAATACAAGGCGTAAAGGAAGAGATTCACTTGGTTTCAAACCTATCCTTGTGGCTTTATATAGATGGCATTAGAGATCTAGTGCAAATTGATCACAAAGAAAAGTGAAGCAAAATTCAAAATGAATGTCAAAAACGTTTCTTTAGCATCTTTAAATCCAAGTTTATATATACTTTATATTTAAAGACATTTGAAATATACCCTAAATAC
Source organism: Himalopsyche kuldschensis (assembly GCA_028554975.1). NCBI lineage: Eukaryota > Metazoa > Arthropoda > Insecta > Trichoptera > Rhyacophilidae > Himalopsyche > Himalopsyche kuldschensis. The sequence continues at coordinate 3,758,532 of JAHFWI010000045.1, forward strand.
TTTTATTAATTGTGTAATTAAGTATAACAGTATTATAAATTGAACCTTTTTAGGAACAACAATTGATACGGATAAAAGTGTGTAAAAAAACACATTTTAAATCGAGTGCCGTGTCTTTTGAATTATTGTAATATTTAAATATTCATAATAGTATGCAGAAATATTTGTTAGTGTAAATTCCTAATGGCAGGGAATTTACTTCCCGCAGTCATATCAGGGCGGCAGATCTTTTCCCCGAGTTCCAACGCGCAAAAACGAATTCAGACTGGGAACCCCATTTAAATTGAAATGTCAGGCAGTTTCCGCATCTTTTACTCGGGCTCGAACACTCAAAAATGAAATTTAAACTAGGAATTTAAATTGAAATGTTGCCGGGCTGCAAAAACAATAATGCGATGTCCTCACAGCAAATTTATCAAACGGCGACCCGGTTTTATATATCATTTTGACCTTTGTCACTTCAATTATTATGAAATAACTCTGTTCAATTGGTTGCTCTCTTTAAAATTATTCGTTGGCTACAAATCTACACAGGGTGGAGTTAAAAAAACATATAATTTAAGTATGGTGATGGCAAATAATAATAATCGGTAAAACGAAGATCACCGGTACCGGTAGCCTATGAGATGTATTGTCGACCATAAAGCTTGGGCAACTATATCTTACACAAATTATAAAATTGTAACAATATTGCTAATAGTTCCCGGTTGAAAACACAAATTTTAATTATTCTTGGACCGTATTCACTCCCTATATGTAGCATGTGGCCACCACGCGGTGACTCCATATTTTCCTGTCACCCCACCAATTGGTTCGATTCTTTCCATAACATGCCAGATTTAACAGTTCGATATTTAAAATATATGAAAACTCTCAGTTGTTAGTGGGTACTCGACAAATCACAGCACTTACTAAAATTTTACTGTTAATATTTGAAAGAAAACATGTTAAAATATTGGTACGTTTAAAATGCCGAAATATACTTCTCAGTTTGAAACGGTAATGTAAATTCTACTGTTTGATTTTTAGTAGGTAATAAGATATCTTATCTTAAAAATGTAAATTACGCTTCCGGGAAGTGAAATTGGCAACAGTGTTTTAATCAGTTATAACCACATTGATTATTATTACTTTAAATATATAATTATTGTTATTCGTTAAAAAAAAATCTCCAGTATTCGAGATAAAAAAAAGTGTCACACTCGGTAATGATTTGTAATGTGTGATGGAAAATATAACGATTTTTAGTGACGCGTGTTAATTAATATAGTCACGTAGGTTTTGGTGACATACATTATTTAAATATAAAAATAACATGTTGGTACTTACTTATAAATAAAAATTTTTGGTTTTAAAATTGATGTAGCAGAAAAGTATTTACCAATTAATTATGTTTAAATAATGAACTCCTGTATGTAATTAAGTACTTCATGAAGGAAGATTCGAATTCATTCGATGTTTTGTTAGGAAACTCCACGAAAAAACCGGTAACATCTATCAAAATCAAAGGATAAGTATAAACGCCAAAAGTTTTAAGACAAGCCCACATTAATCCAAGTTTCCTCTAGATATTTCACCAATTTTTGTAAGGCGCATTCAAATTATTGTAAAAAATAATAACGATGCTTGGACTTTTTAACTTATTTAATCGTACAAATACATTTCTAAAGAAGATGGAAATGAGTGCTCGGGCATAGAAGAAAATATTAGTCATGTATTAGGCATACAAATAGTTATTTTACTAATATAAATAGATAAACTTACCAGTTATAGACTGACTGCTCACTCTGTCAAATTAAAGTTCTGTTTCTTTGGTACTTTGAGGTGTTCGCAAGATACGATTTTCAAGCATACACTATCAAAAAACCGTTGGGAATGTGCATTATTCACAATTATTATAAGTAATGAATCTATTAAAAATAATTTAAATATTTTATATACAATCAAATACTCAATCGCTATGAATTTTAGAGCGTTTTGATTAAAGATTTTGGGCAATATGCAAATTTAACGAAGCCGGATGCAAAACTTTTTTCAAATTGAGAACATGGCGTCCAGTACAATGTTTGAGTGTGCCCTTGAAATAGTAGAAAGATGCTGTAACCACGTGCGGAAAATAGTCGTTACGCATAGCAAGCAACGTCGAGTTTCCCGAGCCCCAAACAATAATCATTAACGGTGACGGTAAAGTAACACTTTTGATTTTTAAACGTTTTCAATACGATTTTTAATAACGAGGAAATAGGATGAAATAATCGCGACTATGTGCACCCTCCCAGCACAACACGCAAAACCCAACTGAAAAAATTATCGTCTTACAGGGTTAGGTAAATCGACAGGAGTGCTACAAAACAAATCGCAGTTTTAATAATAATTAATTATATTTAATATATCATTCAATAGTTATAAATGTTCTTTTTATTCTATCGATCACATTAAATAATGGTTTTTTATCTGTAAATTAAATGTTGATATTAGGTTAGTGAGGAACTTTGATTCCTCATCCATTATTGTGATATTTCAAATCCTTCGTATTCTTATGTCTATCGTTATTCAAAGATTGGCTAAGAATCATTTTTGGCTGTGATTTCCATAAACATGACTATATATAGCCAAACACTAACTTGGTTTTTAGACGTTCAATCAATTGTTTGTACCAAATGTATATAATTTGTAAAAATATTATACAAGTGGGAACGCTCTTGTGCCACATCCTATTCCGTCGCGGTGTCCACGGATTTAAATCCTACTACGAACACTTTCGTAAATAATTTTCCAATCGATTTATGGATTAACGTACAAAGCTGTCTGTGATTTATACTTCTTACAATACATTCCGTCATGAACATATAACGTACCAAGAATAATCATCAACTACCGTTGCTGTCTTAGCCCTATGATTTTATCCTTAAGACTTTTTGATAGTGAGAGGTTGCGAAACTTAATTAAAACCAATTTTCGTGACATAACTCCGAGATGATCCATTAGTCCACATGCTATACAGTGGCACCGATTGCATGCATTACTGGGAACTCATTAATTTATTGTAGTATCTGTAGAACTTCGTGCGTGACAACCCTGTAGCTTCGCAAATCAACCGAGAGCGCTTCCGAATACACACTACACATAGGAGCACAGATGTATCCCGAATTTATGGCGTGATCAGTGTTTCACAAAAATCATAAGCTTATATGAATTGCAATGTTTAATATTCAGACCACCGTTTAAATAAAATATGTGTGTGAAACAACAAATATATTTATTAATAATTTTAAAAGTGAATACTAGATTGATTAATTTCAGAAACTACCCATATAAAGGGCTAAACTTATTGGTACGATTAAAAAAATCTTTTTACATTCAAATTACTATAAAAATAAACATTTTATTATTCTATGATTTAATATTGCTGTGTTTTATCATTTTTGTAATTAAAGAATTTATCAAAGAATAACAATTCAAGAATTTTAAATTCCTAATGGCCTTTTGGTATTCAATGCTTGAACTATAAATATAGTTGTGATCCATAAGACGTATACTAGTTTTAATAATTGTAGGGCCATAGAAATTTATTATGTTACACTATTGATTACGAATGAACATTGTTCGTTTAATTAAAATCATACTTTAAAACATTGACAGTGGATTTAGCAATTTCAACCACAGCTTTCTGTGTCAATCATGCAAATTTCATCCATATTGTATTTGCTTTTATCGTCATCAATTTATTTCGATTCCGAGCGCGCGCATAATATATGCCTATTCAACTAACCCTATTGTATCTAGTATTCACTCGAACTGATTACATTCCATTTGTCAATAATTTATCCAATGCACAAATTATACGCGACCATTGTGTGAAATAAACAAAATTAATTATTCAAGTGACCCAAAGTTCACGCGCCATTGGTGCAATGGACGCAACCAAAAATAAATCTTGGGCAGGCGAGAATAATGCTCGATAAAACAAACATGCCCAAGGACTCCTGTATAGCAACATAGAAACATAGGCACCATAGACTATAGACTAAAAGCAGCTGTCACAAACTAGGATTTGTGTAATATTATATCCTTGCGTTTTTGTAATATATTATATGGTAACACTATTGGAAATTAGAAATAGGAAATGGCAAGTTGTTCTCTGTGGTAAAAATGGATCTTTAAACGATTTTATTTACAATCATTAGAACACAAACAATCCAGAACGCTATACGTAATATTAACGCGTATAATTATAGCTATCAAATATTATATATATGTACATAATATACTAGATAGTCAATAAAATGGATGGTTTGATTTAAGTTTTTCCGAGTGACGTGTGAGTTCATTTGGAATGTTAATTGACCATTTAGATTCGACATACAACGTAGTTGTATAACAATTATTAGAACCAATTAAAAAAATACTTGGATATTAACAAAATAGAACTTTGGGCTATTTTTAAAACAGGCACCGCACTAAAAATCATGGGAACATAAAAAAAAGTGATTCAATACATGTATCAAGTCTAGAAAATATGGTTCACTGACGTTTAATATATTACATAGTGTATATGGAAATTAAAATTCTTTGAACAATAAATAAAATTAGCAAATGTTTTTTTTTTCCAAAAATGTTTAGAGCCGCGGCAGGGCTTCATATATCTAGTACATAATATATCTATGTGTGAGAAATGAATGGATGTGAAATCCGACAGTATTATTCAGTTGAGCACTCAATTGTTTCGAAATTAAAGCATTATTACTTTTTTTACAAGATTTTAAAATCTGTAAGATATAATAAACTTTCGACATAATTTAATCTCTCATTTAAAACCGTATTGAAATCATCGTAAAATAAGATATTGCCTAGTTCATTAAATTATCTTTTCAGCTGTGCAGCACTCAGAGCTATAAAATAGACAAGCAGTTTATGGTAATAAATTCGAACACATTTTTAAATTTGGATTTTTTAGAACATTTTAGAACACGTGTTCGTATATCATGAATAAAACGGCAGCCATTTAAACTATTTTTGCGCATGTAGGATTAAGATATTTAAAATTCGCAGCCCATCTCATTGTTAGTTGAAATTGTAAAAGGAAAAACTCTGGCATAGACTAGGATTGCTGTAAAATGGACTTTTAGTATGTACTTAAACAGAAAATATTATACTTGCTAAATTCATTGGTATATTACTATGCTGTTTCATTGAAGGTATTCGTTGGTATATTGTTACGTTACTTATGTTCTTGGCCCTATTTGTGACAGTTTGTAGACAATGTATGGGTGATTTTTGTAACATTTTCCTATATTCATTGCTTGGTTTGTGGTGTTATGTCATATTTTTTGTGGTCAAATGGTGTCAAACCACTTGCGGCGGGTTCAAAATCATTTTTTGCTCTTAACGTCAAATCGATGCAAACCATTTAAAAATTATGGAAAATTCGGCAATCTTGTATTATAACATATTATAACTGGTTAAACGATTTTTTTTGTATGTGGGTACCGGCAACTCGAGGCATTTTTCCGGGAAGAGCATATTATTGAAAAAAATGTAAAAAAAAAAAGAAAATGAGTTGAATGGAATAAGAAAAGAATATTCAAATATAAAACTGTAAACTGTAAGTTACGGCCTTGATTTTAAAAACAGATAAAAGGAGCTAAAAATGGAGCGCCAATTTGAAAAAATAATAAACACACTTCAGAACATGCGTAATACTTCAGTTCAAACACTGTGAGAACGCTCAATAAATACAATTTATGACCAAATGTCACAAAAACAAAAATCGCTTGCACCGAAAAATTCAGAAAAAAACACATGTAAAAATTAAGAACGCCGTCACTTTTGACGACGTTTTCTCAGGTAAATGTCTAGACCAATAAGTATTCATTTTAACTTGTCTGAAATCGCAACATAAAAATTGGTTAAAATATGAATACGACAAACTTCAAGTGGTAAGCGTTTTAATTTATAATACTGAATATTAAAATTACAAATTATATAATCAAGTATTAGCTTGGTTTATTGTAATCAATAAAACGTAATCCATACAGAAGTTCACATCTGTTGCTAACCCGTTATGCGATGTATAGGGACAGACAAAGGGGAGATTTTGTATCTCGGATGACAGAATTAATATGTATATATACGAGGGGAACAGATACATAAGTCATAAATGCTCATTTGTGTAGTGTGTTGCTCGCGCTTCTGATTTAAAATACTTTGTATGCCAATCAGAAACAAAGAAAAGTTTCTTTATAAATAAAACAAACGACGTAGTATTACAACAAAGGATGCTAACCGATAAACGGACTAAGAAATTATGTATCTATCGAAGCTTTTCTCTAGAAACAAAGAATGTTCTATATTATGAAAAAAAAATTACCTATCTATACCATAAATAATAATACAATATGTTTCCTGAAAAAAAAATGAATTTACTTTCAAAGACACATACAGATAAAATTGCAATCCATTAATTCTTTATGGTCATGTATTTAAATATGGAATGGATTTCTTACCTTCATGATCGACTCTGCTGACAAATTCTGTTTCCAAACAAAGGTTTCTGAAAAAAGGAAATATACGTTAGCTTTCTGTTTTTATATTTTGTACATTTTATGTATTTTATATCTATCCAAAATAAGTGGTCTAAAAATTACATTTAGGAAATTTAGGGACGGGCAAGACAATTAATTAAAATTAAAAATAATACCCCATTTTTATTACTTATTTCACATTAGATTTTTTAAGATCAGGACCGGCTTCGTCATTCTTCATTATCAAATTATTGTTAAAAAATACTGTGATATTTATACAAAATCTAAGCAAGCCTAAGTACTAAGACTAACTTTTGTCTTACTTATCTTTTTTGATAATGCTCGCGATGAGCGAAATCGGTCCTGATCTTAATAAATCTAATTGGGAATAAGTCCTAAAAATGTTTTACTATTTTTATTATAAAGTTATTCCACCAAGTACTGACAGTGGACGCCTTAAAAGTAATTTATTCATATTTAAGGAATACAGTGAAACCCCGATCTTACGTTCTCGCATTATACGTTTTCCCGCGTGGTTCGTTCATTTTATATAGTCCCGGCGTTTAGTTCACATATAAAACTTTTTTCCGCATTCATCGTTTCCCGCATTAATCGTTTGTTTTATACGGTCCCTTGAAAAACGTAGAATCGGGGTTTCACTGTACACGATGAAATTATAACAAGACTCTTATTAGTATATATAATCTTATATGTATATTGTTTTCTTTCATAATAACTTGAGAATTGTCCTAATCATCAAATCTAATATATAAAACCGAAACGGGGGATGTATGTCTGTAATTCCCTTTTGCATTGTTGTTGCAAGTTCAAACAAACGAATTGATTTCGCTCGCGAAAGTTTCGACGGTAAATTTGTTTCGTTATCAAATGTGTGTGTAGAGACTCCAATTACTCGAGTATCGAGTAGTACATATATAAAACCGAAACGGCGTATGTATGTCTGTGGGTCTGTAATTCCCTTTTGCATTGTTGGTCATTAAGTTGCCATAAAAACGAATATGAAAGAAAATATGTTTGAATTTTTATCGGCGAAGACATTTAGTCAAAATGTAATAAATTAGTCTTCTACTGAACTTTTCCCGGCTTTTATTAATATAATAATGTTTTTATTTACGTGAAGGTATTATTTGACATTTCTTTGACAGCAAATTAGATTTTTTCCTTGAATTTGGACATTTTAATGGGCGAGAATGGGGCTGTCAATATATGAAAAGGGCTGTGAAATGTCAATGCCAGTCTGAAATGTTAATTCCATTTTAATTGACCTAGACTTTTGAATTTTGAAAAAAAGTTGTTTCAACTTGGCCCGTCTGAATTTACGCGCCGAGGTGAACATAACCCCAAACTGGTCCGAGCGAAGCCGGGTTCGAATAATAGTAATATATAAAACAAGTCATTGATAATATCCTCCACATGTAACACTTAATTTGTTTAACCTACGCATCGCTCACATAAGTCTATCTTTATTTTTTTTAACCTGGCAACCCTGTCGTCAGAAAATACACTTTGATTGATCGTGATGTACTTGACGGCATGTAAAAATTATTACGGGGATTAAGATGGAGAGCATTTTCCCGCCTCTATCAAATCCCGCCTACCTCCGTTAGATACCGCCGGGGATGATAATAGACATTCTTCAAAATCAGTTAGGCAAGGTTCGTTTGTGGAAATTACTGAGGTTAGGCATTCAACAAAGGGTTTAATGGGGTTTGTTTACCAATTATTATTGGATATTTGGAATTGCAGGCCCGGAACAAAGAGGAGCGCTGCCTCTTTATGCGGTATAGAGTAACACAATAAACGCGCATATTTGTTTTCGTATTATTACAATTAAGGGACTTTGTGTAGATAGATTGTCTATGGAAATTTGTTGAAATCCAGTGATTGAAAATATCACATAAGATTGCACCATTGATATATATATATTTATGCCACAAATATTGAAAAACTGGCAATCACAGGTCCAGTATCACCTGATCGTTGACCATTTAAATTGTTAAGACACATTAGAAAAAATAGATAGATTAAAAATCGTTTCATCTTAAATTTTTTAAACTGTTCTTTAGCAAGCACTACAAGATCTACAAACATATTTAATTTTCACTTTTACGTATACTCATAGCGACGCGGCGCCGGTGCCGATGATGCGGGATTTATGTTTTAATATTCAAAGGGACTATACATTGAGAAGACCTTTATCGTACTCTATCAGGAAGAGGGATTTGGGGACGGAGTAGGAGAAACATGGAACTCTTTAAAACAAAACACGATCTCAAAGCGTTATGTGGGTGCGTTAGCACCATTATTTTAGTGTTTATCGTTCACACAGACGTTATACAACACACAAATATTACGATAGCGAAGAAGATATCAGGAATTTGACGCGAATTTAATTCTGAGGGAGAGGATTAGGCGCGTGCATTCTCAATGCAGTCAAATCTCTCACTGCTGTATGAAACAAACGGTTACTTTAGAAAGAAAAAACAATGGCCGTTTCAAAAATCGTTAACACATGCGCCCGCTGATAAGGGATGATTTATCGCCTTATGAACTTTTTATGAAGAACATGCATTGTCGGGCGTCAAGAGATAAGAGAAATTGAAATAACTCTACATTGCACCGCTATAGATTGCAATATAGATTATTATAAGAATGAATTTATTTCCTGATATCGACTGACTCATTGACTGAGGTGAACAATAGATCGTTCGAGAGAGTTCTGATGACCTACCACATAAGGCGGTGTCAAAATATATATTTACTATGATCGTTGAAGAAATAAATTGAATATAAAGACCATCTGCCACACGAAAATTAAAAAAATATTCATGTAACTACTACTTGTACGAACTCCAGTTTAACAAGATTGATCTCATAAAGATATAGAGCAGGGCTGTGGAGTCGGAGTCGGAGTAGTCGCGGCGTTTTGGCCGGAGTCGTGCTCGGAGTCGGAAATTTTGAAAAGTTTGAACTTTTTATTTTTGCATTTAATATGTCAAATTTGTCTTTTGGCCGCATTGATATGGTTGATATTTAATTGAATACAGATAAAGAGGAAAATTAGGGAAAAAAATGACGATATTAACCTTTTTTTAGTCGGAGTCGTGGTTTGGTTAATGCTGGAGTCGGAGTCGGACTTTTTTTACTGACTCCACAGCCCTGATATAGAGAGTGCTTTATATTGTATGAACAAATTTAATGTAAGTTTCTCAGATAAAAAAAGGTATGAAATCATCTTCATATTGACACCGCCTTATGTGGTAGGTCATCAGAACTCTCTCGAACGATCTATTGTTCACCTCAGTCAATGAGTCAGTCGATATCTGGAAATAAATTCATTCTTATAATAATCTATATTGCAATCTATAGCGGTGCAATGTAGAGTTATTTCAATTTCTCTTATCTCTTGACGCCCGACAATGCATGTGCTTCATAAAAAGTTCATAAGGCGATAAATCATCCCTTATCAGCGGGCGCATGTGTTAACGATTTTTGAAACGGCCATTGTTTTTTCTTTCTAAAGTAACCGTTTGTTTTCATACAGCAGTGAGAGATTGGACTGCATTGAGAATGCACGCGCCTAATCCTCTCCCTCAGAATTAAATTCGAGTCAAATTCCTGATATCTTCTTCGCTATCGTAATATTTGTGTGTTGTATAACGTCTGTGTAAATCTTTAACGATTAAATAATGGGTGCTGACGCACCCACATAACGCTTTGAGATCGTGTTTTGTTTTAAAGAATTCCATGTTTCTCCTACTCCGTCCCCAAAATCCCTCTCCTGAGTGTCGGATAGGAGGCTCCTTCTCGATTACGAGGGAGCCGGAATAAAAGTCTTCGCAATATGTACAAATATGCATACCATGCAAACCTATGAAGTGTTTGCCGAGTGTCAAAATTATTAATTAACGACTATTGAGGCGACATCTGTTTTTAGATTGTAGAGATTCACGACATGACACTTAATTGAAAACAAGATAATATTGAAAGACAATCAAAGGATACAGATTGATATGAGAAATAGTATATGTACAAAAAGTTTCCAAACATGTGAATAAAGCATCTTCACAAAAGGTTTATATCACCATCTTAGTTTAAAAGAACGAATAATTCACAAAGTTATAATCAGTAGTTATGTCAACTTTTCTACTTCTGTAATGGATCTTCATATTTATTAATTAAATATGTTTCGCATAACTTTTTGCGCCAATGTAATATTTAAGCATTTAGGAACACTAAAATGGGACTCATAAATAAAAAATTATCATGAATTTTGAATTGCATTACCAACACATCTAAAGAGCGTATTCCGGTAGCTTTTTAATAATGTATGTAGGTACGTATAAATTGGCGTCATAATGCTGAGCATGTTCGAAAATGCGTGCGCATTTATTTACCCAAAACTTTGAATCTGCATTAGTTGTCAATAAAGAACCCTTATTATTTTAAATGATAATTTACACAACGCAATCTCATATAAATTATTGGTAGAATTAAAATGTTATTTTTCATTATAAATAATCGAATTCAGATTAAGTTAATTTTACTTATTTGGTTGTGCAGCATTCGAATAGTATTGTCATACACGAGAAATATAAGATGTGAAAGAAAAAGAAAAAGTTTTTTATCGAATGACTTGAAGTTGACTTGGCAGAACTCCATTAAACATTGGTGAAAAATTAGCAACGTATTTTAGTTATATCCATTGGTGTCGTGGTAAGGTAAAATACCACAAGTTTTGACAGTTATATCAATAAAACAAAAATAAATATTGAACATATGTATGTCCTTGAAAATTAGGTTATGAGTCAAAAAGGTGGCATGGCGGCGCCTGGCTCATTTCCAGGTGCCAGGTCGCCAGCCTGGCCCGACTACACCACTGGTTATATATTTATATTGTTGAACACGAGGATTAATTTCAAATGTAAGCTGCGTATTTTTTTTCACAAATAAGCAAGGCTCCTCTTTGATAAAGGTTTTGAGATCCTCCTTTACTTCTTTGTCTATTATATCACTTTAAATTAAACCCTTAGGAACTCTATTTCGGGTTAAAGTTAAGCAGGGCCCGGCTATGCGATAAAGTTAAACTGGGCTTGTTCATCAAAGGGTTTCAACATCATATTATTTATTCACAAGTTCACCTCCTGCCTGCAATTCAGTGGTCCCATGGGCATAAGGAACTTACAATGTCAAATTTTCTTTCCTAATTTCATTCAATTTACTTATTTGCCAAAGTTTTTTGGAGCAATCAAATTCATATGTTTCTATTCTTCTTGCTTCCTGTAAAAAAGAAAAATACCAAACTCCATTTTGTAGTTTTATCATAAGAATCAACTTGCTTTATTACTAAACCAAACTTTGCGTTCCAAACGATGGTAAGTCTGAAGATGCCTATGAAAGAGGCGAAACACGTGTCACAATACGTCGAATAATCAAAGATATTTTAAATTTTATATTCAAATGAACTTCTACGAAGTTACAGCCGAATCCATCGAAGTATTAGAATGCAACAAATTCGTACGGTTAAACATGTTATCACACACAGAAATTATCAACTCAATTTTGAAATATTTTGTTTTATCTGACAAGATAAGTTGACCTGATTCTTTAGTTGAATAACGATTCTGTAGATTTATTTCGTCCGCCAACGTTTCGCTGCCAATGTCTACAGATTATACAAATCGTCGACTTTTACGCCTAGACGTCAATAAATCATTCGAGAAACCCGATTCGATTAACGTACCGCGATTTAATCGCAGGCCCCCGTTCAAAGCACCTGCAAACAAAGCGTCACCCGTTCGAAAACTCGAGCTCCCTCTCTCGATAGCGGCGCTGCGCGATAGATGAAATATGGCCGGCGCTTCCGGTTCCCGCCATTGATCACGGGAAAACGGCGCCAAAACTTGCTACATGCTCTTTTCAAAATCCGACCAATCGCCGTGGCGCATACTAATTCCGAATAATGGCTGCCAATGCATGCTCAGAATTCACTCGGTTCCGCACGACTTGAGTTTTGATTTAATCTTGAAAAAAATGAGTGCCTGCAAGCCTGGTATTGGATGGAATATTGAATGGGTTCACCAACAGAGGCTTAACTAGCGGATGCATACGCTAAGTGCTACCACTAAAATTCAGCGAGGTCTTAACGTTTTCTTATTCAACTTCCTCATTTATAATACATTACTATTCGGCTTCTCAGAGATGAAGAAACCTAACTCATTTTACTCTCTTTTTTAGGAGAGCCAAAAACAAGGTTTCATCCGTAATCAATGTTACCTATTTTTAAACAGACATAAATTGTCCTTTCATTATCTTTAAAGGCGGTGCTTTGGTAATCTGATTTATTTGTTAATTATAATATCGTAATTTATTCTAATGTGTTGTTTTAAGGTTCAGTGGTGATGAAAAAGAAAGTAATTTTAATAGATAACGTATGGAAATATCTTCGTATCCACATCTTCTATTCATTCGATACCTTACTTTGAAAAAGTCCTAACTGATCTTGACACTGTTTTGAGATATGAGCGTAGACTCGGACCCGGGCGGTTTCTTCACTGAAGCCCGTTACGACGTTACACTAGTACCACAGACCGGACATTGTTTGATCTTGCATAACTTATTCAAAATGCAGTCACTCATCTGCTTTAATTTTCTATGATGTGCTGACACTCGGATAATTCATAAAATAATTTGTGTTCATAATAAACAAATGATTAAAATTAATTTATTATTAATAAATCTTTCAAAATTTAATAACATCCAAGGGCGCGGTCTATTTCAATTATGGCACGGCTGCAAAAATGTTGTAAATGCTCCAAAAACAAACAGGCAATTGTCACCCCTAATTAAAAGTACACAAAGAGCATATTTGCTTGAATAAACTTCAATACCGAAGTGGGGGAACTAATTTTAAATTCACTTCAGATAACATGCACGCGATAATAGACGTTGCGTCCTCTTATATTGTACGGGAAATTGGATCAAGTTCGTTTGACGCGACACGCTTATCATATTGGATGGTTTGTGTGTAGGGTTGGCAAAAATGTTATCAGATCGCTTAAAAAAACGTTTAAAAAATTGTGGCGAATTGAAGCGTGTCAAATAGAAATTAAATTTCCTTTACCAACTTTTAATTTGATATTTTTCATTTGTTGTACATAATTGAAAACAATAATTTTCATTATACACTTCATTTGTTGTACAATGGTGGAGTTTGTGAACACGTATCCCAATTTTACAACATGAATTAATTTGATTCGATAAAAAAGTATTCATAAAAGAACAAATTCTCATTTCTGTACAAAAACATTATCATCAAACACGAGGGAAGATAAAAATTAACGGTGGTGTTTTTTAAGCGTACATTTGTGTAATATAAATACAGCATTTATTGTTGCTAATACTGCTGAATTCAGAATAAAAATGATGAACTTCCTAGAGCATTGTCATTCTACATAGTTGTCCAAAAATGTTGTAGAGGGAAACGTAAAAAAATGAACACGAGTATTGACCTAAAACTCACGACCCAAAAGAAATATGTAAAATTGTTAATACACCCGAAATTCTTTTTGCACAGGGGATAGGTTCCATAGATTACTGTGTAAAGAAAAACCCGTAAAAAATGATAAGATCCCCATAAAAAAATAGTAGATAAAAATATTTTTAAATGTATGTATACATAGTTTTAAATTTAAATTTTGCATAGAGAAATATGTTTATTCATTCATTGTCGCTCCTTGATAATAATCATACCGGCCAAAGTTACGTGTCAGACGCGAATACTGTTTTTTTAATTCTCTATTTCCCAAAAAGAAATCAGGTCTTTAATTTAAATTTATTAGTAAGGTTGCGTTAGATTTCGTGTTTGGTCAGTTTCGGAGTCGGTGATATAGGGAACTAATTTCAAGCTGGTATAAAAGATTTTCAGCATCTTGATTCAGCAAAATTGTTGTGACAACATTAATAATAAGTATATATGTAGTTATTGTATTTGTGAGTGGAAACTTAATACATTGGGTCGAATTGATGGTTTCCCTATAGAAGAAAATGTGACAAAGTTTTCAATCTATTACCCGTAATTAAAAATAAATTCACATTCCATGGCGTAGCGTCCAATAGAAAACTTTTGAAATATGTACATAATTGATGTTCACTTGTTTAAAAATTTATCGGTTTCTCTGCTATGACTGCACCAAATTACGGTGTGCCTCCAGAATACCTCAAAGTGACTACTCAAAAAGGGATGTACCACGAAATGTTGTAACAAGGATGGTAACTAAAAAAAATCTAAAGATTTGTACATACATACAAACGATCATCTTTTTGCACGGTGGATACGTTCCGTTTACCGTGAGATAACCCTGCATAAAAAAACCGTTTATATATAAGGCGCCCATTCAAATATGGTAGTTCGATTCCATTACTTTAAATCATCTTCAGAAATATCAAATTTTTTAACTCTTTATAGGTACAAGCAGGGCTGTGGAGTCGGAGTCGTGGAGTCGGATCTTTTTGGCCGGAGTCGGATTGGTCGCGGCGTTTTGGCCGGAGTCGTACTCGGAATAGAAAATTTGAAAAGTTTGAATTTTTTATTTTTGCATTTAATGTCAAATTTTGCTTTTGGCCGCATTGATAAGGTTGATATTTAATTGAATACACATAAATAGGAAGATTATGGAAAAAAAGTTACGACATTAACCTTTTTTTAGCCGGAGTCGTGTTTTTGGTCAATGTCGTAGTCGTGGTTTTGGTAAATGATGGAGTCGGACTTTTTTTTACCGACTCCACAGCCCTGGGTACAAGTAATAAATTGTCATAGTTTTCGATTTAAATGAAATTTAGCATAGAGAAATATATACCATATAATATTTTGAGTTCTCGCTGCATGATAATAAACGTGACAATTAACTGTTATTTTTCATCGAATAGTTTTTTTAAGCCGTGTCAATAGTCGGTACTTTTTTTAAGCTGCGTTATTTTGACCAATACAAAAAGAAGATCGGGTGTATTTCCTACATTTATAATTTAATAAGCGTGGTTTCGTAACAACTTCAGCTGTCTCCAACTTATTTGCTAACAAGTTGTCTTTGTGGATAAGTTATGCATTGTTGACGTTCGTGTTTCTGCTCGGGGCGAGTTCCCCATTATACGGTTGGTTAGCCACCACGTGGCACACATGAACATATTATAACATTTCCTAAGCATATTGATAAGCACACCGATTTCACTCCAATGTCCATTAGCGCATCAGTCGTGTGCCGTGTGCAAACAACCCTAATGGACAAAGGTCAAATAATAATAATTGTACCTCCCTTATGAAAACAAAAGATATTTTCTTGATATACTAATTTATCAGATAATGCTAGGCCGGGTAAATTAGTTTGCGCTAAGTTAAATTTGGTTCCTTTATTCCATGAGATTTGATTGATATAATTGTAATATAGAGATATCTTTTATGCCAGGCGTTTCCAAAGTGTGGCCCTGTAAAGCTGGTACTGCGGCAACCAAAATTGTTAATATGAAATAAAGTTTAAAAAAAAATGGTGAATTATTATCGTATGAGTTTTATAATTTTCTGTCATAGGAAAAATATTTCTCTATCAATGTGGCCCAGGGATGAAAAAAGGTTGGAAAACAATGTTTTTGTAATGCATTATAAATTTTGTGGATTTATCCTGTGGGGTAATTAGTATGGTAATACCAGAGCCTCATGAAATAAATAATTGAAAACATTGGAAAAAACCTTGCATTTTAAAATCATTACCATGGTTGCTTTGTGGTAGGAAATTTAATATGGCTATAAATTTTCGAAAAGTGATAGGCACGCTTTTAATTTGTTGTACAAAATTAGATTTATTTTTTGTAATCCAAAAAGTACCTTGGAGGCGCCGGGTATCGATCCCGGTACCTCTCACATGCTAAGCGAGCGCTCTACCATCTGAGCTACGCCCCGGTTGTCCAGATTGACAAATAAACACAACTTAGATTAAGGGAACATTTAAAATTACGATATGTGTAATCTATTGATAATTAAAAATATTTTATTCATGATTATGTACCTATTGTGATAATTAATATAAATTTAATATATCCTTAATGATTTCCAGTGAAGTATTAAATACTGGTGTACTGTAAACTTTTTTCGTAGTTTTGAGATTTATTTATCATTATGCGAACAAATTATAAAGTGCAGCATATTTCAAACGCTGGAGAAAATATGCCCGCCTTTCTAGTGCAATATAGCACCAAACTTTTCCATTCTCTGCATTTAGCAAAGTGACAAAGTACGTTGATTAGAATAGCTCCCGAAACTATTTCGTTCTGAAACTTTGCCGCCTGCATTTAGCCTAACATAGAATACGCAAGTTCACATATTCTTAAATGTTACTAGCGGTGAGTGGATAAAGCTTGCTGCCTCTAAAACGCGACAATAGATGTCTACAAACAAATTTATGGCGCGTAACTGTTATTGCCTATCCATAATATACCAGGCGCTTTCTTATCGACGAACGTGCAAAATCCATATTGAAGTTGTTTTTTAAATATTTTTTACACTTTTACTACGGTATGGAGTCTATTTGACAAACAATTATAATTATCAGCTGATATAAAAGTGATACTAGAATTCTTTTTAAATCAATTAATTCATCAATTAAAATCTCATCGATCAGTTCTCCACTTATATTATTAATTAAGATTTTTATTTTATATGTTCATGTAAATTTGAGATGAAGCAGCTAGGATATTCTGAGTTAGGTTGAGTATAAGGGCAACTTATTAAAATTATGATTTTCTCTCTAGGAGACGTGTTAGTTCATTAAATTACATCAGTTTTGCCAACATTCCGTTGATAATTTCGCTTAAAATTCTGTATTAAAGCGACTTGAGTTAAAATATTCGTTAAGGGCAAGCACGCTAGGCTGTACCATCAAATTAAAATATACTAATGAAGCAGGAAGTAGGCTTTTTTCTCGCCGCCATTTTGTAAACTGCGTCACTCAAACTTGACGCGTTTAAAAAACAATATAAACGTTAGAAATTAAATAAGAACCATTCATATTTCATCTTAAATTTAAAATAGTAAAAAAATTGATGAAAAATTTCAACAAAATGATCAATCAAATTAATGTTACCGTTGGTTGAACTGTATCATTAAAATACGACATATTACGTCGTATTTCAAACATAATTTTGAATCTCATGTATCCTTAAATTCTTGTTACTTAATCAAACTAATTGTTTATTATAATACCTGGTTTGGTGTTTCTCTTTTTGCTATAAATAACTTTGCTTCATTGTATATTTTTTTCATTCGTTGACAAATGTTCGCGATAAGCGAAATCGTCCCTGATCTTTAAAAAAATATATCATTGTTTCAATTGCATACTTATATTATATTGATATTTGCATTATATGCGATTTCGACATCTGTGTATTAATAACACTGCAAAACTGACCCATACGCAAATTTTATACACACATCTGACAAACGTTATGATAGTATATATATAAAACCGGAACGGCGTATGTATGTAAGTATATCTGTAATTCCCTTTGCATTGTTGTTGCAAGTTGCCATAAAAACGAATATGAAAGAAAATATGTTTGAATTTTTATCGGCGAAGACATTTAGTCAAAATGTAATAAATTAGTCTTCTACCAACTTTTTCCCGGCTAATATTAATATAATAATGTTTATTATTTACGTGAAGGTATTATTTGACATTTCTTTGACAGCAAATTAGATTTTTTCCTTAAATTTGGACATTTTAATGGGCGAGAATGGTGCCTGTCATCAAATTAAATAAAGTTTGTGATTTTTTTTAACTCTATTTTGGATGTTAGATTTTGTGATATAATTATGTCGAATGATATAACATTAAATATTTATTGGTAGCTTAGTCCGAGCGACGCCGGGTAGCAATACTAGTATATAATATATATTAACCAGCTATTTTTTAATTTTTGATTTATTGCGATAAAATTATTTTTAAATTGTTTTTACATTTTGCAATGGATGATATAATAAATAATTTCCACAAAGTTACCGCCAAATGCCTTGTAAGTTTGTATACCTTTAAAATAATAATCACAGATTGATAAATAGTTTTCTCCTTATATATGACATATTAAAATAATTTATCTGGACAGAATTTTATTTTCATGCTATGAGAATTTCCTATCGAAATAAGTACAAGGCTTTCAATCAATTTCGCAAATTGCGGTGGCTCCAGGCAACAGATATTCGAGTCGTTAGTTAATTCACAAAAATTACCAACGCTTGAGAAGCGGCGCGGCGATCGCTAGAAATTTTCCGCTTATACCGGCAGATGTGTTCTTTTTCTTTCGACACTAAGTCTTTTTTTATGCGCCATTTTTTAAAAAAAGGAACGGCTCAGCTGCGTAATAAATTCGTAGATTTTTTAAATAATGCCATCTCATTTTGTTTTGTCAGATGAATACATAATAATAACAATATTTCATATATAAATTCTAGAAGATTGTTTTTTGAATAGCATTATTCCCACCACTGTTTATTTAACGTCTGTCTTTGATTGGAGACATTTGAGAACGTATAAGGAAAAAATAAACAATTATCGATCAATTAATTGACAGCAAAATCTGGCATAGATTAAAATTATAAATAAATACGACTAAAAAACTATTTATCAATGGATAAAAGTATATATTGGTCTACCCTTCACTGTCTAGCATGTATTTCTGATTGAATTTTTGCAATAGAATTGACAAAAAATGATGATTTTAAAACGAGTCAGTTATTTGTTTATTTGGAAAAAATACAATACATGCAATTACAGCTGACGCCAATGCGCCATGCATTTGACAAAACACAACAACCATTCAACAGAGAATGACATAGAAGACACGATGTAGAAATTAAAAGAGCAAAAACAAAACACACAGCTCACTCCTGAAAGTGTCCACCTAAATGGGAAGTGCATTGATCAACCAAATAGCACTTGTGACTGCTGTCTCAAATGACATACGCGACAAACAAGTTTAGATAAAAAATGTTTGGTCTTGGTTACGACCACGTAGATAAAAACAAACTTATTGTCTCAGAATGTCAAGGCTATAAACTTCGATCCGAAGAAGAATAGAAAAAATATAAAGAAGTATCTTTTTTATGAAAGTCATAGAAAATAAATAACGTACTTTTTATAAATGTTCAAAATTAAAAAAAAACTGTAGTGTTATGTTTTAAAAATCGTTGAACTATTTTAAAGCTTAGAGTTTATAAAAAAAGCGTCGGGAATTTCTGTAAATTGACATACATGTATGAAAGCACCACCTAAATTAAATTGCTGCAAAATTTTCCACCGAGTAAAAGTAAAACGAAAAAAAAAACATTAAACATTGGCGAGGTGTAAAGTGATGGAATTTAACGGAGACGAGTAGATACCTCCCCTAAGAGCCTAGGGAGCAAAAGGCAGGGTTGCCGAAAATGTATTATTTAATGTCAATACGTCAGTATCGGTTTTTTAAATTAAAAAAAAGCTCAATTAATGTATATGGGTCTGTGGTGCAGCGGTCAACGTCGTGGACTTCCGTGTCGGACCTAAAGGGTTCAAATCTTCAACGACTGAAATTATTTTCAGTTTACTGTCCAAAGGCTTGCATGTCTCTTAGTTACCTTCTCACCTATCCGATCCAATAAATGCAGGGCGTAGCGAGGACGGACTAGCTCTAAACCACTAGTGCCGTCGTATCGTTATTCGTATCTCTACTCTGATCAAACTAATGAAAGGTTGAGCAACTGAAAGAACAAAGCAATTATCGTAGAAAAAGATTTATTTTGTCATACCTCTATTAGAAGGCAATATGCTCCACATTGGGGGTGGATATGGATTTAAAAATATCGTCCCTTCCAAGCCAGAAAGGTGTTAGTGATTCTCAGTTAAATATGAGGTTTTGGTTGGCTTAGAAAAAAATATGCACAGATTGCCAAAAGAATCTTGTTAGAAAAACTCCAATAAATTGGAATTAAGTGGTAAAGAAACGAAGTTGTTTTAATTGACACAATAAATGTGCCCTCTTTTTGCTCTCCTGAATGCCGAGTAGCGATTTGTGACTGAATTCCTTTTGACTTGGAAAGAGCGGATTATAAAAAACGGCAAAATCAGGAAATGAAATATGCATCATAGAAGACTTTGACATTAATAATTTTTAAATTATATATTATCTCGTAAAGAAAAATTTCCTTCGAGACTCGATGACGTTTCTCTAATTATTATTATCAAATACACGAGTATTAACTAAAATGCATCTGCATAGCTTGACCTACCTATTCTATTGTTTTTTTTTTTTTTAATTTTATAATCAAGTTTTTCACTGGAATATCTTAATCTAGAAACACTGACAGCAAATACCATTACATATTATTACATATCGACACCTTACTTTGAAAAGGTTCTAACTGCTCGTGACACTATTTTGAGATATGAGCGTTCGAAGTTTCGATTGATTAAAATTCACTTGTAACAATGAGCGAGTAAAAATGTTTCAAGTTACATGTAATATTTTTAGCCAAGTTTTTCAACTCTTGTTGAGAAATAATGATTTTAAAGATTTAATGATGTAAATAATGATGACAATCTTAGAACATTGTCTAATAAATTTAGTTAAAAAAAGTGTGCAGATGCAGTGCAACTCCGAACTCCGTTATCCAAACATATGTAGATAATTCTGAAATTCATTTATCAGGAGGTAGATTTCAAAAGTGGACAAACCCATTTGTTGAAAAACTGAAAATGTGAGATATTTTCTTTAACTTTTCCTCATAAATTTGCGTTTACTATCAATATTTTTAGCATATGTTTTAAATTAAGGAATTACGGATGATACGCAACAATTCAAACTTTTCCATGTGAATAAAAAAGGTCTCAAAATCTAAAACTGGCAGTTGAAAAAAAAGTATTTTTGAATTGTCCACTTTTGAAAATTAGCTCCTGATATATGATAGAATGTGATAAATACAAGCTTTTCCGACGACAAGGTCATTTTAGACAAAAATTTCAATTATAACCTTTTCAAAATAAGGTAACGATATATCAAAACGTGAAACAGATCGCATAAATTATAATCAATATAAGCTTCCAGTGTGGTAAAATTTATCGTCTTTCTATTCTGTAATATACCTGTATAAGAAAATAAAAAAAATAAATAGCCATCCCTACTAATATCGCGTACGGTCGACGCCCTATTAATGGCAACTATTCCAGCATCTACGCCTAGCGGGCGGCGTAACCCCTGGCGTAGGCCTTTCATTTATTTATTTATTTACTATGTATGTATGTACGCAGGCTGCGATATACATGCATAAATAAATAACGCAGAGGGAGCAGGCTCTATATTTATCGACGTCACTCTATGTTTAACCAATTTGTATCATTGAAGAGGGCTTTGTGATTATTACTGATTTTATTATTATGAAACTGGCCTTCTTCCAAGCACCCAGCCCTCAGTGATAATACCTGTGATTTAAAATCAGTGAGACACTGTGATTTTTAGACACAACAAGACGTTACCTTACTTTGAATAAGTTCTAATTGACATTTTTGCCTAAATTGACCTTTTGGTCGGAAAAGCTTGTAAATATTTACCGCATTCTATCATATATATACATTTCAGAATAATCTATTGTTGAATAACGGAGTTAGAAGAATTCCAGAGTTGCACTGCATCTGTACACTTTTTTGACTAAATTTATTTGATAAAGTTTTAAGATTGTCATTATTATTTCCATCATTTGATTGTTGTGAAAAAATATGCTTAAAATAAGTAATTTGAAACATTTTTACTTGCTCATTGTTACAAGTGAATTTTAATCAATCGATACTTCAAACGCTCATATCTCAAAACTGTGTCAAGAGCAGTTAGAACCATTTTAAAGTAAGATGTCGAAGACTTAAAAACCATATGTAAAAAATAAGATATTTTATTTAACTTTATTTAAAAAAAAACACGACTCTATTCATTACTACGTTATTAGGATTAAATAATTAAGTATAAGTCGTGAATGTTTATTGTAAGTTATCAATGATTATTGACAGGTTAATTGAAATTGGTAGAAGTCTTTGTTATTTCATATACATATTTCGGCACTTTCGAAGCAAAGAAACGAAAGACTATAATGTATTTTTTATTGTTTCGTTGAGCGCTATGAACAAGAAAGTGATTTTAATACGCATTTAAATATCTTCGTATTCACTTCTTCTATTGATATGACTCTTTGACACATAACATATTATTTTGTATCTAGTGGCATTCATAACTCAAAACCGGCAAATATTATAACACGTTTCTTTTATACTAATGTTCCGATTTTAACCTCTAGACAAGAATTTATCAAATAATTTCGATGAATTCGGCGGTAACTTTGTGGAAGTTCATTTTTATATGGGAATTCATTTAATATTACCAAAGTAGAAAATTAATAAATTATGCATTGATATATCATTTATAATATGTATTTCATTAGTAATATTTTATATCTGTACAGTTCAGGGAAATCTTAGCAAATCATTTGGTTTACTAATCATTGTATATTATATTATATTTATGATCAAAATTTAAGTGCTACCAGATGAGAAAAACATAAAAAAATATCCATCATAATATTAAATTCGTAATTAAATGATTAATGGGATATATATATATATATAAAACGAATCCAAAGAATAACTTATGAAAAGTGTATTAATAAGTTAAGGTTAAGCAGTCTTCGATAAAAACGTTAGAAGTGTTGATAAATTATTTTTTTAAATTTCCGGTTTTAGGGCTTAATCTCAAATGCGTTATCAAAAGAAAGACAGGCATCAAAACCTCGAATAAATTTGCAATTTTTTTTTAAATATATAACAAGGGTAAATCGAAAACTGGCACGTCAACTATTGTTAAATCCCTACCAATATAAACTTCAATAAAGTTATATGTTAACCTGCTACGCGTCGGCGTAGAGCACGGCTACGACATTTGCATGGCATTTGGTTGAGCCACTAAGCAATATGACATTTAAAGGCTTATTGTGTCGTAAAATCACTTTATTAAATATAGAAACGTAGAGGGTAAAGCACTTAAAGAATATGGCGATGGGAATATATCAAGCTAACGCTAAATCCTGGTTCGGTGCTATAATAGTTATCAGTTGCTAGGCAATTAATAGAATGTTCAAAACTAAGTGAATACTGTATGGGTACAAGGTTTTTGGATTATTGGAAAACATTACAGGTCTTATATAATACTAGTATTGCTACCCGGCGTCGCTCGGACTAAGCGACCAATAATTATTTAATGTTATATGATTCGACATAATTATATCACAAAATCTAACATCCAAAATAGAGTTAAAATAAAATCACAAACTTTATTTAATTTTATGACAGCCCCATTCTCACCCATTTAAATATCCAAATTCAAGGAAAAAATCTAATTTGCTGTCAAATAATACCTTCACGTAAATAATAAACATTATTATTAATAATAAAAGCCGAGAAAAGTGCAGTAGAAGACTAATTTATTACATTTTGACTAAATGTCTTCGCCGATAAAAATTAAAACATATTTTCTTTCATATTCGTTTTTATGGCAACTTAATGACCAACAATGCAAAAGGGAATTACAACCCACAGATATACATACGCCGTTTCGGTTTTATATATAAGATATAAATTATCCGATGAAACATCTTGTATATAATACCAAAATATGCTTTGAATCAAATTAACAATATTGAATGTGTGACTAGAATAAATCAATCTAGTAACCGTTATGTATGGTAGACATAAATATATAATGTAGAAATATACGATATTTTAATCAAAAGAAATTGTTTGCTTGCTAAGTGAAATCAGTTTTGATATTCCATTGAGGCTCTGTAGAAGCAGAGAAACACAGCTCGTGTTTCTATTCTTTTCAGGAGAGCAAAAAAACCGGTTTTGCCAGTAAACAATTTTGTAATTTCTTTTTCATTATCTTTAAAGACGATGTTTTAGCTTTATGGTTTATTTGTTATTGATTGAGTAGGCATTTACTTGGTAGAACTCCATTAAATACGGTAAGAAAAATAACAATGTATTTTAGTTCTACATAAATTATTTTATCTATTTGTTATATAAGTAGTTCTGACGAAGGCGTAAGCCGTAATAGCTATGAACAAATATATAAAATAATTTATGTAGAACTAAAATACATTGTTATTTTTCTTACGGTATTTATTTGTTATGTTTCAAATAGTTATTAATTAAATATCTTCGTATCCACTTCTCCTATTTATAAGTCTCTTTGACACATGTCGTAACATATTATTTTGTATCTATTGGCATTCATAACTCAAATCGGCAAAAATCGAGAAACGTTTCTTTTGTCCTAAGGGGCCGACTGATAACCAACCCTTTTTAGCAAGCCAAAAAATTAAATAAGATTTCATAACTTAACAGCAGTAAAAAGTTTTGGTTTTTCATTAAAGTTTTTATAATCAACAGTCATTTGATTTAAATTTATCAAAAATGACAAAGTTCAACTCTTAAATTCGAACTTTTAGACTATAGAGTTTCGCAATGAAATATATCGATTCACTGTAGAGTAGGCGATGATACAAGGCAACAGGCTCGATAGGCAGACAACAATAGATGATAAGTGACGTGTTCAAAAGAAGGTGTCATAAAGAGTAAAGAATGTTTTATAAATTAGTCAAAAAAGTACTTTTTAATTAATAATAGTAAATGCATTATTTAATTGTATTTTACAATTGTTTTCAGATCAGCAGAAATGTTATAGACATTAATAAAGTAAAGAAACTGATATAAAAATGATCGGAAATTTTTGTTGATAAATAAAATTAAAACAAACAATTTCGCATTGTGATCTTTGGGAGAAAAGTGACTCTTGGCTTCGAAAAGAGCGTGTGATAGTTATAAACTTTTAATTGGTGAAATCGTTAAAAACAATATTATTTTATCGCCTGAATTAAACTTTAGCATTATTTTTACGCTATGACAAAGGATAATTTACATTATTAAAATGTTGCGTAAAAATTCTATATAATTAAAAAAGAGAACAAACAAAAAGTCAAATAAAAATTCATTACAAATAATACTTACTGTTTGAACATTTCTCAATAATTAATCAAACAAAAATAAACAATTTTTCAAAAAAACTTATACTTATTTTATATTAGATAACGATTGATCTTGCTAATATGCTCTTATTTTTAATATTAGAACGGTGTATCACGTTTTGCAATTAGCTAATTCAGATAATAAAAGTCTTTTCTCAATTATCAGGGTAGAAATGCTATATGTTGATTTTTTAGTATCTTTAATTATCACTTTAAAGGTGTTCACTGTCAATACTTGGTGAAATGGCGTTATAATAAAAATAATAGCACATTTTTAGTACTTACTCCCCATTGGATTTATTAAGATCAGGACCGACTTCAGAATCAGTTGATAATACTCGCGGTGTACGAACCCGGTCCTGATCTCAAACAATCAAATGTGGAATAATGAAAATTCTTTAAAATAAACCGCATTTCAATAAATAAAAGCATGCAATAGGGTTTTACTAACATTTAAAGTTTCAACAGAATTGAGATTATTCGCTCTTTCGCGTAACAAAACATATTGTACTGGAAAAAGTCGTTCACAAACTTGCAATGTTTTTAATTTTAGTTATATCTTTTGTGTGTACCCAAAGCTTTATTTATATAAGCATAGTTTTTCAATTATCACACGTTTTATTAGAATAAATTATATATAAAAAACAAGCGAATATAATATTGTTATTAAATTTATTTGATATGTAAAATGCGTCCTCTTTTTGGTGATAGAAGTTAACTAATTGAACGCTTGTTTGTATGTCTTATATTTGGTATCGGGATAAAATAAGTATGTCCGAAATCAAAATTCAATTTCATTCGCGAGCTCTCATTCAATTTTTCTTCGCAAGCATCCAAGTCTACGCGTCGTAGCCCAGTCATACACTGGTCTTCTCTCTCGTCGTAGACCCGAATCGATAACGGTTGGCGAACGGAGCGGCGGGGCAAGAGGGATGCCTTTATGAAACGGGAGGGTGTGTTGTAAGGGGGAAGCGGGATGCTGTGCGCGATTTGGAATCACTATGTATATTCGATATTGAATATTGTAGCGGAATTCTTTATGGAGTTTCAGATACGCTGATAACATCGCAAACAAGTTAAGATAAAATACCAAAGTGCGCTATTTCATATTCTACATTTAACGTTTTTATTAAATTGCAAATATGTTGAACGAAATGTGGTTTATTTAATGCGTCTCAAAAACATCTGAACTCCGTTTATATTTTATATCTAGTGATACTTTTTACGTAACCTGATTAAATACAACCTTTTCAATAACAAATTTTACACACACATAATCGCAGTCCATTAATAAAATCGATCCTCAATTTTTTTTTATTATTTTAAATTATTAAGCAGCTTTTGCGATAGTAAGTCTATAGATGCCTCTGAAAGAGTCGAAACACGTGTCACAAATAGTAACACAGTAATAAAAACAATAACGCATTTTTTAATACTTCCACATACAATTTATTGGATCGGAACCGGATTCGCTCATGGCGAGCATTATCAACTGATAGACATAGTAATGATGATGGCGTAACCCTAAATAGTTATCAAAAAAAAAAATATATATATAATAATTTCTGTAGGACTTAAATACATGCAATTTTTTCGCTCTGTTATAATGGATTTCTACCAAGTAGATGCCAATTCAATCGATAAGAACGTTTGACGTTGAAATTTAGAACACAATAACAGATTTCAGTATTCTTCGATAAAACAATTAAAAAATTGTGAACAATAATTTAAAAATAATCTCGCTTAACACATCATTATAAATAAAATTCCCCATTTGTTAATTGTACATACCTCTTGGGTATTATATTGTTAATAATAATTCTTACTTAATCGATTTAAAAAAAAGTATCTTGTATTGCTGAGAAGTCTCCAACATATTATTTATAGTCTATTTTGTTTTATTTTACTTTGAGTTATTTGCATATTTGTATGACAATTTTTTTTAATTCATACGCTGTATTTGTGTATTTCTTATCAGTTGATAATTTCTCGTGATGAAAGAAACCGGTCCTGATCTCAATAAATCCAATGTAGAATAAGTACTAAAAATTTTCAACAGTTGGTGAGCATATTTATCAATACTTACATTATGTTTGTGGTGGAATTTATAAAAAGGTAAGACTTGACTGAAAGATAATTTAAAAAAATGAATATTAACGGTTTTTTTTTGTTTAAGTAGGATTATTTAAAAAGCGAAATCATGTTAACGGTAGTCATAGAATTAACTTTTGCTTTAATATTCGTTATAAAATTATTAATTTCAAAGTAAATTCACTTTAATCGCGACTGTAAAATGGCCCATTTATCATAGGCGCTCTGCCAGAATTTTCATTGTCTATGGAACATTTTATTAAATGAGATTTATGAAGATTATCGTTATGGTTTATATTTTATAATTAATCAAATTAATTATTGCCACAATCAAACGTCGCATTAACTAACGCACAATATTAAAACAAATCGTTTTCTTTAAAAGGCGTAACATTTATAAACCAATGCACAACAAATTGCTTTCATCAATAAATTGGAAAGAAATTAGTTTTTGAGCATTATAATAGCATTTATAGCTGGTCTTTAAGCTTTAAAACCATCTAAATTAAGTCTTTAATTATTCACTTTTAAGGTGTTCACTGTCAATACTCGGTGGAAAGACATTATTATAAAAATAATCAGGACCGGTTTCGCTCATGGCGAGCATTGTCATATTCCTCTCGCCCATTAAAATGTCCAAATTCAAGGAAAAAATCTAATTTGCTGTCAAAGAAATGTCAAATAATACCTTCACGTAAATAATAAACATTATTATTAATAATAAAAGCCGGGAAAAGTTCAGTAGAAGACTAATTTATTACACTTTGACTAAATGTCTTCGCCGATAAAAATTCAAACATATTTTCGTTCATATTCGTTTTTATGGCAACTTAATGACCAACAATGCAAAAGGGAATTACAGACCCACAGATATACATACGCCGTTTCGGTTTTATATATAAGATTTACGACGAAGATAAAATAGTAAATGTTTGAAGCAATATTTTACAATTTGCAGATCCCTTTGTGTATCACAAGGAAAATTAAAATATGTTGTAAAAATTCAATAAACTATGGATTCAATAATTATCATAAAGTACTATGCAACGAATATGGCTGATCAAAGAAGGATTGAAGTGTAGAGATTTAAATCAGAAAAACTAATACAAAAATTGAATCTTTAATATGAAATTGTTCTTTATTTAAATAATTAAAATACCGTATGGTAGAATCATAACGTCGGCATATATTAAAGTGACGGACTTAGCGAGGACGTACTACGGCTGCTACGCCGCGTAGCTATCTCTACATTATACCAAGACGTAGAACCTAATTTAGTTTATTCTTGATATTGTTGGCTGTTATAAATATTAAATTAAGGATAAGTTTCGTTGAGTGAACCCGTTTCTAAAGTGGTTCATATAGCTGCTGAAATAAAAACAGCTTGAGAGTTAAACAGCTTTGTACTCTGAATGTTTGTTACAACTTTTGTAAGGTTTCTGAAGTTTTCACTAGTTTCAATTACTTTGATGACATAGGTTTAAGTTATCCTAAACTTATACTTGACGACACACTTGTATTAAGTGTACTGTTTTTAAACACTTTAATTTATAAGTGAATTTACGGAAGATCGCTGTATAATATGTAAGATTGATTCTGCAGTCTATGAAAGAAACGTTTAGTATCGACCTTTTTTATATTATGTATAGAAAACGCAAAGAAAATTAGATAGATCTATAAAATGTCCCATAAAAGTTGCTATGATGATAAAGATATTACCCGTTCGATGGAAATATATCGCTAGATTCAATTTTCGTGTTATTTATTATGAAAAATAATGAAAACTTGGTAAGTTTCATTATTATTTTCCTACGGCCGTACATAAAGATTTTCTTGGATTATGGTTTTAATATTTGTTTAAAAGTCCAATTTTGTTGTAGCTTTATCTTTTATCTTTACTATCATTTCTATAATTTTAATGTAGCAAAGTTTGCTGCAGAAATCAATTAGTTTTCTTAAAAACTGTAGTAGTTTTTAAGATAAATATGTTAGTGAAATATCATAATTTTTTTCTAAGGATATGAAAAACGTTTTTTTTCTATTATTGAGAAATAAAGATCGAATGTGGCGGTGCGTTATGAAAAAGCCAACTTTTCCACTTGATCATATTATGAGAAAATACTCAACAAGGTATAGAAGAAGACGGCGCAGGAAAAATCTTTGTCATTTATGAAAAGAAAATAGAAGATCGTCGTAAATAATAGTTAATCAATTTAAGAATAAAGATTCGGTAGCTTGCCTTGGATATAAAAGGTAAATTAAGAAGATGTTTTGAAAGATTGGTATTATAGCCTTTTGTATAATTCTGAGAAGCCACTTTATTTGCTGACGAGAATTTTGAAGTAAACTTTATCTAAAATGATTTAATAACTTTAGTTAAAGTTGGCCCAGGAAAATATCAACGAATGAATAGGATGGACTTGTTTAAACTTTCATAATTGGGTATAATTACGTGAGATCTTGACATAGCTGCAGTATATGCCATTCTTTAATCGTTGTCTGAACGTTATGAAGGTTATTCCCGGGAATAAATATAATTATAAAACTGTGATGGTGAAATATATACATATTTGTATTTGAATCTTTTTATTATCCTGTAGCTTTGATTAATTTAATTATTAAAAAAGCAAAACAGAGTCGTTCCCGTTTTTGTATTATATTCCGCAAGAATTATTAGTTCATAAATAGTCGTTATTACAAACATGTACGATTAAGCGATTTCTAGTTAACAATCTAGAACTTTTAGAAGTAAAATAATTGTTTTACTGTCTGTTTTTTATATTGTAAAATAAAAGGCTTTATTTTTGATCACATTGACCGATTACGTATAAAGTATGATTTAAAATATTTATACTAACGATATTTTTCCAGTATACGTTTTAAAAACGTTTTTTGTTCCATCGTGGAATGATACTAGTAAGAACAAACGAGCTGGTTTTAATAATAAGAGTTCAGAACCAAAACTTTGGGGAAATATGTCCTTTGAAATTTAAACATCTACCTCATACGATAAAACTGAATCTCAAAAATGTGTCAAAACTTTCCTGAATGATCACATCGAAATATTGTAGGAAGACGTAATAGTTATATCAAAGTAACTTTGTTGTATGTAATATGAGCCGATAGGGAAAATAATTCTTGATAGAAGATATCAAAAGAAAGAATTTTGAGTTTTGTTAGTAAGTATAATATAATTTTCGACGATAGATATGTTGTACCAAGCATTTGGTATAATTATGATTACTTTTAAGGTGTTCACTGTCAATATTTGGTGGAATGTCATTATAATAAAAATAATAACAATTTTTAGTATTTATTCCACAAAAGAATTATTTGTGGAATATGTACTAAAATGTGTTATTACTTTTATTATAATTATGATTCATAAGACAGCGTTTGATTTACAATATTAAAGTAAAATTACTTTCATAGTATATCAGTAAATAAAATATTGAGTTAAAATAATTGATTTAAATTCTTACCTTCTAGATGTCTTCATGTGCAGTGGTAGCCAACTGTTTTTAACGCGTCATGAAATATGTTATTTTCAGTGTAAATGTTCAGCCAAAAGCGCACTTTAAAGTTTATTTTGACACCATTTCTCCGAACAATACAAATCCGATCCCGAGATTTAAATTTTGGCGGGAAATTAAAGTATGAATAAATTACGAGGAATAAATACTTAAACACGACTTAAAAGCCAGGGCCAAAAATATTTGTCGTATAAAAGAAAGCTTAGTATTTTTGTATTTAATATTAGTTGTAAATGTTGTATCTTTCAAAAAGTTCGTCTTAATAGATTAAGTATGAGAATTTAAAAAATGAGAGACTGTGAAGTCGAAGTTAAAAATAAAATACTTCGAAATTTACATTCCATATTTTAAATAATTTTCTGAATAAAAAACAGTGCCTTCTAAATTTGAAAAACAATTAAAAAATGTGATCATTTTTGAATGTAGCATAGAGCACAAAGGAAATTTCTTCAGGTAAAAGACCTCTTCTAAATTATTTCGTTGAATGGAATGAAATTTTGATTAAAATTCCAAGAAAACGGAACAGAGTACTACGATGCCAATTGTTTTAATATTTACAATGAATTCAACGCCTACAACAATATATTTTTATATAATGAAAAAACCTGATAAGGGTTGTGAAATAAATTTGACATATTTAAACGCACAAAACAATTCGTTCTAAATTTGAAATATGTACTTTTTCAAATAGCAATACTTGGAGTTCATTACTTTGAAAAATAGTTTTTTTCGTAAATGTTGAATTAAAATTTGATGCTTGAATGTTAATTTTATGAATTGTCGAAAAAAAAGGTTGATTTTTTGACCGGGAAATTCCGCTGTTTAAGTTGAGATAAATGATGTTTATTCTGATGTGTTTTTCCGGATAAGGCTGTTTTCTACTCACGATTACAACGAGGGCAAGTCGGAAAATTCGATAAAGGGAGTCGGAGTGTGCGGCGAGGCTGATGGAGGATGGTGTTCGAAAAAAATCGCACGAACGCAAATTGCGGAGACGGCGTCGCGCCGCCACGTACGGCACTGGCGCTCTGAGAGGACAGCTCGCCGGCGGGTCCTTTTATAGGCGCCGTGGGGTGAGGAGCGGAGGGGCGTGGCCATCTCGGGGTTGCCATGGGCACCGGCGAGAGGAGATTGAGGGAGGACTATGTGTTTTCCGTCCTGTGTGGGAAAGAGCGGCCGCAAGGTGCCCGGAAAATTTCGCGAAGATTCACACAGTTCCCAGTGTCAGATGAAATGAGCGAAACCGGTCCTGATATTAATTAACTAACTGTGAAATAAGTATGAATAATTTTCTATTATTTTTTAACACAGTAAATGATTTGATTATTTCCAACAGAATGTTAGTTAGCGGAGAGGTTGTATCCGTGTATATATTTCGTGGGTGTAGGGACGGGACATACGGGCGAAACAACAAAAATGTCTGTTTTGAGTTAAATATAGCATTGTCATGCTCAAATGCAGTTCAGTTGCAGTATATAAAAATATGAAACTTGTACGAAGAGCGGTTTACCAGATATTGCTTGGCTTTCCCGAAAATCCGTAAGAACAAAGTATAACATTGAAAACTGTTTTGTCATTTATCATAGTTCGCTGTTTTCGCTGTGTTCGCCCGTATGTACCTACACCCACGATTTAAAAATCGAAATTTCCGAACATTCAAACAGTCCCAAATGTCAGATGGAATCAGCGAAATCAGTCCAGATCTTAATGAATTAACTGCGGAATAAGTGTAAAAAATATTTTCGTCAACACGTCAAATGATTTGCTTATTTCCAATAGAACGATGTAAAGCGATCTTATTTCTATTTAAGAATCGTTTTGGTCGGAAAAGGAAAATGTAGATTTTTCTAAGCCTGACTGAATTCAATAAATAAGGAAACAAATTAAGAGCAGAAAATGAAAATACCGAATATTTTACCTCCTAACATTGTCTGTAGTTCGCTTGGGTTGCCGATTTTTCAATGAAGGTTTTTTTTCCTTTTTGTTTTCTGACCCTTTTAATTCCTTTGAAATGAGAATGTTTTTCTCCATTTGATGAACGATTAGCAAACGCACAAATGTGTACACTTCGTTAGCGTTGTGTTTCTCTGGATACACGGTGAGTGGTTGAAGGTATAACGTCTCGTTATTAGTTGTTGTGACCTCGATGATAATGTTCACTGAAGGTTTAGGTATTTATCGTAGTATTATTGTCACAACGTGCAAAATATATATTAAAAGCTTCATATAATCGCTACCATTTGAGAGCTATTAAGATAATTAAAATATATCACGTCCATAATTATGAAAATTCTTTGTGTTTAACTCTTGTACGGAATATACATAGTAAGGGCTGTATTTTCGTTGTGGGTACAGAATTGACAGTCAGAGAAGTTTTGTTAATTAAATTAAATATCCATGTGATAAACCTATAGAGGATTTATTTTAAAACCAATTCTCTTCGATATTATTACTTGGGATATGATGTAACAAAATATACCGCAAACAATAAGTAAATGATAGAAAATTGGATGAAATCACTCAAGATAAACACATCGCAATCTGCTGCCACACTAAGCAGATCTGGAATGTAAGGCTTAAATCAATATTTTGAATACCTGAGTCAAGAACCAGATTTTCTTCTGCCAGAGCCTCACGTACTAGAAATCTTGCCTTAAATAAAAGGACGAGAAATTGATGGATGGCAAAGTACTTATGTAAGTTAGGATGTTTTCTCGTAGCCATTTGATCATTGAAATAACAAACTAAATGGGCTTGAGCAGTACGCCCAGATAAGTCAGGATTTCCACGCTGTAATTACATTTCCAATTTTCATGTATGAGAATTAGAGATTGAAGCACATTAAAAAAACAGTTTTCAACCTCGAGTGGCAGTGACTGTATAAACAAGGATACCGAAAAGCCGTGAAAAATTTGAGCTTAAATATGAACGATATAAAGAATCTAAATTTCCATGACAACAGAATTGATAAATACTATTTTTTTCTTATGAATTGAATTATTTTCTTATATATTAAAGAAGCTCATTTAAACTGACATAATTTTAAAGTGCAGAGTTACTAGATAAACCATATGTGATCGGTGGTCAATCGGTACATGTTTAGTATGGTTAAATTATTTACGACTGTCAAAATGTTTGAATTTTTTCCTAGATGTCCTGAATTGTAGTTACAGTACAATGAAGTTTGAAGAACAGGAATTATCATTTTGAATGTCTTTTATAACTGAAGATTTCGACTGATGGTGATTGATGGAATTTCAATATCGAATTTGAATTGTTACAAATCAGAGAAAGGCTCCAGTTTCTGCCACAGTGACACTTAATGATAAGATTTAACGAGTTTACGTATGGTGAAATTCTTTAGAAATGACAATGGGTGCATCTCAAATAAAAGCTCATATATTATTTAAAATTCGACACCATAAACAAAGAAGAAATGATATAATTTAGGATTTTGACAAAAGGTACTTGATGGAATTTCACTATCAAATTTGAATCTTTTAATGTTTTTTACTTGTACATGAGTTTTGTCACCGACGACCCAGGTTTCGTCTTTCGGTATCTTCAGGCATTTCAAGTGCACGAATAAACTTGAACTGACTTGAGTTTGTATTGCTTAATAAAAGTAGATCACTGGGCAATGAATTTGAAGATTTGAAGACGAGCATCCGTCAACAACGGCTTAATGTGCTGTTCCATTTGTTTTGTCGCTAACGACCAAGATCACACATTTTGGCATATCGAAAACCAAGATAATAGCGACGAAGCTCGTGGAAAATTACAAAATACAAACGATTAAAATTTGATGTTTTTTTTATGTGGGCCCTGAGATGATCTCGACGGCCCCATTTTTGTATCACCGGCCGCTGGAACACACTGTACTTTACAGTTTCCCAGAAACATCCAAACTCTGACTATGCATCCGTCCTGTTTTGGCCCATTACAAAATTGATACAGCCCATACATACGTATGTCTATATTTCACACATAGAGCCGTACTAGAGAATTTAGTTGCAAAAATAATTGTATAGGTGTCCAGCAGGTATTTTGCGCGCTGGTGTGAGTCAGTGTTTGTTTTGTGGTGTGCGTGACGCTTTTGTGAGTGTTTTGGTGGGAAAATTTTGACGGTTGTGTGTGATGCTGTGAGAATAAAGTATTCTATTGTGATAGCGCTTGTCGCAATAATTCAATTTAAGTGGTCTATCGACAGATTTGCAACGGGATCGTATACTTATCATAAATATAAAATAATTTTGAATTTATACTGAAGGTTCTTGGTGGAATTTCAATATCAAATTTAAATCGTTAACACTTCCATTTTTTTCCACTAACGACCCGGCTTTCGCCTTTCCACATCGTCATGCATTTGACGTCTTGACTTGAGCTGGTATCGTAAATATTCATTAGTATCTCACCTTGAAACACATTAACATCAAAACATTCGCTAATTCATCCACATTACGATGGCAGCGATTAAGCTTCGTGACCTACTTGTATTCTTATATATTAGTGATACAAACTAGTTAATACTCAGTATTTCGTCCGGTCCGTGGCGCAGTGTCAACGGTGTTGGCTTGCGTGCCGGAACGCCCGGGTTCCATTCCCGGTACGAGTAGATTTTTCCAGTCGATAGATCTGTTCAAAGGCATCGGTGTGTTGTTGAAAATCCCTTTCCGATCCCAAAGAGCGACGCTTAGTGATAGCGATTAGCTAATCACTAGTCCTGTCTTAGTCTTCGTATCCTTTCCAACCCCTACTCTCTATGAAAAAGAGAGGTTGAGCAACTGAGTAACAAGCAGTTCTCGTAGAAAAACATATGTTAATATAAACTCCGTGAGGAGTTCATATGCTCCAAGTTGGGAGCGGAACTGGTTAAAAAAAAAGTTCAAGTCCACGTGTGCACTTGAAATGCTCGAAGATGCCGAAAGACGAAACCCAGGTCGTAGTGACAAAACTCTCTCAAATATAATTTATTCTATATAAATATTGTACAACATTGATGTCTTGGTATATTTAAAACGCAGCACAAACACTCTTTACCAATGCATGCACATATTTAGAGAGAGAGAGAGAGAGAGAGAGAGAGAGAGGGATGGTGTATGTGTGACAAACTTTTCATACATGAGTGAATTTTAAAACATTTCACACTCTCACTCTAGATATTGGTTCTCATCGCCATTTTTATCAAAAGAAATGAAACGATTTTGACAGGTGGCACTTCCAGCGAATTATGGTTTTTTTTAATTATAAGAAAAGCACAAATGCTTTGTCTCAGAGTTGTTGCTCACTATCCCACTTTTTCTTTCGGTTTATTCACCTCAACAATTATAAAGATTTTTATTAATATTAAGGGCTGGAATCACTGCAACAAGGATTAATAAACAAAAGATCAATAATATAGGTCAAAAATAATATATATTTAAAAAAATGCTATTTAAAATTCTACCGAAGACGATGAATGGTCGCTTCAAATTTCTAGCAAAACAATTTTCCCACGAACACTGTCATACATATTCATATTCCATACATTTCCGCACACAGCGACACTCCAACCGTGTTCATATTACTACTCTAGGTTTCAACATGTCTGGTTCAAATATTTGCTAAAGGTTTATGTCCGTGGTGTCTTGTTTATTGGAGAGGGTCTATGGAGGCGTTTTGTAGGGTTAGGAGAATACGCTTCCGCTATTCGACCATAGATGGTAGTCTCAAATACGATAAATTCAAAATATAACACCAAATTCAAAATTTCTCGGTTTAATATTGTTTAATTTATTTATATTTTTATTCAATTGCTTTTTTTAGCATTATAATTATGAAATTTAATGAAGAGGTCTAAAATTATACGAAATTACTTTGTTAGTTTAATTTTTTATTTGCGTGTAGTTTTAAAATAAAGATGTATAAAATAAGTCGGCCACATCATGTATGTATGTCGTAATTAAGATTGGGCGCCGATGAATTTGTGATCAATCATAAGGATGGTCGACTAATGAAATATCTTAAAGGAATAACACATCCCAAAAGATGGCAGTGTAAAAATGGATATTAGTTCTCGAATTAATGACATTTCTAAACATAATATTAATCTATTCGTCTTGCTTTATGTTATAAAATCACACAAGTATGGTTTATGAGTCCAGTTAATTAGACTGATAGACCTCCCTCTTAATAAAATATCTTTTGCCAGTTATACAGTTGGCATACTTATAAATCAAATTATATTCAAATTTGAATTTTATTTATTTATTAGAGAAAAATACATTTATTAAATAGTTACATAAAAAATCATAATAATAAAATGAAATCTAAAAACTAAGCACCAGGTTCACTGCTGAATATTTCCATTTCAAAAAGCATTGCATTGATCAGCCGAATAGCCCTTGCGACTGGCGACTCAAAAGACCTACAGGCTACACGACAAAAAAGTTGATAAAAGAAAATTTTGGATTTGGTTGCTCACAAACAGGGTTTCGCCTTACAGCATCTTCAGGTATTTCAAGTGCACGAGTGAGCTTGAAGGCATGTATTTAATGGGTTAGTAACTAATTCAAGTTTTGGTCGGTTAAATAAATAAATGGTCAGTTAAAAATCAAAATTGTCAGTGAATATTATAAACGGTCAGTTTTCATTGTATCAGTGTGAATGTGGTCAGTTATTAAATAAAACGGTAAGTAATATATTTTAATGGTTAGTTATTTATTAAAAACGGTTAGTATTTAATTTAAATAGTCAGTTATTTAAAAAAAAGTTTTAGTTTGACAACTTGTGAATTTATCAAATATGGTCGTAATAGGCAAATTTATGAAATGTTCTTTTTAATTTAACTGACCATTTATTATTTTTAGCTGGCCGTTTTAAGTATTTATTACTGACCGTTTTAAGTACTTATAACTGACCATTTATCGAATTATAAACTGACCAAATAATTAGTAGTCGAGCTTGAATTGACTTTATTGAGGATTTTGACTCACGGTGCTTGGTTTAATTTCAATATCACGTTTGAATTTTATACATTCCCATGACATTTGTTGCAAGCGGCCTTGATTTCGTTTTTCAATATATTAAGTCAGCTCTTGTCACTCGCGCACTTGAAATGCATGAAGACGCCGAAAGGTGAAACCCGAGTCATGAGCGACAAATCTCACGTAAGGGTACATAGTTGAAACGATTCAAATTTGATATTGGTGTTTCCATCAAGTAGCGTCAATCAAAGTCCTCACTTATTTAACATAAATCATAAAAGAATAAATTTTCAAATAAAGCCATTGTTTATGTTAAAAATACGACACTACTTATATTTCGACTCAACCTATATATTTTTAATATAGAATAGACTGGAATTGTCGATTTGGTGTGTTCGTGAAATAATTTGTGTGAGGGTTCATGTAATAATGTTGTTTTACAGATAATTTGTAACGTTACCATGTGCAGTAGGAGAGACACGCAAAAAATACGCTTGCATGATGGATTGGCGAACGAATAGGGTAACCATGACAATACAAAACAAAATACAATATATATATAGTATATCGTTGAGTTTAATAATAATAAACCAATCACAATAATTTCTTTCTTTTAAACACTTTCCCTAACCTTATTTTACAGTTAAATTGTAATGCGATGCTTAAAGCTTCTTTCCCGACCATCCGATATCAAAAAAGAGCATCGCGAGAGCGATTAGCTTACCACTCGTCCTTAAATAGCCTTTCAATTCATGCTCTTTTCCAAAAAGTGTGGTTGAGCAACTAAGTAACAAGCAGTTCTCGTACGGAAGAATGCTCTG
This sequence comes from Himalopsyche kuldschensis, assembly GCA_028554975.1. Classification (NCBI taxonomy): domain Eukaryota; kingdom Metazoa; phylum Arthropoda; class Insecta; order Trichoptera; family Rhyacophilidae; genus Himalopsyche; species Himalopsyche kuldschensis. The sequence continues at coordinate 3,797,625 of JAHFWI010000045.1, forward strand.
AATTGGGAGCAAACATCGTTTTAAAAAAGAGAAACATCTTTTTCCTAAAAAAAAATATATTGAAGTTATAATTAATCAAGACAATGAAATAAAGTGAATTTCCGCTACTTTTACGGAGCAAATGGTCAACAGATAATTCGTTGAAGATTCAGTGCCTCTCGATAGTATATTTGCCTCTAATAGCGTTATAGAAGGCGTCCGTGAAACATCGGCTGTATAAACATAACAGGAGGTAGAGAAAACCACTTGAACCTCCTTAGGGATAGGGCGATGGGGTTGTCTACTCGGGCTCTTTTATTATAACAATGAATCGGCAATAACAAATTTACACAATTTGAATTTTGTACTTTTCCATGAGTTTAATTGATTATGATCCGGGTTTCGCCTTTCGGCATCTTCAGGCATTCAAATTTTGGTAGTTAAATTCCAACAAAAGTCTTCTTACAGATATACAGTTTTAATATTCGATTATTTGTTTTCGAACATTATTTTGAATATAGAACACCGGCTTAATTAGTTCCGGAAAAGTCTGAGATTCTTTATCGAAACGGCGCTTCGTTCGTTTATGCGATAATTTATCAGCGATCGATTTTCTTCTAACGATTTTTTTACATTATCATATTCATGAGTTACCGCCGCAGTTTCGTGATTTAAATTTTGGCAGTGAACCATAGTCACCGTACAGAATTCGGTTGAAAATAACTGCAAAACTGAACCGAAAGAATGTTTTAATTAGAAAAACTCATCTAGCTGACGAAAAATGCGGGCAGAAAGCGTTCGGAGGTGGGGTGAGGGGGGGGGGGCGGGTGGTTCAGCAGGTAGGGGTATGGTTTCCGCCCTCATATGTACCGACACTTTTTTTTAATGAGGGAGAAATTTCGAAATCGTAAATACAATTTTGACACTACGCAATTGTCATAAAATACATCATTCCTTTTTTACCATGAACTTACGTAAAAATAAATCTCCTGGTAATGGTATATACACACTTATATCCATGAGTCGCCGTTTTTGGCGCGTGATTGACACGTTATCACAAGAGTGTTTTGATGCGTGCTGGCCGATGATTTATCGTGGGATTAGCCATGCCGAGGGCGTGTATTTAATATTTACTCGCGATTAAATATATCCGTCATACTCGTTATAAGAAATGAGCAAATGGAAATAACCTTTAATTTGTTACTTTTAAGGTATTCACTGTCACCCGTCCACCAAATAACTGGGTCATATTCCAGATATTGATAAACTTATAATAGACTCGTACTAGCTCCACATATATTCTGTTAAAGATAAGGTCCGATTTCACTCATCGCGAGCATTATCAACTGAATAGCATCAGTTGACAATCTTTATCAGAATATACTGTGATTTCGATTGCAAGATTTCATGTCTGCAAAATCAAACTTTATCATAGAAGTATAATAACAGTTTAAAAGATAACTTTATCGTAATGAAACAAATAAAAAAAGACTTAACATTACCTTTACTATAAAATTTTGTAATTAAATGTTAAATATTTTGAAATAGGAGTAATAGCGATGTTTACAATTTAAAGAATAAATAAGTGCATAAAGAAGTCTAAAACGCAAATTTTGCAGATAGCCAATTTTGAAAAAGAATCGACGAAGGCATAGCTTGCAAAATTGATGAAATTGAATTATGAATGCCATTTGCTAAATAATTTCAATGGCTATTATATGGTGCTCACTTTTATAGCAGTATGAAAGCTGATGAATGCACTGCCTGTTGATGTGGACATCTTCGGTAGTGAACTTGGTTCTTTGTTTTTATATTTTTTCTTTTTATGTAATTAATATGTTTCTGTTCTGTTCCATACATTTGTTAATTCTATATTTAATTAATTTTTTTCAATTTTGTGTAATGCTTTTTGTGTTATTTTTATTAATTGTCAAATGCATGGCGCATTGGCGTCAGCTGTAATGCCATGTATTCTGTTTATTTTTTTACAGTAAATAAATAAATAAAAAGCTCTAAATATCCTTGTGAAAAAATGAACATCTGCTAAATGTATAAGAATTTCTTCAGAAAAAAGCAGCAAGTCAATGCAAATATTAACAGCTCGCTTACAAAGAAATTTGTTCATTTTTCTATCGACCGCTTTTAATAAATTTTATATAATAAAACTTTAAAAAAAACTGATTTAGTAATTTGAAACATAAGTTTGTCGCCTTCTTGCTTGGAACTACAGTATATGTCTTTTATTTATTTAAAAAATGTCTTTTCACCAAGGATTGACAGTTAACACCGTACATGTGATTAATAATAGGCTTTTGGATACCACCCTAATATCTTTACATTGACTGAAAGAGGGGGAAAACTAACTAGCCTATATCTATAGTTCTTCCTTTTTTAATATGCTTCATGAGTGGTTCATAAGCTTCCTAAATTGATTGTCTCTTTACTCTTGATACGTTTCCAATTTTTCTGTTCCTTAAAAACAAAAACTTTTTCAATACACTATATTGTTTTAAAATGCGAACAAAAAAATGTGGGTAAACAATTTTATCAGAATACATTTCTGATAACAGTATTAGGGGATGAACTTAACTGCAAATCGAATAAGGGTACTGGCTTTCATTTACAACCCACTGCTAACACCTGTTTATGAGTCGTGGCTCGATACAGCAGTCTTCCAAACTGTGCAAGAAAGAAAATATGAAGACACTCATTTTTTAAAGTTTACTATATAGAGAATTTCACAAAGAAACAGATATGGAATAAGTATGTAGCTTTAAGTGACTTTCTAGACAATTGTATGATAATTTAAAAAAAAACGAGATAAAACAACGAAACCGAAAAGTGTATTTAAATAGAAATTTGTAAATAAGTGAATTTAAACAATGTGTAGTTAGGAACTGCCTGTCCAACGAATGTTCAGATAATGTAGGTTGGTATCTTTTATTTGTGTGTAAAATAACGTGTACCTTTTTTCATAAATATTTAACCTTTCAATTTATTAACTATCGAAGATTACCAATGGTTAATTTAACTGTGATTTACTTGGTAGAACTCCATTATAACACGGTGAAAAATAGCAATGTACTTTACTTCTACAAAAATATATCGCTATTTATTCACCGTATTGGCAATGACACCAATGTAGTCAGATTTCACTTTAAATTAAATACATAAATCGTCATACTAACTGAAATATTCATGTAGATTTTTAATTTGGTTCTCCATGTATTATATATATACGAATATTATTTGCTCAGTATTTTATCAAAAAAAAAATGCACCCTTGAAAATAATCTTCATTATTTTTACATAGTCAATAAATTATCAGAAACGAATTCTATATATTGGTATGTTATTGTTTGGAACGACCAGAAAATTGTGACAAGCACTGTATATTGGGAATAAACAAATCCCCGAAAATCTTCAAGATGTGGATTGAAAACTACAGAAACATCGACACACAATTTTGTTACATTCACACATATTTTGCTGGAAGGAACAGAACAAAAGACAGTGGAAATGATAAATAAGAATTATTTTATATCAAAAATTGTTTTTTATACGTATTTCATAATTTAAGCATTTCAACAGACATGGACTTGGCTTGACATGTCGACACCATATTTTGAAAAGGTTCTATCTGCTCTTGACACTGTTTTGAGATATGAGCGTTTGAAATTTCGATAGATTAAAATTCACTTGTTGCAATGGATATTATGATGGAAATAATGATGACAATCTTAGAACTTTGTCAAATAAATTTAGTAAAAAAAGTGTGCAGATGCAGTGCAACTCTGGAATTCTGTATACTCCGTTATTAAACCATAGATAATTCTGAAATTCAAATATATGATAGAATGCGGTACATTTAAGCTTTTCCGACCAAATGGTTATTTTAGGCAAAAATCACGTTTAAGGTCACTGTCAATACTTGGTGGAATGACATTATAATAAAAATAATAAAACATGTTTAGTACTTTTTCCATATTTTTTTTTTTGGATCTCGACCGGTTTCGCTCATGGCCAGCATTGTCAACTGATGTTGACAATCTCATCACAAAATCAGTTGACAATGCTCGCCATGAGCGAAACCGGTCCTGATCCAATAAATTTTATGTGAAAAAGTATTAAAAATGTTTTATTATTTTTATTCGGCAAAAATGCCAATTATAATCTTTTCAAAGTAATGTAACGATGTACTGCGGGTGCTCCAGGGTAGTAGCCTGAGTTCTGCCTTTCTCTTCTATCAACCTAATGGAGTCCGTGACCACCCTTAGGATGAACTTGGGATGGGATGACCTACGAGGAAGCAAGAAGGTTGTCGAGTGACGGAGAATCTTAGAAGCACTAATCTAGATAGCAGCATGCTTCGAATATGGAAAAATATATGGTACATAACGAGAGTTGGTGGTATGCATTCACTTGATATCTTTTTTCAGAATGAAGGGGACAGAATGACGGGAAAACTACTCAATTGATAAATGTCAATAAATTACAGTGGTGAAACAAAAAAACAATGTAACGACACACCGATGGCCGGTCTCACCGATTCGGGGACGTCAATGGAATGAAAAATTTATATGAAATCGGCAAAGAAATTGGTAGGAGTCCGGTAAACTTACCCCAAAGGACAATAATTTCGCTCCCCCTGTTCGCCAATCACCCCTGGGGTTGCTCAAAAACACCATAGTGATATTTTTGTTCGTGTACTAACCTAACCTAATCTAACTGTTGATTGAAATTCAGAAAACCGTCTTTCGTGGCCCGCATAAAATATTTATCAATGTTATTTTTAGATCAATTGATTATTTTATCAATGATTTAATCATAGTAAAGCTTCGGGTATAGAATATTTAGAATTTCAAGTAAATTCCTTAAATAGTTACTAAATTAGTACATATAAATTTTATTGAGAATAGACAATATAAATCTTAACAATTTGAGATATAATTTTGATAAAAATAATTATAGATTTTTAAGTACTTTTTTCAAATAAAATTTATTTGATCAGGACCGGTTTCGCTAATGGCGAGCTCAGTTGACAATGCTCGCCATGAGCGAAACCGGTCCTGATCAAATAAATTTTATGCGGAAAAAGTACTAAAAATGTATTACTATTTTTACTATAATGCCTTTCCACCAAGTATTGACAGTGAACACCTTAAAATATAATTTTGAGTTAGTAAAAGTAAAAATAAGGTAAGTTCCCAAAAACATATATTTAAGTTGTAGAAACAAATATGTTATGATGTATATATTTATTGTTAATGACCACTCTCAATGTGAAGTAAATGGACTACACACGGAGTTTATCTGAACAATGTCTTTCTACGAGAACTGCTTGATACTCAGTTGCTCACACTCTCTTTCTCAAAGAGAGTAGGGATCAAAAGGTTAGGAACGAAACACGTGTCCCTAATAGTCACACAATATCACTTTAAATGCATTATATTAAGGAATAATAAAACATTTTTTGCACTTGTTCCGCAATTTATTTGCTAAGATCAGAGCCGGGTTCGTTCTTCAGTTGAAAATGCTCGCGATGACTGAAACCAGTACTAATCTGAATTAATTAATTTTGAATATTGCAAAAAAAAATATTTTATTATTTTTTAAATGCCACACAATACGTGGAATAATAAGTTAATTTAAATTGTATTGTTAAATGAGCTTCCACAAAGTTACCGCCGAATCCTTCGAAAGTATTTGCTGTAAGATTTGATATCATTCGTTTAGTATTGAACTAGATAACTTTAACATGATGAAAGTGAAAAAATTACAGCCATGCACTTATTTAGAGAACAATCCATAAAAAATGTAAACAATCGAAAAATCTGCAACGCTTGAGTAATTGGCATTTTTTATTATTGACTGCTAATGATATAAGTACATATCCAAAAAAAGTCCTGATTGTAGAACTCCTGTATATTTGGCGAACGAGGTTGTCATTGTCTCAAAGAATATAAATTCAGATACGGTACGAAGGTATAGCTGAGTACCTCGTGGTGGTACAGTGCCAGTACCCGGGTATTGAATCCTATGCCTTCAGTTTATGACTTGTCTTTCCAATAAATTCCACCCCTTCCGGTCAAAATGTCAACACAGTCGGTGTCATTGGGATACGGACAGGAGCGGATTCAGAACATTACTACGCCAGTGTTTTTTTTATTTCTAATAAAATAAAATAAAAGAAACGATTTTTAATGTACTACACTCAGGGCTGTGGTGTCGGAGTCGTCGTAGCGTTTTGGTTGGAGTCATACTCGAAGTTGGAAATTTTTTAAAGTTTGAACTTTTTATTTTTGCTTATAATATTTCAAATTTGACTATTGGCCGGATAAGTTGGTTGATATATAATTGAATACACATAAAAACATACAAGAAATGTAGGAAAAAATGTGACGAAATTAAACTTTTTTAGTCGGAGTTGGAGTCGTGTTTCTGGTCGTATTTTTCCACAGCTCTGAAAACACTACTTCCAAATAATTATATTAAATTTTGATAAAATTTAAACCGGTTTCACTCATCGTGTAGAAAATGCAGTTGAAATTAAAATTCGACTGAAAATGCTCACGGTGAGCTAAACCGGTCCAAATATGTGTGGAAGTGAAAAGTATTCCACATTTCATTTATTAACCTGAAACCGAGAGCGAAACAAATCTTGATCACAATAAATGTATTGTAGAACAAGTAATTACAAAGAATGCTTTATTGTTTAAAAAATATTATAGCTGTGATGTTTTGACGTGACAACGTCTTATAAATCGATGAACGCCCGCTGCACGCACGAAAAAACATGACTCATTGTCGCGTTACGCCGAAGGCAAGCGTGCGAGCGAGAGCGCGGATAAGCGATAGAGAGGCACGATCGGCCTACCGTTCGGATTGTGCCGCATCTATCTCTCTTCCACTCGATTGGTCGATGCGTCTGAGTAGAAAAGAGACAGCGGCAGCACACAACTTATACACCTACAGTACCTACACGTGATCTGTTTACAACTGTTTATAAAGTGAAGTGAAATGTTAATGTGGTTTTCATTGTTTATATTACAACAACAATTGCGGCAATAAAGGTAATTAATTCTTGCATATTAAAAATCTGATTAACGTATAACAAATATACAAAATATCCTATCCATACAAATTAATGATAATTCAATAAAAATGATTCCATTTTATTCATAAAAGTATGCAATCATTTCAACAATGTTTTCTTATGACGTTGTCACGTTAAACTATCGTCCGTAAACCGACTTTACAGACACCAATTTTTTTTATTTTCGTATTCGTTTCGCGAGGCTAATTCTGTTTGGGGCTCAAATATTCCTTCATCCGCACCTATTGAATAAAAATACAAATCCAAAGTAGTTTTTTCGTCACCCTAAGACGTGTGTTGTTTGTTATTCACCGTTATTTGAAGCCAGGAACCGAATTTAGGAATAGTACACAGAGATACACACGTCTTTTGTTTCTTTACGAAGGTGTTGCCGGATTCCATGTGTCTTTTGTTTTCCTTTCATTTTCGTATTTTCGACATCATTATTGCTTGTAACAAGATGGCGGAGTGACAAAATGTTCTTATTGGCAACCTGCTTTGAAATGGCGGTCAAAATTTTCGAACACTAAAATAAGATAAATGAAAAGATCAAATTGTTTTTCCGCTTTGACAAACAATACATGTCAGTCGTTTTAAAATTGGTTGATTGTGAAAAGAAATTGACTTACGTATGGTACAAAAAAATCGATTTGAATATTCTAGAAACATTGATCGATTAAGTTGTTTATCACTTTCAAGATATTACTTGTAACTTCTCGGTGTGACGGCATCATTTAAAATAAATAAAACAAATTTTGGACATGTAGATCAGGAAGGGTTTCGCGCATAGCATTTTAGCTGAAAATTGAAAATGCTCGCGATAATAATTAATAATATTATACGTGAAAGGAGGAGACCTAAGAGTTTTTTTTTTAATTCGTTTTAGTTAGTTGTATAAATTCTCTTTGAAAAGGCACAACATGTCATAAAACATATGGTTTCAAAATAACAATGTGGTAATATCTAAATTTGCGACAAATTATAATGAAGTGGTTTTCCACATACATTTTTCGCATTTATTGGCATTTTATTTTTATTGACAAAATTTAAAATAGTTCTTAAAGTGATTGACTCAACAGTGTACATTTTGCATCTTTGAGAGTTTTCTGAGACTTTATAACACGTAAACGCACGCCAAAGGAATACGTCTCTTCCCGCGCTTTTGTTCGCGCAATCCGCATTGGCGGGAAAGCTCTCAACAAAGGCGACGCACCGGCCATCTTGTCAAGATGGCGCCGGTGTTCGCGATTCAAATGTCGCGCGCTTTTCCGTTGAACGCGTCATGGCCGCTGTATCCGGCTGGCGCGTTACAACTTGCTTTACACCTCGAGAAATGAATTCTACATATCGATTAGGGGCTCATGAAAATAGATAATTTGTTTTTTCCAGCAGTGCTTACTTCTTATCAGTACCTTTTTGGTATGAAGCACTTTGTGAAAAATTTCAAATAATATATCTTTTTGGTTTGGTTTCAATGTGACGATTATTGTGGTCACAACATCTACAATGGATTCAATTTTTATCGAGTTATATCTTATATCGTATGACAAATTGTCCACAAAATTAATGGACACGCTCCCATTACTGTATTATATTTATCTATAGAGGTCAATATTACTCGTTTCCAATTACGTATGTTAAAATTTCATAAGCAGATATGATAATGTTAATTTCACCTTTTAGTATTTCAAAATAATATCGGGCTTGTCGTGCATTGGTCAACGTCATTGGCTTCCGTGGTGGACCTCATGGTTTCAAGTCCCAGTACGAACGGATATTATTCGAATGCATATTGGCGAAAAATACTCCCCTCCCACCCGATTTAATGAGCGGGGAGTAGCGAGCGCGACTCGCTGGCCGCATTTCCTATTCTAGCCTTATTCTTTATATACCTACTCTCATCGAATTAAAAAAAGAAGTTGAATGACTTAAGGAACAATGTGAGATACCATAATTAAGTGAACCATGAATTTATAAATGCAATATGACAAAATTTCTTAAAATATAATCAATTTTAATATGCCTAATTTTAAACACGTGCGTTCTTTACAACTCGATATGTATATCTTTTGTTGATTCAAGTCAAAGGTGCGTGTAACACTCTATTACAACATATTATTTTCCGGCTTCTTTTAATAAATATAACAGGAGGTAGTTTTCAAAAGTGGACAAATCCATTTGTTGAAAAACTGAAAATGTGAGATATTTTCATTACTTTTTCCACATAAATTTGTGTTTACTATCAATATTTGTAACACATGTTTTAAATTAAGGAATCACGGATAATGTGCAACAGTTCAAACTTTTCCATGTGAATAAAAAAGGTCTCAAAAGTTTAATCTAATCAACTGGCAGTCGGAAAAAAGTATTTTGGAATTGTACACTTTTGAAAATTAGCTCCTGTAATACCTATTTTATCATATTCTTCAAACATATCATTTAACGCAATTCGTTTGGTATTTATGTATGTATGTATATACATTTTAAGATGTACAATATTTCTTGCTCCAATACCTCATTTTATATGGTTCAAGATTATGGTAAAGGTTTGCATGAATAAATTTAAATATTGTATACAAGTGATAAAACGACGTAAGTGACTTATCAGGTACACCTAACAGGTTCTCTGTTCAGTTTTACAAATCACAAAAGGTTTTAACATAACACAAGAAAGGTGACGTAGGCTTTATCTGATTCACTTTAGTTAGAATAGAGCCTTAAACACCAGATGAATGCTTGATGCATGCTTGATCAGATATTACATAAGATCATTGATTAGGGGTTGTGCAATACTAGATGATTATATCAATACCGGAACTGTAAACAAAAAAGGTACTATAATAGATAAAAATAATCAAAAATTCTTCTCATTGGGATCGTTATACTAGACCAGTGGTCTCCAAACTCAATAAGGATGTGAGCTACTTTCAGAAATTTAAATTATCTGGTGAGCTACTTTTTTATATATTTACTTTCGTTGAAATTTAATAGAAAAATATTTGGCATTACAGCTAATGAAAATGCGCAAAATATCCTTTAATCTGAAAGTCATACGAGATAAACTCGAGAAATTTTATGAATTAGTCGAGAACAACTCAACTAAAAATGATATCCGAGATCTCTTTTTTAATTGAAAAAACATTTCCTTGGCGGGATTTGAACCCGGGCCCATCTGATAAATACAAGAAAAATATCTTGAAAAAGGTGTGAGTAAAAATAATACACTCCAATCCGATCAGTCTTTTCTATATTAACTTTTAACCACCTCCATATTGGAAAATGTTGATACACATATGTCCGTACATATATGTATAGGTAGAACAAAACAATCACTTAATTTTGAGAGCAATTCGATCTAAAATTGAATTCTTTTCTGTTGAGACGAAAATCCATACAGATTCTTAAGCTGAGACAGCTATATATTGATAAGGATATTCTTATCAATTCGTATTTAATTTCGGAGTCCAATAAAACATAAATATGGCAAAATATCCTTTGCGAGCTACCGATAGCTCGCAAGCGACCGTTTGGGGATCACTGTACGAGACGAATAAATCAATATCAGTGAATGACCATATACAAAGTTGATTTTTTAAACCATGCATCTCGAAAGATGCATTCTAAATCATCATATCTGGGCCTTAATGCTAAAAGTACCTATGTCAGAATTTGGCCATTTGGACCTTTAAAATGTGTATGCTGCAGCACTATTTTGAAACACAAATTAGCTGTTCTATTTAATTAATTTTAAATCGAATAACAGAGTCTTTTGAAGTATTTTCTAATTATTAAGTAAAAATGGCCAAAATCTGACAAAGAAACTTCTAGCATACATCTTTAAAGTTTCAAAATCACATATGGAATTTTGTACTTTTTGTAAATATTTGGCATTACAGCTTACGCCAATGCGCCAAATATTCTTAGTTGTGAAAGTCATACGAGATTAACTCGATGGTAAATAATGTATCAGTTGTGCACAAAATCAACGACAAATAACATACACCCAGACCAAGATCTCTTTTTTTTTCAATTGAAAAAATCTGAACTTGTCGGGGATCGAACACGGGCCCCCCGATTGCTAGACAAAGCTCTTACCACTAGACCACAGGGACCGACCTTGAACTTGAACTAACGAGTAGTAAAAGTGCACTTGAAATGCCTGAATATGCAGAAAGGCGAAACCTGGGTCACTAGCGACAAAACTCATGTAAAAGTACAAACGTTTTAAATTTGGTATTGAAATTGCATCACGTACTTTCTGTCGAAATTCTAAATCATGTCATTTTTGCTAAATATATTTTAAATCATGCTAAAATGTATCGACGGTTTCTTATTCAGCCATCTAGTGGTTAAAGTATGTACTATCGATAAGTCGGCTCAATAAAAAATATCCCGTTTTAAATTTGGAATTACAGAATATTAAATCTATAGAAGGCAGCGTCATTCGTGACAGATGAACATCGAATTCATCCACCCCACCGGGATCTGCAAGAAAGATGTTTCAGATGGAGTTTTACAACCCTTGGGCGAATTTTCACGCGCGCACTAAACGTCATTAAGTACAGGATGTTGCATTTAATGCGAAGCGGTATGAAAGAGATTAGAGAGAGTGTGTCGTATGCGATATTTTTCTTTTTTTATTATGTTCGGGGGACGCCATAAGTGTTGACATTAAACACGAACCTGAATGTTTTATGGCGGACGTAAAGATGCTATCTTGGGCGTTAAAGTGTGACGTTTAAAATTAATGATGGTCGAAATATGTGTAATAATTTTTTGGCGAGTATATCATTGTCCGGTCCGTGGCGCAGTGGCAACGTTGTTGTGCCGGACCACCCGGGCTCGATTCCCGGTTCGAGTGGATTTTTTCAGTCGATGAATCTGTTCGAAGGCATGGGTGTTTGTGTTGCTGAAAATCCCTTCCCACCTTTCCGATCCCAAAAATGCGACGCATAGCAAGAGCGATTAGCTAACCACTAGTCCTGTCCTAGTCCTCGTATCCTTCTCTTCGAAAAAAAGAGGTTGAGCAAATGAGTTACAAGTAGTTCTCGTAGAAAAACATATGTTGAGATAAAATAGGCGAGGAGTCCATATCCTCCAAGTAGGGAGCGGACATGGTAAATTTTTTTTTTTACGTTGCGTTGTTCACATACTGTTCGTGCAAAATCCAGTGTTTCACCTGTTTATTACAATGTGACCTTGAAACGTGCGTCCTTGTGCATGCGATGTTCCCACATTAAGTAATAGCTTTTTTGTGGGATTTTCCACGAAACGCATCTACCGCACAAAAAAATGTTTAGATGTACTTCGTTAGCTTCCTTCGTTAATCAGATCTACAAAATAGAGAATACATTAATAAAACATGTTAATTGCACTTACTTTTCAATCCATGTCCGCTCTCAATATGGTGCATATGACGTCGCAATAAAGCATTTCAACAGAAGTTGCTAGATGAATGAAATTATGCCACGTATTTGTTCGATTGACCTGCTCAGCTTTTGAATTTTCCACGCAGCTTATAGGGAAATTCGTTCTAGGGCTTGCAATTTACCGTCAAATTCCAATAACCGGTAAACGGTAAATAATTTCACCCATTTACCGGTAAATGAAACAAAATAGGTAAAAATAAATAAAATAACTATATGTGGCTACTTTTACTAAAAACGGTATCCTAAAACTTAAAGAATTTAAAATACGTTTCATGAAAATAACGATGTCATGAAATGCACTTATGTATATGTTTGTCCTTTTTATTTAACTGAGATATGGGAATGGGAGATCAGATAATCTTTTATTTGCAACATAAAGCTTGGTTAAGTTAAATTACGACAGTGTAATATTTGGTTTACCTGTCTGTAAGAAGTTTATTTGTTACATTAAATATTCCATATATATCAAAATCATTAATTGTATCAGGATCACTAAGATAATTAATCACATCGGAATATATCGTTCTTCTTTCCTTTATTCGAATTATTAGCTGTTCTTAAGTTCCATGGCTTAAAAAGAATTGAATTTAGACAGTTCATCAAGCATAAATTTCAATGTTGTGTATGTCTTCACGACACAGAGCTTCTACAGCTACTTTTACTGGTTGTAATGCCGATATTATGTCCGAGATCTTATCAAATTTGCTTCCGCATGCATATCAAAATAGAACTTTCGTTATAATATGCCTGTATCTGTCCTTAATTCGCGATAAAATCATTTCCGGTAAAAACCAGTAAATTTTCCAATTTACCGGTAATTACCGATGGTGTATAATGGCCTATTTACCGGTAAACCCGTTAACCGGTAATGCAAGCCCTAATTCGTTCACTACTTACTATACGTAAATAACAAAGTAATCAATTTTATTTTATAGTGATTGTTCTTCATTAAGAAAAAGTATTTTTATTGAAGGTAAAAATATATAAATGGCGGGAGTCAATGAAAAAAATTTGAATTAATACTCTATTTAGACTCCTTTTTAAGGATTGGATAGGTCTGATGGAATTTTATTGTCACAGATATATGAACACAAATCTCTACTTTGATATAAACGATTCAAATTCGTGGACGAGGAAACTGTAGTGTTGCAAGCAAACAAGGGATAGTCATTTTTTACTAATTATTCGAACAATTGATAGTGAAAATTTGAATCGATTGAATTTTGTACTTTTCCATGAGTTTCGTCGCTTAAGACCGGGTTTATCTACTCGGCATCTTCGGGGGTTTCAAGTGCATAAAATAAAAAGCAATTCAAGTCCCGTATATAAATATAAAAGTAGATCACTAAGTTTAATTGTAATTAACGCATTCAATGTGAATTAGCGAAAGTTTTGATGTTAATGAGTTTCAATAAATTAATTGCTTGAATTATAATTATCAGGTTTTTTAATTTACATAGTATCATAAAGACTAATACAAAAAAAAAACATGGAAATGTCACAAATACAATAGGTGAGTTTTATCCGACCTATTATTAAATAATTGATTTATTTCAAGTGTTTGATTTTATAATTAATGATATTGATTTAAAGGTAGTAGATGAATAGTGAGATTGGAAGATTGAATTGCTCATTGAAAATTTGCAAACTTTTAAGCTATTAAATGTTTTTTATGTAACATTTAACCCGTTCATCCGAATCAAATGACTGATTCTTCAATAATAAACAATTGATACAATATGTGTGTAAGTTACAAATAAAACCTTCGATGGTTTCGGCGGTAACTTTGTGGAAGTGCATTTTAAATTACGAGTATATGGATGATGAGTTTAGAAAATTGAGTCGGTCATTTAAATTTGACTTTGATATCACTTGAAAGCACCTTAAGTCGAAGCTCTAAATTAGGTTGATAGCGAAAGGTTAAACTATATTAACAACCAACCAACCAACAACCAACTCACTCTATTACACGAATTTTGACGAATCAACGAATGATATAGATACATATCGCGATGCGAAGAACGTGCTTAAAATATGCATATTAACATTAACGTTTCATAAGTTGTGATTCAAGTAGATTCTTAGAGATGTGTTTGAATTTTGTGATGCAGAAAATCAAAAGGCTCGAGTCACACGTTCAAATTCGGGGCGCGTGACGTTTTGTTGATGAGAATGCGAGATTAGTACGGCTATAAAGAAAATTGGAAAATTTCCTTAAAAATTTTCGCGCAGTTAGGCGGTTATGGTAATAGCGCACTTCAGATGCGACGGAGGATTGAATAAAAATAAAAAAAGAATTCTTCGACAAAACATCGTAAGTGAATTTACGAATGCGTTTCCAACGGCATTATCGATTGGCGTAATTTAAATGAAATGTTAATACGTCACGGATTGCTCGTGAAATCGATGCTCAAAATGATTAAAATGCATTTGTCAATTCTTTTGTATTTACTGCTTTTTTCTCGGAGCATCTAGCCGCCACACAGTGCCTTTAAGATTCTCTGTCACCCTTTTCCTCACAGGTCATCCCGGCGTCCCGTAGATCCACTGAGTAGATCCTATGTATGGTTATCAGCGACCTTCCAAGATGATGGGATTCATTAGATTGATAGAAGAGACAGGAAGGTTTCAGGCTCCCCTAGTACATCTGCAGCACATAACCAAGCCAGGTCCATCGTCGGCTTTTTATTTTGGACGAAATAAGAGGCTGGTTTGTCCACTCTCTTACCTCCGTGTTTCTGACTATGTCAAACCACTGCACTCTTTTATTCGCCGCAAGAATCTGTTTTCTAAGCACAGTATACGGTTACCCTGTGCATTTGTAATGTGCGATAACTCGCAACCGTTAATCAGCACATTCAGTTTTGATGCGTTCAACAAGTGGCACTTGGTTCTGACCGAGTCCTAGACTTTCCGCTGATTTCCGTGAAAGCTCTAATGTTTTTTTGCATGAAATAGCGATAGTATTAGAATAGATAATGCTCGATGTAAAAGTATTCTCACATAATACAAAACAATATTTTGTATACTTTCTCTTTACACGTTTTGACGATAACTGGCATTTTATCAGTACGTCAACCGCGGTCTTATTATATAGTAAATATATAAAGACTTTGTCGCTTTCTCTACATCCTATTTTCATGATTGGAATCCTTCATCAAGTTCAAACGTTTCGGTTACATGTTCAAAAAGCAGGGAGGTCCATCACGTAAGCTGAGCCGAGAAATTATTGTGCTCAACTATTATACATTTGATTTTTCAAAAAATGCCATTTTAAAAATTTGTTTATTGTTTAGTGATAAAGTTTGAATCTTACAATAACAACGATAGGTAGATGTTATGTTTGTTACAGCGTCTATAGTACGATATGTCGCTCAGTAATACTATCTGTGGTGGCTTTGCGGGAAGGAAGTCCCACAAATCCCTGGTTCAATTCCCGACAAATCTATAAAACCGAATCCGCAGAGAGCTGGCTGTTATTCGGAGGATATCTGACGCCACCGGCAAC
The DNA here is from genome assembly GCA_028554975.1 of Himalopsyche kuldschensis. NCBI lineage: Eukaryota > Metazoa > Arthropoda > Insecta > Trichoptera > Rhyacophilidae > Himalopsyche > Himalopsyche kuldschensis. Next base: position 3,813,637 of record JAHFWI010000045.1, read on the forward strand.
GCGGTGAATTGGATTAATTTAAGAAATAACTGATGTGATTCTCTTGCATACATTTCTAAACAGTTTTTTTTGTTCTGAATATATGGTATCATACTCTTAGCTTGATTACAATAAGCGACATATGAAATACTTCTACAGATGTAATTTATTTAGAACTGGCTGTAAGTTTGAGTAATAAAACGGATCATTAGAGGCAGATCAACCGACGCAAGCACTTTTATTTGGCTATTGTCATGAGAGACTCCAATTACTCGACATCTCAACTACTCAAGTATCGAGTAGTGTCAAATTTCCAAAATAAAATAATTTGAGTACTCGAGTACTTCTTGAGTAGTTTCAGATGTACCAAAATATATATTTTTATTTCGAATTTGTGTGACAAATAATTAAAGAAACTTATTGAATGTTACTAATACATTTATTTCCATTTATCCAACATATATTTCAACAATAATAGTAAATTAAACGACTCAAATTTTAAATTGGTTTGCTGTTTTTTTTTATAATTCTCGCAGTAGAAAAAACTTTCGACGATTATTATTAAATTTTTAAAAATACTCGAGTATCGAGTACTTGGAAAATGGACGAGTATACTCGAGTATCGAGTACTCGATACTCGATTTGGATGTCCCTTTGACAAATAACGTGACATATTATTTGGTATCTAGTGGCATTCATAATTCAAAGCCAGCAAAAATCGTGATACGTTTATTTTCATCCCAATGGGCCGAATAGAAACTATGGTCGAACGTCATCATCGTTGGCTTTGGTTGCAGATCGTAAGGGCTCGAATCCAAGTCTGGGTAGCTTAATTTTTCAATTTGTATGATTGATTTCTATTTTGCAAAATTACCTAACCACTAGTTCAGTCTGAGAATGAGAGCTTGAGCAACTAATTATCAAGCAGTTCTTTTAGAAAAATTAGAAATGAAAGCAAATCTGGTACACAAAATCAATTATTCACATTTTTTACTATATTATTTAAATATAGAATAAGAATGTAAGAAGAGATGAGAATATCTATTGTGTACTTTTTCAAAATCAGTTCATACAGATTAATTACTGTGTGCTTAAACATAGTTCTGACGAGGGGGTAGGCCAAAATAGCTATTCACTATATATTATACAATTTCTGTATAACTAAAATAAATTTCTATTTTTTCACTGTTTTATAATGGAGTTCTACCAAGTAAATGCCAATTAATTCAACACTTTGTATTACCCTAAAGTTAGAGTATAAATATCAATAAAATATGGATATTTTTGTAAACAGGTTTTTATTAGCTATCTACAGATAAGTTGTATTGTAACTGAAATCCGGTTATTCTAAAAAATTGTTACATTTATCCGACATCAACAACCCCGTGTATTATTAAGGGAGCCTGCCTCACAGAATGAGCCCAGTTGGTCGAGATTGGGTTGGGTTCCGCTCTGACGTTGAGGGGGCGGGAGTGGGGTGGTAAATAAATCATTCGCACGCTAAAGGGGGTTGCAGCGCGACGTACAACAACAGTTTTGGGGGGACGTATGGGGACATGCGGGGGGTATAAACAGGCTGCTTAAATCAATGTAATTTATTTCTTATTATTATTGTAGGTTATTATTTGATGGTTTTTATGAATAAGTAACGCCTTTTGGCATCTTCAGGCAATTCAAGTGCACGAGAAAACTTGAACTGACGCATTGTAAATAGTTTGTATTGGTTATAATATATGAGAATAAAAGTAGGTCACTAAGTTTAATTATTAATTTCGTGATCTGATAAATTTATGGAATTTCAATTTCAAGTTTGAATTGTTTCAATTTTGTACTTTTCCTATGTTTTGTCGCTAATGGTATGAGCTTCAACCGGGTCAGTTAAAGTTCATTCGTTCACTTGAAATGCCTGAAGATGTCGAAAGGCGAAAGCCGGGTCGTCAGCATCAAAACTCACTGAAAACTACAAAATTAAGTTTCAATGAATTTTGTGGGTAAATAACAATTATCAGGTATTATTTAAATTCCATCAAGGAACCAAAATCCTCAATTACATGTTTTTAATTAAGCCCGATATGAGGGTGATATTTTTGTTTTCATGAGGAGATCGAAGATAATATAATGAAGAAGGTTTAGGTCTATTACGTCAGTAGTCACGAAAAGACGTCGAAACTTTCTGATTTACCTGCATTCGGAGATCCTTAACTCTTGCATCTTCTTCTGTTTGTTGGAAATTCTCTCGTCCTATGTGACCTTTTATAAAATCATGGAATGCTGACATGTCGTAGATAGTATAATTTTTAGCCATAAGATAGACATAGTGAGAAGATATGTTCAAATAATAACCATGCTTCACGCGGCAGGGTTGTTTTTGGGGGTGATATCAAACAACTACGATAAATTCACCCTGTATCTGCCGAAGTGGAGTTAGTATCGATAAAGCAGGGTTCATATTCCTATTTCTCACAAAACAATTCTATTATCTGAACCACAATAAACTTTCAAATAAAACCGTTTTATTATACTTTACTACAATAATGTGGGTTGCAGGGCCACAGGTTTATGAACGCGTATGTCAGTACAAATGAAGTGATAATATTATTAGCATGTGATAAGGATAGCAAGAAAATATTATATTTAATTACACAGAATTCTGGAGGGTTAATCTCTATTCACCTATCAACAATCACAAAGTTCATTAATCTTTAAGCTGCAAAGTTGTTAATATGAAATAACTTTTATTATTCCATTTATTGTATTACTAATTGTGACACGTGTTTCTTAAACAAAATTTGCGATGGTTAGTCCGAAGATGCCTGGTGAAACATGTATTTTATACTAAAATGAACTGAACCAAAAAGTTACCGCCAAATCCATAGAAAGTATGAAAAGTTGTTGATTATTTCGTAGTACCATACAATTATGTCTCACATTGTTTGGCTAAGATCAGTACAGTTTTGTATTTACTCATGGCTATTTTATATTATTGCATTATTGAGCTCCGAATGAAAAAATAAACGAATTATATCGCCCCTAGCAAGCCAACAGATAGTCAGTGACAATTTGCTACTTTTCAGGAGAGCAAAAAGAGTGAAAAAATATTTTGTCAATTAGAGTAACTTCGTTTCTTTACCATTGCTTCTTTTTATGTATTTGGAGTTTAATTGGCAGTCTGTGCATATTTCTTTTTGTGAATCTAACTTCATATTTATCTCAGAATTACCAAAACGCCACTGACCCCATTTTGGCTTGGTAGGGATGATATAATGCTATTTCCACATATATTCAGATTAAGATCAGTACCGGTTTCGTTCATCGCGAGTATTTTCAACTGATAAACTTGTCATATTGATTTTTACAGAAGATATGTGAACACATTAAAAGTGATTAATTCAAATCAGAATCAAGTCATGTCACTACACATGGTAAACAAACAACCTTAGTTACCAATATTCCGTGATGAAATGCAATCTGACACATTCTCAATTTGATGTTACACCGAATAAATTGTTTCGTTTTTAAATGTATACTGTACCAGCTGTACAACGCGTATAGCGAAAACAATATTCATCTTGCATTCCTAGCTGGATCGAAGATCAAATCGTTATTTGTTGGATTTCATTTAGAGAGAGGTAGCTCGTGTTTTGTCCTGGAATTCATGATTAGTTATTTGATATGAATATTGATTTTTGATTCTGAGAGTCATAATGAACGAATCTTTTAGTATTAAGTATTTTTGTTTATTGTAAATGAAACTAAAACATGACATTACAGCTGAGGCTAATGCACCATCCATTTGATAATGTAAAAAGATAGTATGTACATCATATATATACAATAGTCAATAATTAGTATTTAATAGACAGCGGGGTGGCGGAAAAAAACATACTATTTATAAGTAGAAGTTCTTTTCCTTAGGCAGCTCATTGATTAGCCAAACAGCTCTTGCAACTGGTGACCCAAATGAACGACTCGATAAACATGTTTTGATAGACAAAAAATGTTTGGCTTTGGTTACGATCAATGTTATTTTGCAGGATAGTGAATGAAAAACATCTGATTAAGATAGCTACCTATGTATTTGTATACCAATAGTTATGGTTAGAAGGAAGGATGGTAAGTGATTATTGCTGTGGCTTGAGGACTAGCGATTTACTTGGATTCGAACGAGTGATAACAATAGTTATATGTATAAAATATTTACCAAACGTGTTATTAATATAATTTTATTTTTCATATATGTACATATGTCAGTGTATTTAAGTTAACTCTTTTTTCAAGTAATGCAACCATTTAATAAATTGAGTTTTATTCTTTTTAGTTGCATGCATCTTATGTTTTAGCTGATTTGACTGAATACACGTTTAAAGTTCAGGGATAAGATATTTTTTTACCAAGCAACGTCATGAAAAATGGTGGAGATTTAAATACAACATAAAATTAATTGAACAATGAGAATATTATTTATATTCATTTGATGTTTACTATAAAAATAGTATGAGACAACATTGGCGATATTTAAAAAAGAGTTATGTCAACCTTACTTTGAAAAGATTCTAATTTACATTTTTGCCTTAAATCATCTTTTAGTCGGAAAAGCTTGTATTTACCGAATTCTATCATATACTAGTATTCGAACCCGGCTTCGCTCGGACCAGTTTGGGGTTATGTTCACCTCGGCGTGTAAATTCTGACGGGCCAAGTTGAAACAACTGGCAACTTAATGACCAACAATGCAAAAGGGAATTACAGACCCACAGACATACATACGCCGTTTCGGTTTTATATATAAGATATTTTGGTTCATATGAAACTACTCGAGTACTCGAGTATTTTGTAAATGTACTACTCGATACTCGAGTAATTGGAGTCTCTACACACACATTGATAACGAAACAAATTTACCGTCGAAACTTTCGCGAGCGAAATCAATTCGTTTGTTTGAACTTGCAACAACAATGCAAAAGGGAATTACAGACATACATACATACATACGCCGTTTCGGTTTTATATATAAGATTCTACAAGAATTTGAAGACGTTGGACGTTCCTCATGTATGTCAAATCAAACGTCAGTTATGTAACGAATTGATGGTTTTTTTTTAAACTCATTGCTTTGAAATTTTCCATCTTGATGTTTAGTTCGTTAGACGACCGCTGGTTTGCTACTGGCGCATAGTCTGACTTGAAGTTGGAGGACGTCGTGCGCGGCAACCACCTCATGCCGACTTGTCACCAGCAGACGGTGGAAATTTGCATACCGACTCAGCCGCGCGGAATCCTGAAGAGCACCACAATGAAGCAAGATACTGTCGATTGTAAACGAATATGGAAGATAGTGAGATATCATACGCACAGAATATATATTCAGTTGGCATCAATAAGTCATCATTTAAGAGATGTATTTTTGACAAGATGGCGTGTTTTTTTAAAGTAAATAATAATTCAACGATTAAAAAACGTTTTTAGGCTTGCTATTTAATGACTTATTAGTCCCAAATTATAAGCTTATTGCTATCATCTGAAAAAGGATTAAAAAATTGCAAGATAGATTGAAAATTGGAAAGATGTCAACCGAGTAAGTAGTACATACAAAATAGTACTCGTCTGAACTCAATTATGCCCAGGTAGAATATGTTGACATCTGAAGCAATACTGCCAAGCATATCTCACTTCTAGGATTTAAAAAACTGAAAGTGTACATGTCTTAGTTAAAATCGGTTCGATATATCCATGGGTATCCATATGATTTAGAATACTGATATCGATAGCTAAGTGCAAAGATATCATGACATAATACATTTTATATCCTGTTATTGTCTAAACATAGTTTACATATTTGAATTGTTTGAATTTTGTACTTTTCCATGAGTTTTGATCGAGCAACTTTATTTGCCTAATTCGCCATTGTTGTACCCTTTTAAATAATTGTCATTTATTAATAATTGTCATTTATTTATAATTCAAGCACTTGCTATCATTAAATATCAATTCACTTACTATCATTAAATATTAATTCAAAGGCTTGAAATCAATCAACTCATTAATGTTAGGTCGGATAAAACCCTAGATTTATTTTAATTATTCTTATGTTAATATGGTCATTAAGATTTTCAAAAATCCCCACAATTATAACAAACCCACTTAATTCATTGAAACTTGTATTCATTCAAATTTCGCTAATATACATTTTAATAACTTTTTAACTAAGTGATCTACTTAATTATATATACTTACTTTTGTATATAAACGATACAATCTGTTTACTACGCGTCAGTTCAAGTACATCCGTGCACTTGGAATGCCCGAAGATGCCGAAAGGCGAAACCAGGGTCGTTAGCGACAAAACTCATGGAAAAGTACAAAATTCAAACAATTCAAATTTGATATTGAAATTTCATCAAGCATCCTCAGTCGAAATACTTATTTAGTTTACATACACAATATTTTTAAGTTTTCATACACAAACGATGTCTAAAAGAAGATATACCAATATATTTGCTTTGCAATGTAAGTTTCACTTTTAAATAATATATTCTATAGTATGTGAAACATTTAATAATGTATTTTTTGCCAGCCATTCAACTGTTAATTCCAAAACCTATACGCGAAAATAAATTGGAAAAATATCGGTTTTTGTGTGCGACATTTTCGTCTTTTGACGAGTCAAGCGAGCTCATTACTAGAGACACATATTTTGCCAATATCTATTTTTGTCAACTTTATTTTAGCTTTTTAGTGCATTCAACATGTTCAATTTTAGCGCCAATGCGAATGCGGTTCTAGTTTTAAGAAGATTTTTTGAGCATCCTTTTGGACATACAACAACCATTTTCTTCTTTTGCTATCAGCAGTGAACAAAAGCATTGTGTATGGTAAACTACAAACTCTGTTTATCCCCTCAATTTCTTTCCATAATAAATGGGAAAATAGGTATGTATTATCAATTTGGATATTCTAAGAGCTTCGTATCTACATATTTGCATCTATTACGAAGTTAAGACAAGAAGCACCAAATATCTCTACTCATTACATGCTGTGTGTACCTCTTTTTGTGCGATTTCAAAGTGGTGTGGTTTTTTTCAAATATATTTTTGTGACTATTGCAACGTAAATATGTAATAACATAATGCACAGCTCGTTATTCACATACTATACGTGCAAAATTCAGTGTTTCACATGTTTATTACATTGTGACCTTGTATATGCTATTTTCCCATATAAAGTCATAGCTTTTTCTTATGCAATTTTCCGCGGAACGCATCAACCGCACAAAAAAGGTTTAAGTGTATTAATGTATTATTATGGACATGTGCTGTGGATGCCCCAGGGGAGTCTGAATCCTGCATGCCTCTTTTTATCAACCTGATGGATACCGACGCCCCGGAAGGCCTTTGATGACCATCCATAGGATGTACTCAGGGGAACTACGGAACGCCGGGATGACATGGGAAGAAGCGAAGAAGTTGGCGGGTGATTTTGATAAAATGTATACCTACTTGGTGGGTGAAATTTTCACTCTTCCTCACCCACCCTATCCGACCCTAAAGATATACAAAGAATGGACAATTAATTTACTCATATTCCTCACCATACTAAACTACTGTTTTTACTACTCTCTGCATCAAAAGTAAGTTGCCGTTTAATCTTAGCTTAAAGGAGTATGGACGTACTTTTGGTTTAACACAGTAGAATGAATTAAATTCAATATATAATATTTAAAAAAGCTTTGATTATTCTACGTATTGTGTTACTTATTGTGACAGGCATCTTTGCGTCTAATATCGCAAAGTTTGCTGAAGTAATATCTATTCACTCTTTTAAAGGTTAAGTATTATGCAAAAAAAATCTTCAGTTTACATTGGAGGCGGAAATAAGTTAAGATAATTATATTTACAAAACATCTTATACACGTATCCCGTTCGCAAGGAAAAATCCAAATGCACGCACGTACGCCTTTATATAAAGGCATAGATATGTATGCCATAAATATATAAAGTGTAACCCAACATGTGGCCTATATTGTGTGCACCTCCCTGTAGAGATGTAGGAAACGCGTTATCTCGGAAGCGCGAATAGCACCTCAGTTGAGAGGACTCTTGGTCACAGAGCCGCAATGAGGAGATGGCGTTTATTTACAATGTTTTTTTTTGTTTGCAATTTGTTTGACCTAAACTAAGAATCTCAAAAAGAGTTTTTTTTAAATATCGAACATTCCAAGCCAAAAAGGCGTTAATGATAAATGAATTACTGTATATAAAATCAAATATTCTCTGCCGCTCAGATATCATTTGCTATTAAGATAAAAGATAGCACAGTTTTAGTTGTGTGAACACAGATATTTACACCATTATATCCAACAACATGATAACTAATTTTATGAAATATAACACATTTTACTTACAATTTCCAGCCAAAAGAGCGTTAGTGACAAATCGCTACTTTTCTGGAGAGCAAAAAAGAGTGAAAAAATTAATATTGTGTCAATTAGAACAGCAACATATGTTTCTTTACCACTTCTTTCAATGAATTGGAATTATTTTTTTTGAAAGAACATCCTTTTGGCAGTCGGTACATTGTTTTTGTGAAAGTTTTGTATGCTTTTTGGTTCGGTAGGTACGATATATGTACATATATACAACTGGTTCCTTTTAGAAACGAAAAGGGTGGAAGTAAAAGACAAGTTATTATGTTCGAATGAATGAAATTTTTTTTGTATTTCATCCACTAATCATTTCGTAAAAATCACTTATCTTACTTGATGTTAATTTGATTACGAATTTTGTGAAACTGGGAAAAAGAAGCAAGGTAAATGTACCAGTAGCTGATAGTTTAAGAGAAAATTTCAACAAAAATAACGATTAAAGTTTAGCATTGTACCAAATGATGGCAAAGCAAGTATACTGATATTGGATCATCTGTCTTAATTAATATTATAGAACAAAAATTACGATAAGGCCTGTTGTCTTAAATTATTTAAAGCCATGTTCCTGTTTAAGTAGTTGACCAGCTCACATATTGAAAAATCCAGCAGTTGACCATGTCTAATCAGGGGCATTATAGTGAACTTTCTGTCAGAGTTGCCTCAGGGCTTTCTGTCACACCACTCTTGGTTGAATCAAGTAGCAATGGGTGGTTCAGGAACAAGGTACACACCGTTTCTAGATTGATCACTTAAGAAATTTGAAATTATACACTTTCCTCACTAGGTGTTGTTTTCAAATGGCCACCCTGGCACTCCATTGGCTATATGGTGATGTGTTAGTGGCTCATTTCAACCACAGATTCCTTAAATTGTCTTAGCTTTACAATTTATAGCAATCCCGCATCTGTATTTCTTATTTTGGGCCATTTTATTCTCAAAAGGTCTACTACTGGTACATGGTCAACTACTAGTACATTTACCTTATTTTATATTCTGAATATTGATGTTGTGAAAACATGTGTGTTTTATTAGAAATAATTTCTAATACATTTGCATAATTAATTGTTACATCAATCACCATTATAATTGGCTATATTCACACTACCAAGGGTTCGTATCAAAATAAATCCGTTCAGAGAATCCTAAAAAATCCTGCATATAAATATGGCCACCACGCGTCGCCTCGTATTTCCCTGTCACCTTTCAGTAGCTTTGCTTTCTCCGAAGACATGACATCCCTCAGCTTCGCCAAAAAGTCCTATGGATAGTACTCAGCAGTCGACCAGGACGCTAGAGTCCCAGCATTCGGAAGAGGAGGCGGGCAGTGCTGAGGCTCTCTGGAGTCATCCGTAACGCGTGTTTCAACAGTTTTAACGTCTCTCCGTGACTGCTGGCGTAAATTGGCGCTACCCGATTCGATCCCTTCCAAGCTCCTCACGAAATCAAACCACCTCACCCCTAATATACAGCGCAGACATCTATTCTCAAAGCTCAGTTTATGTTTTTTTTCGTCATGTGCCATAATTCACTACCGTAAAGCAGCACTGGTAGTATGCATGTGCTGAATAAATGATATTTGGTTGAAACCGTGTACAGCTGCAAATAAATTTACTTAAGAGTTATGAAACTTTTCGACTTTTTGCGTCTCAGTGACGTATAAGTTGAGTGATAATCTGAAATGACAATAATAATCAACTCAGACCAATTTTTTTAAAAATATTTTCATTTGGGTGAAATATTGCCTATGTCTGGTTCTGTAAAGAAGCAGTTTCTTTCAGGATATCCGAAAGCCGGAAGCGTCCAAGTGTTTCAGGCGTCGGTTTTCCCGCCAATTGCGACGTGAAGGCTCTTCCAGGACACGCCCACCTGCCTCCAAGCACGCCCCAGCGAACGCCCATTTTATTGACTGGAAAAACTACGGAAAACTACTATTTACAACGGAAAACTATCAGTGTATTCTTCTACGCCTCAATATCCCCAATATGTAGAACAGACAGTTAATATCGGTATCATTATTTCTCTGAATTTCAAAACTAGAAGATGAAAGAAGCAAACCCAATTTGTAGCGTTTATTAAAAAAAAACAATCCTATATTGACCATTCATACATCGAGTAAACATACAATTAATAGAACAAAGCTTATTGTACCAATAACAAGTGGCTAATCTAGAAGCATTTATTATGAAAAATGATGTAAGATATCGAAATAAATTAAAGAAAGAGGATATGAAATGAATTATAGAGTACTAGTATTGCTACCCGGCGTCGCTCGGACTAAGCGACCAATAATTATTCATTCGACATTATTATATTACAAAATCTAACATCCAAAATAGAGTTAAAATAAAATAACAAACTTTATTTAATTTGATGACAGCCCTATTCTCGCCCATTAAAATGTCCAAATTCAAGGAAAAAATCTAATTTGCTGTCAAAGAAATGTCAAATAATACCTTCACGTAAATAATAAACATTATTATAAAAGCCGGGAAAAAGTTGGTAGAAGACTAATTTATTACATTTTGACTAAATGTCTTCGCCGATAAAAATTCAAACATATTTTCTTTCATATTCGTTTTTATGGCAACTTGCAACAACAATGCAAAAGGGAATTACAGACCCACATACATACATACGCCGTTTCGGTTTTAAATATAAGATTCCAAATTCTTATTTACAGGCAATACTTTTTTTATTAATTTATGGCTATGTATTCTGATATAAAATCGTGGGTACAACGAACTGAGATAAATGGCAAAACAGTTTTCAATATTAAGCTTTGTTCTTACAGATTTGCAGGAAAGTCGAGCAATATCTAGTAAACCCCCCTTCGTACAAGTTTCATATTTTTATATCTTATAGAACTGCATTTGAGCATGACAATGCCATATTTAACTAAAAGCAGCCATTTTTGTAGTTTCGTCCGTATGTCTCTACACCCACGAAATAATCTGTGATACTATCAACTGTTTCTGACTTAACAAATTTTGCAAACAAATAAAATAAGTTAGCCACTATGTTAATTTTAATTTCATTTCTATAATGAATATAGTATCTGAATTAAGTGATTAATCTAACATTGAGACAATATTTCTGATCTTTATTTAATAATGTAATTTTATTTAAATAAATCAAAATTAGTATTGGTTGTGTTCTAACTACATATACGATTTTATACTCGCATTGATAAGATTGCCAGAATTGAAAAACGTGTACTAGCTCAAGAATTGTTTACTTTAGAATATAATTGATTAGAACCCAATGTTATTGTAAATGATTTGAATTTTGTACAACGATTGTAGAATGCAGATATAAAACATGCACATTTTTTCCAATACTTATCTCTCTTACAATCGAGTAGTAATAATTTGAAATTCGAACAGCCTATTTTTGAAAGACATTAAGGTACTCACTTTTATAGCAGTACAATAACTAAAATCTGCTAAAAGTATAAGAATTTCTTAGAAAACAATCAGCTACTCTAGTTTTCTTAGCAAAGAGGCAGTCAATGAAACTACTTAGTGATTGTTTACGGAAAAAAATAGTTCATTTTCATTAATCTTAACAACTAAAACTTTAAATAACACATTATAACATTTTTCTCAAAAGTTTGTCATATTCACTTTCTGCATTCTTGCTTGGAAAAGCACTATGTGAATTAGAATTTGATGGGGGATGATTAAAAATATCACATTGCATGTTTTTCATGATTGACCTGTAACGCTATAGGTATGCATAGAATAACGAAGCACACACAAATATAAACACATGCACTCTGTCTTGTCTGCGCATTGAGTGACTGTTGCCAATGCCACCTGCACTTAAGTGTATAAACAATACACATTATTTAAAAATCAGTTTCTACAGTTATTCTTCAACAAAATGTCAACAATATTATATTAATCTTCTTTTATTCATTTAGCTGAAGTTTATTTCACAATATAAAATAACTTTGATTATTCCACGCATTATGTTACTAATTGTGCACGTGTTTCGCCTCTTCCAGAGGCATATTCGGACTATCGCAAAGTTTTCATATGTAATATATTTCACTTTATAATTTACTTTGGCGAAATATTTGTTTATCAGTTTAAACACATAAACATTAAGTGTTTAACTAAAAACTATTTTTTGAATATTTTCAAGCAAGAAATTATTTTCTGCCAACATTAAACTAAGTACTAATTATTTTTTATATACCCTAAACGTTTTACAATCCCAAAATTAAAAAGCAAAGTAACCCTTCAACGACCGACGTATTTCATAGTCGCATGCTGTTCAAAACAAAACAGTCTTACTTAACCCCATTATGGAGTGAAGTAAGTAAGAATTTTCTCTTATATTAAGCCTAAATGTTTATGTGTTTACACTTATTTACGACTATGAGGGGTGGAACGAGGCGCTGCATTGATACTCCAGAATAAGGGGTGCGAAGTAACGTCATGGGGAGGTTGTTTCAGCTCCGGGACATTCTCAGAGACTTCTCTCATTATTTTGTGGGGTAGTGTTCATTATTGCCATCGATTGTCGGGAACGCTCACATTGAACGTTGATTATTAAATAAGTCGTAATATTATTAAATCTGCAAAATGCAGCACACTTTTGTATAAAATCAAACACTGAGACTTTTTTATGTTAATCGATATCAAATAATCAACTTGAGAAGAAAAGTCATCGCTAAAGTCCACGCCTTTGTCAAATTTAAAAACTGAAACTGAACACGTGCGTGATTCTAAGGCTTACTAAATCAGATATCAGGAGGTAGTGGTCAAATCCATTCGTTGAAAAACTGAGAATGTGAGATAATTTCATTACTTTTTCCTCATAAATTTGTGTTAACTATCACTATTTTTAAAGTATGTTTTACATTAAAGAATTAAGAATAATGTATAAAAATTCAAACTTTTCCAAGTGAATAAAAAAAGTCTCAAAAGTTTAATCTAAAACTTGCAGTTGATAAAAACTATTTTGGAATTGACCACTTTTGAAAATTATCTCCATGATACTGTCAATCACACTTGTGTTAAGCTGTGATGCATTATGCAAAATTTTCCAAACCTGGTGGCAGACGCTCTTTGACCCATGCACTGCTCAATTGTAGTTCTGGACATGAATTGGAACCCTCGAATAGAATTAATACCTCCCTATAGCGTTACCCAATTTTGATAATTTTCATATAGCGTATGCGGCAGTGACACAAAAGTTTTTTTTACAAAAAGCCAAATTTTCAAGGTTAAATTAGAATTTTCATAAATATATTATTAAATAAATACATATTTTATGTGTGTGTATTGAACATATTTGACAGTAGCTGTGTCTCTTGACTTCGCTTTTTATACGAGGGTATTTCATATATTAAAAAAGACAAGTGAAAAACCGAATTTAAAAAATTTATAGGTGCCTAGAACCCTTTATCGTAGAATTGCTATAGCTTAACCTCAATCTCTATTTTACTAATAGGTAGGGACTCCAATTACTCGACATCTCAACTACTCGAGTATCGAGTAGCAAAATTTAAAAATACTCGAGTAGTTACAGATGACCATTTTTTTTTTAATACCATGTTTTTTTACGAGAATTGATTGTTAATCCGTTGCTCAACCTCTCTTTTTCGAAGAAAGGGGGAATGGAAAGGATACGAAGACTAGGATAGGACTAGTGGTTAGCTAATCGCTGTCACTAAGGTGGGAAGGTATTTTAAAAACACATACACCCATTGCCTCAGCAAAAACGATTTATCTCGTACCGGCAATCGATCCCGGGCTAGATATATATTTATTATTCTATAGCTAAATATATATTAATAATTGTATATAAAAAAATAAAGAAGGTTATTAAATTGCATTAATACATTTATTTCAATTTATAAAACATATATTTCAAAAATAATAGAGGGTTAAACATCTCAAATTTTAAATTGGTTCGAAGTTTTGTTTGTATAATTCCCACGGCAGAAAAAACTCTCAGTTGAACGTCGGCTTTTTCAATGAATTAAAATAGGGCATATGTTATTGCACTGCGGTGCTTAAATGACTTTGTGAAACCTTTTTTTTTTATTTTGCCTACAATATTTTTTCAGGGATTAAGATTTTGGTTTATGACTGATACTTAATGACTTTAACAAAATAAAAGGCGAAACGAAAGATTTTTTTTCAATATTTTATTTTGTGTCGTATCATAAATCTGTTAAGTTGGGTAAGGAATATATCAGGAGTTTTAGAGAAGAAATTTTCGCATAGCATACATAGTCAACGGCAAAACCATTCAAAAATATATATTACCTGACAGTAAAATTCACGCGTAAGACTCCAATATTTTTTTTCAAATAAGTAAATAAAATATTGGAAATAAATCTTCATTTATAAATTACGAGTATTACTCGAGTATTTTTCTAAATACTCGAGTTTCGAGTACTAGAAAAATGGACGAGTATACTCGAGTATCGAGTACTCGATACTCGAATTGGAGTCTCTACTAATAGGGTGTCGACAATGTATGCAAAAAAATCATTCCCAGTGACTTGTGCAAACATGATTGAAGCTTTGGAAACTGTGAAGTACTACTATATTACCAGGAAACAGAATCTACAAAATCGTAGATGAATGTCGCATTATAATAAGATTTTTTCATTTGAAAATATATTTTTGTAGGGCCGTGACTATAAAAATTATTTTCATTGACCGTGCTTATTTACATAATTGATTTTTTAATGTATTACGTAGAGGCTTATATCTGTGAGAGGTCTTAATAATTTTAATTATAGTCGATATGATATTATTAATGCTAATTATATTTTCCTTTCTTTGAATTATGTGCATATTTGTATAAAACAATTGACTTTCATACCATCATTATTCTTGCTCAGTTTTTTTATGAATAACGAAGTATCATTTATCACTGAGCTGCTTTACGTTTGCGAGTCATGGCACATCACAAAAGCACAGGATACTGTGCTTTGAAAACAGATGCCTGCGGCGAATATTAGGAGTACGGTGGTTTGACTGTGTCAGGAACACGGAGGTAAGAGAGCGGACAAACCAGCCCCTTATTACGTCAACAATAAAAAGGCGTCGATGGACCTGGCTTGGACATGTGTTGTGGATGCCTCAGGGGAGACTGAATCCTGCCTGCCTCTTTTATCAACCTGATGGATCCCGACGCAGTGGAAGGCCTCTGATGACCATCCATAGGATGTATTCAAGGGAGCTACGGGACGCCGGGATGACCTGGGAAGATGCGAGGAGGTTGGCATGAGATAGAGAATCTTGGAGGCACCATGTGGTGGCCATATGCTCCGAATAGGGAGCGGATATGGAAAAAAAAATATCAATTGAAAATGCTCGCGATGAGTGAAACCAGTCCTGATCCTAATAAATCTAATGTCAAATAAGTACAAAAAATATGTTATAATCTCTTAATATTAAGCTAAAATGATTGAAACTTATGAAATAGATTCTCAGGAAACAAAATCGTAGTTGTTTGTCGCACAAGATTTTTTCATTTGAAAACATATTTTTGTATGCCACATCTGTAAAATTAAGCATACACTATAATCCCAGCATTTTATTCAATTACTATGTATATTTCCGGTAGCAAAATTAAATGGACGCGTAAAAGTTTACGACGGCGTATTTGCTTTTTTTTTTAATGCCACTGAATCATTTTGAGCGGCGCTCGTTTTTTACAAATAAAACAAAAAAGACCCGCGCCTAACTAAGACGTTATTAATTTTCCAATGCAGTAAAAGAAAACAATGTTATGGCCTGTTCGTAAAACCTCTACGTGACTCGAATGCAATGGCTGAACTATTAAAAAAAACCTTTTATGACTTCTTAGTATACGATTGAATTAGTAGCAGTGTTCTCGTAATGCTGTGCAATTTGGTTTTTTTTCTGCATAATAAAGAAGCAAAAGAATAATTTCAAAATCTTTTATTGTTATCAAATTGCTGTATTTGTTTACAACTGTTCATAAATAGCATAATATTAAAAAGAATATGATTCAACACTTTTAAAGTGTTCACTGTCAATACAAAAATAGTACCCATTCCACATAAAATTTATTGGATCAGGACCGGTTTTCGCTCATGGTGAGCATTATCAAATGTCAGTTGACAATTCTCGCCATGAGCGAAACGGGTTCTGATCCAATAAATTTTATGTGGAATAAGTACATTATAGTTTTATTATTTTTATGAATATGATTCAAATCAAGTAGGGAGCGGATAAGGAAAAAATAATGGTTCAAACGGTTTGGTAAAATATATTCCAGCGACACTAATACCATTGGTATAATTGAGGATTTCGACTGTTGGTGCATGATGAAATTTCAAAATCAAGTTTTCATTCTATGAATTTTGCTGTCAGCGATTCGTGTTTCGTTTTTCGACATCTTCAAGCATTTCAAGTGCACCAACGAAGTCTAACTGCACATTTGAGCACTTGAAATGCCTGATAATTCCGAAAGGCAAAACCAAAGTAGTTAGCCGCAAAACTCATAGAAAAGTACAAGATTCAAACGGTTCTGACAAACTAATATCTTTAATTAGTGGTCATACCACTCCACTGACAAGCTTTGATTGAAATTGATAAAATATTTGTTTTTGTAAAAATACAAATTTAGGCCACTCTACAGTTAAAGGAAAAAAATGCTTTAATTGAAATTACTTTGTCGAACTCCGTCACAATCGGGCATTTATTCAAACGAAAATTTTATTGAATTGTAAATATTTTTCAAGCTATATTTCAGGCCTGTGGGGTCGGGGCTTTTTGGCCGGAGTCGGAATCGGAGTCGTACTCGGAGTCGGAAATTTTTTATTTTTGCATATATGTAATATGTCAAATTTGGCTATTGGCCGTATTGGTAGGGTTGATATTTAATTGAATACACATAAATAGGAAAATTAGGCAAAAAAAAGTGACACTATTAAACTATTTTAGTCGCAGTCGGAGTCGTGTTTTTGGGCAATGTTGGAGTCGGAGTCGTGGTTTTTGGTAAATGCTGGAGTCCGAGTCGGAGTCGAACTTTTTTTGACCCACTCCACAGCCTTGCTATATTTCCAACTAATGTTATTGAAAAAAGCTCATTATACATGTGGTACATGATATAATATACAAAACTATGACTTACATTTCATGGGTCTTGTAATAAAGTAAGTACTCATACTCATACGTATATTTATTTAAGCCAAGACTCAAACCGGAACTCTACCAACATATAATTATTATCGAACACCCCATTTCCCTGTGATTGATAATAATGTATATCACACAAAAAGCCAGAGACATCTGTTAGGAATTAACATAAAGTGTGATATTTTACTACGTGTGTGTAATTAAATCGTAAACTTTTGTTCAGTGAACTCATTTGAAAATGCAAGGAAATTTATTGTTACAAAGCGGAAGTAATTATACATATACGCAGTAATATTTTAACTTAGATAACTGCACAAAATTCTCATTTGTATGATATTTATTATGGAATATAATTGTTACATACATAATTTATCGATCATATAAAATGTAATCAATATGAAAAGAGAATTCATTAAATGCTTGCCTTGTGAAAATGCAACCTTCATCGGAACCCCGTTCAAATATGATTATTAAACACTTTTAAGGTGTTCACTTTCAATACTAATGGCATTATAATAAAACTAATTTTAGTATTTTTTTCAAATTGAATTTATTTAGATCAGAACCGGTTTCGCTCATCACGAGCATTATCAATTTCAGTCAGGTGATGGCAGGTAATGAAACCGGTCCTGATCTAAATAAATTCAATTTGCAATAAGTATCTGAATATGTTTTTTTCCAAAAGTGTCATAGAAGTACACATTTAAAGTGACGTAAAAAAATATTTTTTTCATTAAATTCATTTTTCACCATAAAATGTAAAACGGGGTCAATAGAGACACTTTTAACCTTGACGACGATGTATCTTCATACCTGCGCCACATAATTCAAATATGAATGGCTTGAAACTTGTTTCTATGGTCCTACTACACATCCATGACAATATTTTTCAAATATTCACTATCGTTATTAAGACACACTCAATTTTGTTCGATGTTTTTATTCACATCGAATCGGGGTGAATAGAGACGAGAGAGGTTAAATCGAGATACAGTCCATACAGATTGTAATGACTCGAATATATGAACCTCTATTCTATACGAGTCTCTATTCATTCCGTTTTACGGTACTTATTACCCAAAAAAATATTTTAATTTTCGTGCAATAAAAGAGAAGTTTATAAGGGGTCAACAAGTAAGGATGCACAGGCAACTTAAACACGTTTGTTTCAATTTTGGCCAATCATTTAGTTGGTTTGGTTTTGTCATTCGAAAGATAGTATTATAGTCATTGTAAAGAATGATATATAAATAGTAAAAAATTCTTTGTACACTTAGTTAAGTTGTGTTAAAGTTCAATCCTTGTTTTTGTCTCTATTCACCCCGTTTTACCGGTACACTTTAAAAGTGTAATAAATACTTGACGTAAAAAAAATCTTTTTTTCATTAGAATTCATGAGTTAATACCAACCACACAATATAAATTACATGACAAATTGACATTATAAATTTTACAGGAGAGATATTTTTCACGCTCCCGAACAAATTACAAAAGTGTGACTCGTACATTTCAAAATACATGATTCAATTAATTAAAACAATGGTTAGGAAATTAAAACAAATCGTAGAAGAAGCTTAATAAACAGTTAATTTATTAATAAAACTAAAATATTAAGAATCCATTATAAGCGGCAACGTCGCATCACAGCCCGCGCCATAAATGTAATTGAATTTATTTTTCGCGTGTTTATCGCATTCGGTCATTTTTGTTAGTTCGTTTTTTTGACGCTCTCTCCTTTTTTGATGGTGCCAATTTTCATCTGCGACAGTTCTCACGCCTCGGTGCTTATTAGCAACAGTGCTAATAAACATCGAACAATGTGCATTTTATTTTTATTTACATATTTATTCAATTAAAAGTGCAGTGAGCTTTAGCGAGCACTTTATTTAACGTAACATGTAATATGATATATATATAACTGTGTGTTAATTCGACGTTCATGAAGTCACAGAATGGTAAGCATTCGATATTTGAAAATCATAATGACTTTTTTTTAATGGCAATCTCGTGCTTTTTGTTTCAAAATTTTCTTTTTAGATTTCTTAGAAATCCATTTTGAAAATCGTTAGAAGTAGAAATTTATTAATTATGTGAGGTTAAATAGAAAATCATCTAGGTTCCACAAGATTTTTTCATTATAAATATAGAATTTGTTTCTCTCGATAACAGTTCCCCTTATTCTCCCTATTCGGAGTCTATGGTCACCACACGGTATTTCCACGGATTTTCTGATCGGCGACGGAATCAATCCGGTTGGTAGAAGAGATATGCAGGATTCAGCTTTCCTTGAGGCGTTCGCTACGCATGACTAAGTCAGGTTCATCATCGCCTTTTTATTTTGGAGGTAATAAGGAGCTGGAGCTGGTAGTCCACGACCATATTGAACCACCATACTCCTACTATTTGCCGCAAGCATCTGTTTTCAAGGCTCAGTATGCGGTAACCCTGTGCTTTCGTATGTTTTGTATATGTGTGCGTCTGTTTTTGTGTGAAACAAGTCCTGATCGTAATAAGTACAAAATGTTAATAAAAATAGCATCGAATTTTTAATACTTCTTCCATATTGGATTTATTGAGATCATGGCCGGTTTCGCTCATCGCGAGCGTTATCAACTGATAATAAATACAAAAATACAACGTTATTTATACAAAAACTTAAGAAAGATAAAATGTTATTATAATTTTTGAATAAATCATTAATTAATTACTATGGATTAAAAAGACTCTTGTTTCTTCCTAGTCAAAAGAAGTTCTTTGAATTATAGTTGCTTTTTGGAAAATTTTTCGTCAAATGCAAACTATTTTCCTAACTACATATATAGGTAATCCCGGAATTAATGTCTTTTTTTTAATATGCAACTTTGACTCAGTGTGTTTGGGTCTGTTGTGAAAAAATGGCAGAGACGTGTCCTTCGGAAACACATTTAAGAGGCTGTATGCTGATTTTGTTACATTATAAAAGAAACTGCAACAGAAGCAACGGAATCCATTTGTGGGATTAACGGTGATATACTGGACGTAAGTAAGTGCCAACGATGGTTCAGAAAATTTCGCTCAGGCAATCTTGATTTGAAAGATGAGCCTCGAAGTGGACAGCGCAGTCAAGTGGATGAAGCAGCCCTGAAGGCGGAAATTGAAGCAGATCTGACAATGACCATCGATCAATTATCCAAGAAGGTCGGGACATCACGATCGAATACTCATCGCTATCTAGAGAAACTGGGGAAAGTTCAAAAAGAAGGCATTTAGGTTCCTCACGCGCTAAGTAAAAGCCCTCAGAAAGCCCTATTGTGTGTGTGGTGGGATTCGAAAGGCGTGATCTATTATGAAGTGTTAAAACAAGGACAAACTGTTACTGCAGCTCTCTATTGTGATCAGATGGACAAATTAAACACAAAGTTACAAGAAATTAGACCCGCTCTTTTGAATAGAAGAATGTTATTCTTCAACATGACAATGCCCGTCCGCACGTTGCCGATATTACACGAAAAAAAATCCAGGACCTTGGTTTTATTGCATCCGCCCTATTCACCGGACTTGGCACCATGACTATTACTTGTTCGTTCTTTAGAAACGCAATTAAGGAACAAAAAATTCAACAATATTGAAGCACTAAAATCAGGTCTCTCGGAGTTCTTCGAATCTAAACCAAAGACCTTTTATGAGAAAGGAATCTTAGATCTTGAAAATAGATGGCAAAGAGTCATAGACAACACTGGTAATTACTTTGTTTTAAAAAAATAATAAATAATTTAAAAAATCAAATTTGAGTTTTACTGTAAAAAACAACATTAATTCCGGGATTACCTAATAGATGAATTAACTGCAGTTGGTACTACACTGAAAAAAGGCAAGGGGAAATAATTATAGCATTTCATTGAAATGTAAATATGCAGTGCTGGACACTTATCGTCAACAGAAGAAGATGTGACGAAAAATTAAATATTTGTAAATTTTGTATGAATGTATTGAGAAAAATTACATTGAGAAATAGGAACGTTTTTTGAATAAATATAATTTATATACATATGTAGGTATGTTGATGGAATTTCATGCATGTTGATCGAATTTTGCAAAGTGCTGCGCGCAAGAGGCCTTGTCGAATATAAATAAGAGTCGGCTAAGTGCTGGTAGACGGGAGCCTAGACCCGTTATGATATTAACATATGAGTCTGCAGTCGCCTAATGCCGCCCCGTGCAATAGGGTAAGTGAGTTCGTTTAGCTACGGGACAAGTTTCACCGACAAATATTTATGTAAACATATTTCATTAATACAATTATCAAATTAATATTTTAGCAGTTGGTACATTGTAAATAATCGAAAGATCGCGCGGGGAAGGGAGCATTATTAATACCAACTTTAAGAACCTTATAAAAGGGATATAATAACTGATCGTAGATAATTCAATTACTGGTTCAAAATGTATTTCAAAACAAAAGAAAATAAACATTATTGTATTTAAATATCATTCAGTATTACGTACAGTTTACGTTATAAAATGTATTAAAATTAACAATATATAATTTAAATAATAATTATTCCTGTGGTATAGTGGCAAGATCTTTGCCCTAGCAAACTGGTGAACCCGGGTTCAAGTCCCGACAAGGTTAGATTAATTCAATTGAAAACAGATCTTGGCGTATGTAATTGAGTTGTTCTCAGACAGATTCATAAAAAATTAGTTATCGAGTTTATCTCGTATGACTTTCACAGTTAAAAATATTAGCCGTTTTAAACCATCAAAAAATTGATGCCTAAGTTTTAAATAAACAAATCTGTCAAATTTGAATAGGTTGAATTTTGTACCTTTTCATGAGTTTTGTCGCTAACGACCTGGGTTTCGCCTACGCACGGTCATTAGCGGCAAAACTAATGGAAAAGTACAAAATTCTAACAATTCAAATTTTAAATTGAAATTCCATTAAGCACCCTTAGTCGAAATCCTTAATTAAATCTTAATGTGTTAGTCTGAAGACACGTGTTTAAATGATTAGTAGTTCAGCCGGTGAAACGACAAAGTATTTAATTTTATATTGATTATTACTGTATTTATTATACGTCTAGCCTGATCTCTTAGTGCGATTGGAACCGCAATAAAATTGCAACGTAATGATTCTCTCGGCGATACAAAATGTACATTTTAAAACGTTTTACACTTTTAACCTGCAATAAAATACTTTAAAAACGAGACGAAGTAGCCAAGAAAGGTCCCCATGGCAAGCAACGGAGATACATTTATCATTATTTTCCTCGCAAAGCTCACGTTTGATGATAGTACTCCGCGCCGAAATAGTAAAACTATACAACGAACGAGATGTTAGAATACTTAAAATGAGAAAATTGCATTTTAACAGGGCTGTGGAGTCGGAGTCGTACTCGGAGTCGGAAATTTTGAAAATTTTGAACTTTTTATTTTAAATTTGGCTATTTGCCGGATTATTTGGTTGAAGTATAATTGAATACATATAAATATTTCCTATTAGGTAAGAAAAAATTTACGAAATTAAACTTTTTTTAGTCAGAGTTGGAGTCGTGTTTTTGGTCAATGTTGGAGTCATGCTTTTGATAAATGCTGGAGTCGGAGTCGTAATTTTTTTAAATGACTCCACAGCCCTGCATTTAATCACCGTGTCTACTTCAAAAGAAGCGTCGATGAATTTTAGAATTTTCTCATACAGAAACTATTTTTTGATTATGTTATCGAAATAGTATTTGTTAATAACTCTGATATACTCAACAGACTTGTGTTCCCTTTAAGAGACCGCGCAGCAATTCAAAAACCTCCACGCACTCGTCTCGGGCTAGCGCGCACTTACTTGCACAATAGTTGATGAAGCTATCGACCCGTTTGATAACTATTGAATAAAATATTTAAAAGTTCCACACAATGCAGAAGCATAAACATGTTAACAACATTAGCGATAATTACTCCGGTTAGTTCTAATTGTTTTCTGAATTTATAATTGATTCTTTTATTGTAAAACCAATTTTTTATTAAATGTAATATATTTATGTTTGTAGAAAGATTTCAATGATGCCGCGCAGTTGTTGAATTGGCTTGCTTAGTTTTTGAATTTTCCGAGCAGCTCTTCTCTTGGCTTACTAAGACTATAAAATTGCATGCTCAATGTAACCAAAGGTCATTTTTGTCGCGTCGGTCGGTCATTTGAGTCACCAGTCACAAGGTCTATTCGACTGATCATTTCAATGCCTTTTATCTTTATTATATTTGACAAATGCATTGCGTATTGGCGTCAAATGTTATGTCATGTATTGATTTTTTTCCGATAAACAATATACATATGTATATCTTCTTCTTTTCTAGCCCGTCTGCGTCTCAACATTCCACTAACTGAGTTAACATCGAAATTTAAATGATTTTAAAGAAATTACATGAATTTCTAGCTCTTCCTACTTTCACAAGCATTGTCAACTGAGAATGCTCGTGATGAGCTAAGCCAGTCCTGATCTTTATCAGAATATATGTGTAAATCTTACTTTGTATTGACACCGCCTTATGTGGTAGGTCATCAGAACTCTCTCGAACGATCTATTGTTCACCTCAGTCGATGAGTCAGTCGATATCAGGAAATAAATTCATTCTTATAATAATCTATATTGCAATCTATAGCGGTGCAATGTAGAGTTATTTCAATTTCTCTTATCTCTTGACGCCCGACAATGCATGTGCTTCATAAAAAGTTCATAAGGCGATAAATCATGCCTTATCAGCGGGCGCATGTGTTAACGATTTTTGAAACGGCCATTGTTTTTTCTTTCTAAAGTAACCGTTTGTTTTCATACAGCAGTGAGAGATTGGACGGCATTGAGAATGCACGCGCCTAATCCTCTCCCTAAGAATTAAATTCGCGTCAAATTCCTGATATCGTCTTCGCTATCGTAATATTTGTGTGTTGTATAACGTCTGTGTAAATCCTTGACGATTAAATAATGGGTGCGAATGAGCGCACCCACATAACGCTTTGAGATCGTCTTTTCTTTATAAGAGTGCCATGTTTCTCCTACTCCGTCCCCAAAATCCCTCTTCCTGAGTGTCGGATAGGAGGCTCCTTCTCGATTACGAGGGAGCCGGAATAAAGGTCTTCTCAATTGGCCCGTACAACGTGGGGCACTTGGCCCTAATGTCTAGTGCGTCAATTCGAAATTGTTGCAGACGACTAGGGCTAATGATGTTTGACAACATCGGAACTCACTCCCGCCCACTTCATGCTCTGAGGTCTCAAAGCGTCTAGGTTCGTATAACCTAGTGGCGCCCAGTTAATAGTAATAATTTAGTGTTTTATAAATAATTACGTAAATAATTTCGAGTGCTCCGCAAAAAAATAATATCTGTGCATCGTTCATAAACGCGAACGATCGCGAGTGCTTCGCGGAGCATCATTAATTACGAGTTTATAGTTGTCAATTAATAATATTTGTGTTTTGTTGAGACATGAGTATGTCGCAGAATTAATAAAATAATGTCTTTTTTTAATAATGCGAATTCTCGCACGTGCTTCACGGATAAGCGATAGTAATAATAGCAGTATTTTCTGTGTTTTATTAACTTTTGTTTACTTAATAACGTGTAATAATTAATAATAATTTTGTTTGTGTTGTTCGTAAACAACGTGTCAAGGGTGCCGCCCACCAAACGCGCAGCTAAAATAAATTGATGCGATATCTACCGAATGCCGAGGATAGTCAGCCACGTAGGTGACGAGGAGTGTACCAGGATGTGAGAGAGCACAATAGCATGGGGTTAAGCCATGCAGGACGATACAGCAACCTGGATGACTCACGAAGACGACTGGGGAGACGGCGTCTCCACCATACCGGTATGGCCGGAAGACAGTTGTCATCCGTGCCTACCGAGATGACCCAAGAGTGGGCATAATGGAGCCAAGGACCGAGGGGACCAGCAGCCACCTTCGAACCTGGAGTAGTGACGGCGAGACGTAGTGATCTACGTCCATCAGTGCCGGGCCTACTTCACCCTAGATCGCGTGAGCGTGCGTGGCGACCAGAGGTGCCGTGGCACCAGCATTTGGAATCCAGTCGTCCAGTCAGGGTCGTATCTCCTGCATGAGACCTAGCTTGCCACCACAGACCTTCACCGAAACCTCGCCAGCCAAAGGCGACACTCGCATATTAGCTTTGTATCGCGACTTATTGCAGACCTCCGTGACATGATTGAAACAGCAAAAGGAACCGACGCGACGAAAATCGACACTCGATATCGCCGCGTTCAAGACGTTGTGTTATCGCGCAAGATAAGGTGACGCCTGCGCCGACCGAAACCAACGCACCTATTGTTCTTTTTAACGACGCCGCTGTGTCGCTTATATGCTTTGTTTTATTCATGTGATTTTTTTAAATGAGTATGTTTTTATTTACGAAAATACTTTAATATGTTTTCAAATCTAACTTCTTTTGATTCTTAATCAGGATTTGGAAATTTGATCATAAATGTATGTTTTCCTTTGATTTATAACTTGGTTTACGATTTTTTTTGCTTTGATTTATGTTTTTACTTGTGATTTAGGCATTTAACTTGGGTAATGTTATACTCAAACTTTGCTTTGAAATTGAATGTATCCTTTCAACTTGATGTACCACGGTCCTTCAGACAGTAGTTGTGACTTGTATAAAAAAAAAAATTTTTTTTTTTTTGGTATATTTTGTAATTTTTTTGCTTGTGAAACCATTGATTGAGGAAGACGTCCGAGATAGTTGCTGATTATCAGAAGTAGGGGGATTTGACACCGCCTTATGTGGTAGGTCATCAGAACTCTCGAACGATCTATTGTTCACCTCAGTCGATGAGTCAGTCGATATCAGGAAATAAATTCATTCTTATAATAATCTATATTGCAATCTATAGCGGTGCAATGTAGAGTTATTTCAATTTCTCTTATCTCTTGACGCCCGACAATGCATGTGCTTCATAAAAAGTTCATAAGGCGATAAATCATGCCTTATCAGCGGGCGCATGTGTTAACGATTTTTGAAACGGCCATTGTTTTTTCTTTCTAAAGTAACCGTTTGTTTTCATACAGCAGTGAGAGATTGGACGGCATTGAGAATGCACGCGCCTAATCCTCTCCCTAAGAATTAAATTCGCGTCAAATTCCTGATATCGTCTTCGCTATCGTAATATTTGTGTGTTGTATAACGTCTGTGTAAATCCTTGACGATTAAATAATGGGTGCGAATGAGCGCACCCACATAACGCTTTGAGATCGTCTTTTCTTTATAAGAGTGCCATGTTTCTCCTACTCCGTCCCCAAAATCCCTCTTCCTGAGTGTCGGATAGGAGGCTCCTTCTCGATTACGAGGGAGCCGGAATAAAGGTCTTCTCAGTATATAAAGGGATTAATTTATTTGAATTTAATATTGACATGTTTGCTGTATAAATATTGTTCTGACAATTTTGCGATGCGTTTGCTGTTTTTCTTTTGTCGATTGTCTATGGTACGACACACGCGCCACCTACTGAAAGTTAATTGTACTATTCCTACAACCTTTGCGCAAGTGCAACAATAATTTGTCAAAATGAAAAGTATGGCAGCGTATAAAATATGAAAAAAAAATGATTTGTATAAAAAAGACCTATTATAAGATCATTTTACTATGCCTTTAACCTTCGCGCAAGTGCAAGCAAAAATTTGGTCGAACCTTCATTGCGATCGGATGAACGGTATGGCAGGGCATAGGGTGCGAACAAACAAATCTTGATTTTTATATATTAGATAAATTACCTTATTATATTATAATTTTACCAGGAATATATTATGTATTAACAAATGCATTTCGTCGTAGGCATTCGTCAGTCGCCGTTGCACTTGGGTAAATATATCGAGTGATCCACCGTTTTGTCCGTGGACTCCTCGTGGAAGAGTTCCACATTATCATAAGGCGTACGTGGTCTGCAAGACTTGGATGGTGGATGGTGGCTGGTTTATCGCATCTAATATTAAGAAGCCGGTATTACTTGAGTGCTATGGTGTATTGGCTGGGTGCAGCGCGAATTGATGCTCAACTTATTAAATATAATAAAAAAATATATTATTACAATTTATAAGCAAATATTTATTTGCGTTCAGACATTATTTGCTATAAAGAAAATTAGGGCTGTGGAGACGGAGTCGTCGCGGTGTTTTGGACGGATTCGTACTCGTAATTTTTAAAAGTTATGACTTCTAATTTATGCATATAATATGTGAAATTTGGCTATTTGGCCAGATTGGTTGATTGATATATAATTGAATACACATAAATAGGAAAGGTAGGAAAAAAACGTGACGAATTTAAACTTTTTTTAGTTTGAGTCGTGTTTTTGTTAATGTTGGAGTCGGAGACGGATTTTTAGGAAATGCTGGAGTCGGAGTTGGAGTCGTAATTTTTTTTAACGACTCTCCAGCCCTCAAGAAAAAAGATAACACTGTATTCATAATATAAACACCAATATTTAGGCCATAATATGCAACATCATGATAACTTATTTTATTGTCTTAAAAACATTTTTTTTGCGACAATTTTGCACTTTACAATGAGTTTTTTCCACTAACGACATAGTATTCGTCTTTTGACATCTTCGTGCATTTTGAGTGCACGAATGATGTTGAATTGGGACAGTTTCGCATTCTGGTTGGATTAGCGATTTAATCTTCATGAGGATCAATGAATTAGATTAGTAATTGCATAGGGAAATCACAATTTTCAGGTATCTTTATATGATATCGTTAAAATTAATTACCAGTTAAAAGTAGAAACTACTTTTGCTGATTTAGGAATAAACTAATAATGAATATTCAAACGTTAAAAAAATGTGTAAAATGGAGTACATTTCACCAAACGGTGTACTGTATTTGAAGTATTTTGAAGAGATATGTTTATTTGCAACGGTGTTTCGCTCGCGGGACGTGTCCGGGCCTGTTAAATTGCCGCCCAGTGTGCCTGAGCCGTACCTGGATACAGGACTTACATATATAGGCTATGCCACATCAATACTGCATCTTTATCATTTAATGAAAAAACGAGAAACTAAAATGTTCAGCGACGCACCAAAACATGCCAGTGAACTTGAAAAGGAAAGTATTTTGTATGAATAATATACAATTTGTTTTGAACATTGATTAACGTAAAACATCACGATTTTTTTATTTACAAACCAAAATATTTAACGTCACAGCTTATAGTTTGGCCCGTTAGGATAAAAGAAACATATCTCGAGCTATACAAACCATGGCTGTGGAGTCGGTAAAAAAATACAACTCCGATTCCAGCATTTACCAAAAACAAGACTCCGAGACTAAAAAACGATTAATATTGTCACTTTTTTTTCCTAATTGTCTTTGTTATGTGTATTCAATTAAATATCAACCCTACCAATCCGGCCAATAGCGAAATTTGACATATTATATGCAAAAATTAAAAGTTTAAACATTTCAAAATTTACGACTCCGTGTACGACTCCGGCCAAAAAGTCTCGACTCCATGACTACGACTCTGACTCCGACTCCACAGCTCTGAATTACAAACTCATCACGTGTTGGCCCACAATAATTCCGAGCCGGATGGATGATTTGAAATTAATACTATGAAAATGCCGCACAGAAAAGAGCGTATAACTTTAGTAAAAAAAGAAGAAAAAGGATAAAGATATCTTGATTTATGCTGGCTTTGAGTTATGAATGCCACAAGATAATATTTTACATTATGTGTCAAAGAATCATATCAATAGAAGAATTGGATTCAAAGATATTTCAATGCGGTAAGAAAAATAACAATGTATTTTAGTTCCACATAAATTATTTTATATATTCGTTGATAGCTATTTCGTAGTTCGTAGTTCTGACGAAGGCGTAAGCCGAAATAACTATCAACAAATATATAAAATAATTTAAGTAGAACTAAAATACATTGCTATTTTTCTTACCGTATTATAATGGAGTTCTACCAAGTAAATGCCTACTCAATCAATATATTTCAATGCGTATTAAAATCACTTTCTTGTTCATATTAATATTTATATTACTATTTTATATTCAACAAGTAAACCAAAAAGCCATCGCCTGGTAAAATTGATTACTAGCGAAACCTGTTATTTGGCTCTCCTGCGAAGTAGAGAACATTTAGATTTAAACACGTATTTTTATAAAAAAAAAAATTACATGGCATATATTAAAGCATTCGAAATCAGCTCGAGGAGAAAATTCATCTCAAGTCTAAAATCATAAATCCTTTTTATGTTGGCCTTGTCCCAATATATAAACAAAACCCATACCGACCTGAAAGCTCTTACCTACAGATACGGGTGCTGGTCATATATGGCTTCAATAACAATATAAGTCAAGGATTTAAAATTCCGAAATGAAATTGTATTAAGCTTTTTCTGATATTGATATAAAACTTCGTTCGCCAATACTTTGTTTATTGTACTTTGTTATTGAAAAAGAATAATAATATGTGAAATAACGTTATGAAATTCACTAAGACTCAATGATCAGATGCTGTCAGATTCAATCTGTAAAGATTGTATCAAAAGAATCGATCGGAGTACATACTGTAAAAAACACACAAACACCACTAATAAGTATTTGAGATGTCGAAACATACATACATACAACATATTAGATATGTACAGTATCTACACACATCCAAGCGTATTCTCAATGCCAAGGGTACAAAATAAGTACATACGCACAGGGTGTTTGCCAAATCGACACCCTACTTTGAAAAGGTTCTAACTGCTCTTGACACTGTTTCGAGATATGAGCGTTTGAAGTTTCGATTGATTAAAATGATTAAAATTACTTATTTAAACCATATTTTAACACAACTTTGTGCTTTAGATCTAATAATGGAAATAATTATGACAATCTTAGAACTTTGTCAAATAAATTATGTAAAAAAGTGTGCAGATACAGTGCAACTCCGGAATTTTGCCCACTCCGTTATTCAACCATAGATAAGTCTGAAATTCATATATATGATATAATGCGGTAAATACAAACTTTTCCGGTAATGTCCTAGACCGACTGTCGTAAATATATTTGACAGATTATTCAAAATGGTTGCCGGGGCCAATGAAATTCCAATTGGCAACCGATTTGTCATTCGTAATTTTACAGTTGCCTTTTAACCCCTAACCTAACCTAACCTAAGCAATATGTATAACTGATATATTTTCAATATTTGATTTCTTCAGTTGAAGGCTTTTCTGTATGTTCCGAAACATGTCAATTGGCATCTCATTAGTAAGGGAGGGAACATTGGCCACGGCAACCATCATGAATAATCTGTCAAAGATACGACAGTCGGTATAGGACATTACCGCTTTTCCGACAAAAGGTCATTTTAGGCAAATGTGTCAATTAGAACCTTGTCAAAGTAAGGTAACGAAATACACTTGGGTGGCCAGTGTAGGGTAGAGTGGGGCAATACGGGGATGTTTTTGGTCGTAAAGGGTATTCCCGTTTCATCTCTCGTGGGATCGCGTTGTAAAAATAAATATGTTATAAGACACACGGCGAGGTGAGTTTTTTTTATTCGCATATGGGAGCTTATGCGTGGGGTTTTATTGGAATCGGGAGGCTGGGGCTAATTGCAGCATCGGGGGAGTCATTAAAGTGTTATTGTCTGATCGAAAAAAATCCATTTGATGTTGGTTTTAAAATCATCTCGAGGAAGCTGTGGCAACCTCACCGCGACTCGAAAATGTCTTTACTCATTATTTAAATAGAAAAAAGATATTTTCTACTTACGTAGATGTTACACTCGTAACCAAGAAATATCAATTTACTTTGTCAAAACTTGTTTGTCACGTAGGTCTTTTGAATCGCCAGTCGCAAGGGCTGTTCGGCTGATGAATGCACTGCATGTTGATGTGGACATCGTCGGCAGTGAGCTTGATGATTTGTTTGTTTTTTTTTTCTTTTTTATGTAAGTAATTTTTTTCTTTTCTGTTTTTATATATTTTTAAAAACATTCTGTAATATCTTATTGGTTATTTTTATTTAATTTATCAAATGCATGTCGCATTGGCGTCTGCTGTAATGCCATGTATTATATTTTATTTTTTGTCAATAAATAAACAAATCTAAATATATTTCTCGTTTAACGATTCAGAAAAGAAGTGTTTTGGTACCACTAAATTTTATATTTTCTATGGTTATGTAAAACTTAAATATTTCCAACCTTGTTAATTTTCAGTGTTGTGTATTATAACTTTTCAAGTTTTCACTTCATCGGATTTATTCAAATCAGGACTGTTTTCGCTCATCGCGAACATTTTCAGCTGATGCAATATAAAACGAAACAAGGTTATTTATAATGCAATGAGCGAATCCGGTCCTGATGTCAATAAATCCAATGTAGAATAAGTACTAAACGTGTTTTTTTATTAATTATTGTTAAATGTTATGTTAATTTTTTTTATTGTTCAAAGCGAAAGCTTTTGCTTCGAAAAAGTTGACTTTAAGGAACACATCCGGTTTTCCTTTTTGTGGCTAACTCAAGTTAATTGGTTGAATTGGCATTATCTTGGAAGAAATCCATTATAACACGCTCAAAAAAAAAACGCTGTACGTATTTTAGTTCTGCAAATATTATAAGATACTAGTATTGCTACCCGGCGTCGCTCGGACTAAGCGACCAATAATTATTTAATGTTATATCATTCGACATAATTATATCACAAAATCTAACATCCAAAATAGAGTTAAAATAAAATCACAAACTTTATTTAATTTGATGACAGCCCTATTAAAATTCTCGCCTATTAAAATGTCCAAATTCAAGGAAAAAATTTGTTGTCAAAGAAATGTAAAATAAAACCTCGTAAATGATAAACATTATTATTAATAATAAAAGCCGGGAAAAAGTTGGTAGAAGACTAATTTATTACATTTTGACTAAATATCTTCGCCGATAAAAATTCAAACATATTTTCTTTCATATTCGTTTTTATGGCAACTTGCAACAACAATGTAAAAGAGAATAACATACATACATACATACATACGCCGTTTCGGTTTTATATGGGTATTTCAATAGGGACGCTCAAAATATGTTACTTTGTCCTGCTGAGTAGATTATTCATTGTTTAGTGGCCAAATTTGAGTCAACCAGTTTGGTAAATAATCGGCCAACACCTACCTGTACGTCATCAAAATACAATATCTGGTGAAAACATTGCTGCTGTGTGTGAAAGTGTACAGGAAAACCCAAGGCAGCTTATGTCGTTGTTCAAGAATGGCTTTTCTTTCAACTTGGCGAATTTTGAATCGGGCCTTATGTCACCCGTATAAAATCCAACTAACCAAGGAACTTCAGGTAAACGACCACAGACAACGCCTGATTGGGTTCTGGAGCAGTTGGAAGTTTACCCAAATTTGTCAAAAAAGTCAACTTTAGCGACATGGCCCATTTTATAATGAATGGATATTGGCAGACATTTGATGCTATATTCCATATTTAATGCCGTAAAATATACTTACAAATGAAATTAAAATTTAGTCGAAATCTCACAAACAACTTGTTTTATTTACATTTCAAAACTAAGCGTCCTTATAAAAAGACCCTTTACAATATCGCAAGATTAGTGCAGTGGGTATGCAAAAATTATACAAACGGGTATACAGATTTTATGTCCGTTTCCGTGACTATGTTTAGTTATCAACTATAAATCGAATTGTTCTTGTAGAACTAAAATACATTGTTATTTTTTCATTGTGATAACACAAGTTAATTTACAAATGATTCTTTAAGAGGTTTTTTGATTTTTTAACGGTTGAGATAACAGACGAAATAATTTCCATGAGTGGTGGATGCAACAATACAATTCAACTTGAAAATAGACATACCACAATAGATATATACTATATATGTATACAGGTATACATAGAGTATAGTCCCCTATTTTCCTTTGTCATGGTATAGTCTCGGATAGACCATCTATGTCACGCGACTAGAAACAAACAAATTCATACAAATGTATTGTTGTACACGGTGGCACAAAAACTATTTATCAATTAGACGCTGCATTAATAAATACATATTTTTTATGCATTGTATACGAATAAGTTTTTTTTCACTTGATATTAAAATGAGAATACAATAAATCAAAAACATCCAAATTCTTCACGTTTACAATTGAAAATTATTATTTCATAATATGGCTTCGTTTTTTCCAGTGCTAAAAGTGGTGTTGTAGTGGAGGGTATAGGGAAGTGAAGGTAGAAGTATTTTACCATGTCCGCTCCCAATGTGAAGTATATAAGACTTTTCATAGGGTTTACCTCAATAAATGTTTTTTTGTAAAAATGCTTGTCACTCAGCAATTTTGTAGTGAAAGGTATACGCAAAATATAGTTTTTTTTTACCATATGGCATATTTTACCTAATGTGGAGCATTTCACCCTTTTCACAGCCAAAAAGGCGTTAATGACAAATCACTACTTTTCAGGAGAGCAAAAAGAGTGAAAAAATATTGTGTCTCTTGAACAACGTTTCTTTACACTTGTTTCCATGTATTGGAGTTTTTTTTAAGACATCCTTTTGGCTGTCTATGCATATTTTTTTGTGAACTCATATTGAAGTCAGAATCACCAAAATGATACTAACGCCTTTTGGCTTTGAAAAGACGATATGGATATTTGGTAAAGTTTATTTCCACAGAAGTAATCTAAGAGAAATTATTCTTATTCTGTCACTCATCACTCGTTTTTTTGAAGAGGGTTGGGATATCAGGATAGTATTAGGGCAGGAATGGTGGTGTTATTAAATTACACGCAAACTAGAAATGAATGAAATTAAAAATAAACCCATTTAAAAAGGTTCCACTTGTTTTGGGGCTCTCTGTTTCTGATGTGTAAAGAGCACACCTGTCGTCCGAAATTTATTAGGACCGAAGCCAAAACGCGGCCCGCAGCAGTCGTAAATCGGCCGCGACCCCCGCATTGAGGGTCCTATTATTGGAGACCCGCAGGTAAGTGTATGAGACGCGGAGGTGGTTCACATAGATATCCATCTCGAAGGCAAGTTATGATAAAATCACAGATACATTTCCATAAATTGTTTCATTTATATACATTTTTTGAAAACCAATAACGCTTCTGTTAATTTCATGACAGGTTCATTATTGCTTTCTTCGCCATCTTCTTTTTCACTTCTGTCATTAGTTGCAGTTCGGTTTTTATCAAAGAACCGATTGGATGGGGTCGAATGTGCTTATGAGAAATATTCAACAAAAAAGGTCAATCGGGATAAAATTTGTGACGGGACCATAATATTTTGACGATAAATCGGGGAAATATTAATGCAGGATTTTTTAACATTGTTCTTATGGGTGTTTTGCCGGGACTATAGAAAATGTACGAACCACCCGGGAAAAAGGTTTATCTGAGAACGTTAGATCGGGGTTCCACTGTACATGTAGATATTTTAATGTTTTAAAAACGATTATTTTTTTAAAAGATGACTGAAAGGCTACAGTTTCTTTCACAGTGACTTGTATTTTAATTACATACTCAAATAATGTAAAACAATTACGTAGTTTATTTATGGGTCCAACAGTGAAAATCTTTCGAAATGAAACAGTATATTTACAATAAATCAGTTCAGCTCAACTTAAACCTTGTATTTAATTTTAAAAACAAAACCAAAAACATAGAACAAAAGACATAATTTTGGATCTCGACTGAAGGTGCTGGATGATTTTTTTAAAATTAAATTTGAATCGTTTTAATATTTTACTTACCCAAGAGTTTTGTCACTAGCTACACGGGTTTCAACTTTCGGCATCCTCGTGCATGTCAATCAATTATTTCAAAACATTGGATAATTAATCCAGATTGTCGACAGGAAATTTTTAACTTTGTAGTATTATATTAAAATTAAAATTAATGTGCTATGTGAAACCGGTCATGATCTTCATAAATTAAAATGAATGGATTTTTTAACAGGGCTCGTCGCGGCGATTTACTCGAGTCGGAAATTTTGAAAAGTTCAAACTTTTTATTTTTGCATTTTATATGTCAAATTTAGGAAAAATAGGGAAAAAAAGTGACGCTCGGACGTGTTTTTGGTCGATCGATCGTGGTTTTGGTAAATGCTGGAGTCGGACTTTTTTTCACTGTCTCCACAGCCGTGTTTTTTAATATAATGCCTTCCCACCTAGTGGTGTTTTATTATCAATAAGAGTATAAAATTGTATACTCTTCATATATTTTGGATTCAAATGTAAAAACGTAGCTGTTTGTTGTTTTTTTTTTTTTAATATTTAAAGCATTCTCTATTTTACAATAATGGTTCACGTAATCCAGTTAACGCAACAAAAAATATCTGAAATTCGAATATTCTTTTTTTTATGTAAAAACATATAATAATGACGACGATTGATCTATTAAATACCACATTTTGCAGACAAGTCAATTTGACGCTCTTATAACTGAATGTGTTTTTCTAGAATCTTCTTTCTCACATCGCATACTTCTAAAAAGGAAAGGACGAAAATCGGAAAGCGGAAACTATAAATTCGTTTTTTTTCCTCTCACACCTCCCTAAAGGATAAATCTCGAAGTCATAAATACAAGGCATTTTTCTTAACTTAGCGTCCTATAAGTCCAATATTATTTCGTTAGTGTGAAAAATAGCTGGAGCCATATCCCCCAAGGTGGACTTAGCGGCTGCCGTATTCAATTTTACGCTTTTTTCCACCATTTTTTCTTCCACTCTTTATGGCAACCCCTGACTGTCTTCTGAGCTTTTTTTTATATTTTATTATGGCTCACCAGGAAAAATTCAATGAAAAACCAGGAGTCAAATATATTTATTAAATTACACATTTTAACTGATTAAAACAAAATTACGGCAGATTATAATATATTTATATTTATTTAACACATTCTTGGTCACGCAAAAGCCGTTGCAAATAATTAAAAACAAATGAAATGATATCATAATCAATGTTGTTGTTTATTGTAAATGAAATATATCGATGGCTTAAAGTTTAATTTTGTAAACTCCACTTTTGACTGAAAATGGCTTAATTATGCAATCTTGTTGTATCATGCAATGTGCATGTCCCGTAAATTTTGTATAATCAAAACTTATTTGAGTGCATTGTAAAAACGTTTTAGGAAAATTTGATAAGTTTATTGTCGTCCTAAAACCTACTCTGCTAATTATCAAACTCCACCATTTTCTATTGTCACCTGTCATTCATTCATTGTTTTTCAGCAGTGGTGCAAAAAATCGTTTGAAAGTCCTATTTGAAATTTTCCAGATTGGTTTGAAAATACCATAATAATCAGTTTTTACCCTCACCTGAACAATTGATAAAAACGGAGATAGCAAATTTACTCTTTAAGCCGTCGATATGGAAATACAGCTGACGCCTATGCGCCATGCAATTTGACATAGATGGTATTAATTGAATTGGCATTCGAGATCACACTGCTCAATTCAGACGAAAAATTCATTACATAAATTTAATGGAGAAGATGTGCTGCTGCCATGCATCCCAATGATTCAGATAGATATGTCATTCGAATAAAAACTTTTGCAGTTTTCGGTGCGACTCGCATTTGCTATGATCATTTATAAAGCATAGGGGCAATCGATACAAGTGCGTGGACAAAATTTGTAAAATCCATGGTTTTGACTAAGAAAACTGTATGTGACCTGCTCACGCGTTGAAAAACCTTCTGATTTATTAACATACATAAAAATATTGTGCATTTGAAAGCACTTTAAAATACATAGACATTACAGCCGACGACAATGCGCTAGGCATTTATTTATGAAAAATATAATAAAGACAGAAATAACATTTTTTGTTGCATCTAAAATAGGCTAAAATAATAATAGTGAAAAGTGGTCGACTAAGTTTTTGTCCGATCCCATCTTGGAGCATATGGACTCCTTGCGGAGTTTATCTCAACATATGTCTTTTTCTACGAGAACTGCTTTCTACTCAGTTGCTCAACCACTCTTTTTCGAAGAGAGTAGGGATGGAAAGGATACGAGGACTAAGACAGGACTAGTAGTTTGCTAATCGCTGTCACTATGCGTCTCTCTTTGGGATCGGAAATTTGGGAAGGCATTTTCAACAACACAAACACCATGAGCCTATGAGTAGAATCGATTTATCGACTGAAAAATCTGCTTGCATCTGGAATCGAACCGGGTGCTCCAACACGGTAGCCACTGACGTTATCAACCATTGCACCACGGACCGGGACAGATCGGGCCAGACCGAGCCATCAAATAGCTACAGAAAGAGAATTCAAAAAAAATGTTTAAATTGATTAAAATAATTAAATATTCTTTTACTGTAATATCCATTGTTAAGTTAAAATTGAAGATAAATGGTCGAGGTGCGCTTTTAATCAAAGTTATCTCTGCTACAAAACTAAGCCATGACTAAGAATTTCGATAGGTGTCACTTTCAATACATTATCTATGATTCATTTATGTCTAATAAATTGACTAATAAATTGATTGAAGCAGTGGTGGCTCGTCTATACGCACTGCGGAACAGCAGCACCCCAAAGCAAATTGAGAAAAATGTTAAATTATTACAATTACAATTACAATTTATATATAATATTTGAAAATATCACTATTATTAAATCGTGTATTAGGCTCACTTGCGCACCGATGCATTCAATAACTCTCACAAACCACGGTATAAATATACTATGCAGTACCGTTTGCGATGGAATATGTTCGAGTAGGCGAAGGAGGGGTGCCGAGAGCGGAGTTTGCAAATACAAGCTTGCTTCGGTACTGTCTTTCTCGCATTGTTGCGACCAGCTGCGATCTTTATTTCTAATTAGAAAATGTTTTCCCCAAAGAAAGAAATGCATAGTTTAAATAATTTATGAAATGCATGTCGTTTTTAATGTTGATAGCAGGGCTGTGGAGTCGGTAAAAAAAATTCCGACTCTGACTCCGACTGCAGCATTTACCAAAACCACGACTCCGACTCAAACTCCGACTAAATTTTCCTATTTATGTGTATTCAATTAAATATCAACCCTACCAATCCGAAAAATAGCCAAATTTTACATATTAAATGCAAAAATAAAAGGATCAAACTTTTAAAAATTTCTGACTACGAGTACGACTCCAGCCAAAACGCTGCGACGACTCCAACTCCGGCCAAAAAGCTCCGACTCCACAGCCCTGGTTGATAGTAAAATATAATGAAAATAAATATATATTTTTTAATTTTTTTTCTTATCCACGAGCCGCTACTGCAGTCTGAAGTATTCAACTCAAAGAAGATATATACTGCTGCTTCAAATTGTTTGAGATTGATTCTTAATAGAGTGAACATGCATCACTTAATAAAGTAAAGTAAACCCATCAATTAGTAAGAATTCGATACTTAAAAGTAGCCGTCAAATCTAGACTTTTTGCCCCCACTTTTTAAAAATTGAACAATACCGTAAAACAACATTTTTAAAAATTAAAATGAAAGGACAATACCGTAAAACTAAGGGACATCCATTATTTTAAAGACGAATTTTTGTTGAATTTTTTGATGATTTTATGAAAAGCAATCTCATGTTAATTACAATACCACATGGCTTTTAGAGCGAATTTACGAATCCTCGATAAGGGACATCCATTTTTCACCACGATTGGCTATCATAAAACGAATTTTTGTTGAATTTTTCGTATCATTTTATGAATAGAATATACATGCAAAATAATATTTACGTTAGTATTGTGAATATTTTATCAAGAGTATTGACAGCCCTGATAACCTCTATAGAATTTTTGATGAATTGAATTTAAGAAAACTTTACATAAATTTTGTGAGCTTTAATTGATCTCGGATACATATTCGATGTGATAATTTGAGAAATATTATTTTTTGACGCCTTAAACAAGTTGCCCCACCGGTGAGTTTTTAGCTGTCAGAGCTTTTTATTATGCGACACACCGGTGTGTCGTTAGCTTTAGGACGGTTAATACATCGACATCTTAATCGATTAGATTTGGTGCTAAATAAATCAAACAATCGACAAGACTAAGTAAGAACATGATTGCGTAGAAAAGGTCTAAGAAATATTCCCCCATTTGGAGACGAGGCGTCAAAACGGCGCGTCATAGGACTCAACGCATAGCTCAGCGCCCACCAAGACGCGACTCCTTGGTCTACGCCGCCGGACTGAATTATTAATCGCGGTTTGAGTCCCGTGGGGGGCCGAAAAAAGATATCGCAGGTCGAAACTGGGAGACCTCGCTCGAAATAAATTCCGCAAATGCGCCTCTATCCGTTTCCATTTTCTCCTATTCTTCTATCGAAATGTGTAAATTGCTTGCTATTACCTAGTGGTTGGCTCCGCGGTGAATTTGCAATGCATGGTAATGGGTTTAAATCTATTAAGGACCTTTACCTCTATTATGTCGGTATTACAGGACGCTGTGATGGAACGATAAAACACAGGGCTATCTATAATACGTACGAAATACAAAGGGATGAATATAATAAAACAAATATTTCCATTTCTCCACCCGAATGTTCGATGAACCTATATTGTGTACTAGAGATTCCAATTCGGATATTTGAATATTCGATATCCGGTTATATTCGGC
The DNA here is from genome assembly GCA_028554975.1 of Himalopsyche kuldschensis. Lineage (NCBI taxonomy): Eukaryota > Metazoa > Arthropoda > Insecta > Trichoptera > Rhyacophilidae > Himalopsyche > Himalopsyche kuldschensis. The sequence goes on from JAHFWI010000045.1 coordinate 3,853,791, forward strand.
CCTTGTTAAACTATTCGTTATTCGGATATTTGGGAAAATATCCGGATAGTATTCGTATTCGAGGAAAGATCACATCACGATTTATCCTCATTTAAAGAATAATTATGAATATCCCATCAAGTGTTTTTTTTGCCTTCGCCCAACTTGTGCTATCATCAAAATACTTTATTTTAACGAACCAGCTAGGACGCTTACGCAAATGCGCCAAATATTCTTAATTGTGAAATTCATACGAGATTAACTCAATGATAAGTAATAAATCAGTTGTGCACAAAATCAACGATAAATAACATACACCCAGCCCAAGATCTCTTTTTTCAATTGAAAAAATCTGACCTTGCTGGGAATTTGAACCTGGTCTCCAAGATCGCTAGGACAAAGCTCCAAGCTAGACCACAGGGACCGACAAATCTATCTAAGATTTTACAAAAGTGGGAATAGATTTAGGTAGTCTTAAATTATTATAAAATGTATATAAGTGAGCAAGGAAACATTGATCGTGCAACATCTCTATTTGCGTGCGAGTTCTACGATTATTTATTAAAAACGTAGAAATCGAGACCAAAAGCTAGCAAAGGCAACTGGCAATTTCTTGTTTTTTAAAATATGTTTTTAAATCATAATTTTAATACTATTGTACAACATTTTAGCCACGTCAAAACTATCCGGATAGCTTAAGCTTTACTTTTCGATATCCGAATAGTTTATTTTGACGAATAGTTGGAATCCATATTGTGTACACATTATTTAACCATTCATAATTCTTTTTTTCAATACATTGGAGTCTAACTCCCAACTAAACGTAGTGAAACGTTTACTAAAAATCGTTTGCCATCCAGCCGTAATCCATCTTAACCTTTTTGAAAACGAGAGATTGAGTTACTAAATAAAAAATAGTTCTCGTAAAGCATGTATTGAAGTCTATGATTTGCGTATGAAAGCATGGCTGTCTGTGATCCCAACCGATTCATAAGAACGGTGTCGTTGCAAGATTGGATAGCTAACCACTAGTCCAGTCTTAGTTCCATCCTTCGATCCTTACTTATCTCAATATCCATAATCTCCCCAATAAACGAGGGGCTGTGTGATTAATAGTTCTCGTAGAAAAATTACAGTTAAGATACGCCCCGGTTGTTCATATGCACAACAGTGGGAACGGATTTTGAATGAAATTGTATGTAATACTTACATTTAAAATGTTTAATTACTTTTAATGCTCTAGAACATAACACACATTGTACACATTGTGCTTTTTGATCTTTCTCAAATGAACCTTAAAATGATTGCACACGAAATATTTCGTTTTCATAGTATTTTTTGACAAATTAACTTCTAAATCACATTTTTTTTAACTATCAATATTTACTATGAAGTTGTTCATCCTCCGCCGCACATGAGAATCATTGCTCTAAAACTATAGCGTAAAACTAATTTTTATTCACACAAAATTAATCAAAATCTTTGGCTGGGAGCTCACGGGTTCAACTTCCAGTATGGTCAGTTTCGTTTTTGAATCGAAGTATAGATTTGTATTTGGAGACATGCATGTCTGTGTTGCCTTTAAATTCCATCCCACACCCATGCGATTCTAAAAATGTGACGAAGCAAGAACGATAAGCTTCTCACTAGCCCTATCCTAATTATATTCTTTATATTACTACTCTTTTCGAAAAAAACAGTATAAGCAACAAAAAATATTCTATAGAAGTCTATTTGCTTATTTTGTCACTTTATTCAATATCATCTATGCGCTTCTTCGGCTCCAAATTTATCTTTATCCTGGTCGAATACACAGCCATAGCTTAAAACTGATGGTGATATCAAGACCTGTGGAGTCGGAGTCGGAGTCGTCGCGGCGTTTTGGCCGGCGTCGTACTCTCGAAATTTTGAAAAGTTTGAACTTTTCATTTTTGCATTTAATATGTCAAATTTGGCTTTTGGTCGCATTGATAGGGTTGATATTTCATTGAACACACATAAATAGGAAAATTAGGGAAAAAAGATACGATATTAATCTTTTTTTAGTCGGAGTCGTGTTTTTGGTCAATGTCGGAGTCGGACTCGGACTTTTTTTACCGACTCTCTAGTGATAACTAACAATGATTAAATTGAAATATATTTCATTGCTGTTAAACATTATTTGAGTTTCATTTCGGTATAAACTTGTGTGGATCAGTAAAAACAGATCGAGAATTCCTTCTGAAAGGGTTACAGGCACATATAATATCAAATCCCCGAGGCAATCATGCGTAAGTGCAGCCATTACTACATATGATATCTGCTACACCTTCGAGAGAACTAAAAAGTCAAAATAAAAATTTCAGATGCCAAAAACATCGTTCTTATATAGCTCGTAAGGTCAATGATCTAGACAAGTTTTACCAGAACCAATTTAAAATGTGTTTTAAAAGCCTCATTTTTTACATATACTGATCTTAATTAAGTCTGATTTTAAAACTTCACCTCGTTTAACTGAAAAGTCTGTTCTGCTTTTCTTAAATCATTTACTCATACTAAAATAAAATGCTCATCACAGCTTTATTTGGATCAATTAATTTGTCAATATTGTTAAGAAAAGATCTGAATAAATATTAGGTTAATCTCTCTCATTTCTACTGATTTTATGAATTGATTGAAGAAAATTAATGAATCACATCAAAAATTTGTTAACAACTCAATAATTGAATATATCAAAAAAAGTGTGAAAGATTTCTATCGAAAATTATAACCTTTGTCATCGAGAAATAAATCTTTAACACTCGAGAACAAGAGATTTTAGTAATTAATAGACATAAATTCTTACCTAACTCTAATTTATTAAGTGAACAAATAGTTTATGCTTCTTCACCTTTGTTATATCCGTTCTCATTAGCCTAGTTCTAGGTTATTGTATTTCTTTATTTGTATACTTTTTTTTCTTTTGAATTCTGTTTCCTTTGTTTGCTTTTATTTATAAGAATTGATATGGAATCTTTTCGCAGAATATTTTGGTTGGACTTGGAGCATTCTTCTCTGGACTTTCCACGTCTCACTATGGATTACAGACATTAAGATTTATTTATTAAATGCACTTATTTTGGTTTTTACTTTGCTAATGATTATTCATACTTAATTGATTTTTGATGTAATAGCTTGCATTGCTAAGAGGTCTTCAAATTTTTAATTATCTAAGTCTATTTTTCTTGTGTTTTGCTTCAATTTATTTGCTTAGTTGTAATACCAATTGTTTGTCATACCTTGTAATTCTTACTTTACTTTTGTATAAATATCACTGTTTCGTTGTATTTCTTATCAGTTGATAATGCTCGCCATGAGCGAAACCGATCCTGCTCCAATAAATTTTATGTGGAATAAGTACTAAAAATATTTTATTATTTTTATTTTAATGTCTTTTCACCAAGTATTGACGGTGAACACCGTACAATTTACCAAATATGTAATGAAATATGTATGTAGCAACACACCTGAAAGAAAAAATCGAAGAATATACATCGCTAGTCTATAGGAAATGGTAAGTTTTTTTTTTCTTTTTATACGTGTCAATTATTATGTTTTAATGTTAAATTCTAAAAGTCCCGATTATTTCATTGATGGATTACATTGAATTGAACAGACAAAACATTGGTAAATTTTTAATCAAATTTTAACCGCGGTGCAGCGGGGGTCTCGAATCGGTCAATCCAACAAAGGCCGGGATTCGAGCCCCGGGCATCAAATATGTAAGAATCGTTGTCTTTTGGGACGAATTTTATGTTTCTTACAGTCCACGCGCGTCGTAAATATGGCCCTAACGTACCTGAGAGGAAAAAAGATACTCCCCCTCCACCCATAGCAGCCGTTCCATATCACAGGTCACTCTGTCAAGTAGAGATAATCGTCACGAAAGCCAGTGGGCAGTGTTTCTCAAAAATTTTGATATCGCACCGATCTACATATTTTTGAAGACCCTTGTTTATTGTTGAATTTGACCAAAAAACTATTGAAGGCTGGATAAAATTGATAAAAAGTTTCAATATTTCCATACAGTGAGAAAAATAACAATGTATTTTAATTCTACAGAAATTATTTTATATATTTGTTGATAGCTATTTTGGCTTACGCCCTCGTCAACACTATGTTTTCAACGTAAATTAGATCATGTATATATACCGTTGTAGACAGGGTACACAATACATATTCTTCTCTGTTCCACCATCTTAGTTTTATATCGTAATAATAAGTTATTAAATGTGACAAATTGATTTGTTATTCTTTTTTTCTCATCTTCTCCGTCTACCATTTATTATGGGCATGATTAATCAATAATTCACGTAAGAAATTTAATGCGTATATAACTAATTAACAAAAACCATTTTCAAAGATGCAATTATTTATTTTTTCGGTCATAAGTGCGAATTGTTTTATGTCAAACCGTCGTAAGCCGACCACTGAATCCACATTTGAATTACTGAATCTTAAATCCAGTTCAAATCCCAATCCAATCAAAATGACACGATTCGATAGTTTTGTTTTATCATTAATGCATTTTTTTATCCATGTCCACTCTCAAAATGCACTGCTCACAGAGTTTTTGTTCAACAATTATTTATATTCTACAAGAACTGCATGTTATTCAGATACCCATATTCTCTTTTTCGAAGAGAGTAAGGATTGAAAGGATACGAAGACTAGGTGCACCACTGATATAATTGATCGACGCTTGACTTGACCCGGTAACTTTATACGGGTAAATAAGCCTTTAAGCATCGAATACTAAATTAAATTAAAATAAAATAAGATAGTTCCAGTAATGGTTGGGTTTAGATTAAATATACGCGAGGTTTATGTTTCGAACGCATTGACGACTCAACAGTTTATGGTAGAAATGCAATAAGCATACTAGTTGTTTAATTACATTTGTACATCATTTGAAATGATCCCCTAATACAAATTTACTTTATGAAAAATAATGAGTTATTTTTGTACTTATTCAACATTAAATTTATTTGGATCAGGACCGGTTACGTTCATAGCGAGAATTTTCAACTGAAGATTTATAAGTTGCAAACTTAAACGTCACATTACACAATGGCCACGCGTGCAAAACAAAACCAAATTGCCAATTTCCAAAAGACAAACGATGAAGAACAATATAAAATTTAAAATGCAAACTTTGACTTGCTGTGACACGTGTTTCGACTTACTGGCATCTTCGTACTTATCTTGCAAAGTTTACAAAGTTATCGCCGAATCCATCAAAAGATGTAAAAGAGTATTATTCGATTTTTACTTTCAGGTTTTGCTACAGACATTTTTTGCGCTTATTCCACATTTTTTTGAATCAAGACCAGTTTCGATCGTCACGAGCATTTTCAACTGAGTTCCGATGAAAATGTTCGAGATGAGTGTAACCGGCCCTGATCCAACAACAAAGAATAATGGAATATGTACAAAGAATTATTTTTTATTTATATAAAACCATTCCACCTGTTCGACACCATTGACAGTGAAGACCGTAAAGCAAAAGTGTCAAACTTACTCGTTGACCATTTAGCATTGAGTCGATAGTATTACTAACTTAATAATCCCAATTTATGATGTTGAGATTATTCAAATGCAACGATACTCCAAAATGCAAGTATCACATTCATCTTAACAACGAGATTTACATGAAAAATTGCCCGAAAGTTTCAACCCTTCGTAGGGAAATTTTAAAAGTAGCAATTACTCTTTCCTTACCATAATTTTTAACCCCTCGCCCCGGCGGGGTTGGCAATAAGTTTTCAAAAAATAACATAAGTTATTGACCATAAATAATAATTCGCCTTAAATTCTATTTATGTCCCATGATTTGCAAGTTATTTACCTACTTTCAAGTATTCCAAAGCTTGCTTCACACTCATTTTTATTATTGAGTATTTTAACAGGTACGTGAACACATTTTTTTGAAACGTGTCCCTAATGTATCATATCAACTGAAGTTGTTTTACGATAATTGATTTTTATCCTGTTTTTATTATTCTTTTTTTTAAAGGGACTCGATCTCAAAAATAGTCCGAAGAGGATTAGTAGTTAGTAAATCGCTTGAGCAGCATATCATTCTTAATTGATGAGATGATTGGAATGAAATTTTCTCATTTCGACAGGCGATTGAAAGATGATAGGAAAAAATGGATTCGAGCCCATAGACACAGTCACCAATAAGTAAGACGCTTACCACTTTGCAACAGGTCCGCAAATATTTTGTATGTCAGAATATAGAGTAACTAATTATCTGTTTATTGCTTTTGTGAAGTTAAAAAATTGTTAGAAAAAAAAAGTTTACATTGGAATTTGGCAAAGAATTAAACCGAGTCCAACGAAATAGTACACGTCTGAACTCACTCACGTGCACGGGGTATATATCGTCATCCAAATAAATACCGCTTAAAATCATTCCTCATAATAAATCTTCCCGCCCTCTTTCTTTAAAAACTCGGGCTTTAAAATGATTAAGGATCGAATACAAAAAAGTTCAATTTAAAATCAGACAGAAAAATTGCCTTCAAATCTTAAATTCGTTATATCGAGGTTCTGTGAAATATTTTTTGACACTCGAAATAAAACTACCCCGTGTAACTCCTTCAGCACGGCTTGTAAGACCGCCCCCCGCTCCCCTTTAAAGACACGAAGTGTGTAAGCAGCCAGTTTTACTCGCGTATGAAGACTTATTACGCGACCCCCGGGAGTCGAGCACGGGACTTATGGCCGCCAGGGGTCCACCCCGGCCACACGCCGATGCCGAACCGCGCACTTTCTGCTCAGATGATATTACGGGAAAGAGGAGCGAATTTATTGGGAGTTTTAGCGTATTGGGGAGGGCAGTGGTAAACTATACTGATCCGGATACTCTTATTGATGGACTAATAAAATAAATACATTTTATGTACGTAAAACTTTTACGGCAAAAAATGTAATTAAAAATCAAAATGGGGAAATAGACTCAATTTTAGTGGAGTCTCAAGGGTACTCAATGTTGTAACCACTATCATCCACATTAGGTTGACATTCTTCGTAAAGGGTGTACGCCTCAGTGTTACAATCTCCAGCAAAATTCATCATCAGGATGTCCTAATGAAACTCTTCACGGTTGCGTGTAGTATTTTTTTTAACCCAGCGTGAAGCATATAGACTCCTCGCTCAGTTTATCTCAATATACGTTTTGCTCAACGAAAACTGCCTATAATTCAGTTACACAACTTCTCCTTGTCTTGATTTTCTTTACCATATCCACTCCCAACTTTAAGCATCTGAACTTCTCACGTTGTTTATCTTAACGTATTGTTCCAACTAGAACTGCTTATTAAACTTAACTTAACTGCTTAACCCTGACATCCTTGAGCCGTTAATTCTTCCTTGGGCTGTTGGGCTGATGAATGCGCTGCCTGTTGATGTGGAAATCTTTGGCAGTGAACTTGGTGCTTCGTTTGTATTTTTTTCTTTTTATGTAAATAATGTATTTCATATATTTGTTTATTTTTAAATTTTATGTAATATGTTTTGTGATATTTTTATTAAATTTGGAGTCAACTACAATGCCATATATTATATTAAATTTTTTACAGTAAATTATTCAGTTGTTCAACCTCTCCTTTTCGAAGAGAGTAGGAAAGGATTGAAAGGATACGAGAATTAGTGGTTAGGTAATCGCTTTCACTATGCGCCGCTTTTAGGGGATTGGAAGAGTGGGTAGGTAGTGGCCAAAAAAAATTATTTCGTCTTGATGTGATTAAAATAATATTAACATTAATTATTTTGTAGGATTTCCTGAAATCAATAAATTTTTGAGGAATTGTAAACATGAGTTGTTCTTCGAAGGGTTAGAACAAGCCTACCAATGGAGATGCCACTGGGTAGAGATTAAGCGATTTTAAGCGGTATTACTTCTGATGTCGACATATTATATTTCACATGTACATAAGTGAGTTCAAATGAGTTTTATTTTTTATGTTATATACTTGTTTTGTCGGAACTCACTCGGTTTACTTATTTTTCCAATGTAATTTTTTCACTTTTATAATTGTAAACCATATCATTTTTTCTTCCAATGTTTTAATCTTTTTTCACATTGCAAAAGCATTAAACTTATAATTTGTGATTTTTGTATTGTACATATTAAATTAAATAAATAAATAAAATCTTAATTAATGTATTATATTTTGATACATATTATATAAAAGGTCTTTTAATTATTTTTTCTCATAGGATACATATTCTAATAACGGATGGAATTGTAAATATATTCTTTAAAATAGGTAAATAGTTGCATAAATAAATTTCCAGGCCTTCAGGGCGAGCTTTTTTTTTATTTCCTGCCGTTTCTAAAATACTGCTTCACCACTTCAAATAAATATCCCATTCGAAATAACATAAACCTTTCGGAACCTCTTAACCGAAAAGTTTTATACCCCTGGGTTTATAGCGGCAGTATCCCTTTTGAAAATATTGATATTGATTGATAGGGTTAGAATCTTTCGTTATTTAAAGTTTTTTTTCCCTTTAAGGTAACCTTTGCTGATGATGGAAAATGAGAACATCATTGGTTTCTAATTACGAGCATATTGACTTTGAATAGAAAATTTCAAAGCAACTTACTGTACGTGAACTGGTTGAAAGTTTTTGCTGTAAGTTCTCCGATGTCTTGATGAGTTGATCTCAGACGATTGAATATTTGGCAGTCATTAGCTGTGATGCCACTCCTTTTTTTGTTTCCTATATAATACATATATATATAATTGAATTATGTTCGCTCCTAACTTACAGCATATGGACTCCTCACAGAGTTTAACTCAACATGTTTTTTCTAACAGAACTGCTTGTTACTCAGTTGCTCCGACTCTCTGTTTTAATAAGAGTAAGGAATGAAAGGATACATGGACTTAGGACAGGACAAGTGGCTAGCTAATCGCTCTCGCTACGTGCCACTTTTTGGTATCGGAACGGTGGGGAGGGATTTTTAAAAACAAACACCCATTGCCTTCGAACGGAATCGGATTGAAAAAATCTGATCGCAGGGGAACACGGGCGGTCCGTCACGGAAGGTCCAACGGCCACTGCACCACGGACTGGGAAAATACATACCGTCGTACATATTTTATTTAGTAGAACTCCACAACATTTATATAGTGCAGCATATAAGACATAGTGGAGTTCTACCAAATAAATTCCGATTCAGTTAATATAGTCGGTCTCTGTGGCTTAGTGGCAAGAGCTTTGCCCTAGCGATAAGGTGGGCCCGGATTCAAGTCCCGGCAAGGTCAGATTTTTTCAATTGGAAAATAGATCTTGCATGGGTGGATGTAATTAATCAATGAGTTGTTCTCGGCTGATTAATCATCCCTTAATTGTTAGAAAACGAAGATTCAAAAAGTCATTTCTAGCTCTCATCGAAATCATTGAAATAAAATCCTTCCCTTGCGTAATTGATTTCTCTTATCGTTCAAGTGAGAGCCAACCCCCTTCTTATTTTGTTTTCACGGTTACTCACCGATATTTTTCATGCCTGATGCCCCCCCCCCCTCACCATCCACCTTATGGCTTCGGTGTATCGTAAAATATTCTGGTTGCTTGAATAACTTATGACAGAGCTGTTATTGGAAGGAGAAACAACTATACAAGTATACATTTTGGCTTTTGCTACTTGGGATAGTGGAAGAAGATTATTTCTTAATGTTACTTTGAAATGTATTGTTTATTGTGAATGAAATTAATAAATGGCAATATAGATAATGCCAATGCGCCATGCAGTTGACAAATATAATAAAGATAGTGCACAAAAAATAAAAATTAATCAACAGAGTATGGGAAAAAAAATACAAAATAATTATAATTTATATGAAAATTTACACCTTCGCCAGACAAACCGCCCTTGTGATTGGTGACTCAAATAACCTACGCGACTTACAAGTTCTGATAAAAAAAGTTGCTTTGGTAACGATTATGTAGGAACAAACCGCGAGCATAAAAATTTGAAAGATATAAAATAATGATTATACTTAAATCAGCAAACCTGAAAAGATTAGTAAAAACAACGAAATCTATTAATGCGAAAAGATTTTATTCGGTTTGCATTCACCTGTGAAACCCATGGACGATTTATTGATTATATGCACTTTAAAATATGGTCTGGGTTCGAGTAATCATAGACAGTTAGTAGATGTTTTGTTCTGAAATTTATTTATAACATACACTTATGGATTTTTTTTATAAACAACAGGAATATTAAACATAAAACCAAATTTATCAGACTCGTGGGATGATTGGTAACAATTATTTTATATTAACAAAAATACCTTTCAGCATCTACACTATTGACGACACACCAAATGGATTTCGTCATTTTTAATTTTTGTTGTCCATTAATAATGGCGTGGATACACTTTCATAATATTATCTAGTAATTGTCTAAAAAAGTGCTGATATCCTTACAAATTGGTTAAACTTACTTTTTTGTTCTTATTTTAGCATATATTCGCATATTTTACTAATTCTCCATCTATTAGCATCTATTTTGCATTTATGGCAAGATGCACAATACGTGTTATTACTAATCAGCAATATGTTTTTAAGAAGCTGAACTGGAAAAAATGGAGGATCATATAGATCAGTGGTTCTAATGTGCGGCCCCAAGAAACTTTTGCTGCGGCCACCAAAAGCCTCAGAGAAAATATTGATATTTTAAAAAACTGTGTTTTAAAAGTGATCTTGACAAAAAATTCTGAATATTAAATATTTCGTATGCTTTGTATTGTGTTGTGCATCAAGAAGTGTCAAAACTGTTATCAAACTGTTGTGAAATGCATAGAAGATGTGGAATTAACAGTGAGAAATTTATTCAATGTAATTTTATATCAGTAGTGAAACTGTCAAACAAAAATTTGCTGCGGCCACCAGACATTTCCGTACGGCCGCTTGTATATACAATGCGGACACACAGTGGCGGCTGGCGACAGAGTATTAGGGAGTACAAAAAAAGATTCAACTATTTTTCCGTACTACGGACAGTCAAAAATTCATAAGACTGGCACTCCGTTGGTATTGCGAACATCTAAATTGAAAGTCCATGTTATAGAAGTGTTTTAAAATCCAATGAATAGGAAAGAACTCTTGCAAAAATAGTTGAATCTTTTTTTGTACTCCCTAATACTCTGGCACCAGCCGCCACTGACCTTGAGTATACGTTTTCTAGAAATCCTTCTTCTTGAAATATAAAAAAATATAAAAAATATCTGGCGCCTTGGCTATTATGCGTTGTCACCTTTAATGTATTTTTTATTATTATTAAGGCTTGAACACTGTCAAAGTGTCCTTACTCAAACTCCCTATCCGATCCTTGAAATGGGCACACAGTTAACAAAGTAGTTAGAACGATTATCTAACTATCTACTACGTTATTCTATCCTTTCTTTGCCTTTACCGAAAACAAAAGTTGAGCGACTGAATAGCAACCAATTTTCGTAAAAATAGTTTCTTTATAGATGCTACAATAGCAGTCTAAGAACATTGTCAAATATATCGGCGTTGTTTGTGCATAACCTGATAACTAGAGAAAGAATATTCAAACTATGAAAAAATAAATCAAATAAAAAATACTCAAAATTTAGATTATTCCACTTATCGTCGAAATAAAGAAGGAGCACAGTATAATTCTACATGAGATCCACTGATATGGACCATATAGGGTTTTAAATCTTGACACGTATTAGCCAAACGGTAGGAAAATTTTAACTTATACTGAAGTCTATTATTAAAAAAAGTAGCGTGAGTATCCTCCGTGGCGCTGAATTACCTTGAGTGGCCCTGCCGCAAAAGTGGCGCCCACTTTTGCCAAAATAAAGACTTAATATTAAGTGATATTGTCCACCGCACCGTGGCGCAAAGCTAGGGGAGAGGCATCCAGGCACGCCCATATATTATATTATTTATGTTTACATCACTGGGAATGCATTATATTATTTTTTCCATCATTATTATCAATGGGCCTCGTATCAAATGGTAATATCATGGGTTTTTTATGTCGAGCTATCTTGTTATATTGAATCCTTAACTTTGTTTTATTGTATTTACTGCTATGGTACTTTGGATGGTTTAACCTTATAGGCAGAGTGGTCGTTGCACTGTAGAGGGTAGTGCCTAGCAACCTTTTTAAAAGGCGTATTTATTCTAGTTAAAAAAAAACCTTAACTGCAGCCGAGTGACGAGAGACGCTTTTTGGACATTTTTTGTTTAAAAATGGAAAATTTAAACAAAAAAGAAAAATAAAAGAAATCAACATTTTTTCTTCAATCTTATATTATTATTTTGCTTATTAGTACATAATAGATAAAAAAATAGAACTTAATTTGAATCATGGAAAAAATAACAAACCTTATGTATTGACTTAGAATTTTTTGAATTTTGTACTTTTCCACGAGTTTTGTCGCTAACGACCCGGGTTTCGCCTTTCGGCATCTTCAGGCATTCCAAGTGAACGGATGTACTTGAACTGACGCGTAGTAAACAGTTTGTATCGTTTATATACAAAAATATAAGTAGGTCACTAAGTTGAAAGGTTATTAAAATGTAAATTAGCGAAATTTGAATGAATACAAGTTTCAATGATTTAAGTGGGTTTGTTATAATTACGGGGATTTTTTAAAATATTAATGACCAGATGATAACATAAGAATATTTAAAATAAATCAAGGGTCCTATCCGACCTCTCGTTAATGAGTTGATTGATTTCAAGCCTTTATTATTATATTACATTAATGATAGTAAGTTGAATTGATATTTAATAATAGCAAGTGCTTGAATTGTAAATAAATGACAATTATTAATAAATGACAATAAATTAAAATTAACAATTATTTAAAAGGGTACAACAATGGTGAACTAGGCAAATAAAGTTGCTCGTTCAAAATTGGCAGACCGTTGAGCTGAGCTCGAATGCCTGAAGATGCCGAAAGGCGAAACCCGGGTCGTTAGCGACAAAACTCATGGAAAAGTACAAAATTCAAAAAATTCTAATTTGATATTGAAATTCCATCAAGCACCGTCAGTCGAAATACTTAATTATGTATTGACGGTCAAAAACCATCTACTTGTTTCAAATAAAATTTAAAATCCACATATGTATATTCTAATAAATGTTAGGACAGGTTTCACTCATCGAGATCATTGTCAATCACGTTCAAATGCTTGCGATTACCGAAACTTTTCATGATCTTCATCAAAAGATAATTTCGAAGTATTACTTAATATTTATTTAAAGAATGGTCTTCCACCAATAAGTGACTGCAAATACCTTCAAAATTTCGTGCAATTTCATTTTTTTTAAATGTAATTTTCATTAGGATTAAAATATTCGATTATAATGGTCCAGTAATAATCAACGATTAATAAAAAAAATCTGAGAGTATTTTTACTCCCTAAAAACCCCTCAGATCGCATAATATTAGCCCAATGCTTCAGCCAATAAAATGGGTTAATCGAATGGAAATTAATATGCACTAATTGAAATGAAATTAATTGACAACATCTCAAACGTATTCCATTACGAGATTAATTTCTTAGATAAAGACAGCAAACAACAGTTATAGACTCTATAATGAGTCTCGTAGACTCAAAGGGTCTACGGCGCTACGGCGAGCGGTGAAAAAACTCGTAGCGGGTGACTTGGCGTAGACCTGCCAGTATTATTGTATGCCTCCCGCAACACTAGATGGATGATAATGAAACGGTAACCGAACATTCCGGACGATCTTTAACGCGAGATGAGCCGCAAATGAAAAAAATCGCTGATGTTTAGGGAACGCAAACTATTTTTAAAATATGTGTTTTCTAATTGTCAGTACTTTTGAAGACAATTGTCAATAACGATATCATTTTTAATTTATTACTCGCAAATATACTTTTCATTTAATCATATTCGGTTATGACTGCTTTGATCAACGGCCACCAAACTACGGCCCTCCAAAAATTCTCGATTTTTGAAAATAAATTAATCAAATAAGAAACATTATTTTTTTTAAATGTCATGATTTGGTTTTGAATTCACAATTATTTATTTCAATTTATCAATATACCTATAAGATAAGACAACGTAAGAACCTATAAAATATAATAAAAAAATTCTATTTTAAATTTCATTTGTTTACATTATATAATTATACTAGAACATATAAATATATATTCTAATTGGATTTCAACAAGAATTTATTTATCATCCGGTTCGCCAAGTTTATACAAATTTCAATCGAGCACATTTCTCAAAAAGTCTGGGGACCCTTGGCTTTGATTATAAATGACAACTTTATGACAGCTTCATGTAAACTGTGTGTCAATTTTAGTTCGATTGGAATGACAATTAATGGAAGTTTTTAATAAATACATCACAATTTTTGTACGACTTACACGTATAATTTTATTAACCCGTTGACTGCTAGCTTCTCATACGTACTTTAATGAAACGAGACATCAAAAATCACACACACATGGCGGGAAAACAATCATTATCGAGACCTCATTCCAAGCTTAACTGTATAAAAATCAATTACAAAGACAAGAACATTTTTTTCTTACTGTGTCTATAGACAATTATTTTTGTATCGGTTGCGAATCTCTGCGTCTACTGTCCGACATTGAGTTTCCGCTTTAAAAATTCAAACTTCCGTTACTGGGCGGCAATCATGCATTATTATTTGTACTAGAAAGAGTGGAGACGAACGAGAACCGGCGAGGAAGGGGGTAACAAAACAATGATGGGTTGGCGCTACAATCGAAACACAATAGGAGAGACCAGCCGCAGTCGAGTTTAGACGAGGACTGATACTCTGCGACGACAACAGGGTTGTCACAATTAGAAATTAACATACCATTACATCTAACTTTTGAATAATTTCAAGATTTTTCCACGTATTGTGTTAGTATTAGTGATACGTGTTTCGCTTCTTTTAGGGGCATCGCCAGACGTATTATCCACACGGCTGCTTTGGTAATTTAAAATTACATTCATTGTTTTCATTTTATATTAAAATTAACTTCCACAAGTTACCGCTGTATCCATCGAAGGTATTGAATATCTACAATAAAAGGGATTCACAAAGGTTTGTAAATATATATTATAAACATTTCTGATCAATACAGTATACATATACATTTACAGTAAAATACAGTATACATTTATGTATATGTATAGTAAAAATATTGATCCAATCTCAATTACTCTTTTTATTTTTATATGCATACTAGTATTCGAACCCGGCTTCGCTCGGACCAGTTTGGGGTTATGTTCGCCTCGGCGCGTAAATTCAGACAGGCCAAGTTGAAACAACTGGCAACTTAATGACCAACAAAGCAAAAGGGAATTACAGACCCACAGACATACATACGCCGTTTCGGTTTTATATATAAGATATTTTGGTTCATATGAAACTACTCGAGTACTCGAGTATTTTGTAAAATGTACACACACATTGATAACGAAACAAATTTACCGTCGAAACTTTCGCGAGCGAAATCAATTCGTTTGTTTGAACTTGCAACAACAATACAAAAGGGAATTACAGACCCACATACATACATACGCCGTTTCGGTTTTATATATAAGATTGTAAAATTAAAACATGATATAAAATAAAATAAAATGTAAATAAACAAACACATAACACCCTGTTTTTTAGTTCTTATAGTTATATACTTTGACCAGTGCCGGTTTCGCTTATAAATTACACATTATCAACGAAAAAATTCACCTAAAAAAAGACAATCTATTTTTATACATTCCGTCAACAGTTGATAGTTTACCTATATCAAGATACACAATGAACGTTGTGAATAAAATAAACTTTTGTTTTTTTTTACATTTGTTTCAATAAATTGCTTTAGTTTTAAAAATGTATACGAATAAAAAACAGTATTAGATTTTAATAAGCAAAAATAAGATAGATAGACGAAAATTTTTATTTTCATACTTTGTCGTATTAAGCCAATATATTAAATAATATATTATCAACAACAACACTATTTTAAATTTAGAATGTGGAATTGTGATGCAAAGTATCGAAGCATGATATGATTATTTTTAGTTAAAAGAGTTATGAATGTATTTTTGTAGAATATAAAATATACTTATAAGACATAATCTATATACAGTGGAACCCCGATCTTACGTTCTCGCATTATACGTTTTCCCGCGTGGTGCGTTCATTTTCCATAGTCCCGGTATTTGGTTCATATAAAGGGTCTTTTTATAAGGACGCTTAGTTTTGAAATGTAAATAAAACAAGTTGTTTGTGAGATTTCGACTAAATTTTAATTTCATTTGTAAGTATATTTTACGGCATTAAATATGGAATATAGCATCAAATGTCTGCCAATATCCATTCATTATAAAATGGGCCATGTCGCTAAAGTTGACCTTTTTGACAAATTTGGGTAAACTTCCAACTGCTCCAGAACCCAATCAGGCGTTGTCTGTGGTCGTTTACCTGAAGTTCCTTGGTTAGTTGGATTTTATACGGGTGCAGACATAAGGCCCGATTCAAAATTCGCCAAGTTGAAGTCGCAGAAAAGCCAAGTTCTTGTGAACAACGAGAAATAAGCTGCCTTGGGTTTTCCGGTACACTTTCACACACAGCAGCAATGTTTTCACCAGATATTGTATTTTGATGACGTACAGGTAGGTGTTGGCCGATTATTGACCAAACTGGTTGACTCAAATTTGGCCATTAAACAATGAATAATCTTGTCAGCAGGACAAAGTAACATATTTTGAGCGTCCCTATTGAAATACCCTTTATAAAACTTTCCCGCATTCATCGTTTCCCGCATTCGGCGTTTGTTTTATACGGTCCCTTGAAAAACGTAGAATCGGGGGTTTCACTGTATAACGAATCATCATGAATTTGAATCATTTAGGTACAGATTGTAAAAACTTATTTGGTCAAGATTTTGAAGATTATAAGTCACTTTTAAGATGTTCACTGTAAAAACTTGGTTGAATGGCATTATAATCTATCTTATGTATATCATTATAGTCAATTTTGCTCGTAATTCTTGCTTAACATTTGTACAAACATAACTGTTTCATTGTATTTCTTATCAGTTGATAATGCTTGCCATGAGCGAAACCGGTCCTGGTCCAATAAATTCTATGTGAAATAAGTACTTAAAAATGTGTTATGATTATAAGTAAACTAATAAAATTAAATGCACTAGTTTTTCAATTTTCAAATAAATAATAAATCAATTCCTCCACGTTAAGCGAAACCAACGAGAATTGAAAGAGTCTTCGCTTTAAGATCCGTGTGAATTTTATCCCGATTGAAAAAATCTGTTTTGTATTTTCGTTGTATTTTAAAGTTTTGTGACAGCCCTGCAGTCTAGAGCTAAAAATGATCATTGTTATGCTGCCCTTTGTGAGCGAAAAATGCAGTGGGCATATAAAGATGTCCCACAAAGCGGAAAGTTTTTATCTAAACGCTGCGAAATTACAACTAGAATGTACACTTAGTACTTATATACTTTTTGCGAAAATGAATACAAACCAAAACCGTCTATTTTTGCGTGTCGCACTATGCGTCTGCTGGTTCTACGTCAAGCTCTACGCCGCCTACGAAAAGACAGCATCCGTAGCACATTGTTTCGAGAAGTAATATGTCCCAAATGAAAAGATTATACTTTTTTATTTAACCAAAAAAAAGATGTTGATAAAAAGCCATCGTTTGTATTGCTATTGTAATGAAACTGAAATATTTAAGTTGCCAAGCAACTCTTCGTGCTAGTCATTTGTTTACATTGCTCGATTGAAACAATACTAATATTCTCTAGATCAGCGGTCGCCAACCATTCGGAAAACAATGCTGGTCTTCAGTTTTATCACTCGAGACAAGAATACGTAAACACACTCAGCAAATAATACACATGTAAATTACATAAATTTAAAATGCTCGCAATGAGCGAAACCAGTCTTGACCTCAATAAGTTGATTTTGGAATAATTAGATTTTTTTTTAAATATGATTCTTTTTCACTTGTGAAATGTGAAACTCTTGGAAAAGTACAAAATTCAACCGATTCAAATTTGATTAGTATTTAGTTTTTTTAGTTATATTTTTTTAAATATTTTGAGTGAAGATCAGACGATAGGATTAACGAGGACTAGTAGTAAGCTAATCGATTGAGCTGCGCCTATTTTTTAGCGGATAGGATGAGTGGAATGGAATCTTCAAGATTTATACAACTTATATCACGCATCAGTCGATCGAAAAATTATGGGAAAAGTCGTCGTTGGATTCGAGCCCATATACATAGTCACCGATGAAGAAGACGCTTACCACTCTACTACAACTCCATCAAATGTTGTAAATGAAAAAGTCCAAAATTCAAATTTGATATCCAAATCAAGCACCTTCAACCGAAATCCTCAAATATATTGATTAGAAATTGTTATCATTGTTGAGTAGAGAATTTAACTCAATCTGAGTATAAGAGCTTTTTTTAGATACGCAGAGCTTTCACGCTCGAGACAAAGTAGTTCTTAGTTAATTTATCGTACACAATATAATTAAATTATCAATTAATAAACCTCTTTAGATTGGCGAACAAAACACATCTGTTATAAAGTTTTACGATAAAAAAAAAATCGATGCGATTACTGTTGTTTAATATACACTAAAAAATAAAATACGACAACCATAAATTTGTAAAGTTTTCCATCGAATATAATACGGTAATCTCAGTTAATTGAATACCAGAGACTCCCACCTGCTTCTCGGGAAAGTTTGGAAAACTTTTCATACTCAGATAAAGTAATGTACTTTATGCTCAACCGAGTGAATTGGTGTATACAATATGTACAGTGCAGTTTTGTGTTATTTTTATCATTTTACTATGCAGACAAAAGGTTATTAATGAAGAATTTCGACTGAAGGTGCTTAATAGTTTGCCAATTTTGAACGAACAACTTAATCTTCCAAACTCACCATTGGTATACCTCTTTAAATGGATATCATTAATTATAAACTCAAACAATTCAATAATAAAAAAAATAAAACATTTTTAGTACTTTTTCCACATAAAATTTATTTGATCAGGACCGGTTTCGCTCATGGCGAGCATTGTCAACTGATAAGGAATACAATAAAACAGTGATATTTATACAAAAGTAAAGTTAGAATTACAAGGTATGACAAACAATTGGTATTACAACTAGTTAAATAAATTGAAGCAAATTACAAGGAAAATAGACTATAAATAAAATGTCTAGTCTATTTTCCTTGTAATTTGCTTCAATTTATTTGACATAACAATTAAATCTACTTTTTTGTATATAAACGATACAAACCGTTACCTACTCTGTTAACCCTATAGTCGAATGGACGAATTTATTCAGTATCCATCTTATTCCGGTGAAGATTCAAACACCCGAAATGATTTTTTCGGGTGTTTGAATCGATTTCGGGTGTTTCGGGTGTTTTTCGGTGAAGATTCAAATTCCCGAAATGATTTTTTTTACGCATTCATTTTGAATTGGATTTATATAAAAAGGCATGGTATTTTTTGTTTCTTGATCGGATCCTATACATTATCAGATTCTAAAAAATATGCCTAGACCAATCAATCAAATGCTTACCTTACCCTTTAGAGCAGCGGTCGACCCGCGGACCGGATCCGGCCGCTTAAATATTATCATCCGGCCCCCTTAAATATTTGAAGTTTTGTATAAATTATTTATATAGAAAATATTAATTTACAAAGAAATTTAAGATTTTATTTTGATTTTACAATACGACATGTGTTTCAATTTATCAATTGGGATAAGCATAAAGTTAGCATAATGATTATATAATCATATAAATTAATATTCTAACTGGATTCCAACACGAATTTATTTGTCAACCAGCCCGCCATTTTTTTTAAAATTTCAATCCGGCCCGTTTCTCAAAATGTTTGGTGACCGCTGCTTTAGAGGCAAGCTACCTTAATCTAGAATTTCAAAAATAAAATTTAACGTCTTATAAACGATGTCTTAATAAACAATATATATGTAGGATATTCCACAGAATGCATTTATTGCATAAAAAGAAAATTTACTGTTAATGTAAAATATATACCAGCTGCATATTTCAACATGTAAACGATGGCCGAAATCTTTAACCAAATATAACTATAAAAAAAACAATATTATTGAATATAAAAAAAATCATACACTTATAGATAAAATATAGGTGTGAAAAACCTTCGATTATTTCTACGGTCTACTTGTGTGTAATTTAAAAGTTATGGCAACACCAGATTCCCTCATATCTCTTTCAAATCACGAAGAATAGTGAAGATTACAAGACAATCTCGGCGGCCGGATCCGTCGTTGGTTTCCGGTTCCCGCGGGACAGTCTGCTTCCTCTCTGCGTCAGGTGGATATCCGGTTTCGCAACGAGCGAAAGCGCTAATCGAAAAATGATACCTCCAACGCGTAAGAAGTGAAAAAGAATTCCTTGCTGGAATACGCGAATATTAACGTGTTGTTTCCGTATTTTTTCGCATCATTTATTGTATTGTATTTATTTTATTCGCCTTTGTAGCACTGATTTACTAGACTTAGTAGATTTAACTGAATAAAAATAAGTGCGAAAGTTGGTCAAAACTAATCAAGGCTTATATGCTTTAGAAAGGCAAAAGGATGTAACCAACACCGAATAAGTCCTTTTTTCTCGCCGCGAAATTTACAGGCGCTCCATTTGTAGAATGAATATGCATAAAGATGGGAGTGTATTAAATAACTAGTATCAAACTTATCATTATTTTGCTTTAATATCGTACGAAGGAAATTTTATTATCATAGATAATCTTGCCTTTTTCTATAAATCAATCACATTGTTTATTAAAAAACTGTTAGTTGTGGACACCAAACCGTATAGCACGAACGCCTATGCATGTTGACATTGTTCGGCCACAAGACTGACAAAGTATGATATACTAATATGATGTTGACATCTTCGGCAGTGAACTTGATGCTTTGTTTAAAAATTATGTTTTCTTATGTAAATAATATGTTTCTGTTCTGTTTCTTATTTTTGTGTAATATTTTATGTAATCTTTATTAATTTCTCAAATGCATGGCGCATTGGCGCTTGCTGTAATGCCATGTATTTTTAATAGTTTTTTTGCCAATAAATAAATAATGCTATTAATGTCTGATAAAATCCTTGTTTTAATATTCAAATAGATACTTTCTACTCTTTTGTTCAGTTAATCGCAATTCAAGTTATCACTTATAAGCAGGGATGTGGAGTCGGTAAAAAAAAGTTCGACTCCGACTCCAGCATTTACCAAAACCACGACACCGACTCGAACATTGACCAAAAACACAACTCCGACTCCGACTAAAAAAAGTTTAATATTGTCACTTTTTCTTCCTAATTTTCATATTTATGTGTATTCAATTAAATATCAACCCTTCCATTACGGACAAAAGCCAAATTTGACTTATTATATACAAAAATAAAAAGTTCAAACATTTCAAAATTTTCGACTCCGAGTACGACTCCGGCCAAAAACGAGTCCGACTCCGGCCAAAAAGATCCAACTCTACAGCCCTGCTTATAAGGTGTTAACGGTCACTTCTTGGTGGAAAGGCATAATTTTTAATAAATAAAACACAGTATTTTAGTATTAATAACACATGTAATTTTATGATCAGTACCAATTTTGCTTATCAATATTGTCAACTGATTTTTGTTAATCAGTTGATTATATTAAAAATTACAATCATCATTCATTTAAACCTCCTCTTCTCACTCAAACTCTCTTTACAACGCATATTATAACTGTTGTGTAATAGTTACATTAACCTCTGTGACTGACTTACAAACAGTTATCTTTCCATTCAAGTCCACCCCGACGAGTTCATACGATTTTAGACTAGACATAGTTAAACAATTGACTCAATAAACTTTTGTGCATCATTCCTGTTGACGATATACCAGTAGTTGACCTTTTGAGAATAAAATGGCCCAAAATAAGAAATGCAGATGCGGGATTGCTCTAAATTGTAAAGTTAAGACAATTTAAGGCATCTGTGGTCGGAATGAGCCACTAACACATCACCATATAGCCAATGGAGTGCCAGGGTGGCCATTTGAAAACAACACATAGTGAGGAAAGTGTATTATTACAAATTTCTTAACTGATCAATCCAGAAACGGTGTGTACCTTGTTCCTGAACCACCCATTGCTACTTGATTCAACCAAGAGTGGTGTGACAGAAAGCCCTGAGGCAACTCTGACTGAAAGTTCACTATAAAGCCCCCTGTTTAGACATGGTGAACTACTAGATTTTTCAATTTGTAAGATGTCAACTACTGAAACAAAAACATGACTTCAAATTTTTTTCCAACAGGCCCTTTCGTAATTTTTGTTAGATACTATTAATTAAGACATATGATCCAATATGTGTATACTTGCTTGGCCTTCATTCGGTACAATGCTAAACCTAAATCGTTATTTTTGTTGAAATTTTCTCTTAACCGGTCAGCTACTGGTACATTTACCTTAGCTCTTTCCACTGATTTATAAACAGCTCTCTTTCCATTCAAAAGCACGTTATGAGACTAGACATGGTTAAACTTTTGTGCAACATTACTGAAATGGATATAAGTATTGTAACGAAGGGGTTTTCCGACTTACGATATATTGTGTTTATCTACAATACAATTTACTTATTCCTTCATCGAGAATGACAAAACAATGTAATCTACGACGCGTTAAAATTAAGTTCTGATCGCTCTTTTGAATTATGTAGATTTTAAGACGCGGATTTAGGCGTCGTTGAAAAACCAAAAGCACGCTAATCCCATAACAAACAAGCGACACCCCTCAACAATAATAATACTAATCCCCTGAATATCAAGAGTATGGAAATACACCCGATCCAATTTTTGCACGGGGGGTACGTTACAAAGAATGTCGCGCAAAATAAACCGTGTAAAAATAGATAAAGTACATACAAAAATGGTGGATAGGTTCCATTACTTAAATGTACTTGTTGAATTTGTTTATTGTACATATGAATAATTAATCACTTTTAAGGTGTTCACTGTCAATACTTGGAGGAAAGGCATTATAATAAAAATAATAACACCCTGTCTAGCATAGGTATATAAGCTATCTCTAATACACGTTTAAAACATAGTTCTGACGAAGGCGTAAGCCGAAATAGCTATCAACAAATATATAAAATAATTTATGTAGAACTAAAATACATTGTTATTGTTCTTACCATATTATAATGGAGTTCTACCAAGTAAATGCCTACTCAATCAATAAAGATAATTTGATTGAATGATGAATTTTTAAGTGTTTCTTTGCTTTAACGCTGCTTAAAAAGACTATACACTGAAAAAAAGCAGTAAACGGGCACGATTATTATCAAATAGCGACACTGTCACGTAGGTCATTCGAGTCACCAGTCACAAGGGCTGCTAGGATGATCAATACACTGCCTATTGAGGTGGTCGTTTACTGGGTGTTTTATTTTGAAATATATCCTACTATTATATTTTTTAGGTAAATAATATGTTGTATTTTTTCATTCAAAAAGGCCACCCTCTGTATAATATTTTTATTATTATTGTTCTTATAGTCAATTAAATTAATAACTATGTAAATTTGTTATTTAAAAAATATTACAATTATTCATATGATAAAAATAAAAACATATTTTTAGTACTTTTTCCACGTGAGATTTATTTCATCAGGACCGGTTTCGCTCATGGCGAGCATTATCAACTGATAAGGAATACAATAAAACAGTGGTATTTATGCAAAAGTTAAGTATGAAAACAAGGTATGACAAACAATTGGTACAACAACTAAGCAAATAAATTAATAGCAAATTACAAGAAAAATAGACTAAAAATAAATTGTTGAAGACCTCTTAGCAATGCAAACTAATACTATTTATTAAATGCACTTATTTTGGTTTTTACTTTGCTAATGATTATTCATACTTAATTGATTTTTGATGCAATAGCTTGCATTGCTAAGAGGTATTCAACATTTTAATTATAGTCTATTTTTCTTGTTTTTTGCTTCAATTTATTTGCTTAGTTGTAATACCAATTGTTTGTCACACCTTGTAATGCTAACTTTTACCTTTTAAATTCACTGTTTGTTCTTATAGTCAATTAAATTGTGGAAAAACTAAAAATAACTGAATGTAAATTTTAAATAACAAATTTATTTAAAATTGACTATAAGAACAACAATAATGATATTTAAAAAATAAAAAGGATATATTTTAACGACCACCCCAAAAGGCAGTGATCATCTAGCAGCCCTTGTGACTGGTACCGTTTATTGCTGTTTTTCAGTGTATAGTCTTTTTAAGCAGCGTTAAAGCAAAGAAACACTTAAAAATTCTTCATACAATCAAATCATCTTTGTTGATTCAAAACGTATCAGCTATCCGTATTGCATACAGCTCTACATCGGGTAAACTAAATTAGTAGTAAATTCGTTTCTTTTCTTGCTCGTTATGGAAGGCGGCTGTGAAACAGCGTCTGAATACACACAGCGGATGGCAGTGGGATAACTAGCTTGTACACCCAAATAGATAGTAGGTCACAACTGGGTGCCCTGAACTATCAGTTTTCAGACAGCATTTTAATGCCTGTCCTGCCAACTGGCATATGATTATTGAGACCGTCTAATTGATGATTTATTATTTTTTATATCGTTATGTAAAACGGCTTATTTTTTTAAAATCCATGCCCTTTCCCAATGTAGAGCATATGTCTTCCTAATGGAGAAACCTCAACATATTTTGGGTGGCTCGTTACTCAGTAACTCAATCTGTCTTTAGTTAGATGATTTGTGATTAGGATAAGAATACAGGATTAATGGTTAGATAGTCGCTCTCGCTACGCCCCGCTTAAAGGATAGGATGGGTGAGAAGGAATTTTTAGATAACACAGACACCCTTAAAATTACTGCTCGGACTGGGAATCGAGCTCGTGATGTCCGTCACTGAATTCAATAACGTTAACCACTGCAATACGGACGTCATAATAAGATTCAATGAAATTTAATTATTTATTATTCATAAAAAAAATACAAATCATGGCATTACAGCTTACGCCAATACGCCATGCATTTGACAAATGTATTTACATATTATATTTACATACTTGTATACACATAATAAAAATTACAAATTGTAATTATTAGAACAGAGAGAAAAAAATTATAAAATCACATTAGAAATTTTAAAGATGTCAACCGAGTGAGTTCCGACAAAATCAAATTTTATTCATAAAATATAGTATTCGCCTGAACTCACTCACGTCAATATGAAATATGTCGACATGCGAAGCAATGCCGTTTAAAATTGCTAAAGCTCTTCCCAGTGGCATTCCCACTGGCAGACTGATTCTACCCCTTGGAAGAACAAACATCTCATGTTGACGATTCGTCAAAAAATTATCAGGAACATTCAATTTAACATTTTCAAGAATGGTGGAATTCTCATTTTGGCCTCGGATAAGAAAAAGAAATCACGCATTTAATACATCACGACGTCAAGAACGAAACTCAAATAAAATTTCCCAATCCATGTCATATCTGTCTTATGTTATCTTGTCTTTGTTTACATTGTAAATAATATAATGTATATGCGTTGGAATTGTGCATATTTTTGAAATCTGTAGCAGTTATTGTTCATTTTATATTTAAATAATGTAAATTTTAATATATAAAATAGGTTTATATTAAAGCAACTAAAATTCGTACATTTACTCTGATAAAACGAAATAAAAATAATGCATGCTCCGTAAACAACGAAAACTGCTCACAAACTTTGGAAACATAAAAAAATGAAATAATTTCTAAACTGCGGATTGACCAGTGGTCTGATGGTTAAATGAGCAATTCTCTATTTCAAAAGAAATTAACAATACTCGAATAATATATATGTTGAAATACAGCTTATGACAGAAGGCATATTTTGAAGAATCAAAATGATGTTAACTTTGATTTTCCGATAATTAAGTTTACTTACTTATCATGATATTATCTTGAACAATGGTTAAAATTTCATTGATCGATTTGTAACATCCATAAAACACTGTGAAAAAATATTAAAATATTTAATTTCTAAAGAAAATACATGATGTATGGTTAATATTTCTGAACTAAGCCACAGTTCTGACGATGGTGTAAGCCGAAATAGTCATCATCCGTATATCATATAATTTCTGTAGAACTAAAATACTTTGCCATTTTTTACCGTGTTGAAATTGTACATCTTAAATGATCAGAATAAATTGTTACATTGTCTTTTTAATAACCAATAAAATCTTAAAGAAAATACATTGAATTAAGTATTTCGACTGAGGGTGCTTGATGGAATTTCAATATCAAATTTGAATTTTTTGAATTTTAGCCTTTTCCATGAGTTTTGTCGCTAACGACCCGGGTTTCGCCTGAACTGACAGTTCAAGGCCATTCGTGCACTTGGAATGCCTGAAGATGCCGAAAGGCGAAACCCGGGTCGTTAGCGACAAAACTCATGGAAAAGTACAAAATTAAAAAAATTCTTATTTGAAAATACATTGAATAATCAACTTATATATTAGTATAGAAATGAATGTTTTGTTGAAAAAACGAATTTTTTATCGTGTAATTAAATCTTAGAATGTAATAGATAACATTACTTTAAGCTAAAAAGGAAGTAAAGTATATAATTTTTTTTAAATAATTTGAGTAATTTGATTAGCTGATAATATCTTTCAATAACTGCTTATATTAGTTATGGTAATTACCAGACTATAGGAGTTGGGGGTGTTGGTTATCAAGAGAAATTTGGTTAGTATGTAATTAATGTTATGTGCACTGTGTTTTCTAAGCAAAAGCAATAATTTTTTAAATTTGTGTAAAAATGGATGTATACCATGATGCGATTAATTTTTCAACTCCCGAATGTATTTATTCATTATTGTGTATAACTTTCTAAGTGTGAGCCCTCAGTGAAAGTGTACGGCTCTGCCACTGGCGTTGCGCCGTATGCTTCCACTGAGGCTTCACTAAGAGAATAATGGCTTAGATTGTTATGTATATTTAATGCTACTTAATTGTTGTTTATGTATATATTTACTGTTACCGAAATGTGGCTAGCGAAAAGGTGTTGTTGTTTATATGTGTTATGCAGGGCTGTAGAGTCGGAGTCGGAGTCGGAGTCGTCGCGGCGTTATGGCCGGAGTCATAATCGGAGTCGGAAATTTTGAAAAGTTTGAACTTTTTATTTTTGCATTTAATATGTCAAATTTGACTTTTGGCCGCATTGATAGGGTTGATATTTAATTGAATACACATAAATAGGAAAATTAGGGAAAAAAGTGACGATATTAACCTTTTTTTAGTCGGAGTCGGAGTCGTATTTTTGGTCAATGTCGGAGTCGGACTTGACCGACTCCACAGCCCTGGTTTTATGCCTAAAATGAGTACAAAGTAGACTAAATATCTTTTACTTGTTTC
Source organism: Himalopsyche kuldschensis (assembly GCA_028554975.1). Taxonomy (NCBI): domain Eukaryota; kingdom Metazoa; phylum Arthropoda; class Insecta; order Trichoptera; family Rhyacophilidae; genus Himalopsyche; species Himalopsyche kuldschensis. The sequence goes on from JAHFWI010000045.1 coordinate 3,881,321, forward strand.
TGAGTAAAACAATTTAACCCTTTACGAATACTGATTTTGGGTGTGCAACACGATGATATTTGATAGATAATTTTAGATAATTTAGATGTCAATCATCTTCGCGTTGAACTCTTATAATGAATTTTTCGTTATTAATTGCATGTAATAAAATTAGTTATGATATTGTCGGAGATAATGGCGTAAATATATTCGTAGATGGGAGCAGATGGCGATCCAAACGCTGGGATAATAATATTCTTTGAATAAGGCTCAGTATTAAGACAGCGTTTACAAAAGCCGCCGCTAGGGGGACAAGAAAAGAAAATTAAATAGTCAACGCGCACAATAGTGGGGCTATTTATTATCTTAAAATTCCGCATAAAAATTAATTATTTTATTAATATCTGAAATAAAGAAATGTAATTGTAGTCGAGTAACCACCGACTTTTATCAAATTGATTTAATTTAATTTTATAGTATTTTACGTCTTCATTATCAATTCATAATGAAAGGAGAAAATAAAGGTTATGCTAGCGCATGACATTTATTCAATCGTTATGAACATGAATTTATCTTATAAAATTACTCTAATATAATGATTCATAGCTTGATAATTTTCCTTCTATTAACTATTGAAAAAGTGACCGCAGTATACACTTTTTGTGTGATTTCAAAGTTATGCGGTTTTTTTTAAAGGAATATTGTTTTTACAACTAAGAGCGTATTATTCGCAACTGCGCGTAGACTTGTTCATTACAACGTGACCTTGGCACGTGCATATTCCCATATTGTATGCGTAGTTGGGAAGTTCAACCGGTGTCGTTTCATTATAAAAGAGGGCTCGTGCCAATACAATGCAGCTCGCGCTCGGCGGGATTAGGCACCCCTGACTGCAGCGGATTGCTTGTGAGCACGACAGTGGGCCTGGTAACACGTCACAGTAACGTTGCGCCAATTATGTGAGACATCCTTAAAATGTTATTTTTTTATAAAATAAAGTACATAAATAAAGATTTTTTATCGTGTTTTTCTATTTTTTGTGCGGTTTTGGGTATACATATTTTATATAGCTTTTTCAAAGATATGCGGTACGCATCTACCGCGCAAAGGTTTATTTTATATGTATACAATTTTCAAAGATATGCGGTTTTTTAAAAATCTATTGAACGCTTATTTTTGTGTTTTCACTATGAAAATCATAGCTTTTTTGTGTGGCAAGAGCTTTGTCCTAGCAATCGGGGGCGGAACGCATCTTTTTTCAATTGAAAAAATGAGATTTGGTATTATCGTTGATTTTGTGCACAACATTTGTTACCATCGAGTTAAAATCTCGTGTGTAACAAATAGAAAGATATTTTTGAAGTGTTTAACGAAAAGACAAGATTTATTATTTAAAAATATAAAAAAAAAAACAAAAACAATAATTTTGATTACTTCTTATGACGGAGTGTTGCCTAAATTTTTATAATAGATGTCAACTGTGATATATACTATGTCGGTTCCATCGTGCAGAGGTCAACGCCGTTATCATCTGCAACGGACTTCTTGGGCTCACAATCAAAACGTGGTACATTATTTTATTTATATTTCAAAATAAATTTAAGCCAAACATTTGCTTTCATCCACTAATACTTATAACTCACACGTTTGGCTTCTTTGCTTTGCTTTTGTTTCAAACGTAATTTTTTCATTATCTGTAAACCATTTATTTTTCACACTGCAAAAGAGATAAATAACAATTTTTGATTTTTGCAATATACACAAATACCGACATATAAAACAATTTAATTCATGAAAAACAAGATTAATTAATAATAAGATATAGTCGTTTTAAGTGTCGCGTTGTCTGTACTCGGATGGAAATGTACCGAGCAAAGTAAGCCCCAGTATTGTTTTACAATAGCGCGTCTAGAAATCTGAATTAAAAAGATACTCTTACTTGCATTATTATATTATTTGTCTTGTATTGAGGGGGTTGAACAGTTACTACATACCGCTTAGCAAAGAAGATTTACGGCAGTGCTGTTTATACGTTGTATTCTGCTAATCGTAGCTTTGTATTAGATCTATACTTGATAAAAAAAAAACGTATTTATATCTAGTATTCATAATTTGAAACGGATGATAAAATATCAAGTCTTTTGATGAAATCGTATTGATTCATCACAACTGAAGTCAATGAATGTATTGATTGAGTAGGCATTTACTCCACCTAGACCTTCATTATAATACGGTAAGAAAAATAACAATGTATTTTAGTTCTACATAAGTTATTTTATATATTTGTTGATAGCTATGTCGGCTTACGCCTTCGTCAGAACTATGTTTTAAACGTGTATTAGATATAGCTTATATACCTATGATAGACAGGGTGCCCCGTACATCCTCTCTTTCTGTTCAAACCATACCAACGTCACATGGAAGAATTTAAATAAGTTTAATTTATTGGTCTAAAGTAATGGTGAGAAAATAATCTGGGTATTTTTTGGGTTTTTTTATCGTGTGAAACCACTTAAAATCTGCAATTTCTTAAGTGCATCTATTTTTAATTTTTAAATTGTTTTTAGTTTATTGCTTGATAAAGGATTTAGAAGAGGTGAAGCGTTAATAGTAATCTGGTCGTTAAGAATTTCATTGGATTGATTATACCTATTAATTTCTAGCTGTTCCAATGCATTTAGCTTAAGGCCTTTATTACAGTACTGAAACAAATCGGGACCGAATTTGGGTCATGTGTTTTTTCTGTGAGATGATTTGCATATTGTGAATCAGTTTTTTTATTGTTAAAGGATCTAACATGTTCGTTTGCCCGGGTCAAGATTTTTCTCCCGGTCTGCCCCACATATACTAAATCACATGTACCGCAGGTCATCTTATAAATATATACCGCTTCTATCAAGTTTACTAATCCTGTCTTTACTATTTTTAAGGTGTGTGCCTAAATTATTATTAACTTTAAATGCCACATTTACTGAGTCTTAAATCTCGTGGTGAATTTTTTCACTAATACTCCCTAAGTAGTTAATTGATTTAAAGAAGCGGTTTTCTTGTAATAAGTTAGGGTAAATAAGTTTTCTAGCTAGTTTTAATCGTTTTTTATATAATAAGTTGGTTTGAATGATTGTTTTTGACAACAAACCAAAAGATTTAATTTAGGATTTCTTCTACAGGTGCTTGATGGAAATTCAAGATCAAATATGAAAATTTTGAATGATTAACTCACCATTGTTTATACCCTTTCAAAAAATAGCATTAATCATAAATTCAAACACGGACAAACCTCACCAACTGTATTCATCGGCATTTTATTATCTGGTCATGTTTGATGGAACTACTAGTTCTGAGGCGCGTTAGCGTCAAAGTTCTTCCCGTCTCCTTTGTCTCTAAGCTAAGTTTGCGTAGTCATACTTAATTCTCTTCTCATCGTTGCTGACAGGAGGATGCGATCGCTATTGTTTTAAGCAATCTTTGGTGAAGCCAGTTCAAGAGGTAAGCTTACTTTATCTTTTTATCTATGGAGTGTTACCGAGAGTAATGGTTCACGGTCTAAATCGATTCTCAGATGTTTTTCGTCTTAATTCTACAGGTAAGTTATTTTTGGATAGCGGTGATGGCCTACTGTCTTGCGAAGGTCCTTTAGAGGTTTCACGAACGAGTTCCCAAATACTGGGTATCCTTAAATCTCTGTGTTATAGCTAATAACAAACTATTTGCCGTGAAGACTTATTTTGAATAATCTGCTGTCTTCAGATGTTTTTGGTGAGCATAGGCCTACAATAGGCGTACACCATAACTGGACAAGTTACTGTTGCAAAAATAGAAGTTTACTTTTAAGGGAAAGTTTGCTCATAGCATTAAGTATAAATCAGGGCTGAAAAGTCGGTAAAAGAAAGTTTGAATCCGACTCCAGCATTTACCAAAACCACAACTACAACTCTGACTCCGACATTGACCAAAAACACGACTCCGACTAAAAAAGTTGAATATCGTCACTTGTTTTTGCCTTACTTTCCTATTGATGTGTATTCAATTAAATATCAACCCTAGCAATCCGGCCAATAGCCAAATTTGACATATTATATGAAAAAATAAAAAGTTCAAATTTTTCAAAATTTCCGACTCCAACTCCGGCCAAATTGCCGCGACGACTCCGACTCCGACTCCACAGCCCTGGTATAAAGTAAAACTTGAGTTTTGTAGCCCTTTGTTTGGCGCTTTTTAATCGAAATGTGTTCGTTAAACTAAAGTCTACTATCAAAGGTAAGTCTTACATACTTGACTGTATTGGACTTTAAGGTCAACACTGGGTCTATCTTGGGACCCATACCGTATAACATATACATCTACAACATGGGTCGTCAACCTGATCCGTACCGCCGTCTAGTGGGCGGTAAAAGCTTCCGTGTAGGACGGTGGGCGATTTTTGCTTTTACCCCAAATGTTTACACCTAAATATAGAATGGATTGAAAGATAGCGACGATGGTGGGTGGTAAGGAAATTTTACTATTAAAAATAAGTAAAAGTAGGCAATTGCCATAAAAAGGCTTACGACTTTTGATCTGCAACATTCCTATAGGAAAGGAAAAGCCACACAATTATAGCCCAGTATACGGATGATAAGGCCATTGTGGCAAAAGCGCAGTTGCACACGTTTAATAAGTTACTGATAAAAAGTCGACTGGTGTGACAACTGGAGATTTAAAATCAGTGCGGAACTTTGCTTATTAAATCTCCATGAAACAGCAAGTTTCGTACGTGCCATGGAGCATCACATATTCTCCAGATTGAACGATTAACTCAAAAGTTTTTTTCGCCATTACTATTCAGAGATAAATGATCTACGAGCATAATATTCAGTTACTGTCATTTAAGTTACAAGTATAGTTTTAACGCCAGGTATTAACTGATTGAAAAGCAGCAAGTAACATCGATGCCGCAGTCCAGACGTCTGAAGGCTTTCATTGTGAGGCTTTCCACATCCGGCGAGCGTTTAGTCGTCGTCGTTTTACACCATCTTGTCACAGGCGACGGCATGGATATAAAACTCAGGTATCCCAGCCAAGTTAAGCGCCGGTGAAAAGTTTCAAAAATCGAATAATTCAGGTACACATAAACTACAAATTATATGAGAATTGTATGCGTGAGAAGACTATTGGAAACAGATTATTTGTTTTTTTTTTGCGATGAAGCCACGTCATTTTATATCAAATCACCTCTGCAGTACAGCTATTGTAAAACATTGCTCTAAAAAAGGGACATACGGGTTGAACGGTTGGCAAATATGTTTTCTTTAAATGCAATCATCTTTATAAAAAATTAAAAAGCGTTTTTTGTACTTATTTCACAATTAATTTACTAAGATCAATACCGGTTTCACTCATCAATTGATAATAATACCAGAGCTGTGGAGTCGTTAAAATCGACTCCAGCATTTACCAAAAACACGACGCTGACTCCAACATTGACCAAAACCAATCAAGACTATAACTCTGTACTGATGTATATTCTTATAAGTTGAAAACACGATAAGCGAAACCGGTCCTGGTCTCAATTAAGTAATTGTCGAATAAGTACAAAAAACGTTTTATTATTTTTTCAGATAATGCCTTTCCTCTTCGTATTGACAGTGAACGATCAGCTATAATTATTTATTATTAGAACCATACGATTGAGTTGCCGCCATTTTCTCGCGTCAGATATTTCACGAGAGTAGATTTATAAATGGCTGTATGACACTAGCAGCGAAGATGGCTGTCAGATACATATACTTCTCCGATCAAAGATGTATACAAGTTGGTTTTTCCCACCACCACCCGTTGTGTATATGCAGCCAATGTTTCATGGCCACCTTTCACAACGCTATCGGCTTAGAAAAAGGAATTTACCCCTCACATTCATGAGCAGATCTGCACGGGACTGATTTTGAACCATGCACTAAAGTGCTTTAAAATAGAAAATAATAATAAAATAAATTGGAGTGACTAGCTCAGCCACTGAAATCATTTTGATACAGAGTATCCTGTGTATAATCCGTATACTGAGAGCCCGTCGTGTTAGACGAGTATATTGACTCTAGTGAAGAATCGAGATTATGTCGATCCCCGAATAAATTTGCAAATTTTTCAAATGCAATAAAGTTAGCCTTAGTTGCAATCAAGTCAGCGTGGCCTATTGGGCCCGTGTGAGGACGGACCACAGCAAACAGTTCTGCTCGTTCGGAATTAATTTGGGGTCAAAGATGTATAGTAGAAACTAGGTCACACTTAAAATTTTCTCAATTCAATCAACAATGCTTTTTTCATATCCAACTACCTGTGAAGAGCTGCAGCCGCCTTCTACAACTAAAATGACGCCATTTTAAAAACCAGGCGACCCACCATCTTGTCGAGTTTCCCGCCTCTGCGTATGCGACAGGTGGATGAGTCGACTTCCGGCGCGCGAAGACAAACTCTCGAGGCAGGATTGCGCGGGAAATAATGTGCAGCATGACGTCACTCAGGTGAATAGCTCCTATCTCGATTGTAACTTTGAAGCGATGGGACAATGGAATGAAAGGAGGCGGGTTTGGTTTAGTTTGTGCTTTGTTTCTGTTGAGCATATTGCTTGCCAAATCTATTGTTGATATTCTGGTACACTATATTATTCTCATTTTACGTGAGGAGATGTAACCACGATACCGCTTTTGTTGGAATATGTCTAAACTTTTAAAATGTCATATTCGTTGTAGTTCTACCTTGAATATATCCATAGTAAATTTACCACTTTTTTATTCCATTAATTTAGTCACATCTTTTGTCTCTCTGTGATTAATCTCTTTGATAAAGAATATTGTCTCAATATACTTATCAAGGAGGCGAATTTTGCGTCACACTAAGTTACACAACAAGTGGAATTTTAAAAAAAAAATCTTTATATCAAACAAATATTTTAGTAAAGTAGACGTCCATACATTGAATACATCGATTCATTTTTCCAAATAACAATTGAAAATAAATATGAGTATTGATTGAGTAGGCTAATTTTCATTATAATACGGTAAGAAAAATAACAATGTATTTTAGTTACTACATAATTTTTTTGTAGAACTAAAATTCATTTTTATTTTTCTTACGAAACATGATTATTTTGTTAGTCACAAAAAACTTTCAAAATGACATCATTTCATTCAACTTACCTTCTATCTTTATCGTTTATTTACCAAAGATATAGGATAGATTAAAGGATATGAAAAACTAACCTTAAAAATACAACTAATGTCAAAATGTATGATTTGTTAAACAATGCGGTTTTGGGAGCGAATAAACAAAATGTTGCATAAAATAAATTGTATTTCAAGTTTAATACTAAGCTGTGGATATGTTTTACTTTGTTCAACTGAGAGTCACATTATCCATGTAAATAGGTTTCAGACAAGGTTATCAATTGTCCTTATTTGCCAGACCTTGGAAGAAGAAATCTAATTGTCAAACTTTTACCAACAAACAGATGAAGCGAGACTTTTGAATATCTCAATTCCAGAGATGTCGTTGGTCATGATAGATACTATCACTAAACCACCATTGCCTGGTATTAAACAATGCTAGAATAAACATATATGCTATTTGATACAATGATATATATTATGATAGAATAATATATATATATTAACCAAAAATTCACTGACTAGAATTGATTAAAAAGAACAGAATATATAATCGAATATATTACGACTTTTCTTGTCCCATCCCAATACCATTACTCACTAAATAAGATAGATTGAGAGATTGAAAATCATAAGGGATTTCAAATTATAAATTTTCTCGAGATATCCGAGATTCCCCCCCGGTTCGTGGTGCAGTGGTTAACGTCCAGACTGAAGCCCTTGTAGAGCAGTTTTTTCAGTCGATTTATCTGTTCAAAGGCAATGGATGTTTTTGTTGTTAAAAAACCCCTACCCATCCTTCCCATTCCAAAATAAGCCAACCGCAAATCCTGTATTAGTCCTCGTATCCTTTGAATCAATATTCTTTTCAAAAAAGAGAGGCTTGATAAACCGAGTAACAAGCAGTTCGTATAAAATAAACATATGTTGAGATCAACTCCGTCAGGGGTCCTTGTTCTCCACGTTGGTAGAAGACATGTTAAAAATCGATACACTGTATTGGAATTCCATAGACTGTGTTACCGCCCAAAGTTGTCGAGCACTCAGAACGAACTCGGGCGATCTTTAACGTCACCTCAAACAATGGTTTAAGACCAAAACAATTAAATTCACGCGAATAAATTCACTTTAAAGTTAGTCTAGACATGTCATCCTACTGACGAATGGACAGCGCCGTCATAACTCATGGCAGTTTGCTGGTTTTTCAAGCCACGCGCGGTAACTCATTGACGCCCTTTCAAATCTTTTTGTTTTTTTCTCTAAATTATTCAGTTATATGTTCGAAAAAACTCAAAGTCATACATGTTAAGGTCTTTTGACAAAATGACTCATAAAAGAAAAAAGCAAGAGAATTTCCGTTCGACAGTGTGCGGCCACAGCCAAATTTTACTTGAGAACCACTGCTCTAAAGTCGACAGTCGAGTCGCTCTTGCCCCTCGGAAGGCAAGAGAATCGTTATATAATCGTTTTGGTCCTGCGCTTTAATGTAATTGTGTTTCTGTTTTTATTTTGAGTAAATAAACTAGCCGACTCTCAGATAGAGTAACGGCCCATAGAATACCGAGCGAAATCTTTTCCTCAGAAGATACTTGTCCTCCCATCTTAACCCTAAGTTCCTTTACCGAACGCCTTGGACGGATGCTGTCTTTCTTTGACTAAATGAGACGACAGAACCTGGTAGTTTCAACTGCACATTCAGATAGGAAATAGTTTTCTTGAGCAGAGCGATTGTTGTATTAGGTAGCTAACTTCACTCAATAGTTTCCAATCGATTTGTGTCCAAAGGAATGATGAATGTTTTGTTATGTTTAATTTTCTTCCCACTTTTATAAAAACTGTTAAGAGAATGATAAGATAACCAGTATTTTCATAACCCTGTATTCCTCTGTCAAATATCAAATTGATCCAATGTATTTGATTTGTGTAAGTGTTAAACTGTTCCACAAAATAGAACATATGTATGTACATTATATTGAGGCTGACGATCAATGTATCAATATGTGGAAGGTTCTAGAACATTGTGTTGATTTCTAGGCGTGTTTGTTAAAACGCAATAAACGATATTGAGAACATTAACCTGTGGTGCAATGACACCTCATTTTGATTATATGCAAATAGACGATCGTGATGCATTTATCTGTATGCAGCGACGGGCCTACCAGCTATGCAGATTGAATATAATTACAACGTAAACATTAATTGTTCTTTGTCAATTAATATTTTTTTACAAAGGTAACATGAACTGAAACAGGTGAGTTTTTAAATAAATTAAACACATTATGAAAGACTACTTTCGCGTTTATCCTGATAAAGATCAGGACCGGTTTGAACAGAACCTGATATTTGTCGGAATATGTTTGAAAGTAGTACTATAAAATGTGTTTATTTATGTAAAATAATACCTTTCCACGAAGAAGTGACAATTAACACCTTACATGTGATTCGATGAATATTTCGCACGACAGAAATTATTATTTTTTTGCCGGAAAACACAATATTACGAGAACTGGGGGTCACTTTAAGATGTTAACTGTCACTTATCAGTGAAAAGGAATTATTTAAATAAATACAACAAATTATATAATACTACTTCCACATAAATTTATTCTGAAAAAGATCATGACTAGTTTCGCTTATTGCGAGAATTGACGAATGATGATCACATCGGTTGTATCAGTTAAAAATGCTCGCAATGAGCAAAACCGTTCGTGACTTATCTGAATATATGTGAAAGTTTTATTATAAAATATGTTTAATTTTTTTAAATAATACTTTCCACCAAAAATTGATAGTTATCAGTGTTAGTACAATGCTTAAGAAGTGCAAAATATGTATTGATAGGCCATCAAATGAGAAATAACATCCTAGTTACCAAGGTAATTAAAATTCCGTAAACAAAGTGTTAATACGTTAGAAGAGATTATATTTATGGGAAGAAAATGACAGCCAAGGAAACTGTGATGTATTCGATGGAACTATGTATAAGATAACATTTGGAGAATTTTTGAACTATATTAATATATTATTAGAATTTACTATTAACTGTTTATTCTTGAATTGATATTGACTCAATAGCAGGGCTGTGATGTCCGGGTTTTTTGACCAGAGTCGGAGTCGTTGCGGCGTTTTGGCCGGAGTCGTATTTGGAGTCGGAAATTTTGAAAAGTTTAAACTTTTTATTTCTGCATATAAAATGTCAAATTTGGCTATTGGCCAGATTGGTTGGTTGATATTTAATTGAATACACATAAATAGGAAAATTGGGAAAAATCGTTACGAAATTAAACTTTTTTTTAGTCGGAGTCTTGTTTTTGGTCAATGCTGGAGTCGGATCCGTATTTTTTTAACGACTGCACAGCTCTACTCAAAAGTAGTTTATACTCATATGGTTAAATAAATCATAATATTATAACCAAATTCCTTTTCTATACAATGTTTAACTAACGTGCAATTTCCGTGAAAATTTTTCTACGAATCAACACTACCATCTGCTTTCCAAAAAAGAATTCATTGTCTTCATTGGTCAAGTGTTTGTTTCTTAATTTTAAAAAATGACAAATATTTCTAGCATGAAATTAGCTACGTGTTACCAACAAAACAAATGAACGCATTAATGTATGAAGTGCGGTAAGTATGCAAGTCGACACATGTTTGTTTAAAGATATTAGAGTTAGCATACTGATTACCTTTCAATTTCAACATCAACATTATAACACGCAATAACATACAGAGTAAACAAGAGCTTGTCATACTTTAGGATATTGTATGAATACATGGATGCACGTTTGTGATTCAAAACATCGGTTGATATAATTCAGTGTTGAGTGAATGTTTACATCGTGATTTAAATGCAGACCCTTCACTTCATCAAGATCTTTGAATTTCTTCGTCTACTCACCTAGTATGGGTTTAGAGCTCTTGAAGAATGTTACCCATTCATCTAATTTGAAATAATATTGTAGCATGGACAGCTTGCTTTCATGACTTCGTTTATATCCCAACATTGTATCGTGTATAGTTCTGAAGACACCATACATCATACGCAGCTCGAATGACAAAACATATTACTTTAAATCTCACAATTTCTTTATACAGATACTATATACAAAGATTTCTGATTAAACTGCATAACAGGTCGTAAAACATACATTTTGTAATGTTCTACCAATGTAATTAGGTATTTATATTAAATAAGCAGAGATCAAAAGTGTTCCTTGAGCCACAGCTTAAACAATGACAGTTAAACTGAAATATTTCTAGCAAGACAACGTGCCAGTAATAAAGATACGATCGATAAACTTTACTGAAGCGGTATTTATAACTTTATACACCCATCCCTTGCTTAGCACGGAAGATAGGTTCTGCTAGATCACCGTGCTAAGCGAGACTAACAAATGTATGAAAAAGAGAGGATAGGTTCTTTTTTAGAAATATTAAAAAAATTGGTAGATAGGACCCAATATTTATTGAAACATTATGAACACAGATAAAAGATATTATTCAATGTCACTCTCACTAGAAGATATTAATACGGGGATTTTCCTTCTTTTTATTGGACGAATGTCATCATCACAACAACTTTCGATTACATTTTCTGTTATGTTCCGTCGACGTTCAGAAAAATCGGTATTCCGCGATTGTTCTTTATTTTTTGATATTCTTGAAAATTTCCTCATATTTGTGCAACGCATTGTTTAATTTCTCGTTGAAATTTCAAACCTTTTCTCGTATAGTGGAGCCGTCCATAGGTAATCCTTTTTGGTTATTATTCTCTATCCAAATCGCCAGAGCTTTTTCCATTTTTTCTATGTTTGCATTGCGTATGCGATTCGTATGTTTCGCACTTATTAAAGATCCCTCGATTACACTTGCTCTAATTTTTTCTTCACTTTTTTTAATCGTTCTAATCGTTGCTTTAGGTTCAAACTATTTTTTTTTGCATTCTCAGCCGGACTCTGTCCATCTCGAAGACGATCCAAAATTTGAATTTTTATCTCTAGAGAAATTATTTTTCTTGTTAATTTTGGCTTCGACATAATAGGTCTAAGAATGTATTATTAAAACAAAATTATTCCAATAGTAAAAATATTAGAAATAAGAAAATTATACCTTGAATATTTGTCAAATTACAAATATTCGGCTGCTCGAACTTAATGAATGATCAACAGAGTGGGCAACGAGAGACTAAATGTCTGATGTATTGTTTTACGTATTTCAGTTTCTTTTTTTAACATTCAAAATGGACAGTTGTCGTCCAGATTACCCTACCCGTTATTTTTAGAAATAACTGTTTTTGAAAGTACAATTCAAACTTTATTAGTACAATTCAAACTCTACGAAAGTTTATATACAGTAAAACCACCTATAATATAGCGTTTCTCCATATACAGAAGAGTCTTAGTGCGCATATGAAAGTCCCCCGTATAGCGGTCCCCTCGTGAGCGTGCTTTTTTTTTTTACAAAAAACAAACATTTCCAAGGTCAAATAAGAATTTTCATAAATATTTATTTTATAAGCGTAGACTAAAAAAATATTTGTTAATTTTATAAATCAAAGATAGAAATATAGTGTTTATTACCAATTCATTATTATTTTCTTGTTTTCTCTGTACTAAATAAAATATCAAAAAACACTCTATGATGTTTTCTCAAAAGAGTCACTAACTGTCTTTTTTCTTGGAAAGGAAGAGTTAAAAATGAACGAAAGCATGAGTTAATTATTATGTTGATCTCACATTTTGGAAGCGGCGTTGGCAAGATCAACAACTCTGATTACATGGATGTAATTAGTTGCTATCAATAAACTGTATTTGTTTATTCACCCGTTTTTTTAATGAAGCCAAACAGTCGAATATGCGTATGCCGACACGTCCACCTGGACGACGTGACGAAATGCCTCGATTAAAAAACGCACGCACGTTTAATGTTGTTTTTTTTATTATTCGCAAATTGGAGTCACCGGCGGGACATAAGGTAAATGCACTAGTAGTTGACCTTTTGAGAATAAAATGGCCCTAAATAAGAAATGCAGATGCGGGATTGCTATAAATTGTAAAGTTCAGACAAGTTAAGGCATCTGTGGTCGGAATGAGCCACTAACACATCACCATATAGCCAATGGAGTGCCAGGGTGGCCATTTGAAGACAACACATAGCGAGGATAGTGTATTATTACAAATTTCTTAACTGATCAATCTAGAAACGGTGTATACCTTGTTCCTGAACCATCCATTGCTACTTTATTCAACCAAGAGTGGTGTGACAGAAACCCCTGAGACAACTATGAAAGAAAGTTCACTATAAAGCCTCGTAATAAGACAAGGTCAACTACTGGATTTTTCAATATGTGAGATGGTCAACTACTGAAACAGGAACATGGCTTTAAATAATTTAAACACAACTTTTTTAAGCAGGCCCTTTCGTAATTTTTGTTACATAATATTAATTAAGACATATGATCCAATATGAGTATACTTACTTTGCCATCATTCGCTACAATGCTAAACCTTAATCGTTATTTTTGTTGAAAGTTTCTCTTAAACGGTCAGCTACTGGTACATTTACCTTAATTGTGAAATCTCTGCGGGATTTTCCACTTGATATAGGCATACACCAAAAATTTCACAGATAAGATGACACAGAAAAAATGTATTCATTTTCAGTCCATAGATATCCAACGTTTTTTTATATAATGACCATTTTTTCATATACATAAATATCGGTGATGTTTGGGCATAGCTTGATGGTCGATATTTTTGGATATGAATTTGAAGTTATGGTCATAGTTCATCCCGTTTCCTTTGTCTCTGAATTTAGTTTTTATCACTTGTAAGCTATTCACTGTCAATACTTGGAAAAATGGCTTTATATTACAACATTTTCAGAACGAATTCAACAGTGAATTTATTTAGATCAGGACCGGTTTCGCATACCACGAGCATTATTAACTGCATGCTTACGATGAGCAAACTTGATCTAAATAAATTCAATGTGGAATAAGTATGCAAGTTGAATTCCCTTCCCATTGCTTCTGACAGGAGGTTGCGATCGCCACAGTTCAAGAGATCAGCTAACTTCGTTTCTACCTATGGGGGGTCAGAAAAAAGAATGGCTCTCGGTCTATAACGATCCTCTGATGCCTACTCGTCATAATTCTGCAGGCAAGAGATCATTGGGTTACAGTGATGGCGTTTGGGTATAGCCTGATTGTTGTTAGATAATTTAAGATATAATTTTAGTTTAAATATTTTAACTCGTGAATAACTCGTAAATTTATAGTATTGTTTATTTTATTTCACTTATTTTTTTCATAGTTTGAATATTATTTCTCTAGTTATCAGGTTATGCACAAACAACACCGATATATTTGACAATTTTCTTAGACTGCTATTGTAGTAACTATAAAGAAACTATTTTTACGAAAATTGGTTGCTATTCAGTCGCTCAACTTTTGTTTTCGGTAAAGGCAAAGAAAGGATAGAATAACGTAGTACATAGTTAAATAATCGTTCTAACTACTTTGTTAACTGTGTGCCCATTTCAAGGATCGGATAGGAGTTTGGTAAGGACACTTTGACAGTGTTCAAGCCTTAATAATAATAAAAAATACATTAAAGGTGACAACGCATAATAGCCAAGGCGCCAGATATTTTTTTTTATATTTCAAGAAGAAGGATTTCTAGAAAACGTATACTCAAGGTCAGTGGCGGCTGGTGACAGAGTATTAGGGAGTACAAAAAAAGATTCAACTATTTTTGCAAGAGTTCTTTCCTATTCATTGGATTTTAAAACACTTCTATAACATGGACTTTCAATTCAGATGTTCGCAATACCAATGGAGTGCCAGTCTTATAAATTTTTGTTGGTCCGTAGTACGGAAAAATAGTTGAATCTTTTTTTGTACTCCCTAATACTCTGTCGTCAGCCGCCACTGCTCAAGGTCTCTAATACCAACATTTATTTCAAATTTGAATCGTTTGGATTTTGTACTTTTCTATGAATTTCTCCTGGTTTCACCTTTCGGCATCTTCATGCATTTCAAATGCACGAGTGTACTTGAAATGGTGGAGTATAAAATTCAAACGATTCAAATTTGGCATTGGAATTCCATCAAGCACCTTCAGTCGAAATCCACACATATTGAATTTCATATTGACCTTACCGATACTTGAATCCAAAACTATCTAACCTAAAGAGGATTGTTTGACCACATAAGCCGACAGCATTCAGCTAGAAATCCTTAAAACCATTGAAAATCAGTTTATGAAAAATACCAGGAACCAAACCCGTATTCACAGCCTCAAAGTATGATAAAATGATAAAGTCCACTCCGCAGGACAAAATACTAATTAAAAAACTACTACACACACAATGCGTTTCTCAATACTTTTTTTATTACCGAGATTTTTAATTTTGGTTTATTAATTGAGAACAAATGTTTAATATAGTCAGTTAAAATTAAGTATATACGGCGTCAGTCGACAATCAATTTAATTTGCATAATATAATGTATGGAGACGTTGCAAAAGGATTCGTTGACCCCTTAGAAAGTGTCAAAACAAGAGGCGTTCGCGCCCAAATATTTACATATTTTTAACGGCCCCCCACTATTACGTAATTGTTTTACTTTCATATGTTTGGAACCGTTGGTTTTTTTTGAATTTGGAAGGATTGCTCAGAAATAAAAGAAATACAAGTTATGGATTCTTAATTCGAATTATTTTCAAAACAATATCTGAAGTGGAACAATCGATAAATTTAAATTGGGGAAACATTCTTAAAAAAGATATAACATGTTAAGCGTATTTATAAAATATAATTAATTATTTATATACCACTTTCAATTCAGTTGTTTGAATTAAACTGAAGCAATAAATTCTTATATAAAGCAAATATTGACCGGTGGCATTTCCACCTGGAATATTTATAATACTATTTGTATAATGATAAATCACGTACTTTTTTGTAGATACAGTCGAAACCTCGATTCTACGTTTTTTAAGGGGCCGTATAAAACAAACGTTATATGCGGGAAACGATGAATGCGGGAAAATTTTAAATATGAACTAAATGCCAGGACTATAGAAAATGAACGCACCACGCGGGAAAACGTATAATGCGACAACGTAAGATCGGGGTTCCAATGTATTGCTCAGTTTCTTAGAATATTAAGTGATATTTATTTTTTCATAAGTTTTAACGCCTACGACTTTGATTTCGCCTTTCTGTATCTTTAGACCAAGACAGAGCGATCAAATAAAAACCTAATCTTATTCACAATTTTAAATTTTGAATTTCCATGAGTTTTGAGTTTTGTAAACTGACGAATGTCTCCATGACCCGACTCTACGTCTGTTCAACATTATTCGTGCACTTGAAATACCCGAAGATGCCGAAAGGCAATACCCAGGTGGCTAGCGACAAAATGAATGGCAAAGTACAAATTTCAAGCTATTTAAATTTTAAATTGAAACTCCAAAAATATTTTTCAGTCAAAATCTTCAATTATAAGTCAATATTACTTCATCATCCTGTGTGAAACAAGCTGACATGGATCTTGGCTTCCAATGGCTCCATACAGCTTTCCTAGCCCAGCCTAGCGTTATAAATAATATAAATCATTAAAAGAACCTTTTTTCCGATAATTAAACTATTTATAAAATTTTACTTATTTTCGTTCGCCGTTCGATAGTTGACGAAACCTTTCAAATGAGGTTCGCAGTGTCTATGATCGATAGCTTTTTTGGTAAACCCGACTGACGAACAGAGAATGATGTCATTTTACCATTCAGCTTTTCCATTTTTATTTAATTTGCAAAAATATTAATTTCGACACATTTATACCGATTCTAATTTATGCATTTTTACAAGACATTTTAAACACTCGGTGAATAAAAGACATTAAAAAGGCATAGAAATCATTTATTTCGTCACAAATTCTGCCCACGTATATCTTAAATTTTCATTCATTAAATCAGTAATCGATTACAACAAGAATATCGGCTAGTTCTAGGTATTTCATAAAGATTTAAACAATTTACAGTATGTACATATAATATATAGTGTAACAGTAAATCACAAAAGTTAACCAAACTTAAAATGCTATTACTCCTTCACAGTACTAGATTCGTCGATAACTTCGAAGTAACACATATTAGACTTCGTTACGCAACTAGTTGAATTACAATTTTAATTCAATAGTTTCCATTAAAGTTGGAATAAAACATTTTACAAAATACATACCTATATATGTATATACCGGTGTAGTTTGGACATAGCCTGATAAGCTATTATTCAAAAAGTTTAGTAAATAGATAATTATTTATTTTATAAAATAAATAATTTTAGATTTTATTTTGCTGTAAATATTCTTCTGTATCATATTTTTGAATAAAAAATTTTGCAGTTTTAAGGTTATGCACAAACAAAACCA
The DNA here is from genome assembly GCA_028554975.1 of Himalopsyche kuldschensis. NCBI lineage: Eukaryota > Metazoa > Arthropoda > Insecta > Trichoptera > Rhyacophilidae > Himalopsyche > Himalopsyche kuldschensis. Next base: position 3,898,874 of record JAHFWI010000045.1, read on the forward strand.
ATATATTTTTTGATAACGGTAATAATTCACCGGGTCCGTGGTGCAGTGGTCAACGTCGTTGGCTACCTTTTCGTACCGCCCGGATACGATTCCCGGTACGAGCAGATTCCTCAGTCGATAAATCGATTCTGCTCAGAGGCAATGGGCAATTAAAAAATACCTTCCCACCTTTCCGATCCCAAAGAGCGACGCATAGTGACAGCGACTAACTAACCACTAATCCTGTCCTAGTCCTCGTATCCTTTCCATCCTTACCCTCTTCGAAAAAGAGAGGTTGAGCAACTGAGTAACAAGCATTTATCGTAGAAAATACACATGTAGAAATAAACTCCGTGAGGAATCCATTAGCTCAAAGTTGGGTGCGGACTTGAAATACAAGTGAAAAAATCGATTAATTCATTTTCATCGTAATTATGTTTCACATCAATTTTTGCACAGCCTAAAGGACGAAAGTAGTTTTGAATGAAAATACTGCTCAAAATTAAAAGGGGTATTAAATCTACACTGTGTGACAAAACTTATTGAACCTTAAGTCCTTTTGGTTATTCAACTATTATAGATCTATCTATCTACATATCATTATTGTTTATGATTAATCAAGAACGGCGGTCAGTGGATATTGACCTAGCATGTCTAGAAGAGAGACGACTTTTAAATAAAAACCAGTTACAAATAATACAACATTCTCAATTAACTTTATATAAAATAAACAAACAAACTGCGCGAAAGTCAATGCAAATTTAATGTAAGAAAACACATTTAATTATCCTGACCTTCTCAAACTTTGCGACATTCAATCCGATGCATCGTGTTGAACAATATTTTGTTTATTTCTTTAATTTGTCAGTTGTTGGAAAGAGAAGTTTTTTATTGTTATGAAATGAATTTAATGGTATTATCTTTGATTATCATGGTTTACTTTTTTGCGAACTCAGGCAGGATAATAAGGTTAAATAGATTTAAACGATATTTTTGGGATATTCTTGTTTGAATTTTCTTTTTATCAATAATTTTTAAAATGTTCACCAGCTTAATTTGTAAAAAAATAAAATGGTGCATTATTTTGACTTGCGTTAAATTTATTGATTCATAAATGGATGGTTAAATTTTTCAGTAGTGTCTATAAGCATTTAAATCGTTTGAATTACTTGTACTTTTCGATAAGTTATTCTTTTCACTGATATCTTTGGACATTTCAAGTGCGCTAGTGAACTTCAAATGCTTGAAGATATCGAATGGAGAAACCCTGGTCGTAAGCGATAAAAGACATAGAAAAGTAAAAAATCAAACGATTCAAATTTGATATTGGAAGTTAAAATATTCAAAAATATAAACATGTCAATATTCTAAATGAATTAAATAAACAAAACACATTATATGGTACTATTTCCACATACATTCTGATAAAGAACATGACCGGTACGCACACTGCGAGAATTTTCTGAAATATGTCATGAATGTGATGAAATATTAGTGAATAAAGCTTATTTATTTAAAGAAGAGAATAAAAGACAAGGCACAACGAACAATTGGTTTAATAAATGTAACACGAAATTAAATATAATGATACATAAGTATAGTAAAATGATCAGTAAGAGACTTCCATACGATACTTTCTTAATTCAAAGTGAGGCGACCTCGATCTCGACTCTCTCGTAAATCGAGAGGGAGCTTAGGATCTGACACTCGGGATGAGGATGTTAGGGATCGGAGTAGGAGAAAGTAGGAGGCTCTTATAATGAAAGAAGATCTAAAGCGTTACGGGATGCGATTAGCACACAAAGTTTATTGATAACGAATGTAATACACAGAATTTATACATTTGAAAAATTTACATTATTAATACAAGTTGATTTTAAAAAAAGAACACTGAAGCTAGTTAAGTTAGTAACAAAAGGCATGGATTATTGTCAATTTTTCATCCATTACCATACAATTCTATACAATCCTGAAATAGAGAAAAAGAAAAAAAAAGTGTTTTGACTTCGCCATCTCCGATTTGTTAGACAGATTTCTTACAAAGGTCCATATATGTTTTATATTGTAAATGAGCAAGATATAAAAAATACCGGTTGAATTTTTTGGCAATCATTGTGATATTTACTACTCATTTCTAGTTCAAATATCATTTCATTTTAGAGAAAATACTAGAGAGTACAATCTTAAATTCTGGAATAAACCTGCGTGGAAATATTTTCTCTCTGCTTCCGATGGGTCACGTCCCACAATTTGACTGTCGCTGCGTTATGTCGCGAAACTGCACCCACTCTACTAAAAGTAGCGAAACAAAACTAGGGCGACCATATAAAAGAGATTGTATGGGTTCGCGGGCCGGCAGTTACACATCATTTACGCGATAGATAATATCAAAAACTATCTTAAACAGTGTGAATAAGGTGTGCTTGAAAAACAATATTTCATTACAAAGTGAGACATTTAATTTTTTTAAATTTGCAGTGATATTTAGATTTAATTAGTGTTTTACACATATGACATTAATACGACCATTTTATCAGCATCTTAAGAATTATTTTTTCATATAAAAAAAGAAAACATATTTCAAATGGTCACACAAATTGAATTGTTCCAACATATAAATTGTGGAATTCTTTCGACATCTTTTTATTATTATTTTTTACTGCCAGAACATTATTTATTAATCAAGTCGGAACTTACTCGTTTGATCTTTTTACCTCTTTTCACATTGCAAACGCAAATTATAATTTGTGATCTCTGTTCTGTTCTGAGTAGTGAATATATTAATAATAAATCTCGAAACTAAATGGAGTTGACACCATATAGTATAAATTCATCCAGGAATGGCAAGGAACAAAAATAGTACTATTCAATGAAATCACATACGTGTTTGGGTAAATCTGACAGCTCTAAATTATTTCTTCTTGAAAATCTTATATATAAAACCGAAACGGCGTATGTATGTCTGTGGGTCTGTAATTCCCTTTTGCATTGTTGGTCGTTAAGTTGCTATAAAAACGAATATGAAAGAAAATATCTTTGAATTTTTATCGGCGAAGACATTTAGTCAAAATGTAATAAATTAGTCTTCTACTGAACTCTTCCCGGCTTTTATTATTAATAATAATGTTTATTATTTACGTGAAGGTATTATTTGACATTTCTTTGAGAGCAAATTAGATTTTTTAATGGGCGAAAATGGGGCTGTCATCAAATTAAATAAAGTTTGTGATTTTATATTTTAACTCTATTTTGGATGTTAAATTTTGTGATATAATTATGTCGAATGATATAACATTAAATAATTATTGGTCGCTTAGTCCGAGCGACGCCGGGTAGCAATACTAGTATATTATATTTTAATACTTTGACTATATTTTTCCTTTATGTTTATATTTCTGTTCAAAACAATGGAGTTTTCGCAATGTCATTCATTCTATAATTAAATTTGACTTCGAATAAAATCACTGCTTCAAAATTGAACTAAACATATATGAGGAGCTAATTTTCAAAAGTGGACAAATCCATTTGTTGAAAAACTGAAAGTGTGAGATATTTTCATTACTTTTTCCTCATAAATTTGTAAATACTATCAATATTTTTAATATTTGTTTCAAATTAAGTAATTACGGATAATATGTAAGAATTCATACTTTTCTATGTGAATAAAAAAGGTCTCAAAAGATTAATCTAAAACTGGCAGTTGAAAAAAACTATTTTGGGTTTGTCCAATTTTGAAAATTAGCTCCTCATATTATTGAACGTTGTAATAGGAATATGTAGGTAACGTGCATCTCTTATGTCGAGTCTAACTCGAATTGTTGGAAAAATATTTTTTATCAATTTTAAATTATCCTTATTTAAAAATCCGTATATATTGGATTGTGTGCCTTAGTAAAAGCTTGTAGCACGTCATAATATGGTATATTGTTCGGTATTTCGTTTTACCATGCTTATAAATACGCAAACCCTGTGCTATCAATCAATTTCTCAAATCTATTCAGGAGTTGCTGGAAGGATTTTTTTATTGAGAAGTGAAGAGGGTTAATATTGGCTTTAAACTTTGAGCAATTGACTTATACATTTTAAAATCAATATAATTAGTTTCGATTCTAAAAAACTTTTGTTATTTATTTTCAGATCAACAAGTGAAAGTGATGGTAATCCAATTCGTATAATATTCGTGTACATTCGACAATATTTGAGATTAAGAACCAATCACTGCTTAAATACACCGTTTCATTAACTTTTAATTTAACAGTGTTACAACAATTTAAATAAACAATACAATCCAAATTAGTTGTGTTTGTTTACGATTGGAACCAGTGTGAAGTTCGCTCGATACCAAAACAGTTTCCTTCGAAGGCCAGTGATTTTCTTTTGTTTTTTTTTAAATTCAAACTATTTGGACACATCCGGTGTATATTTAAAAATGGCTGACGGTCGATCGTATGTCATATCTATTATCGCAATATTTATTGTAGCGATGCTTTTCCAAAAATTGGTCTCGGGAACTCCTGCTATATCCAATGATTATGATGCAGTGGAGATTGGATGTAAGTATTGTGTATATTATATATAATAGATATAATCATAAATATAGTAATTTGCTTATGAATAAGAGTGATTCAAAAACATACATTATTGATTTGTTGTATCAATATTATGTGTTTGTTGTTATGTAATAATATGGCTGGTATAAATTATGCTAACTCATTGACTGCTAGCGTCTCATACGTGTTACAAATTGATTTTCAAAAACAAAGAGTTAAAAGTGTTAAAACTATCACGGACAAGGATTTTTTTATTTGGTAGCATTACCTCCATGAGTGTATTTAACAAAAACAATGATGTATTCATTTTTGAAATCTCGTTATTGGTTTATTTGTAAACCGGCTCAGTATGGAAGAGGTTAAATTTTTTTTTAAAAAATGTATGAGGAATATATTTCATTTTAACAGTAAACATTATAAATTAGTAATTCGTGCCTTTATCTTAGGGTTTAAAACAAGAGTTGTTTGTTTTGAGTAAGTCATTTTTATGTGATAAACATTTAAGTAAAATATAAGGTAATATTTATAATAACAATACAAATCTATACAGTTACAGGTATCATTGTAGAAATTAATCTGACATTTTATTCCGTTAGTTATTATGTTTGTTGATATTATAGAATGTTTAAGAAATAACCATTTATTCTCAAGAACTTTAACCTCAAATTCTTTCAAATCGTATGACTTTGTATTTTCCCTTTTTCTTTTTAACGCGAAAGAGCATTAGCTAAATTAAAAACGAATTTCCCTTCAGTATGGAGTTCTGGTTTTCAAATATAGATACTTACATTACTATCTTTTACCTTCATGTATACATCTGCACCCTATTCATTTCAAGCAGGTTTCCGGTTCGATTTATCAACAAATTTCAATTTTCCCTATTTGGATTCAATAAGCACTATTCTCATTTTCTGAGAATGTTTCAATGTAACATTAGATAGCCAAAATGCAACAAAATGGAGTACATATTTCGCTATCCTTATTAAATTGGTTTTTTTCAGTTGCTGCACCTGACGATATACCGGAACCTGAGAATTCCCAGGATCCAAAGACTTACTGCGCATTGCCTCCGAAACGTGGACATTGCAGAGCTCTTCTCTTGAGGTCATTTCAATTTCATTAAGGGCGAATAATAATCTTCAGATTTTGCGACAGTGACATTTACGTATATTAAATTACTAACATTTGTTATATGTCTAATCCTGATCATTATTTATTTATTTATTTATTTAAGAAAAGGCAAATCATGGCATTACAGCTAATGCCAATGCGCCATGTATTTGACAAATATAAATACGTGTATGTATTTATATATATACATACATGTAAATACATAATTTTAATCATTAATTAATTAAAAACAAGATGAAAACATTGTTATCATAAAAACAGAGAGAAAAAAAATTTATAAAATCACATTAGAAATTTTCAAAGATGTCAACCGAGTGAGTTCTGACAAAATCAACTTTTATTCATAAAATATAGTATTCGCCTGAACTCACTCACGTCAATATGAAATATGTCGACATCCGAAGCAATGCCGTTTAAAATTGTTAAAGCTCTTCCCAGAGGCATTCCCATTGGCAGACTGGTTCTACCCTAATGTAAAGACCGATGTGAGTAATTTGTTTCTGATTAGCTGTCGTCGGATTTGTCTCTGATTGACTTGACTCACGGGCAGCAGTGATGTTTTCAACAGATCTTGCGTTTCGGTGACGTAATGGTGTTGGCCGTTTATTTACCGAACTAGTTGTCTCGAATTTTGCAGTCAAAAGTCGAATAGTCGACTCAGCAGGATAACCTAACAAATTTCGAGCGTCCCTATATAAACAATACAACAAAATGAAACGGTTAAGTTTAACAGAATCTTCACCGATTTGAAAAATGAATCCATAAATTTCTTTCGTGCCATTCTCCGTCACTGGTAAAGTAACTGATTTTTATTTTGTGTTTACTTCAGATGGCGTTTCGACCCCTCAGCCAAAGACTGCGTGGAGTTCAAGTTTGGAGGCTGCGATGGAAACTCGAATAATTTCCACACTAAGAAACAGTGCCTGAAAACGTGTGACGGTAAAAACAATTACCTTATTGCCTGATTATTTTAATTATGAAACCTGAGATGGTGGACATAATTAATTTTACGCGTCTAATATAAGAAGAGTTTTAGTTTTCCGAATTTCAAATAAAGCCACTTTATTTTTAATCGGTTTATTGATATGTACCCGAAGGCATGGATGTCTTACATAACCTCCCACCCATCACCTGATGCTAATAACGGAGCGTTGTGGAAGTAATTAACAAGCTTTAAGTCTTATCCTAGACCTATCCTTACATACTATGCAACATAAGAGTTGAATGACTGAGTAACTTCTCACTTACACTTGGTGGGATGACCATTTATCTGAAAATAATAAACCATTTCTTGTACTAATGTATCAGGACCGGTTTCACCCATCGCGAGAATTATCAATTGAAAATGCTCGCGAAGAGCGAATCCGGTCCTGATCGTCATACATTAATAATTGTGGAATAAGAACAAAAAAATGTATTATTTTTTAATATATGCCGGTCCAAGAAGCATTTTCTTTTATTTTTATACGTACTATATATAACGAATTCAAATGTAGAAAAGTTACTTGTTTTTCGTAGTATACATTTAAAATATTTCCATTGACATCTGCTACTTGACAATAACGGTTAGTGTAAGCCAATAAAGCCAACAAAAAACAAATGAATTTCAAATATTTAAAAAAAAAATGATGTAAAATCATTAAATAATGAAGACGATTAAATTATTAAATACCAAATTCTAGGATAAGCTCCATTTGGATTTCATTTGCTCCACATAGAGGACATTCAACAAAAAAGTTCTTAGAAGATACAACTCACCTGCTATTTATTCTAATATATTTAAATAAACTTTGTGCTTTTGTTATTAATATATTTTATGATAGTTCACATTTTATTTTAATTCCAGGAATCTGATGACAGTTCTACTGGTTTACATCAAAAGTATACAGCCAAATCTTTCGCTAGAATTTTTTTTTTAAATACAAAATTTGTCTTATGACAGATTATTTCATATTTTCATAAATTGAACGATATTCTAACAAACCTACGATGTCTAAAGGCGAAAGATTCACCAGAAGCAGTATTCGTCAGTTACAAAATTAGATTTATCTATTTAATTTAGTTTTATTCCACCTATCTCATAATATATAAATACATTAAGAACTGAACTATTTTTTGCAGTAGTTACCCAATTTAAATACAATTAAAGTCGTAGTATTTTTCTTTAATCAAATAGTTCCGGTCCTGAAGCCGAATGGTAAAGCAACAAGCTTTACTTTCGTCTATTTTTTATCATTTTTATTCTTTATGCAATACTACACGTTACTACGTTAATTAATTATTATAATCAGGTATTTTGTGTGTTGACATTATAAATACTTTTAGTACTTTTAAAATTTATTGGATTAGGACCAGTTGCGCTCATAGAGAATACTGCAACATGAGCGAAGCCGGTCCTGACCCAATATATTATATTTAATGTTGAATAAGTGCTTAAAGTGTGGTATTATTGTTATTATAATGCCATTCTACCAAGTATTGACAGTGAACACCTTTAAAGTGAATAATATCTTACTAAAGTGTCGAATGAAATGGGTCTCTGCGATGGAATGGACAAAAATTGGAAATAAATTAGCTAACTACTAGCCATCTTCTAACCCATTCTTTCTATTCTTACCCCATACGAACGACGGGCTGGAAATTTTATTATCGGTCCATTTACTACCTATGTGAATAATAATTTGTAAAAAAAAATTAAAATTTTCACTTCATTGTGAATGACTGTTATATTTCAATTGTAACACTGTTTGAAACATTCTCAAGTTATGTAAGTAAAAAATTGATATTTATTAAAAAAAAATGTATAATATTATTAATGTAAGAATATGTAATTGTACTATTTTTCAATAAAATGTTTTTTATAAAAATATTGGTTTACTTTTCGATATATTGTTTATAATATTTTTTTACTTAATATAACACATTATACAGTACGACTCCACATCTACTCTGATATAAGTCAGGACCCGTTGCCCTTATCGCGAGCATTTGCAACTAATTATTTTCATCCTTATATTTGTTAACTGATTGAAAACACACGCGATGAGTGAAACCGGTTCAGATCTTTTTCAGAATATATTGTATATTGGTAGGGCCAAGTCAAAAAGGCGTGAGTAATATTTTGGTGGTATAAGTTAAATATGAGGCTAGTTTCACAAAAAAAAATATGCACAGACTGCCTTAAGGTGTTCTTCGAAAAAAATCCCCAATATGTGGTAAGGAAACGAAGTTGTTCTAATTGATTGCTCACCTGAAAAGTATCGATTTGTCACTAATGCTCTTTTGACTAAGAAGGGGCTGTATGTCGTAGTAGTAAAGTGTCTAATTTATTTAAATAATGCCTTTACACAAAGAAGTGATAATTTATATATTACTAGTATTGCTACCCGGCGTCGCTCGGACTAAGCGACCAATAATTATTTAATGTTATATCATTCGACCTAATTATATCACAAAATTTAACATCCAAAATAGAGTTAAAATAAAATCACAAACTTTATTTAATTTGATGACAGCCCCCATTCTCGCCCATTAAAATGTCCCAAATCAAGGAAAAATTTAATTTGCTGTCAAAGAAATGTCAAATAATACCTTCACGTAAATAATAAACATTATTATATTAATTAAAGCCGGGAAAAGTTCAGTAGAAGACTAATTTATTATATTTTGACTAAATGTCTTGGCCGATAAAAATTCAAACATATTTTCTTTCATATTCGTTTTTATGGCAACTTGCAACAACAATGCAAAAGGGAATTACAGACATACATACATACATCCGCCGTTTCGGTTTTATATATAAGATAAGCAGGGGCAGTCGTTATACAACTCAAAAAAAATACAACTCTTACCAGCATTTACCAAAAACTCCGACTAAAATAGTTTAATTTCGTCACATTTTTTTCCTACCTATTACTATGTATGTGTATTCAATTATATATTAACCAACCAACCCGGCCTTCAGCCAAAATTGACAAATTAAATACAAAAATAAAAAGTTCAAACTTTTAAAAAACTCCACAGCCCTTATTATAAGTATATATTATAAACAGACAAATGAATCGACTTTTTATAAAACAAATATACTTATCACATGTGTGTTGATTAGAATATTGCTTTTAAGTATTACTGGATTATCAGTAATGAAGATGAAAAGTCAATGCTTTCCAGTACAGTGAATTATAAACCCATGTCGCATCGCACATTAGACACTCTCTTATTCATTAGTCTACTTGTTCCATTCGCGAACATCATTTTGTATGGATAACTTAAAGCGATGCTCTCATTGGACAATACAACGAGAAGATATGAAGAAGAGACATTTTGATTCGCTAAAGTTTGAAAATTAATAAGTTAAAAACATGAACTGTGAACGTTTTTTCTACCGTCCAACGTTGTTATTATACATCTAATATTAATGCATCAAAAATGCAACTGACTGCATTTGCGATTGATTGCATTTTTATATTGGAGTTTATGTACCAATATACGAAGAAAATATGTATAAAATCATAACTACAGGGTCTTTCGCGACTATTTTTCGAATCCGATTAAGCTACAGCTACATAGCGTGCATTTAGTTTGCTTGCTTGTTATTTCAAGAGCAGAAAGTATACATATACTAGTAAGAAACTTTGTCAGTAAAATTTGAGACATTGAATAAGGAAAATATTTAATAAAAACACTGTACGAATACTGATTTAAGTAGTTCATAAAACCAAGGTAATCAATTATTTTCAATCAGAAACATATCGTTACTTGATTCTAGGCTACAGCAGTTTACTTTGATTTGTCAAGTCTTTAAACGGTGTATCAAAGGCGACCAAACTTGTATTTAACCCGGGTCAGAGTCTATTTTTTGAACCCTTAGAAGCTCAAAGTATTACCTTGTGGTGGAGAACTTTGTGCGATTACTTTGAATGCATATGAAAGACATATAGCTTATGGCATTCTCTTGATGACTTTTCTCAAAAAAAAAAAAAAAAAAAAAATACCTGGTCACACATTTCTTTCGATTTATGCGAAGCAAAACGAAAATTCCACCACACTAGAGAATGTCATACTTTATAAATGCTCGATATTTTTTTTTGAAGACATGTGGAGAAGAATTGCTTATTCTTCCAGCCTGCCAAAAGTGATTACACTGACCAGAGCTTTTAAACTGTTCAAATGTATTGCTTTGGATACTCTCATACTACGCGTGGACGTTAGTGAGTTCAGACGAGGACTATTTACTGGGTTGACTTCAAAGTCGATTATGGGTTGTTTTTATGGGTTAACAGATAATTTTTGACTGTTGCAATGTAAAGAATTGTATGACTATTTACTCTTAAAGTAATGTAAATGTTTTAGAACATTATTTTAAGTTGAATAGTTTATCCCCTGAAATGTTTTCCTGTTACACTGTGAAAGTGTTCATGGCAGAGTCCAGACCGAACTACTCACGCGTCATTAGTTCCGGCCGCAGCAGATGGCGCTGCAATCGACGGAAATGTGAACGAAAGAGAAGCTAGGTCCTCACATACACCCGAAATTACAGCGTTATCCAAAAGAAAGTATTTAAAAGATTTTAACCCTTAACAAGTAAAAACGTTCATCAAGACTAAGCCAAATTCTAATTTGAATCACACATCACATTTAATAATTCATTATAACCATATAAAATTAGGATGTTAGAACAGACAGAAGATGTATTGTGTACCCTGTCTACAATAGTATACATATATACATAGATAAGTAAGTGTATGCTGAAACATAGTTCTGAGGATAGCGTAAGCCGACCATATCTTATATATAAAACCGAAACGGCGTATGTATGTATGTATGTATGTATTGAGAAGACCTTTATTCCGGCTCCCTCGTAAATCGAGAAGGAGCCTCCTATCCGACACTCAGGAAGAGGGATTTCGGGGACGGAGTAGGAGAAACATGGTACTCTTATAAAGAAAAGACGATCTCAAAGCGTTATGTGGTTGCGGTTAGCATCCATTATTTAATTGTTTATAGTTTACACAGACGTTATACAACACACAAATATTACGATAGCGAAGAAGATATCAGGAATTTGACTCGAATTTAATTCTTAGGGAGAGGATTAGGCGCGTGCATTCTCAATGCCGTCCAATCTCTCACTGCTGTATGAAAACAAACGGTTACTTTAGAAAGAAAAAACAATGGCCGTTTCAAAAATCGTTAACACGTGCGCCCGCCGATAGGGATTATTTATCGCCTAACGATATTTTTACTAAGCACATGCATTGTCGGGCGTCAAGCGAGATAAGCAATTTTATTTATGGGTTATTGCACTTAATATGAGATACCGTGCACTCGAAGTGACACAGCCAGAGACATTTGGGAGCGAGCCGCCCGTATTACAAGAATGAATTTATTTCCTGATATCTTAAACTCATTGACTGAGCCGAACAAAAGATCGTTCGAGAGAGTGCTGATGTCCTACCATACTAGGAGGTGTCAGTATGTATGTATGTATGTATGTCTGTGGGTCTGTAATTATTTGGGAATGATATAACATTAAATAATTATTGGTCGCTTAGTCCGAGCGAAGCCGGGTAGCAATACTAGAAATACCGAAACGGCGTATGTATGTATGCATGTCTGTGGGTCTGTAATTATTTGGGAATGATATAACATTAAATAATTATTGGTCGCTTAGTCCGAGCGAAACCGGGTAGCAATAATAGTATAGTATATTTGCTGTGGGACTCAAACACATTTTTTCACCGAGTTATAATGGAGTTCTACCAAGTAGATTCCAATTCAATCAATAAGCCAAATCAAGTAAAGCGTTTATGAGAACTTTGATGAGAATTTAATGATTCAATGTGAAATTTACTGACTAAGCGGCCATGATTCGACCGGCCAATTTTAATTTTCTCTTTTTCCACATTCAACTCGATTAGCGTTTTTTTAATACTTATCGCCTTCTTCCATTTTCCGCCAATTTTACTGTTATAAATATACCATTATAACTTGACTTGATTTATTTACTCACACATTTTTACATGAAAAATCTTTTTCACATATACATATGTATATATGGATATGAAAACAATACAACTCAAATGGCTATTAAAGATATCTACTCTATCGGGACAATTTTAGTTCCAAATTCGGCGATGGTAAAGTAAGGATGGTACATCTAAAGCAGTGGTTCTCACTGAAACTTTTACTGTGGCCGCATCAGGTCCCTACGAAAATGTCTCGTGGCCGCACCAAATTATTTTTTTCTCCACATCTTCCACATCTCCCATATTTTTAATAATAGTTTTGTTAGCGGATACAATGCATACGAAAGATTTCATTTGAGATTTTTACTTTTAAAAATTCATTTTTTTCAAATATGTACCAATATAGTTATACTATGGTGCTGTTGTTGGCCGTGGCAAACTCCTCTGGTTGGCTCACGTGAGAACCACTGATCTTTAGTATAAAAACTTTGAATTCAGCAATTAATTGTCCGTTGCAACTAGAATTTCATTTGAAAATAGGCGTGTATGCAACAGTGAACGAATCTCCGGTTCACTCGGTACTTTTAAAAACAGGTAAAAAAGTGCAATCGATACGTCGAATGTGATTTATTTATCGCAGCTAAATGCTCTGGCTTTCGATAACCGACATATTTTTATCGTTTTTTAAACTTTTAACTGAAATGCTAGTATTGCAACTGAAGTATTTATCGATAGCTATCTGCCAGTATCAATATCGTCTATACACCACAATATCTGTTACGGAATAAATCACAATTGTTATTATCGGTATTGCAGATTAGATTATTATAAAAATAAACGGGAAGAAGTTTTAATACCAGATTTAAAGAACATCTAGCCTGTTCACGTAAAGAGAATGAATTATCTTCATTTGGAAACCATATGTTCCTAAATAAGCATACTTTTGATATCACTAAAAACTTTAAATAAGCCGACATAAATTTATTCCATCCTGCAATTTATTAAACGATCAGTTTAGTCTTCGTTTCTTCTCCTTTGTTATATCCGATTCATTAATCTAAGCCTATTGTTTTTCTTCCTTGTACATTTTTATTACTATAAAAAAAAAATGGCTTTTATTCTGTTCACAGGAAACAATTTCGCTGGCTCAATTGAAATAATTACCGGGATTTCCATCTAATTATGGTTGACAGACATGCAGATTTATTTATTTTTATAAAATGCACTCATTTTTGGGCTTTTACTTTGTTAATGATGATTCATATTTAATTGATTTTTGTTGTATTAGTTTGCTAAGAGGTCTTAAACATTTTATTTATAGTCTATTTTTCTTGTAATTTTCTTAGTCGTTTTATCAATCGTTTGTCATACCTTGTTTTTCATACTTAACTTTTGTATAAATATCACTGTTTTATTGTATTCCTTATCAGTTGACAATGCTCGCCATGAGCGAAACCGGTCCTGATCAAATAAATTTTATGTGGGAAAAAGTACTAAAAATGTATTATTATTTTTATTATAATGCCTTTCCACCAAGTATTGACAGTGAACACCTTAAAAGTGATCAGATTATTATTTCATTAATATTTATTTTTATTTAATACAACTTTTGTTGGAAGATTTGTGTTCATATACATACATATATACAATCAGTGTCTCTTCTATGAAGTATAGTATTTAAGGCTTGAACCATTACGAAAAAAAGTTATTCATCATACTTTTGATCGATTTTTTTCAGAAAACACCTAATTATTTAAGAAAGAAAGTCCACATTAAGATTAGTTTCACAATTAATTTCTTAAGATTAGGACCGGTTTCGCTCGTCGCAAACATTTTTAAGTGAAGTAAATTTTTTTTTATTTATTTTATACAAACATGCCTTTGCACCTAGTATTGACAATGAAAGTGTTCTCACACACTTTAACTTATGGGTTCTCTTAACATAACGTAACATGAGCTTACGTCTTTCTTAGCAACCATTAAACTCTTGAAGAGTGACCACATAATAATTACTTATTCACATTACAAAAGCTACTAATTATTACTGTGAATTCTTGATGGAAAGGCATTGTATATAAATAAATAAATTGACATTGTCAAGAACAGCGGAACTTCATTTCGGCTTCGTATAGAAAATCTTCAGGCGTACAAATTATGAAAGTAAGCACCCGTAAGAAAAATCAAATGAAAAACCCATGGTTCAAATAGAAATGTCTCAAAAACGTCTTCTGAACCTTCTACGCCATACGGTAACATTTTGAACTTCTTGGGGTCTAAACAATCAACCCAATCACAAGTCTGCTTCAAACGAAATCATTTTTCATCAGGTATCCCTGGTGGTATGGAGGATAAAGCCCAACACTTGCAATGCTTTGATGCAAGTAATTTGAATGTGATCATTGGCGTGATGTCCAACACTGGACTTGATCTTTACCATGATATACCTTGGAAATGGTACTGTCTAATGCTTTTTTTAATTATTTAAATAATGTCTTTCCACCAAGACACACATTAAAAGTGGTTATTGAGTGTTAGTTCGCCCTCAGATTGTACGCGGAGATCTTTAACTGCTGTTATTCACGAGATAATTTGACCTTTCATTAAATAGACAAAAAATAATGACTCGCATGTAAACGATTAAATATTAAAAACAATTTGATTTATCTTTCTGATTTCATTATATTATTAATATCATAAGATGTTCTTTAACAATAAAACAGCTGACATTTTGTCAATCTGTCATTTGATACACCAATCTGAAAGTGTCGAAAAGCTGATGGTTAAAACAATGTTTATATATGTAGTTTTTATTTTTGTATAAACACACAATGTCTAGTTTCGTTTCAATCGGCTGCCATTATTTGTAAACCAACATGTCAAAAACAAAGCGAGACTGAGAGACGGGCAAACGTCGGTTCATGTACCTATATATTATATATTATTAACGTAATATTTCAATAGCACTGTGTGAACTAACATCGGCCGAAACTTATGATAATATCAATGTTTTATCAATTCAAAACTTTTCTGGAAAATTGTATGTAATAGTTAATGAGTGAAATATTTCATTTTAAATGTGCTAATTAATATTTTGTGGACACAGAATTAGTATTATAATAATATAAAATTTAAAATAACTTTGATTATTCCACGTATTGTGCTATTAACTGATTCGCCTCTTTCAGAGGTATCCTCAAGATCCTTAGGATGCCTCTCATATTTTAAATTTTATATTATTATAATACTAATTCGGTGTCCACAAAATATTAATCAGAAGAGGATGCCTCTGAAAGAGGCGAAACAGTTAGTAGCACAAAACGTGGAATACTCAAAGTTATTTTAAATTTTATATTAAAATGAACTTCCACAAAGTTACCGCCGAAACCATCGGAGTTGTAAATTTTGAAAAGTTTGAACTTTTTATTTGTGCACTATGTCAAATTTGGGCTATTGGCTGGATTCGTTGGTTGATATATAATTGAATACACATGAATAGGAAATGTACGAAAAAAACGTGACGAAATCAAACTTTTTTTAGTCGGAGTCGGAGTCGTTTTTTGGTAAATGCTGGAGTCGGAGTTGGAGTCGTTATTTTTTTTCGACTTCACATCCCTGATTTATAGACTTGCTTTCAAATGCATGGATATCTTTTATGTTTACATACTCTCAAATCCTAAAATGGTACGTAAAGACAGAGATTAAATAACAGCTATTCCCATTCTTTCTTGTCGGGTCCGTGGTTCATTGGTCATCGTCGATGGCTTCCATGACGGACGTCACGAGTTCAGGTCCCAGTGCGGGAAGCATTTTTTTCAGTCGATCTATAGATACTGTTCGATGGCATGTGTTATCTAAAAAATCCTTACCACACCCATCAGATTCTATATGCGTAGAAAGGGCGACTTGCTAACCCACTAGTCTTGTTCTATCCTTATTTTGTATACACCTTCTCTCATAGAATTAGAGAAAGATTATAGCGACGAGTTAAATGTTTTCGTATAAAAAATATGTGAAGATTTTCTTCCATTAGGAAGCCATACGCTCCATCCACAGTGGAAGTGGAGTTGAATATTAAATAATCGCTTTCAATCTCCATTGTTCCATCTTACTAAATAAAAAAGATTTCTCAAAAAAAAACATTTTTAAACCTTCATGGTGTAGCATTCAATTAAAATGTATTTAAACTGTTAGTAATCATGGTTTTGTTCTTATGAATAAATTTGCAATGAAATAATGAAATAAAGATTTTAAAAAATGGTTAGTGGCAACTGGCTAGTCGTTTTCCTCAGGAAACCATTAGATGTGAAGTGAGGCGCTCACTGACAAATCATCCGTTCCTTAATCCGCCATTTTTTGTCGATTCCCGCGTTTTTTTTCTGCTCCACCCGCGTTACACGGAAAACAAAAGATGTAACATTTCAGATATTCATTGAAACCAAGCCCGAGAGTATTAAGAATCACCAAACATTCTTCATAAAGATTTTTAATAGATGAAAGACATTTTTGAACACAGGTAACACCTCTCTACAAAGGATAATCAGATTGACTAGCAGTAGCAGGCCATATTTTGAATGTGGAAATCATGTCCTACTGTCACGTCCTCTGTTAATTATATTCAAAATTAAAACGAAGAACTACTCATGTCATGTCGTTCTGTCACTTTATCATCGATTGGACCGGTCGGAAACGACTTCATATCTATGAAATCGACATCTCTGTATTTTCAATAGACAGAGAGAGAATATTATATACTAACTTTACAAATATTTCCATTACATGTGGATATTTTCCTTATGCTACCATTACATGAATTAAATGCAATATTGTGTTTCAAAGTACTATGTTGAAAGATACAACATTGAAAAAACCGGGACGATATATATTCGAGTTGACTTATAACTTTAAATAATCAGGACCGTTTTTTCACGACGTGAGAATTATCAGTCGATATATCAAACAATTGGTAAAAGAATTTAAGGATGCTTGTGCAAATTACATACATATAAATCAAATAATCTATATTTTAATGTTAATACCCAATAATCTAAGTCGTTATTTAATAAATTGAGTTGTCATTTCGAGCGGTTCTTTTTTAAATATAAATTTTGTCCGTTCGTCTGTTTTTTGAACTACTGCGTTTCGAATTGTGCAAAATTGAACGCATCTTTTGTTTTATGCTTGCGATACGTTTGTTTTCTTCTTTTTCTCTGATTTCAAGTAAAGGTTGTTGAAACCACAAGTTTACTGGACCGGTTATAATGTTTTACGTATACAAATAAATGAAAGTATATATTTTATATCTTTGTTTATCGATTCCGCGATTGTTTTGCGCTTTTTTACATACCTCAACTATTCATCTTTGACCCCTGCAATATTATTGTAACATAGATCAAAAAGAAATGATAAAAAATGTATCATTTCTCGTTCAACTTTACCACTGATTTTAAAAACTATAAAACATTTTTATACAGTATAATACAGTTTTTTTTTACTAACTTCTTTCACAATTATGATATTGACAGAGGCTATATATTGAAAGTATGAAACCAAACAGTTATTGAATCAGTTTTCGATAAAATGCTCTAATTAACTTAATGTTGCATGACCGATACCAATAATATTATTGTTATCAAATATTTTAATATCTGGCTTATTTGAGGAGTGGTTTTTTTTTACAATACTCCACATCCAATTTTCTTGAAGGTTAGATGCAGTAGAATAAAATACGATTAAAATCTCAATAAATGAATATCTGTATTATGTACATTCTTTTCTCAATAGACTATATTTAAACTCACATTTAAATGGTTTCTCTTTTTTTTTTTTTAAATAAGTTTATCATTTGTGAATCGTTTGAATTTTGTACTTTTCTATAATTTTTGTCGATAACGAACAAAAATCCCGGGTTTCACCTTTTGGAATCGTCAGTCACGGAAAAGTACAATTTTTTTATTAATACTTCATCAAAAACCTTCAGTCGAATCTCAATCAAGTATACCATGTTTTTTTTAATGCTATTAGTCGAATATTGATTGCTATTTGATCAACATTTTCATATGAATATCTTTTTCCATAAGAGAGGTTTGACGCACGATATCATTGTTTAACGGTATAAAACAAGTAGGTATTTCAATTTTAGAATTTCCTTTATTTTCTATTAAAATTTACGGCCGTTTTTAAGCCTGCATTAAAATAATAATACGTTTAAATGAATTGGCACTTACGCGTTTACAAAACACTTTGCTCGGTGGCGTAATGGGTAATAATAATAACATGCGGTAGTGAATTGATATTGTAGGGTTAATATCAGCCGGCTGCACAGGTGTCCGCTCGAAAAGAGGGTCCTACGGAAGGTCGCGATTCCTTTTAGTGCAAATTACAATGTGACGAAAAATTTGCAAGCAACGTGCAGGTAGACATTTCACATTTATTACTATCTCTTTTTATTGTTCAATCATATCTATCATGTTGAAAAGAATAATGATTTTATGAACGTCATTTAATTGGCAAAATAACCAATGAATGCAGAAATATAACATCTCATTAACAGTGCATGTGGTAAATCAATATTTGACACGCAAAATATGAATTTGGAATGTATTACAATATTATTCCAACACAAAAAAAAGTCACGTAACAAAATGGCCGCTCAGTACATTTGACAGCTAGCTATGAATTGTTTGGGAGGTAAAACAGGAATCTTGAAAAATTGTGAGCAAATTTAGTATCGATATTTATATTTTAATATTTTAAAAAACATAGCAAAATGACATGATGTTTTGCTATGCGTTGTAAACAAACTAGATGACTGCTATACGATGGCTTAAAGAGTAAATTTACTATCTCCGTTTTTCTCAATTGTGCAGGAGAGGGTAAAAACTGATTATTTTGGTATTTTCGAACCAATCGGGAAAATTTCAAATAGGACTTTCAAACGATTTTTTGCCGCTGAAAAACAATGAATGAATGACAGGTGCCAATAAAAATTGGTGGTGTTGGATAATTAGAAAAGTAGGTTTTAGAACGACAATGGAGTTATCAAATTTTCCTAAAACGTTTTTACGATGCACTCAAACAATTTTTGGTTATAAAAAGTTACGGGACATGCACATTGCATGATACAACAAGATGGCATTATTAAGTAATTTTCAGCCAAAAGTGGAGTTAACAAAATTACTCTTTAAGCCGTCGTACAGTGATTTCAATTGCTATAGTTATTGGACACTTCAACATTAACCATCATAAATAAAGGATTGCTTAGAATTGCCGTTGGTGTGAAAATGTAAAATTTACCTATGTCGTATTTTACATCAACGAGAATTCTAAGAACTTCTTTATTTTGGACGATTAAAGTTAAAGTGTCCAATAACTATAGCCGTCAGCCTAACTTTAATAAGAATAAGAACTCTTCAAGAGTTTTTATTCTACATTGGGAGATATCATAGTTATAAAATGTTGACACAATATTTGGTTGCAATGCAAATGCCAGAGCTTATAAAGACTGATAAGAATCATAGTGTATAAATCATTCGCAATTAGATATAATAAACAGTCTATGGTTTTCTCAGGGCCTGAAAATTTAAACGAGAAAAGGGGCGCGTGAAAATCATGTATTGTTTTGTGAAACGACGTCAATTCTAGATAAGGCAAGTACGCTGTTTTTTTCTGAAAAATCTACTGAAAAATTATAGTGCCTTTTAGATTTTAGATACATTTTCCTATTACGTTATTTTCCCGCCACGCTGCACGTAATTGTATGCTAGGAAAGTTGTAAATTAGAAAAAATATTGCAAAATCTTTTTAGATATAGCGGACATTTTTACGCTGATGACTATACAATCTTTTTTAAACTATGCTTACAGTGGTGTTATTTATGCACCTAATGTGTGTGCTATAAAAGAGTGAGAAAATACAGTTTTTATTTCGTTTTTTAGTATACCGTGAATGTGTTTTTAACTAACGGGAGCAATTATTGGTGGAAATATGTGGCATATAATATATTTATAATCTGTAAACTGTAAACAAAAGAGTACTGAATACAAATATTTCATACAATTTATTTTTCATGTATTATCAATATGTACTCTTAAATAGTCACACGTTATAGGTTTGTGAAATGGGATTAAAATATTGTAAAAATAATGACATTGCAAATTGATGAGGAAGTCATCTTCAATACATACAAAAATAGTACTCGTGTGAACTCATTCACGTCCACGTAAAAAATGTCGAAATACGAAGCCACGCCGCTTAGCCTTCGAAAGACAGTCCTTGAAACAAGTCGTAGACCGAAGGGAGGTCTAAAAAATACCCTATTGGTATGGCCTTATTGGCATAGACTGCAATAAAAAAATGATTGATTATGCTTTGACGTATTTTATACATCGCTCTATAAAAAATATATGAAAATCAATAATTCTCCTCCTATAATTATTCATATTTTAAGTCGCGCATGAATGAGACAACCTGATTGTGTTCTTGTATATTCTAGACTGGCGATATCAAAACTGTGAATGCGACTTCTTATCAACACCTTTTAATGCAAAAAGGCATACATTTGATTTGGAAAGTTCGTTGAAAAGGCGCGTTTGAGATAAGATAACGGTATCTTATCGCGTTTGGGCAGTGAATTTTTACTCCTGGCAATTGGTAGCGACAATATAAATGGTTTACGGCCAATAATAATCCGACTTATTTTCTTTTTTATTTAATTGCGACGAAACTAGTCGACAAAAATCATATTTTTTACTGCAAAAGATGTAAAAAACAATGATTTAAGAATATCAAAAGTTTACACATTGTATCACTAATATTACGATATATATTTAAGATAAAGTAGCAGTGGTGGTCGACTGTTTCGCCCTCAGCTTGGCAAAAGTTAACATTGTTAAACACCTCTCTTGTGGCTGTCTTGTTTTACACCTTGGAAGAAATATAATTCACGATTCCTCCAAAATTAAGTTGCGCATACTCAAAAATAATGTTATTTTCATTTTGACCTCGTATAAGCCGAAAGAAACACATTTTTCTTCTAGCATTAAACCATTAAACGTGAGCATGCATCAGTTGGAGAAAGCCATCGGTAGGATCCATTAATCTTCAGAAAACGTCACCGACTGTAAAACCAATTTATAAAACTGTCCTTCCTAGGTGTCAAACCCGTGTTCTCCGCAATAATCAATGATCGATTTAAGCTTTCTTTAGAGTAATTAATACGTTGTTGGCTTGCGTGCCGGACCGTCCAGGTTCGATTCCCGGTACGAGCGGATTTTTTCAGTCGATAAAATCCGTTTCATAGGCATGGGTGTCTGTGTTGTTGAAACTCCCTTCCCGCCTTTCCGATCCCGAAGAGTGACACATAGTGACAGCGATTAGCTAATCACTAGTCCTGTCCTAGTCCTCGTATCCTTTCCATCCCTTCTCTCTTCTAAAAAGAGACGTTGAGCCACTGAGTAACAAGCAGTTTTCGTAGAAAAACATATGTTGAGATAAGCTCCGTGAGGAGTCCATATGCTCGAATTTGGGAGCGGACATGGTTTAAAAAATATGACAATGGAGTCCTATAAACTTATAGAGCAATCACTAACTAAATCAATCGATAGATTTAATTCAATTAGCAATGTACCAAGTCAATGTTCTCGATGACAATGAAACTTACGTCTATACTCATTTAAAACCACTGAATGTCTACAAATATTATATTTACAAATATTATTATCACTATCATCTCATTGTCTTCTTCCGTATTTGAACCCGGAACTCCAGCATGGCTTTACTGTTAACGTGCCCGTCCAAGGTCATGCATTTATTGATTGACAAAATAACAATGGCTGATATTTCTTTATTATCCATCTGTTTTGTATGCACGGGCGTATTCATATTGTGTTGGTGTCGTTTTGTAACGAACAATAGATGACAAAACAATTAATGGAGGTGTCCTCATGTATAAATTATACAATATACAATCAACTCCATAAATAATATATGAATCAAGTTTAAAAGTATTTTATTCAAAGTAAACAATTTTAAGTATATTTTAACGTGATACGAGTTATATGAAGTACCTTTACTTTCTTTTATTTAAATTACCAATAAGGTACTAGAAATATATTTTGGTACCAATTCCACAATTATATAAAATAGTCAGTACCAGTTTTTCACACCGCGACCACTGTCAGATGATTGCTGGAAAATTCATTTCGATAGATTCAGCGGTCACTTTGTGTACGTTCATTTTAATAAATTAGCTTTAAGATATAATTAAGAATTTCGACTGAAGGTGCTTGACGGAATTTGAATCTTTTGAATTTTGTACTTTTTCATGAGTTTTATCGCTAACGATCCAAGTTTCGCCTTTCGGCATCTTCAGGCATTTCAAGTGCACGAATGTACTTGAACTGACAAGTACCTTCATGCACTTGACATGCAGCTGAAGTTGTTCAAAATATGTTTCTCAAAGACGCGAAACACGTGTCACTACTTGTTACACAATACGTGGAAAATCATGTCCGCTCCCAACGTGGAGCATATGGACTCGTTGCGAAGTTTATCTAGATTCATGTTTTTTTTCTACGAGAACTGCTTGTTATTTAGTTGCTCAACATATCTTTTTCGAAGAGAGTAGGGTTTGAAAAGGTAGTTTGACTAGGACAGGACTATTGGTTAGCTAGTCACTGTCGTTAGGATTGGAGGGGCGGGAGGAAATTTTTGACAAAACAAACAAACACAAATGACTTCGAACAGAATCGATAAACAACTGAAAAAAAGTGCTGTTCGTATTGAGACTCGATCCCGTGAAGCCCGTCATGGAAGCCAGTGACGTTGACCATTGCACCACAGACGCGACAGTATAATAGTTAATAATTTAATTTTATACGCCAATCATTTCATAAACCTTTTTTACATGCAATCCTTACCCTCTCCAAAAAGAGAGAGTGAGTAACAGGACGCAATAAATTATAGACATATTGGGCTTAATAGCTCCATAAGCTTAACATAATGCTGTAAATTGACAAGAGATTTGATAAATCGTAATTTTTTCTGAATAAAACAAACAAATTTAAAATTCATTTCATCACAGTAATTCTTCACGTTTTGGTATCCAAAATGTGTGGTCAATAGCATCCGGTAATATTGGATTTTCTGATGAAAAGGTCATCATTCGTCATCAGTCATCACCGCCAACGTCCTGTCCATCAGAAGAAACTTTCCCTCGATCAAAACGCTAGGCGAAAAATAGTATTTTTCCCCATTTCAATTATAATAAGTAAATGCATTCATACATTTTACTTTGCGTGTACACAATAGCAGGACTCGGAAATAATCAATTAATATACTGTCATCAATTCAATATCAATTTATATATATATATATATATATATATATATATGTATATATTTATCCTTAGTTTTAAGCAAGCTTGAATATGGATCTACTAGTATTCGAACCCGGCTTCGCTCGGACCTGGTTATGTTCAGCTCAGCGCGTAAATTCAGACGGGCCAAGTTGAAACAACTTTTTTCAAAATTCAAAAGTCTAGGTCAATTAAAATGGAATTAAAATGAATATTTCAGACTGGCATTGACATTTCACAGCCCCTTTCATATATTGACAGCCCCATTCTCGCAGAAATGTCAAATAATACCTTCACGTAAATAAAAACATTATTATATTAATAAAAGCCGGGAAAAGTACAGTAAAAGACTAATTTCTTACATTTTGACTAAATGTCTTCGCCGATAAAAAAATCAAACATATTTTCTTTCATATTGCAAAACCAACAATGCAAAAGGGAATTACAGACCCACAGACATACATACGTCGTTTCGGTTTTAAATATGTACTACTCGATACTCGAGTAATTGGAGTCTCTACACACACATTGATAACGAATCAAATTTACCGTCGAAACTTTCGCGAGCGAAATCAATTCGTTTGTTTGAACTTGCAACAACAATGCAAAAGGGAATTACAGACATACATCCCCCGTTTCGGTTTTATATATAAGATTATTTGGGGTCCATATGAAAATAAATAAAGGTCGCAACTGGAGCGAGTTCATAAAAAATTTCTGCGTTATTATTATTTCAAAAAATTCAATTTATTTCCTTATGACAATTCTTTAATGGAGTATTATCCAACAAAGTTTCTTTAAGGAATGCTTTCGTTTCACTCTCTTGAAGCTCGCAGATCGATTTCAATATTGAAACATTTTACTCTTCTTCTTCAGGGCCGAGTTGATAGCCCTGACATCCTTGAAACTTTAAGCTTGCATGCTCCCAGTTTCTACCTACGTGGTCGTAGCCAAGGCCAATCAATGTTCTTTGTCAGAACTTGTTTGTCACGTAGGTCATTTGAGTCGCCAGTCGCAAGGGCTGTTCAGCTGATGAATGCACTGCCTGTTGATGTGGACATCTTCGGCAGTGAGCTTGGTTCTTTGTTTATATTTTTTTTCTTTTCATGTGAAATGTTTCTGTTATGTTTCATACATTTGTGTATTCCATTTTTTTTTCTTCAATTTTGTGTAATATTTTTTGTGCTATTTTTATTAATTGTCAAATGCATGGCGCATTGGCGTCAGCTGTAATGCCATGTATTCTGTTTAATTTTTTACAATAAAAAATATATTTATATTTTTAAAATTAAAATATTTGGCATTACAGCTGATGCCAATGCGCCAAATATTTTTAATTGTGAAAGTCATACGAGATAAACTCGACCATTAATAATGAATCAGTCGTGAAAAAATCAACGAAAAATCACATACACTCTTTCAGAGAAAATTGCAAACAAAGCAAACAAATAATTATACTACTAATGACGTTAGCATTACAAAATATTAATTAATGAGGTGCAACCAATTAGGAAAGGGTTAAGCCTGTCATTGGAAATAATGTAAGCTTTGGTGAGCAACCTGTATTTAAATTGATTTTTGTAAATACTACAATAAAACTCCTGATTCCTTCCTGCCCACCCACTCATACATGCATATTCTGTTTTGACATAACCGTGGAGGGTCTTCGAGAATAAGAGAGTGAGGCATTGGGGTGATAATTGGCCCTTTTAATTAAAAAGCCCCCATCTGCGACGCTCTATTGTTGTATCCAAAACAATAGCGTGGCGATGATACTTGGGCAACAAGTAGTGGTGGTGGATTCTGCTGTGAGACACCACTGATTCTAAAAAAATATTTTTTTTTTAAATAATCAGCATCGATATATTTTCAATTCCAACAATTCCTAAAAAAATATTATCCATCGACTTTCGCACTTAATTGGTTCCTGAAATGTGTACGAATGCTCCAAAGTAGACGAATGTAGAAAAACATCCAGAATTATTTGAATTTTGAACTTTTCCATGAGTTGTGTCACTAACAAACTCGGTTTTGGCTTTCGGTATCATCAGGTAGTTTAAGCGCACTAGTAAACATGAACTGACGCGTAGAAAGTTGACGATTCAAACTGTCCAAATTTGATATTGAAATTCCATCAAGCACTTCAGTCAAAATTCTCAGTTATTACATTTGTACATTATTTCAATACGATTTTGGTATCCGAGGTTTCACGTTGCCAGCGCCGGCTGTTTCAAATGAAAAAATGAAGTAAGATTCCAGAATTCAATCCCTACTCGAATCGTCGAAGAAAATCTTTCTGGCCTGTGGACTCGTTTAAAATTTATACGACTCCGACTCCAGCATTGTCCAAAAACACGACTCCGACTCCGTCTAAAAAGAAGTTAAATTTTTCAACGATTTTTTTCTAACATTTCTATTTATGTGTATTCAATTAAATATCAACCAACCACTTCGGCCAATAGCCTAATTTTATATGTTAAATGCATAAATAAAAAGTTCAAACGACTACGACTCCGGCCAAAAAAACTCAACTCCACGACTCCGACTTCACATCACTGGCTATTTTCTTTTATCGCCGATAATATACGAATGTGCGTAGTTTTAACCTTCGCTGCACGGTGATATGTATTTACTACAACTCGACTCTAATAATGAGAATATTTCTATTAAATATAATAGATACTGATCTGAGAATTTTTGTATTCCTCAGTAATGTTATTACGTATTAAATAAAATTACAGTTATGTATGGTTATTCATTTGCAGCGATGGAAATAAATAATTAGTGGAAGAATCGGGCAAAGAATCACCCATACACACAAACGTATTCCAATTTATGCGCGTGTGTAAGCGCGAGTGCGAGCGTACTTTTGCACGTGTTCAGCTCCGGCGCGAAAGCGCATGCGTAGAAGTGATCGACTTCGAACTAGCCATTCATTTCGTCATTACGAATTCGACTGCCGACGGGTGAAGACGTCGGAGCGGCAGCTAATTGCGATGTTTTTTTCTTCTTTTCAGACACTTAGATTACAAAAATTGTTATATTTCAACTTCAACCATAGTCAATCAAAGCAATGTCTAGAAATATTCACATTTTTCCGGTTTTTAAATAACTTTTTCATATGGTGTAGTAAATACATATCACCGGAGCTCGCGGAAGTTTTTAGCACAGTATGGGGAGGGTTAAGAAGGTAGCGTTGTGACTTAAACTTTGACAATCGCTTCTTTTAAGGGACATTATTTTTTTTTAAATATATCTCCAGGCCTATTATACAATACACATTTGCATTATTCGTTTTTTCTTCTTACGCTGACAGTTTTTTCAGCTCATTTTTACCGTTTTCTAATTAATTATTATTGTACTAAAAGAAGCGCAATGTCTCAACGCAGAAATTGTTGAAGTATTTTTTCAATTGTGAATATTTTATTTTAAGCTTGACAATGAAGTCGGAACAATCCACATATAGTGTGTACGATCTTTCATAATGAATTATAGCTAGTAGCGAAGGCTATATTTCATATTCTTATTATTCAATAAATATGTCGTTTAGCATATTGCAAATAATATCGGTAAGTAGTATGGGGCTGATTTTTTAGTGCTACAGCTGTAGAGTGTAGAGCAGTGGTTCTCACGTAAAATTTGGCTGTGGCCGCATTAGGAACATCAGCGGTCTTACGAAAATGTCTGGTGGCCGCTCCAAATTGCTTTTTTGTCAAAAATACCTAAACATGTATGTTTTTGAGTTTTTGCGAACTGACAATTCTTGATGCACAATACAATGCATCCAAAATATTAAATTTCAGTGTCATTGTTGACAAATTAACTTGTAAAAACACATTTTTATTAAATATTAATATAAACTATCAAGCTGTTCGTGGCCGCAGCAAAATCCTCTGGTGGCCGCATGCGGCCACAGTGGCCGCACATGAGAACCACTGGTGTAGAGCATGGGTCGTCAAGCTGGTCTGTACCGCCCACTACTGGGTGATAAAGGCTTCCGTGGTGGGTACCGTTTTTGCCTTTACCTCAAAATCTTTCACAATACTGACAAACCCAGAAGTTGTCTGAAAATCACTGAAAGAGAAGACTATCGTTTGTTTTTCACGAAAATTGAACCTGACATAAAATATTTCGTCTCACATCAGGTTCAAGGTTGTCGTGAATTTTTGAATTTGATTTTTTTGTTGTTTTGTCTCTACCTACTCTAAACTCAAAGCGGTTAAGAATCGGATTGCAGCAGCAAAGATAAATGCACGTTAAATAATATGTATTAACGACGTCAGGCTTAAAATACAACATGGATTCCAACATCACGTGATCCCGCTTTAATTTCCTGAATTCAACAGCAAAACAAGCAATAACATCCTTATCTCCCGCGCTTAAAGTGACACTTCCCGTTGGTCGCACGCAATGGTGGCCCGAACCGCCATCTCGCGACACCCCGCGCCGGAACCGGAAACCGATGTCTTCCTTTTTGTTATTGCTTGTCACATTTTTGGGAAAAGGCAGATAACACATTTGCATGCGCGATTCGTGTAAACATCGATATTTTAAACTGAGTGCCGATTAAACGACGCTCTACGGGGGACTTTCGAGCACGAGTAAACTGCGTAAGTGTCGTAAAAGCGTCAGATTATTCACTAACAGATTGTTCTGTAGGAAGTGAAAAATATTTTTTTTAACCATGTCCGCTCCCAACTTGGACCATATGGACTCATTGCCGTGTTTATCTCAACATATATTTTTTTCTACGAGAACTGCTTGTTACTCAACCTATCTTTTTCGAACAGAGTAGGGGATGGAAAGGATACAGAGGACTCGGACAGGACAAGTGGTTAGCTAATCGCTGTCACTGTGCGTCGCTCCTTGGGATCGGAAAGGTGAGAAGAGATTTAACAACACAAACACCCATTGCTTCTAAGCAGAATAGATTTATCGACTGAAATAATCTGCTCGTACTGAGAATCGAACCCGGGTGGTCCGACACGGCAGCCAACGACGTTGACCACTGCACCACGGGCCAGGATGAACTTTTTTAGTACACAATTATTGGAATCAAAATTGTTCTTGTTTGCGATTCCATTCAATTGAAACATTCAATTTAACATTACCAAGAATTTCTCATTTTGGCCTCGGATAAGCCGAAAAAATTTTTAATGGCCGAGTATATTTTTCGAGCTCACTTTCACTAGTTTGAATAACTAGTGAAAGTGAGCATGCATAAGTGAAAATTGGTAGTCCATATATCCTCAAATAGAGAATTCTCAAAAAACTCTATCATAAAAACATGTAACTACTAAATGCTTGTTTACAAGGAAATAAGTTCATTTTCACAAGAACCGCTTTTTATTCATTCGAAATTCAAAAAACACAATGTCATTTTTCTCAAAAGTTTTTTATAAGCATCAATTTGTTTTAATTGAAGTTTTTTTGCTGCGCGCGCTTGTCATTTTGCGAATTTTCCGGGGCGCTATATAATCTATGTCGCCATTTTATTCGCAACATTTACACGTTCTGCCACACGGTTCATAGATTTTGCAGCACCTTCCTAGACCAAAACGAAGTTCTTCGTTGCTCCTTTGAATGGCGAGTGATCTCACAAACCTGAAATGGCGAATGGTATTAGAATACACTAGAGCAGTGGTTCTCACGTGAAATTTGGCTGTGGCCGCATCAGGAACATCAGCGATCCTAGGGAAATGTCTGGTGGCCGCACCAAATTTTTAAGTTGCGTCCTTTTTGCCAAAAAGTCCTCAACATGTACGTGTTGAGTTTTTGCTTACTAGCAATTCTTGATGCACAATAAAATGCATACAAAATATTTTATTTTCAGTTTCTATGTTGACAAATTAACTTGTAAAATCCCATTTTTATTCAATATCAATATTAACTATGAATCTGTTGGTGTCCGCAGCAAAATCCTCTGGTGGCCGCATGTAGCCACCGTGGCCGCACATGAGAACCACTGCACTAGAGACTCCATTTAGAATGCTCTATACTCTTGAATACTCGTCCATTTTTCAAGTACTCGATACTGAAGTATTTTGAAAAATAATCGAGTAATACTCGTACTGAACAAAACTAAACTCACACTTAAATTTGAAACGTTTAATTCTTTATTATTTTTTAAATATATGTTTTAAAAAATTAAATAAATGTATTAATGAAATTAAATAAGTTTATTTATTTATTTACCATCTATTTATAGACACAAATGTGAATTAATATTATATATTTTGATACGTTTCGATTTAACGATTTTTATAAACGGCACTGTTGCTTCAATTTGCGCGGTGTTACGCGATTTTTACAGCAGACATCATATGAGATGCAAACCGCCGGTGACAGCGAATAACTCAAAAAGTGGAGATACATATGTATCTTTTTCTTTTTGTATTTTTATAATCATCATAATCATATGTATATATAAGAACGAAAGACCAACAGTGATGCACAACCAAAAATGCTCGCGATTAACGAAACCTGTCCAGATCCTCATAAATCTAATGTAGAATAAGTGAAAAAAATATGTCATTATTTATTCCACCAAGTATTGAAGAACACCCATTTTCTCAGAATATTTTTTATTATTTTCCCCACATTCGTCTATATGACGGGTTCCCAACCTACTTTCATAGTAAGCTAAAAAAAATATTTTTTTTAACTTACTCATGTTAAAAAAACCTTTTTCAATTGCATCGGGGTCGCGGGTCATATGGCTTTTATAAAAAGTGGTCGCCACCCAATAAAAGGTTGGGAACCTATGGTCTTAATATATATATAACCTAATATTTTATAAAAATAATAACAGGTCTATCTGGGTTAAGATTAAAATAATACAATGGAAATAATATAGATTTAACCTTCCATTGAAAGATGTCCTCCAGGTATGACCGGTGTCTGATTCTACGATAATTGCCATCAGTGCCATGGACAGCAGTATCATCATAATCGTAAAGGATTTCATCTTCTTCGCCAACGCTTGCCTAAAAGATTACTGGAATGTTATTTGTTCAAGCTACAAAATAGTACAGAAAGAAATAGAATTTTACAGTTTCAAATGCTTACCGCTTTAAGATTAGTGGTAAAATTAAATGCATTTAAAATTAATTTCAAATGGAAATCGAACGTAAAAAAATTGCCTTATTAATGGTTTATAAAAGTAACTTGAAATTATATCACGCTTGAAGATAAGTTAATATAAATATTTATTTTATCTTACTATTACAACTAGTGCAATGGTAACTAAACTACGGCCCGCGGGACGGTTCCGGTCCGCCAAAAATTTTCACCCGGCCCTCCAAAATTTCTCGATTTTGAAAATAAATTATTCAAAATGTTTGAAAAATAATTTTTTTCAAACATTATGATTCGGTTGTGAATTCACAACTGTTTATTTCAATTCTTCAATTGGTAACTATGTATGTATTTGATACGACAACGTATGAACCCATAAAATATAATAAATATCTTCTATTATAAATTCCAATAGAAATTACATTTGTTTACAATTTTACATTATACATATAATTATATTAGAACATATAAATTAATATTCAAATTGGAATTCAACACGAATTTATTTTTCATCCGGCCCGCCAAGTTTTTAAAAGTTCCAATCCAGCCCGTTTGTCAAAAAAACTGGCAACCTCTGGTCTAGTGTCAACGTCATTGGCTTCGATTGCGACTTCTCTTTGCAATTTCATTTTTTCTATAGAATTATTGATTTCTGTATAAAGACATGAATATCTGCATTGTCTAAAATTTCCTCCCACACTAATCTGATCCTAAAACGGAACGATTTGCTACTTTAGTGGTCCATATGTTCCACATTGGTAACGAACATGGTTTAATTTCAACGTGTCATAACATCATTTTTATAAAATCATATCTTCTTAAAAGTAAATTTTTAGTATTTAAGCCGAATGAAGCTTGTGTACAGTGTTTCTTAAACTTTTATCCTACTTGGCCCTACTTTTATCCTACTTGGCCCTCTAAATATCCATACTATTTCAATCACCATAATGATATTACATACATAATATATTAATCTATATGAAATCTATTTTAATTTAATTTTGTTATGACCTTGTAATATATTATTCGTATATAAGTCGGTCTCTGTGGTCTAGTGGTAAGAGCTTTGTGATCAGCGATCAGGTGAGCTTGGGTTCAAGTCCTAGCAAGGTAAAAAAATTCCAATTGATAAAGTGATCTTGGACATGGATAAACGTCATTTTTCGTTGAGTTGTTCTCGACTGATTCATAAAATTTCTCATCGAATGAATCTTTGGTGTAACTTTCATATTTCAAAATATTTGGTGCATTGGCATTGCTGTAATGCCAATTTTTTATTTATCATACTAAAATATCTAAAAAAAATCTTTGTATTATACATATGTATACAAAACCATCATACATATAAACCTTCTTTCTCTGTAAGTGTGTTGATTTAATGTTGACAGATGGCATTGCCAACTGAAATATCTATTATTCTTATTGACTTTTGTTTGACATCTATTGAGGTATATATTAATTGTAAAGTATTCTTAGCTATAAATTTCCAATCAACAGAAATGAGTTCTGATTTATTCAATATAGTATCAAAATGCCTTTTATACTTGGGGAGTGGATCTGATGAGAGAAAACACAATTCATAAAAGGATTTATTTTTATGTGAGATGTCATATAGTTATAATATATCAACAGCCCCTAGTGAGGGTTACATGAATAAAATTACACAAGACAAAATATCACGACTAAAATTTCACATTCCAGTATAAATTATTATAACAGTGTGCATACAAAACATCAGAAGGGGAACTAAAAATGAAAAGACTTGATAATAGGAATAATATTTTTGGAATAGTTCTTTGCATGTGTAATTTCACACCTCTTATTGAATATCTTTGACACACTATCCACGCCTATGGGTCCACTCCAGATTCTTCAAGTTCACCGGCGTCATAGAAACCGCAGCAAAAGCAAGTTTTCGGATCGCATTCATATCTCGAGCAGCATATTCCAAGACCTTCTCCGTGCCATGACACGGAGCTAGAACACATTAAATATTCAATATTGCAACAACATCTTCTCGTACTATATACAAAATGTATGTCCTTATATTTCTTTCATTTCAAATCAGATGACATAGGCGTTTCTAACATAAATTGAAATTGTATTATTGTATTAAGTCCAAATGGCCAAAATCTAAAATAGGCATTTCAAGCAGGGCTATGGAATCGCGGTTTTTTGGTTGGAGTCGGAGTTGTCGCGTCGTTTTTGTTTTTATTTATGCATATAACATGTAAAATTTAGCTCTTGGTCGGATTGCTTAGTTGATATTTAATTTAATACACATAAATAGGAAAGGTAGGAAAAAAACGTGACGAAATTAAACTTTTGTTTAAGAATTGTTTATACTTATATGCATAATGTTTAAAACAATAACTATTGAAGCAAATTATATATTAAAATTCATTTTTGTAATGGAATTGTATCACAAAATTTTCATTACACATTTTGTTCGGGGACATTTTGTCTGGGGATATTTTATCCATCGACATTTTATCTTTTGACCGTTTGTCGTAGATTGGATTTAAATACTAGCAATGCCATCTCTGGATAAGCTTCAATAATAAAATACATTGAGTATGTATATATGTACAACTTACTTGGGAATGGGTGTTGAATCTGCATCACATGTAAAATGTGATATAGCTGCAAAGATTGCCAATAGCACGAATAAAAACTTCATCTGAAACCAAGATAATACGCTCAATTTTGAAACATAGATAACATTGGTCATTATTTTCATTGTAATTATTTATTTAATGAAAATGTTATGTGATCGAACAAATTTCACTTATCATGTTTTGTTTCTACGTGGGCAACTGTCAATGTTTGCAGCTGTATTTTGAGCGATTGTCAGCAAAATATATCACTTTTAAGGTGTTCACTGTCAACAAATACTTGGTGAAAAGTCATCATATTAAAAAAAATATAAAACATTTTTTTTACTTATTAATTTATAAAACTCAGTTAAAAATGCTTGTGATAAGCGAAACCGGTCCTGATCTGAAATGTTTGATCATATTTTAATTTAAAAATATGTTTTACATTAGAGACATGTGTGCCACTAATCACTTGGGATCAATTTGGAGAATTTATGCCTTGAGTTCAACACATGGAGAAAAGATATCACGGTGCACGTATCTTGTGCACAGTAAATTTATTTTACATACTAGTTTCAATGGATTCGGCGGTAACTTTGTGGAAGTTCATTTTAGTATATTTAATCTAACTTTGATTATTCCACGTATTGTGTTACTTAAATTGTGACACGTGTTTCGCCTCTTTCATTATTTAAGCAAACTTTGTGATAGTAAGTCTGAAGATGCCTCTTAAAGATGCGAAACACGTAATACAATACGTGAAATAATCAAGGCAATTTTATATTTATTATATTGACTGGACAAGAAATCATCCGATTGCTAAAAGAAGCCCTTACCGTAAATCTTCAAAGATCAAACTTTAATGAACAAGACTTGTTGTTTGAAAAGAAAAAACTTACAGATTCAAGTTAATGTTAATTATTTGTGAACCATTTTAAAATAACCATTCACTGTATCAAATTATAAATCGTGAAAATCCATTAGGCGGGCTGCTTTAATCAACTTTTTATGAATAATTTATGTTTCCATAAAATTGATACATTCGCTATTGCAGAATCAAAGTAGCTATATTTTATTTACACCTGCACTAATGCACACAACTAACAATTAAAAAAATTATGTGGAACAGGTGTGCTAAATAACGAAATAAGATGATAAATTTATTTATACAAGATGCAGTTAGTTATGAAGGATAGTTCAGTCCTGATTTAATTTATTTATTTCATCCTCAATCTGTAAGTAAATCTGTAGCCATCTCCCAATTCAGAGTAGAACATGTGAACTCCTTATGCAGCTTGCCTTAACCAAACTTTCTAGAAGAGCACCTAGTTTCAGGGTCGATCAACTCTTCTTTTATAGAGAGAGTAAGGATATAAGGATAGGGCTATCTAATCGCCACGGCTTTCATCAACCCAGAAAATCATAGAAAGAATTTTTTAAAAAAATTCCAAAATGTAAAACTTTTCATTTCACTTTATTTAAAATAACATTCAAAAGATGTCTCTGTGTTAGGTTCCATTAAAAAATATTATATTTATTCATAAATAAATTCGTGGTAGCGTTTGCGTGCCTGCACGCCGTGACATCTGAAAGGTGTAAATAATAAACACATATTTAGTTAATAAAACATTGAATATATTAAAGTATCAATTCATTTACAAAGAAGCATTATTTTACACAATTAAGCGATATGCAGTTACAATATATACAAAAAATTGCACTCATTTAGAAAACTAATCAATTATTAGCAACAGACGAAGAAAACAATTCATTAAACCGGCGGGCATCATCCGGAGACTTGGACCCGTCCATATTGACATGGTCCACCTGCCCGCCTCCACTATCCTCGGTGTCCGACCAAACCTTCACAAACTTAGAATCGCCCTCAGGCAACAGGTCTTCCGAATTATAATTATCTTCAACAAAGCTGTCCACCGTCTCAATGGTAACGCCCCTCATTAACGCGTTCTCATCTGAGTTAATTTGCAGATCGTTAACGTTTAAAATTTTTCTCCGCCATCTTTTGACATGACAATTAAACTGTTCCCGTTGACAGATAACTGTCCGATAATTTCTGTATCGTTATCAATTACAAATCTTCCATCGTCTGACAAGAATATTGACTCCTGGGTATCATTCACGTAAACATTATCTCCTGAATCTTCAAACATCATATTGATATCGCTCAGTATCTCTTTATTACGCAGTGCAATTTTAGTTTTAGCGTTATTTGAATAACCAGAATTTATTGCTTTGGTAGGCTTCTGTAGTTTTAAAACTTGATCGTTTTGCAGCATACTCTCGACGCCTTGTTCATTGAATATGATAATTCCGGAAGCATCTACTCTTCCTTCGAGGCTCTCGATGTGTTCGGTCTTCATGTTATTCAGATCGATGAGTATTTCTTCGTGATGGTTTTTGGTGAATTCATTTGGCATGTTGACGACCATTACTGGTGGCTGCGCCTCGGTTGAAGCTGTAGTTTCTGAAATGGCAAGTATTAAATTTATTGATACAGGAAACGGATCACTTTTTTATTTCAACCATTTAGCCAGTGAGTAGTAATAATCTGTTTCATAATAAAATGTTTACAATGTCATAGACTTACATTATACAAACTACATACTTTTTCCAAACCTACATACATATGTATAAATGTGAATTTTTTTATTCCCCATTGTTTATGGTGTGCAGAAATTTGTGCTTAGTTAATATAGTAATCAAAAGGTCCCATAAACAAAGTGTTTGTGTATACTTTGTTCAAATGTCTTTTTAATTATTATAGTAATTAAAATGTTATTTTGCATTTGAATTTTTATAATCATGAATTTTAAGAATTAAAACTAATTGAAAGACTTGGATTTTGATAATTTGACATTGTTTATAGTCTAAGTCTCTTTTAAATGGAAAATCAGTTAGTTTCCTGATAGGTTAAGTTTAGGTTAGGTAAGGTTAGGAGCAAATTTTTAAATTTATCTTTCTCGCTTCATCACATGTTGAATGAAGGAAGTAAGCGAGATATGACAGCATGACAGCATTTACTTTTTTATCTTACTTGCTCACACGCAAGTGAGACTATGTGAGTGAGACAGAGAAATATCAAGGGCATGCCGATGTTACATAATATTTAATATGATAAATATTATGTACATATAACAGGAACTTTCTTCATCGATTGAATTGGTATTTAATTAGTGAAACTCCATCAAGATAAGGTAGCCAATTGCAATATATTTAGTTTTGTTTCACAAGAATTGTACATCCATTTTGATGGAATAATCTCAAATATTATTCTTGTTTCTTGCCAGTTAAAACCATCCTCAAACGTTTTTTACATTCAATGATTGACAGTAGATTGATCATTTTTGAGACAATGCGGTGAGCGCATAATTGGCAGGATCCAAATAAAAATATTAATTGCAATTAAAATATATATAATCACCGGATCCATGCTTATGTCTGAAGTGGGTATTAAGATCCGCTCGAACTCTGAAAGCCCTTGGACAAAGAGAGCATCTGTATCGTCTTTCTCCGGTGTGAATCAGGCGGTGATTCTTCATGGCATAGGACCTCCGGAAGGCCAGCCCGCATAAGTCGCATGGATAAGGACGTTCTCCCGTGTGAATTCTGAAAAGATTATCATCACTCACTTGTAAACACAGTCTATTGTTTAAGCAAGGGCTGTGGAGTTGGAGTCTGAGTCGTGGAGTCGGGGCTTTTTGGCCGAGTCGAAGTTGTCGCGGCGATTTGGCCAGAGTCGTACTCGGAGTCGGAAATTTTTAAAAGTTTGAACTTTTTATTTTTGCATATTATATGTCAAATTAGGCTATTGGCCGGATTGGTAGGGTTGATATTTAATTGAATACACATAAATAGGAAAATTAGGCAAAAAAAAGTGACAATATTAAACCTTTTTAGTCGGAGTCGTGTTTTTGGTCAATGTCAGAGTCGGAGTCGTGGTTTTGGTAAATGCTGGAGTTGGAGTCGAACTTTTTTTACCGACTCCACAGCCCTGGTTTAAACATAATAAGTCGTCACCTTTGGTTAAAGAAAACGTTAATTGATTATTGTCAATTTTGAAGATTACCTAAGATGCTCATTTCTCATTCCCTTTGTTCTGAAGGCGTGCCCGCAAACGTCGCACCGGAAGGGGCGTTCACCGGTGTGTCGCCTTAAATGGCTCTGCAGATCGCACGCGCTGTAGAATGTCTTACCGCAGTTCGAGCAAGCAAAGTTCGTCTCTTTCATGTGGACCCTCCTACAAAATCAACAGAATGCATACAATGCCCGAACCAGGATTGCCATATTTCCAGAATTACAGAAACAATAGGGTTACACATACGGGGTAGGCATATAGGAAATGGGCAGTAAACGTATTAACACAAAGATTTTACTTGCACCAGAGCAACCACCTTTAAGAATTATAGATGAATAATTGTCAGACTAGTCAATTACAATCACTAACCCTTTTACACCAGTTTCTACCGGTTTTTATTAATATTTGTTTTCTTTAATATTGCCCTTCCACATAGCAGTAATTTTTTTCTTTTTTAAATAACAAGAACAACCTGAAAGCCTGAGCTCGATTTTATAAAGCACCATACATTTTTAAATATAATTATATAAACTCGAGAAGCCCTATGCCAGAAATCTATAAATCAATTTAGAAGCTATAACCCAGACTTATTGGATATTATATCATCTTAAAATTCAGAATTTGCAATCCGGAATGTTCATATCTACATTAGAATGTAACAGAATAGACTTCATCTGATTATTTCTTTACCTTCCATGTGTTGTCAGCCCCGTGGCATGTACAAATGTCTTGCCACATTCTAGACATCGGTGAGGTCTTCCACCGGAATCGGGCTCATGATGACTTCTAAAAATAAATACACAACTTTACTCAACTGAAATTGGTTCTAAGATCAAAGAATTGCTTAGATTACAAAAAAAAACTGCCATATCAAAACACGTTATACACTAGAACAAATTCATGAGTATAAAATCAGGAAGTTCAATAGATCGTCATAATTTACATTACTGTCATGGAAAATTTATCGTAATTACTGTAACGTTTAGTTTAACTAAACAAACATTAAACATTTTAAAAAATTGATATTCAAAACACACGGAACAGGCAGATAAAAGTTTGTGCGCTATGATTCCAAAAAAAGACTGAAGTTATAAAATGGAGTATCAAATTTCAAATAGGAGCCATATATGTATTTTATTCCAACTTACTTCAAATGTCCCTTGAGGCCAACTTGCGTGATATATCGTTTACCACACTCTGTGCAGGAATACAGACCTTAAAAGAAAAATTTGTAAAAATGAATAATGAACACAATATACCATAGACATTGAGCACTCTGTTTTATCGACAGATAGAAATCGGCAAAACAAAAATCTGTGATTGTAAAGCGGCCCATTTAGATTGCCACAATCAATTCAACTAATAGAATTTGAATCTGAAATGTCTATATTCCTTCCCACCTATCTTATTGTAAAATGGAGGTGCAACGAGAGAGATAAACCTGTCTTGGCTCTATCCTTCTATTCATACTCGCTAAAAAAGATTGATTTATAAGGAGTCTTATGGGCTCTTTTTAATAAACATAATTTTGTATAAACCAATATGATTTAAATTTTGGTTAATTTATAGCATACCTTGTTTGGCATTATTCTTGGAATTAACATTGCTTGTGGCGTGACATGAGCGCCGATGCACCAAGAGTTGGGTTTTGTTTTTTACCACGACACCACACTCTGCACAAGAATAGTTGAACCTTAAAAAACAATCAGTGAATGAATACCACATTTAAATAACACATTTCACCTTATGTCAATGAGTTAAAACAATCGCGGTTTAAAAAAACAGATGTTGCGACTTTTTAAATTATAACTTGACAACCATAGTCCTGGTACGATACTGTATCTGTTGTTAGACATTTTCATTGCTATGCATTGTCCACTATATTAATCTTTTAAAGCCCTACGGTCCCGTATGAGACCAGTGTTTATGTATTGAATTACACTGATGATAATAGTTTTCAACATATGAATATAAGCTTTCATAAATAATGTCTATGAGATACCGATCTATAATTTTATTTTCGGTTTCATTAAATATTTTTGTCATAATGAGGACTATAAAAATCTACGTTACAAGGTTGTGTTATATCCGGCAGACCATAATAAATCAGCTTTATTCACACCATACAATTAAATGAAGATACAGAAATTAATCCTTTGGGGTGACCAATTCTTTTTTCAAGAAACCTGTAGCTAAAATGGATTCGTTTATTTGTTTAACCTAGAGAATTAGAAAGCGTACAAGTTGCGGTGCTGGTCTTTGTTCGTTAATTATAAGCAATCTTTTATTTTGCTGATGCTTTTTTTAGAGATATGATACTTGATTAGAGATATAATTATTTTCAAGAGCTACAGGTCGCGCGGATATTTCGCAAAAAATTCTTGGGCGTTTAAAGGTGTCTTACTTTTCTATGGAAGGCATCGGAGTGGTGGTCTGAGCTGCTGAGCCACTAGTCTGACCGTGAGCTTTCTTCCGATGATAAGCTATCCCCCAACTGAAAACATTGTGTGAACATTTCAATAGCTTGTAGCTTATAGAGTTTGTCAATATGTCCAATATAAAATAGCACAACTTTTTACAACCAACCTGTTTGGGAATTCGTCTCCGCATAGCCTGCACTTGTACATGTGGACATTATCTGAATGCTTCTGTCTTCGGTGAACTTGAAGATAAGTCCAGTGCAGATACGATTTACCGCAAACCTAAATTGAATTCAACCACAAACATCATTTTAACCTACTGTTTACGGTGTGCACAAATTTGTGCGTAATTACCATAGTAATTAAAAAGGCCCGTAAACAAAGTGTTAAGATTTAAATTAAACTAGCTGTTCCACTTGACTTCTGTCGGTATTTGCAAACGTAATAATCACAGTTCAATAATTAGCAAAAATTCTACATTCATTTGATTTTTTAATAAATTTATTTGAAATGTACGAAAAAAGAATATTTAACCACAGCCAATCAAAAATGAATAACATATAACGGTCATTGTTTTATAAAAAAGCTTCACTAGCAGCACAGACAACTGGTACAGTTTTATATTTATGTCACCCCACTATTTTTGGCATACATTTTACAATTTCTTACTTACAAGATTCACATCACATTTTATAGATTGATTTTTGCTCTTTCACTCTTTCAATGTCTCCAATGAAATGAAACTTTACGCTTGGTCTAGTAAATGAGTGAATGATAAATGAATAAAAGATCTGAATTGAATAAAAATAGATACGAACCTCGCAGAGAAAATGTTTAACAACCGGAAATTGATCATGATTCGAGGTTGTGACTTGTGATCCTTCACTACTCTTTGAAGAGTTATTTCTGTAATATCCATGGGTCGTTTTATGAGTGGTACACCTGAGAGAAAAATTGCATTCAACAAACGAAAAATCACTACAAGATAGATATGCTGCGAAGAATTTACATTAGTTTGCAATCACAACATTAATTAAACTCTCCACACCCCCTTTATATCCCCTTTACCCTTCCCTAGTAAATTTAATATTTAAGAGATTATCAACAATACATCTCGTATGTATATTTAGTGAATATTTTACATTACATAACTATAGTCTAAGAATATTTCTCAAGCTTGGTTGGACAATTCGGACCCTTTCTTTTACCTAAAAAGAAGCATAACTAAATTTTTCCCAATGTAATCATTGATCACTTTTAAGGTCAGTTGATAATGCTCGCCATGAGCGAAACAGGTACTGATCCAATAAATTTTATGTGGAATAAGTACTAAAATGTTTTATTATTTTTATTTTATTTTAACATAATCATTGTTGCCAAGTTGGAATAACAACTTTTGTAGATGTAAGAAATAGAAACAAAACACATACCTTGAGTAGGTGGAGAAAGTAGCACCGCATATGTGACAGATGAAAGGATTTTTCAAACCCTCGTGGCACGATCGATGAACATTCAATGCGTCTTGAACACTGTAAACTCTGAAAATTTGATCCTGGTTAAGTACGATTTTTGTTTCGTGTAAGTTTGTCATTCAAGCCGTCTATTTATATTTGAAAAACATATCGTCCATATCTATTGCAGAAAAACTTTCAAACAGCTAGAATTAGTTAGATGACATTGTCATTATTGCTGAATATGACAAACAAATGCTTCTACCATATCAATCTGTTGTAGAGTTGCAGTGTTTTGGCTGGAGTCGGAGTCGTGAAACTTTTTAAGTTTGAAATTTTTATTATTCATATAACATGTATAATATAACACATTTGGCTATTGCTCGGATTGGTTAGTTGATCTTTAATTTAATACACATAAATAGAAAAGTAAGGAAAAAAATACAAGAGTCAAGCCACACTTGTTGGGCAAGACTTTTTTTTGAATACTTTTTCTTATAAAGACTATTGATGATATGGTTAGCATTTGACAATGATCTGTTATCGCATTGTTGTTGGCTCATTCTTTAAATTCAAAACAAAATAAAATCAAAACTTACTTCTCACAATACTCGCATCTGTACACTTTATCTATCTTCACCGCCGTCATCGTCTTCTTGGCAACTTCAGACAGCCCGTCGAGCAGTGAAGAATCCGTGGTTTCCGAATGATCAACGCCCTCCTGTGTCAAAACTGCAGGCTTGCTCTTGCCCACGGCGACATTACTTCTGGGTTTAACACTATCAGCTTTTGTTACGCTATCATCTTTTGACGGAACCGCTTTCTTTTGAACAGAACTCGGACTGTCGGGGTTTTGTATTTCAGTAGATTCGCAACACTGACCCAGCTCATTGAGATGTGCCTGAAATGTTAAAATTCCAACTATACACTGAGAACAACATAACAAATGGTTATACCTTGGATATATCAATTTTAAGCCGCTATATTTAGCTCAATATTGACGTTATTAACTAAAAAAGTTTCAAGGTAGTGGGCCATCATTGTAACCCAACGATCTCTAGCCTACATAATTATCACAAAAAAGCATCTACAGATCACTTAAGACCAACATCCATTCTTCTTGATGACCCTCCATAGATTGAAATTTGAATAATTCAACAAACAAAAAATAAGACCTCTCAAATCATGAAAATGGTTCACTTCTTAGTGTGCTGATAGGATGGTAAGAGAATTTAAATTAACTATGAAAACTTAACTCAGAGGTGAAAGACTGGAAGAAGTTTGATGCTAATACATCTTTTCTAAGTTCTAATGCTCCATCAAATTGATCTACAACATTTTGGAGTATTAAATTTAATTCCTAAAATTTGTCATACTGTACCTCTGCCTGTTCAGTGTCCTTGAATGCCATGTCGCAGTTTCCGCAAGCGATTACCATGGCACCAATTGGCTCCGACTCGTGAGTCAGCAAATGCATTCGGAGGCGCGACCTCCTGTTCAAGAACTTCAGACAGATGTGGCACTGGAATGGCTTCACCTGTTCAATAAAATATCATACATGTTATAGTGAGTCAGGCATTTATGTCCCGGTTTGATAGAAAATAGTTTCTTTGTGTTTGATCAGGGCAGTGGAGTTGAAGTCGGAGTAGTCGCGGTATTTTGGCCTGAGCCTGAGTAGTCGCGGGGTTTCGGCCGGAGTCCGAGTCAGAGTTTGAACTTTTTATTTATGCATGTAAAATTTGGCTATTGACCGGATTGGTTGGTTGATATTTAATTAAATACACATAGGAAAGGTAGGAATAAAACTTGACAATATTAAACTTTTTTTAATTAGAGTTGGATTCGGAGTCAGAGTCTAGTTTTTAGCCAATGCTGAAGTCGGAGTCGTAGTCGTGAAATCGGAGTCGTGCTTTTTTTAACACAGCCCTGGTTTTGACCGATAATAAATTTATATGTGATTTGGAACTGCTTTTACTTGTTCAGAATATAGTTCTGATGATAGAATGACAAAATAGCTAGGTAGGTGGGAATGGAAGCATCTTATAAATCAAAATTTTAACCTTGAGATGTGTGACACTGTGTTCTCCCAAAGTTTGCCTATCGAAGAACTGCTTTCCACACACTTCACATCGGTGAGTTCGCTCTCCAGCATGAGATCTGATGTGGTTATTTAACGATGCCCTGTAAACAACAAATAATGAAATGAGTGATATAAACCATAAACCAGATGTACTGTTGCCAGACATCCCAATGATTCCGACAGATATGCCATTTGAATTAAAACGTTTGCAGTTTCGGTGTGACCGAAAGCACAGGTGTGTGGACAAAATTTGGAAAAATATTGCTTCTCATATGAACAGCTGTATGTGGCCTGCTCGCCTATTGGGCAACCTTCTGATTTATTTGTATACGCACCAGACAGACGCATTGCATCGCATCGCATGCCGGGTA
Organism: Himalopsyche kuldschensis; assembly: GCA_028554975.1. Lineage (NCBI taxonomy): Eukaryota > Metazoa > Arthropoda > Insecta > Trichoptera > Rhyacophilidae > Himalopsyche > Himalopsyche kuldschensis. Next base: position 3,942,947 of record JAHFWI010000045.1, read on the forward strand.
CTCGCTCATAAATCAATAAAAAACAAATAAATATTTTCTTACAAAATAACCCAGCACTAATACACAAATTACGTTTATTAATGTCTAAAACAAAGCGTAGATAGTGAAACTAACTTGAGATGAAACGCTTTTCCGCAGCCTTCTTCGGGGCACAGATGCCTCCGAGCACGAGGATGCGCGAAATGAATGTGATCATACAGGGTAGCTTCGCTTTCGAACATCTTCTGGGGGCACATTGAACATCGCAGGGATTGGGCACCCGCTGCGAGTGTGCTGGATTCCCCTTCATCGGCGTTTGCACTCGACAGATGAAAATGACGTCTGAAACAAATCAAATAGATCAGCTTCCGTCTGCCATAAGACTAGAGCAGGGTTTCCTATGCTATATTCTGTAGAATACCAGTGTTCTGACGAACCTGAATAGGTGTTGGCGACAATTTGAAAGACTTTATACACTGCAACACATTTAAAGATCTTCTACATAAAATTGAAAGGCAAGTGATGATTAATTTGACTATGACGCCAAGTATCTAGGTACAGGCGGAAGACCATCTTTTCTCACACCGTGCGCATGAAAGAAATGGGGTGTATTGTTTTTACCTGACTGGCTGACAAGTTTTGTCAGTTTAATGACAGTTGCCAAGATATTTAATATTGTTCATAAATCTGATGAAACAGAACAAAAAAAACAGCTTGAAAATATGTATTAGGAAATCAATATTAAAAATAAGCTAAGTGCTCTGTTCAAATTTCTAGGCTTGCAAAGTGTTCCATCTCAGAAAAGTTTTAGGAAACCCTTGATTAGAGTTTATACAAATAATGCATCTCATGTTTTATTTATGACAGTGATCTCCAAGTAAAGTTCTGAAGTGAAAACTTTAACTGTGATTAGCAGTAGCATATAAACAGCTGACTTGTGATTCAATATGCATCAGTACCATGCAGCTTTTAATTAAATTATGTTTCTTTTGAGAGTTGGTATTATTTTTTACTAATTCCAACAATTGATCTGACCAAGTAGAGTTGAAATATTCCAATTATAGCAGACAAAAAGGACAAATCTGTCACAGAATAATATTAACATTGAACAAATAATGGACCCACGTGTGAAACTGCAATCGGATCTTAGTGTGGAACGTAGAATCACAGAATGGGCAACGGTGACTGCCATTTTCTCCCGCCATTTTGTTGCTAGATTCAAAATGACCACCGTCAATATCCACTTTGAAATGACAAACGTGACGGGCCATTCTTTCAGCTGTGCTGTACCGTTTTCTGTAAAGAAATTTGAGATGAATTGAGATACAAGTGAATAAAATTTATTTTAATACTTTCGATGGATTTGGCGGTAACTTTGTGGAAGTTCATTTTAAATTTTATATTAAAATTTATTATCTTTGTAATTTTAATTTAGAGATTTTGACAGCTGTGTCGATTACACATAAGCTATTATTGACATTCAACTAGTAAGCATACAGGTCAAAGGATTTAAATCATCAAATTTTCACTGCTGCCATCTCTTTCAAACACACAGTAAATAATTCTAATTGAAAAGAGAGACCTTATTTTATTATTGGGTCAGCTTCCCTTGCTTTGTCCCTCATAATATATGAATAATAAATGTTTTATTAAATTCAGTGTAAATATTTTATCTTCATTTGGTTCCAAACGACTTCGCTTGTTATTGTAAAATATATTAATATAATCAGTTTTATAATTCTAAATAATGTTGTCGTGATGCACGTATACTATATTCGTTTGTTTTTTTTTTTAAATAAATTTATTTAAATAATAATATTCAACCAGGAATGAATAACACACATCGTTGTCATTGTTTTATGAGTAAAATATTTGGCACTTTCAATTTTATTGTTTATTTAACTACTAAAATACACAAGAATTCTAAAAATCACAGAATTTGAAAGGAAAACAAATTGGCCCCTTTGAGTAAAAGAAACGTAACTGGATTTTGGCCGGTTTAGAGTTAGGATACCACTAGATATTAAATAATATTTAATGCGTCAAAGAGGCAGTTCAATGCGTCTTAAAATCACTTTTTTGTTCATGGCCACACTATACCTTATCACAATTTATAAGGATAAATGACAATTTTATATTTAACAAATATATCAGAAAACCAAAGCATCGCCTTTAACCCTTTGCGGTCCTATGTCGAATCTGACTCGACATCGATTTTATTCCGGTGGGTCCTATGTCGAGTAATATAATGCCTCTGTATACTATTTTAGTAAAATATATAACTTTGGTAAAAAGTAATAGTTTTATTAAATAATAATTTCAAAATTGAGCAAAAAAAATATTTATCTTAAAAATGTCTGAAGCATTAAGGGACCTACTGAAACTTTTTTTTTTTAAGGACCGCAAAGGGTTAAATATAGTGAAAATATAATTTGTATCTGTTAAAAAAAAAAAAGTAACAATGATTACTGGTAACCATGTTTTTTTGCTCTACAAAAAAGCAGAGAAAAATTAGTTAGATTTCACTTTCTCGAAGAGGCCAAATTGTTGCTTATTATAAATCAATATTTTGAGGAATGAAATCAAAATAAACAAAGAATTTTTACCAATCTGTTTTTCATTACAACCAAATGGTTTTATTATCCTAACTTGCAATCTCGGCACTGATGCATCCTCGGAGCAATCAAGACGCTCTGCAATTCTTCTTGGGCGACTTCCTGATCTTCGACTATCGGCTTGTGATCGCTGTCAGACGGCACCTCCATGTCTTGACCCTCTAGCCAGACGTCACCGGACTGAACAATCCATACGCCGCTGTCCGAATCAGAGTCCGACGCATCTTCGTCATTTTGATTTTCAAAGTATGCATGATCCTATTAAAAACAAAATTTGCCCTATAGATACTTAAAATAGTTATTTAACATATCTACAAAAAATAACAGATTGGCAGCTCATACTTACAAGAAGATTATTTGAAGAACTTCCATAGCTTCCATCGGCACCGATGTTAACACCTAAAAAATTGAATTACATTATAATTATGCAATTATATGACTTTAATTTATTGAGCCTTAACATAAAACACCTTAAATAAGAACAGTGAATTATGTAAAGATAATAAAAAGGTAAAAAGTAAATGTTACCATGATAAAAATAATATGTACAAAAGTAAACATAACCTATAAAATTATCACCAGAATTCTATTTTTGAATAGTGTGCCTCATAAGCCCATAGACCACAGTAAACCGTTTTACTATGTTTTAGAAAATCTTTTATTCACATATTTTGCCTGTCAATATTTTTCAGCACAGACAACAGAACTATTGTTTGAAGTGGCACTAATTGGTTGCTTGGACCAAGGTCACATAACATGCACTAGCCGTTATACCAGGCCTTGGGTTTATGTTGGTTGATACAGAGGCCAGTATATTTGTCACTTCTCCTAGCCGGTTTTGCAGCTATACAGTTCAAAGGTTTAACAAGAGTAAAATCTACTGGTTTTTGGAACGTGTACTATGATAAATAAATTCTTTATTTGAAATTTAACAACATGCTTGTTTTAGATATTATGCAAAATCACCTTCTTCTGTGTCAAATTGTCCTTTCTCAACCACTCTCAAAATGTTCACCATGAGTCCGGTGTCTTCATCGAGCCACTCCACTTCTGCCATTTCTAAACAATCATCATCATCACCATCGTGACTATTTTCAGGAGGAACTTCTATGACTTCCACAGCTGAAAACATCCACAAAAGAATATTAATTAAGTTGGAAGTGTAAACTCTCAACATCTATTGAAATAAGAACAAGCATTCTCATTCACTTCTCAAGGTCACATTTTATAGAATTAATTATTTAGCTTGTACTGCCTCTTGGATAGTACAATCTTAAAAGATTAACGATTCAGTATGCAATATCAGATATAACAACAGGTTGCACATTTATAATACGTTTCATACATTTGACAACTTTATTTTTCATTGGTATATCTGCGTTTCTTTCACTCTTTATTTCCCTAGTTGTATTGGGATATAATTTGGGTGCCTTTTTGGCGTTTTGTTGCATGATCCTTTGCTTCATTAAAGAGTGTTCAGATTGCATGTGATGTCGAAGTTCCTGAAATTGGGAATATCCTGGAAGCAGAACGATGAAAATTAAAAACTTTGGTATACAACAAAATACAGGACTGCATAAACTTATACATAAGTAAATACTTGCCAGTTTTTGTACATAATATGCAAGAGAAGACAGTGGGTTTTTTCATTTCTGTCATATGAGTCACTGAATGGGGTATGGCTAAGCGAAGCTCTTTGAGATCCAGTCCACAAATTCTGGAAAAATATTAAATATATAATATATATAATAAATAAAACTTCTTGAGATTTTAGTCAGGTCCATCATTTTTAAATCCACGCACGGTTTTGTTTCTATTTTTTATAAACTTGAGGAAATTTTGACTTGTGTCTATCTGTTGCTAAGGACACTGCCATTCCAATCAAGGCCGTAAGAAAATCTGACAAACATTTGAAAAAAAATGACATGTATTTTTTTAAGTTCTAGTACCTATTTAGACATAATAAAAAGTGGTTGATGTGAAAATGAAGTATTTGCATTGACTACCTCTTTGCTAAGAAAACTACATTTGCTGCTTTCATGAATCAATTTCAATTTATGAATCTGTCCATACTGTGATTTGAACTCATGGCCACTTTAACTGAAAAGCACAACTTTGTCCATTGCACTACACGTGTGTTGATTTAAAATAAATAACAAGTTCTAGTAACTCGTATCTTATTTAAATAATTACCTGCAAACATAGCCTACATTCAGAATCTCTTCTTTTGAATTTTGATATTACTAACATTAATGATAGCTGGATTTTTTAAATCAACCAAATCTTTTTCATTCACTGATCCACCTGTTGTATACAATCGTTTGTCCCTTTCCATAGAATTCTCATTAAAACCTCCACCTTTTTTCTTATAAACTTTTTGCAGTTTATTCTGCATGACTAAAAAATCATCAGAGTTCAACTTCTTAGGCAAGCGGTCATACACTTCATAATCGCTCTTCAAGCAGTGCAAACAAATCAACTTGGGAATCGTTACTTCCTTTTTATTAAAACCTTTATTTAACTGTGTATCATCACTATCAAAAATGTATGACTTACTGAGTTCATTTGCTATTTTTCTTTTACAAAACGTGCAAAAGCTTTGAGAGTTCTCTTGAACTCTTGTAGCCATCTTTGGAGTAACCGTATTACTGTTCTGTTGCAAAACTACTCGACTGTTTATTGATTTATTATTAATAATATTTGGTTTTAAGATACTCAAAGATGTTGGTGTCACAGTTGATTTATTTAATTGCACTATCCCAAATCCAATATTACCCCTAGAAGGGTCCTCAATTATTCCAGCTGACTGTTTGTTATTTGAGATTTTATCTGCAGACGGATTCAATAACAGAGGATTTTTCTTTTGATTGATATTTATATTAAGATTAACAATATGATTTTTATTTACAATCTGTTTTATAGAGTTCATTTCATTTGATACCGGTTCAGCCACATTCTCCAATTTGTCATTCGTAGAATCTTCCGGTGTGTCATTGATAATTTCATCATTCAAAATATACATACACCCATCTTCCTGTTCGCTTTCATAGACAATATAAGAAACAGAATCGTCTCCAATATTGTTTCTTAAAAAATATTCTGAGCTAGCCCCAGAATCAAAACTATCAACAAATCCAAGGCGGGATGAATTCGCTTCCGCATTGTCATCTAATATATATATTATGTCTTCCTGCATATCATCATCGAGTAAGCTGGATTCTTGTTGCGCCGGCATTTCTATCTCCCCCGCGGCGACTAGTTCTGTCGGGGATTCTTTCACCTCTTGCTCTTGCAGGTTTGATCTAGCTTTTATGAGAAACTGGTAAACATTGTCGCTAAGTAAGACCTGTTCATTGCCAGTGATGCTTGATATATCGACATCATATCCAAGTATGGATCTGGAATAAAAGAATTGTTGTATTAGTTAAGATTATTTGATTATTGCATAAAGTATATTCTGTATAAAGTGTACACATACTTAGCATTTTGTAAAAATGCTTGAAAAGTGTCTTCGGGTTGAACTGCGATAGAAGTACTTTTTCCATAGTTATCTTCCAAATAAAGTGTGAGTGCCATTGTTTTTGTTGACGTAATCCAAGAATCCGAAAGGGTTCCCAAATCTGAAGTTGATCTTGCTTGATTTTGATAAAAGTAAACTACATACCTATAAAACATTAAATACAAAAGTCAAAGATGCAAGAAATTTAGTAAAAATTATCTATGGAGTTCAACAATTTAAAAAAAAAAACAATTTGACCTGTTTCTCTCATTTGCTTGCTAAATTGCTCAACTACTACTGAAACATTTCATATTAAACGAGGGATAAGTGTGTCATATCATATTTGACAATATTTTTTTTTGTATACTATTTATTTTAAAATTATTTTATGTCAGTAATATGTGTGCAATAGTTTATTTAGAATTTTATATAATGAACACTGCAAAGTTACTATAATTAACGGATCAGACAAACGTTTTACGTGTACATACTATACTTTTTAGTAGAAAAACACTAAGAAAACTTTGAGAGCCGTTGATCTACCGTTATACGAATGGCGGTAAGTCTTAATTTGTAGGTGTGCAAATATTTCATTGTGACACCTTAAATGGACTCTTCTAAGATTATATACAATGACAGATTACCGATGATTGAAATCCAGTTTATAAAACTTTGAAACGTAATATTTTGACTAAAGATGAGGCTATTAAAATTTGAATTAAAATATTTGGCCGGAAAATTTGTTAGCGGCCTGTTCCACCGGAATTGTGATATTATGAACAGCCGATAAAAATATAAACGTCAACATGGCCGCGGATTTTGCTGGCCTTTGCGTAGGAAAGGACAGCCAAATAAATTCAAACTGCGAGGTGGACGCTCGACTATTTGAAAAAGAAAATGCATGTTTATGAATCAATGACAAACCTTATGATCGATCCATATCTACTGAGCGGTCCTTTAGTTATTATAAATAACTTATTTCACCCATTTTCTCGGTCTATGACACTAGATTTTCTTGCAATAAAATTCTCACCTATCGGCTAAAAATCAGTCACGGAATTCGCTTCAGTACAAGGCATAGATACCCTGAGCATGCGCCTTGTAAAAATTGTATATATGCCTTGTACAAGAATGAACAATAACGATTTCATTTATTGACTACACGTGACTTTATGTTCTCTTTCAGTTGCATAATAGAAGAGTGAAAGAGAAAGATACAGTACAACTGTCAAATTTTCACCCGCGGGTCGCTGTGTAAACGTCAAAACTAACTACCTATCTTCATAGCTTGTTTTGTAAAGGTCTGTAATTTTGTCATAATAATTACATAAACATGGCCGTAATATAGTATTGACATCGCATTTATATAAAATTGTGTGCAGCTGACGTGTGAAGCGAATTATCTCAAAAATGGTTGACCTAAGCGGCGGACAGGACGGCCCGTTGGAACATGGATTTTCAAATAGTGTATTCGTAATTCCCGGCATTATTGTCGTCGGCTTATCAGGTGAGTTAAGCTTCCTTTTTTAAATAAATTTCTTATCTTTCGAATGCCAGAATGTTATGATTTATGAACATATCGTAACAATGCCGCAAATGTTATATTACGTGTCATAATACTGCCAATACAGCATCGGCACCAGCTGCTGCAAAAATAAAAACATTGTTAACTGTTATTATATTTTTCCCAGCATATTGACTGATGTAGATTATTATAATCATCAAAACTAAGTCATAATGCATCTTTATATTATATTAGCTTACGCTCGTATGTTATAGATTACTAAGACGTTATGAGAGAACTATAAGGGTGTTCCGATATTGTAGCGTAAATAGTATATCCAATATGTTATTATATATTTCCTCCAGTTTCTTTCTTAGCTTGGGTATATCTTGTATTTGCGTTGCGGAATTCTCATTTTGTCCTCGGATAAGCCGAAAGAAATGTATGGCCAATTATATTTCCCTTTGAGCATTCAAAATCGTGAACATGAGCATTTCTAAGAGAAAATTGCGTGGATAAATCCATGGGTAGTATCCATATGTCCTCAAATAAAGAATTCTCAAAAATTACTTCTGAACCCTTTACCAAAATAACATAATATATTATTTCGCACCTATCAGTTATCTGTGCTTTACAAAAGTAATCGGAAACAGAGTTTATTAGCTTCCATCCCATTTTTTTTCACAGCGCCAATATCAATACATATTGGGAAACTTTGGTTGCGATTTCTTTTCTCCTCGAGTTGATTTTGAATGACTCAGCGGAATGAATTATTCAGATGGTTCCTCAAGTTGCCACAATCTATAGTCATCAAAAATCATCCGGTAAGAAATTAACAATGATTGATGATTATTGACACAAAAGATTATGGCTTATATTTCTGTTAAGATCTACAATCTATCGGATTAAAAAAATTAAAGATAACTAAAATAAATAAGGTTTAGATAACTCAAATCATTTTTTTATCACCTTATTCAAAAACGAAAAGATGGGCCACGCATTGCCACATTTACCGTTTCATATCAGGGCTGGCCAACAAGTCAATCGCAGAGCCATGTGTAGTAAAAAAACATGTGGCCCCTTCGCGCAATCTAAAATTATGAATTAATCGAGGATAGTAATTGTTTTATGTATAACTAGTTAAGGTGCAATAAACACGTCGCGAGATAGTTATTACAAAAGACAAAATCAAATATATAACCTTCATTTAAAAATGGAACCCTTTTTTTCATGTGTTTAATTTTTACTATCTATGTAGGCACAGGATTTTTTACAATATCAATATATTTCATTCTAGGATTATAATATAATTCAAGGATTAACAGTAAATAATATTTAAAAAAAACATTAAACTTTATTTTATTTTTTGAATTGCCGAATTGTCTCAAAATTACTACTTTGACAACAAGAAATGTGTTGGGTTATCAATAATCAGTGGCTCGGCATTATCTTCGAATTGAAAATATCGCAATAAGTTGGTCACCCCTGTTTATATGACAAGATACGTATGACCCCCGAAGACCGTGAAATGAAGTTAATTACCTAACCATTCGCCGAAATATATCTTCTTCAACGTTAGCTGCAACAATTAATTAATATTATCAAAAGATATTGATTGAGTAGGCATTTACTTGGTAGAACTCCATTATAATACGGAAAGAAAAATAACAATGTATTTTAATTCTACATAAATTATTTTATATATTTGTTGATAGCTATTTCGGCTTACGCCTTCGTCAGAACTAGTTCTGTTATTTTTCTTTCCGTATTATCAAAAGAGTTGGGTTTTTTTATTCGAACTTTTTTGTACCATACCGAAGATCAAATCTCCTGAATTAAACACGTACAAACCAACATTAATTTTATATAATAACAGTAATAGGTAACAAATAAAGAATATTGGAGTAACAATATAAGTAAATAAATAAATAAATTCTACAATATCAATAATTTATGCATACATATATCGATGACTTAAAGAGAGATTGTGCAGGAGAGGGTAAAAACTGATTATTTTGGTATTTTCAAACCGATCGGGAAAATGTACCACCGCTGAAAAACAACTAATGAATGAAAGGTGAAAATGTTGGAGTTGGATAATTATGACAACTAATTATTTGGTCAGTTTCTAATGGCAACAAAATAAATGGTCAGAATTAAAATGATGTTTCGGTCAGAATAAAAATGGTTTCCTTGGTCAGAATACAATTTAATATAAGGTCATAAAAGAAATAGTAACGGTCTGAATAAAATTAATGATTGTCAGAATAAAATTATTAAACAGTTGGAATAAAATTATTTAGCGGTCTGAATAAAATTATAAAATGATCAGAATTTGTAACAATTTTGGTTTGAAATGGTAAATAAAAACAAAACGTCAGAATAAAATTCGGTAAAGGTTTGGGTTCATATATTTATAATCTCATAATTGCGTGTGTTCTCACCAGAGCACACAGCCATTCCCCCTGGATAGAACTGTATCCATATCCGTGGTTCCAAGAACAATAACGGGCATCCCTTCCCATACTAATTTATATATTGCGCAATATGAACATTATTTCTGATTTTTGCATTTTTGAGAAGCCGATTTGTTGAAATTAAAATTCTGAATTCTCGGTGACTTTCATCATCAAAATTCTCCTCATTTTGATATTTAATTTTTAATATTTAGAGAAAATATCTATGTTGACAGCTGTCAAATTAACGTAAATACTAGTGATTTATTCAATGGCCGCGGCGCTAGTAGTATCTACCGCCCATTGGACCATTTGTCGTATGACATCACTTTGCACCAATAGAAACGCTATTCGATCTCCAAAAAAAATTCTGACAGATGTCAAAATAAATATGTCCAAATACTATTAAATATTACCAATTTCGATTAAATTCTGCCCAATGATATTTAAATTCTGATCAATTTGTTTAAATACTGACCATTCATAATTTATTCTGCCCTCTGTATTCTAACCAATACATTATGACCATTTAATATAAATTCAGACCACTGTAATAAAGATTCTGACCATCTTATTATAAATTCAAATCACAACTGTATTACTATTATGACCGTTAAAATACGAGCCGTTTCTAATTCGATAAATGTCAGTTATAAATACTTAAAAGGGTCAGTCAAAAATATTAAATGGTCAGTTAAAATAAAAAGAACATGTCATAAATTTGCCTATTTCGACCATATTTGATAAAATTCACAATCTGTCAAACTAAAACTTATCATTTTTTAAAAATAGCCGACTCTTTAATTTAAATACTAACCATTTTTAATAAATAAATAACCATTAAAATATATTACTGACCGTTTTATTTAATAACTGACCACATTCACACTGATACAATGACAACTGACCGTTTATAATATTAACTGACCATTTTGTTTTTCAACTGACCATTTATTTATTTAACTGACCAAAACTTATTACAATTATAAAAAATTATTATAAAAATTAGTTACTGACCCATTAAATACATGCCGATAATTATCAGAGTAGGTTTTAGAACAACTATGGAGTTCACTCTCGAAAAATCACTCTCACCGGTGGAAATATCTAATAGAGAGACATCTTCGGAAGTATCTTGAATAATATTAACATCTTCTGGCGTGAATTTATATTACGTAATTATAATATATATAGGGGACAGTGCAGTTTTTTTTTATGACAAATATGTACATACCAACGTATTTTTTTTCTTTCTAGTTTTTTTAAACAGTGCAAAAAGGAAAAAAACAATGAAAAATAATTTGTGCTTTTATATTACTGCTATTTCAGAAAAAAAAACTCTTCCAAAAGAGGATCGGATGTATAGTCAATCCAGTAGTCCCAAAACTGTAATACAAACTAGCTTGGACCCCGCCATATGTTTTGGGTCTACTATCCCAAAAAACGCTATCGGGAAATGGTGCTAGGTATTACTTACTATTTTCGCTTGCGATAACTATTATTATAATGAAAATATCTTGAATATAATGAAATTGCGTTGAATCTCTTATTCAATTCAATGAGAACAACCATTCTATTCACAATAAATCTAAATTAACTTTTGCTGAAAAAAGTTGTACCATATTAAATTAATATTGTAAAAAAAAAACGAATGTGTAATCGTGGAGCTATCGCCGTTTGTTACACTGAGCTTCGTTTTTGCAATAGCAGATAAGATTAGTTCGCAATTCAAATAAAATAAGAAAATATATGAACCTTAATGTGATAAAATTCACTATCGCCTGCCTGTTCACCTCAAGGTGTCAAATATTATTTCTCAATCGAATTGTCAAACTTAATAATAATACTTATATCTTTGAAAGATAAAATTAAATTCATAAATCGCGTCGGCAAGTAGAGTTCGCTCACGTTTTGTATTCTATCCAGGTTAAAAAATTGCTTTGTTATTATATTATACTCACATAAGTATTAATATCCGTAAAATTGGTATTCGATATCCGTGAAAGTGTTTGTGTGTTCTATCAACTAAATAAAGGCATGGTTACATATCACTTGTGACTAAAGTGAACAACTAAATTATAGAAATTGTCGATCCATGTAAACACCTGAATTTCTTGTTCGAGTAACTTGTAATTAATACCTGCTTGATTTACTCATAAATATGTATACATACCGGTCTTTCCTTGTAATTACCTATACATACACAATGTGTGTATGATAATTACAAGGAAGACTAATGTAACCTAAATTAACCCTGCAATTACCGAGTGTTAATTCGTTGCGTTTTCTATCCTCTTTTAACTGGAGCTTATAAGATAGTGATATATATTGATATAAAAATCAATAAACTTCACAAAAAACTACTCGTGTTATGTTGAAAATGTCTCAGTTGATTTAGATTTTGTCTGTTATACTATTTTCCTAATACAAAGACTCGCTATTTTTCTTCAACAAATTACTTCTATTTAAAAAAGCGTCATATTTAATTTTGAACTATGTCTAAAAAACAATACAGCTTGATAATTATGTATCCTTTTTTATCCTGACCTATGCTTTATTTGATAGTTGCCCTCTCGAAAATTATGTAGATTGGAATATAAAAAAAACCTTAGGTTTTTTTATCCAAAAAAAGATTTCATTTAATCCGCCAAAATCATTCATACGCTATTCAAAACGTTTAAAACAAATCTTATGAGGCCATTGTAGATTTCATATTAGATCAAATAATTCTGCTTCCTACGATAGAAAAAATATAAAAATTTTGTTTCTAAGGATACGCCAAAATATAAATAGTGCATTCTTTTAAATCAACTTATTTCTCAACAGAATATATGGTATATGGTCAGCATAGGGTTATGAAATATTAATGATGAAACACATCGCTACTTATTATTTACGTTTAAAACATGTTTTTTTCTATATATCGCGTAACAAATAATTATGAACACACATAGTGAAATTGTTTCAAAGCAAACGAAATCATTTTACTGACATTTTATATATTTATTCGCGCGGTTTCAGTTGTCATCGAGTGTCATTTGTTTTGTTACCTTTTTTATACGTACGTTAGTGCTTTGTTTTCTTTCTGTGTACGAAATTCAAATTGTGATATTGTTCTTTTATGAACATGCCATCAAAAATAATCATCATCGACGTTGTCGTTTGTCTAATTTGAAATTATGAATTATTGTACATTGGCGACGGGGCGTCGATAAACTACCAACCAAGAGTGCGAAGCTCAACCATTTTAATCACAATAATTTATTACAGAATCTTTAGAATGAATAAATATACTTTTTATTTCAAATATCGCTCTCTATATAGCGCGCGTTCGATATATTTACAATGTCGCAAGGGCCAGTTTCGCTCTGCAACAGAGCATTTTCAAGTGATAAAATGAGCTTGATTGTTTTAAAGTTTATTTGCTTTATCGCTTCAGATAAAAATACGTTATTACTAGTTATAAAACAACTGGATATGATAAGGAAAATAGGTTATTTAAAAGTCTCCTACTGATATTTGTGAGTGTGTGATTGATATGGTTATATATTCACATTTTAATTCATTTGAATAGTTCCGATGGAAAGTTTATTCTAAAACCACCTGTGCAAATACAATCGGAAGAAATTGCCGATAATACAGCTGGTAACGGAACAGAAATATACATTTTGTGTTTATATTACCAGGTCAATCTTAACAAAAGCGCCCTGAATGAATTTCAACGTTATTTATATTATTTTTATAATTTTATTGTCTGTAGTGACGTCATTTCAGCTTTGTTCAGGCGGGAGGGGGGATGCAACCATTGCTAGCTTGTTATTTTTTGTGCAAGACAATGCAGCAAGGAATAAATGTACGTTCTCTCAAATTCAAGGGGGGCAAATGCAACCAAATAACGTGCTTGATTTTGAACAGTCAAATAATAGAAATTTGTTAATTATCTGTTCCGTACTTTCGCCTTATTTTAAATTGAACATTCGTAATACTAAATATCTCTACTATTTGGGACTGGGTAAAGCAATTCAAAAGTTCAAACAGTATTCGTAAAGGATTTAATTTCATTTCTTACTTCACACAATGTAAATTATATTCTAAAATTTTGACTGTATATACTCGCTCAATACAACACATACGTTATAATACTTTCGACGGTTTCGGCGGTAACTTTGTGGAAGTTCATTTTAATATAAAATTTAAAATAACTTTGATTATTCCACGTATTGTGCTACTATCTGTGACACGTGTTTCGCCTCTTTCAGAGTCATCTTCGGACTTAATATCGCAAAGTTTGCTTGTAATGAAGCAAGATTGATTCTAATATTTTAAAATGATAAAATTACAAAATGGAGTTTGGGATTTTTCCTTTTTACGGCAAGCAAGGAGGGGGCTATAATTAAAATACATCGATTTAGTTAGTAAGTCTATTTCCACCATAACAATAATATAGCAAGGGTACTGAGAGCCTGCATCCCGGACTTTACTTTATTTCGGTACCGTTGCGTTGTATTGAGTTTTCATATACAGTATAATATAATACAAAACCTATTAATAAAATAATTAAATCTCAAAGGTAGTGCCATTAAAATTCAGTGAAAAACCGAAATTCATATAAGTTACGGGATAAAGTTTGTGTCGTAAACACAACAAAATGGCTGACGAGGCTACCCAAAACATTATCGAAGAAGCGGCGGCGGGTGTGGGGGATATGCCTCTAGGGTCTGACCAGCCTTTCAAGATGCCGTCGAAGGAAGAACTCCTGGCGATGCTGGACACGATGGGATTGGGGGACGAAGAGAAGGAGGAGTTGAGGCAGGCTCTCATGAGTGACACGCCGATTTTCCAAACACCTGAACAGCCGTGGACGTCCCACGCCATGATTCTGATCGTATTTCTGCTTTTCATTGCTATGATATTTGGTAATAATTTCTTATTATTGATTGTTTAGCAGTAGTAAACTAACTGCTGTTGAACAGTGGCGTTTTTGCAAGGTTCAACGTGAGACGCCAATACATGCCATTCAAAATATTCGAAATATAAAGATGGTAGACATTTTTTAAAACAAAAAAGGAGAAACAATCGAACATCGCGTTTTGAGTTTAGTAATAAGAACAAAACACGTGCGGAATACATTTTCAATGAAACACAAAAGACACATCACATGCATTCGTTGCTAGAAGACAGTTATTATTTGTAACAACAATCTACCTTCCATAAAACATTCAACATAGATTAACTCTAAACCAGCGTTTTCCAAAGGTCTGTCCGTGAAGCTATGTAACTAGGGATTCTGCGATCGGACTAAAAATAATTCACATGTAAAATTCAATAGTGTTGGTTTCATTATAATATCCATAGGCGGGTAAAATACGACTTTGGCAAATATATTGAAGAAGGTCTTCTTCTATGCGCAACTTTACAAACTCATGTGATATAAGAGCCATAGTATCACCTATACAGATAATGAAAAAAACGTACCTGTTTAAAAATTTATGGCTGTTTCTTTACTCTCCTGAAAAGTAGATAGGATTCTCTGCTTCCAATGGGACGATATTTATGTTAGAGTTTTCATCTTGTGCAACATTTTAAAGGGTTCCACGTCTAATTATACTTGGGAAACGCTGCCCTGCTATTCTCCACGTACTGTTTTTTTTTACCAGAGCGGATGGTGTTGCTGATCGATTGTATCATTGGTATTGATTGGTATCTCATACTCCGCTGTAATATGTTCGATATTTGAATAAAATTATTTATTATTTTTTTTCAACTTATCAATAATTTATAAGGTTCTGATTTTTTTTCAAGGCCATACAATTATTGTGCACCGGATCAAAGTTCTTCACGGTTTTTTTTTATCAAATATGTATATGATAAAACAATAAGATAGGCACATTTAATTTATGTAAATATGTATGAACTTATGATAAATATGTCGTAATGAAACTCTTTTTTATATTAAAAATATTAGGTTTATCTGAAAAAATCTCCGCCTATCTAAACGTGGCGATCGGCAATCTGATAATGATATCGAGGAAAGCGAAACACAGCATAATAATAATATGTTAAATTTACTTGAAGCCTTGCGACTATCGAGTTGGTGCTGAGGTCATTTTCTATGGCCTCACAACCACTGTTCTCAGAAAAATGGTCGTATGACCTTGAACAGGTGAAAAACCTAATGTGGGAAAACTGAATGCCAAGAAACTCGTCGCATCGAAAATTTTCCGAACGAAGACGGCATGGTCGACAACTTGTTGCTTACAATACATGACATTACAGCTGACGCCAATGCGCCATGTATTTGTCAAATATAATTAATATGGTACAGAAACAAAAAAAAACAGAAGAAAAACTTTCTTTTAATAGAGAGAGAAATAAAATCATATTTTTTATACAAATTATATGAGAAAAAAAGCTTCAAAACATTATTTACCCAAATTTCGTTGCTGAAAATATCTTCTTGTCTGGGAAATGCATTGATCAGTCGGACAGCCCATGTAACTGGTGACTGAAATGACCAACGCGAAGATTTGATTTTAATAAACAAATGTTTGGCTTTGATGTGGTCACGAAGGTAAAATTTGGGAGCATGTATGTTCCGTGGTCATGAGGCTCATGAGTATGTTTGGATTTATTACTCGTCCCCGAAAAATAAGAGAAAAATTATCTGAGAGTTTCAAGATAATGAATCGATAGCATTCCTAAAGAAGTTCAGTTGGATACTATTCCAATATGGAATTATCAAAAGAAAATCTATTAAGCAAATAAGATGTTCTCAAAAAGCGGAATAAAAAACATCGATTCCGCATCGAATTAATTCAATAAAGTTACCGGCAGAGAGCTATAATTTGGTTCTTAGCCTACTACATGTAAACACTATCTATTAAAACCTATGGCGGAGATAAGATATAATTTAAAAACCAAGATAATCTGGCTAAAGATAAAAGTAAAACATATCTGTCAAATTGATTTTTCAACTCAGTTCCTAATTATTATTGGTCGCGTCATCAAAATTGTCCGTGGCTCGTTTGATTCCGAATTCGAAATAGTGTAATTATTTTTTATTTCGGCGTTTTTTTTTAATTCGTATTTTGTGTTGGTTGCATAAGTGCCGTACGTGGTCGGCTAAAATTCGATAAAAATGTTGCCAGATTTTTCGATTTCTCGGTCATAAATTTAGTGTAGGCAAAAATGAAAACTCAATTGGCATGAATTTTGTGAATATTTTATTTATAAAAATAATTAATCAGTAATTTTAATAAGCTATCTCACTATCTTTCTTTTCAATGCACAAAGCATTTATAATATTTTTTTATCTCAAATGTAATGTCAGCATAGTCCATTTTTGAATATTTTATAGCAATTTTGTATGTTCGCTAGATTCTTATTGTAGGTAAAAATAATTAATATTTAGAAAGTCGAGGTGAAATTTTATTGCCATGCGGTGAAATGGTTTGTTGAAAACCATGCCAATTGAGTTATCTGCTTAAAAATAATTCTCAATCCATCCTCATAGCACAACCATTTAACCAAAAAGTAGCTTAAAATGGCCGGCAACTTGAACGTGGATGCTTTAACAAACATCATAAATGAGCTCGGAACCGAAGGAGATAGGATAAAAAGTGTAATGGACGGTGTAAACGCGCAAGACAGGTCCAAGTTCAGTCCCACCGAGGCACTGGAAGCATTGCAGCCGCTGATTGAAAAGTTAGGAGGACTAGGCAAGCTATCAGAGCTGTCAGGGAAGCTCACCAAAATGGCCGAGTCTTACAAAGACCTCAGCCCTGAGGATAAATTGGAGTTTGATCAAAAAGCCAGATCTCAAATAGCTGATAAACTCGAGAGGGTCAAACAGATAACGGAAAGTCTCGGTGGTGGAAATAGTCTGGGCTACGGTTCCGAATCAGCTTCTGGCGCATTGGAACAATATGGATATGCAACAATTATATTTTGCATTGTATTGGTGATAGCTGTTTTTGGTTAGAATTGATTTGAGAATTATTTTGAAACTAGTATTAGAAATGTACTAGATGTCAACATTCACCTAACTCACAAAGAGAGAGGCTATGTTTTATTTTACAAACAGACATACGTACAGTTCAAAAGAAAATATTATAAAACTCAACTAATAAAATAATCACAACTTGAATGTTAGGTGTGTCATCTCATCCATTGCAATTTATGTTTCATTTTATAGTTGAGCATTGATTCCTCATGTCTTCAGCCCTTTGGTGTGGCATCAATTTCTAGCTAAATTATACATACAATATATTATGATTCTCTATTACCATCACAACATTCGCTAATTCATCCAGATTGCGATGATAACAATCAAACTTAGCGACTTACTTTTATTCATTTATATATATAAGTTGTACAGACTATTTATTATGCGTTAGATCAAGTTAATTCGTGCACTTGAAATGCCTGATGATGCCGAAAGGTGAAACCCGAGTCTGTAGCAACAAAACTCATAGAAAAGTTCAAAATTTAAACGATTCAAATATTATTATATTATTCAAATTATATTATTTATATTGAAATACTTGATATGGTAAGACAGGGTTATTGGCTCACATAGAATCATGAATACACTATTTTTGAAATAGCGTTATACTTGCGTATATAAAGATGCATAATATGCACACAATTTTGTCACTGATCAATGGTAAAAAGGCATTTTGTTTTTGTGATGCAAATTATTAATTACTTTTTCTCTCTCTTTCAGCATTCTTCGGCTACAAGCTCTACAAATCATTGAAGGACCGAGAAGTCAAAAGGGAAGAGAAGAAAAAGCAAAAGCAGCTAAGGAAAAAGAAGTAGACGCCATCTTGAAAATAATTTATTGTTAACACATCATCTTTTTTTAAAATTACTCAAATCTGCCCATGACAAATGCACAAATGAAGACAAATAAAAATTATATACTACAGAAATGTATTCCTACTAAAGAGTCTGCTTGAAGTCATCATCAACACAATTTGTAAGGATGTTAGACGTTATACTTACTCCCATTCCCATTGTAAGGCTGATTTCAGTTATTCATAAAACATTAACTAAGATTGGCTGGTTTTTGTGAAACTATTTTTTTTTGTACATAATAGACAAGACAACTTCCATTTCTAATAATTATAACATTGTAAAATGCTAAAATTCCCAAAGAAAACAAATCTATCTGAGTGCATAAATGGTTAATTCTACTGCAGAAATGTACAAAGTATACATGTGCCAAACATTTTTTTATTGAATGTAATAGGAACAATCCTGGAAACAAAAAAAATATACATACTTGGGATAATGGAACAATCCATTTATCATTATTTATCACGAAACATTCCAACTCTTGAAAATGCAGCTATATTAATTCCACTTAATTAAACTAGAAGTAACTAATATAATTTGCAGGAAATATATCTAGATTTTTATAATTGTGTATAATTGTGATGTGAAACATGAAAAAATATTTTTTTTTTTATTTATTGACTGTTACAGTATAATAAAGTTAAAAATATTGGTTAATATTTTTAACATGTTTATTTCATTGTTTAAATTTAATTTAATCACTTCTGTTATTTAAATTTGTTCCATTAAACATGATTACTAAAATGACATTTCTCTTCCATAACCTAAAAAATTGAGACATATTTGTGCTGGTTTTAATTTGTATATCTAATAATTTGATCAACAT
Source organism: Himalopsyche kuldschensis (assembly GCA_028554975.1). Lineage (NCBI taxonomy): Eukaryota > Metazoa > Arthropoda > Insecta > Trichoptera > Rhyacophilidae > Himalopsyche > Himalopsyche kuldschensis. The sequence continues at coordinate 3,962,685 of JAHFWI010000045.1, forward strand.
TATGACATAGATATATAATCACATTGACTTGTCATTTACAGTAATCGTTATCATAAAGATGTATCATAACATAGTTTAAAAATAACTCAACAACAGATATAAAAATAGCCTATGTCAAAAATGTCTCGCACAAACTTAAATATAATATAGATAGGTATTATACATAGTTCATAATCACTGGATGCATTCTATTTTACATGAATTATTGATTTAATTGATAATATATACTCCATAATATTAATGTATGGTGAGTGGAAAGTTTTTTTTATTAATGTGAATAATTATTAAACCTCAACTAAAATTTTGATAATTGTATGCAAATTATGTAGATTGGTATATGATCGTAAATAATATATCCCTTCAAATGAAATTTTCATCAGCCACACTGTTCTTCCAGTTCAGAAATACTTAACAAGGAGAGATAAGCTTCAGCAAAAGACAGTGACATCTATTCAAAGGGAAATATTTTAACCACCACATATAACCACCATTGCCAAACTTACAGCAGTGATGCACAACCTGCGGCCCTCAATGATATGTTGCCTGTCTCATAATGACAAATATCAATCACTTTTTTTCTTCAGAACTTTTACAAGACCATGGAAGACCAATATAAAACAATAAAATTTTGAATTTCATATACATAAAAAACATTGATAATTTAAACAGTTTTACCCATTTGGCCAGAATTGATTATCTGGCCCTTCTCCGAAAAAGGTGTACAGTGTAGAAATTTGTATGTGTTCCCTTGACAAATGCAATGAATATTTCATAGTCTACATAGACATCTATGGAGCAGTTGATAAAACACAAAAAAAATCTTGATGTTCAGATTGAATGAGATCTGGAAATATGAATTGCAAATAAGTTCAGAATTCAACTGTAAAAAATTTAAAAAAAGGCCTGGGTTTCGCCTTTCGGCATCTTCAGGCATTTCAAGTGCACGAATGTACTTGAACTGTTTAATTCACGACTGACTCCACAGCCCTGCTTTCAGTCTCCAGTTGCGACTGCCAGAAATATTTTAAGGTGTACTAATTGTGGTAAAGAATTTATGGGTTTTTTTTATTTAATCTTTTCCTGTCAGTTGATAGTCTTGATAACTTGATCATATCCATTGATTATCAGAAATATTATTCTGTTACAATTATACTCTGGTAGGAATATATTCTATTATAATAAAAATGTTGTTCTTAAATTATTTATTTTTCTGACCTATGTGTACAAAGTATAATGTGAAAGTTTATTTTTTATGTGGCGTATTACTAAGTGTAAATTTATCCAAAGAGATGTTATTTTTGTTATTTACTTATTGTAAAATAAATTCTGTTTAATACAAATTTCTGCTCATTTTATTATACTATTACGGAGCATCTGTGTAAATATTCACAAATCTTCCTTTAGAAGTTTTTTGACTAGGTTAATATTCTCTATGGTACTCAACATTGCACCCACAACCTACCACTACAGCATCATAATTTTCTTACACAGTATATTCCGTTGCATAACAGCATTATTTGTGTCACAATTCTTTGGCTGGTATGTTATGAGGAGAAATCTTACAAGATTTGAATGCAGGCACTGAAGTGTATAGAAAGTTAAATAAATAAACGAGTCTATGAATTCAGATCCGTTTGCTCTCCATGGGATGCCATGATCTTTTTCAATTCCTTATAACTTGTCCTAGATGTCACTGAGTTGACATGACCAACACTTACATCTCCATTAGCAGATTACAAGAGCTGCGAGCTTGGAACATTAACCATTATTTGTTATATGCTGTAAATACTTACCACGTTAACCATGCTTTTATTTTTTGTACCTATTTTTTTTATTCATATGTTTCCTTGTACTTGCTAAGTTTCCAGTTACAATACTTTTTTGTAAAACGAGAGGTGCCTCTATTATTATACTATTTTGACTGTGCCACTGATTGAACCTTTCTACTATGTTAATTGAAGGTAAAAAACATGCATAAAAAACTTTTTTAAATAATGGTATACATATCATAAACAACTATTAAATAATGGAATATATTTTATAAGATATGGTAAAGATAAGAAAGCTTATAAAGGAAGAAGAAATGGGGGATGTGTAAATGAAAAAAGGTAAATGTTTATATTTATTTATTTTCTTGCACACATATTGTTTTATTCAAAACAAAGCGACAGATCACAATATGGATAATATCATTCTTAAATATCTTTGTTGTTTAATAATACATGCATTTATATATTTTTATTTCACCATGCACGGCAGTGTTTGGCATTTGCAATTTGGAGATACATTAGTTTTATAAATGGACTCAATGACAATACAGAAGCCATTTCACACGGAATAACATTCTGTCATGTCTTAGGATGGAAAAAATATAATCATATCAAACACCGCGCGCACAAATGTTAATTATTATTCTAAACCAAAATAGTTATACATAAATATTTTCTCTTTATATGGTCATATTTTTAGACATATTGATACAATGTGTTCTGTGTATAATATATAATATAGATATTTTTTGCTTAGTCATAATAATTTTGTATTGAATACAATATAGTAAGTACTTACCTATTTTAGTGTTTTTCTATTTTTTTATACATAAATTGATTGAGAAACAGAAAAGAACAGTACAATCTTAAAGTAAATAATTACATTTTCTTCTACATACCACTGTATGTTCATTATCTCAGCTACTTCCAAAGTGACATCCCAGACTTATAAATATTATGAAATAATGATCAGAATTGGGATGGCATGATTTACTTTAAAAAATAATATAAACCTCTTCCACAATCTAGTCAAATATACCGAATTTTAGAAACCTCCTCACATATGGCAGAAAAGACAAATCACTTGAGCCCTTGTGAAGTGAGCCAAGTCTACAAATGGTGACACTTTTCTATTGGCATTTTAAATTCAATCACGTGTTTTTGTGGAACTGACTTAACATTTCTACACTACTACTGAAAGTTTACTACATAAATTAACAGAAAAAAATATTTCATGGAAATAGTGATTAGTTCACCACTAACATTATTTGAGCCCTTGAGAAGTGAAGTGAGCCAAGTAGCAAAATGAAACATTTTTACTTGCTCAGAGCATACTTTTACTGAAAAAAAAAAAACTATTTCAGTGTGTGTCAAACTTTACCTGGAGGATACTTTAAGATCTCAATAATATGATAATGCGTCAAACTCATTTTTTCCAAAAACTCATTACACCTTTTAGGGGTTCATTTATGAACACAGGTGCCATGTTTGATACAGCCATCATGTTATAATATTCTACCAGAACATTCTTTTTTACTGTTTCAAATTTATTGCCAATTTGTAATATAACTATTAACAATTCTAATAAGTCAGCAGTCCCATACAAATCTCTATGTTCTTGTATTGTTAGCTTTGCAGGATACCTATCTCTACCAACAATTGATATTTTTACTACAGCTATGTATTAGAAGACATCTTATTAATTTCACGTTTGTTTAGTTCATTAGTAGCAATTCTTATTTAAAATATATTTTGAATTATGGAACAATTATATTTTAAATTAAACTGAGACGCTTACATGACAACCATTTCTCCATTCCAAAATTAACAATTACCTTAAAAATAAATTAAATCGGCAAAAAAACTTATTATATGACGTTGATATTAAATTAGTATCATTAAATACAATTGACAATAATAATAAAATTGACATGATGCATGCAATAAACCCTCACTGATTTGGATTTATAGGAAGGATATACGAGTCTACAAATTTACACTTGTTTTGGTTTTTCTAACATATAGCTGCTCTGGCAGAACAATGACCTAAGTGCAAATTTAGATATTTTTAAGTTATCTATGACAATGTGCTAAAATATATAGTTTAATTTATCTAATGCAACATTCACACAGTTGTAAAACATTTATCTGCCACAAGAGGAACAATGCGTCATTGTTAAATTCTATCATTTTCAGCGGTGCATTTAGAAGAACAATAAATTCCTGAATAATTATACAATCGTCACTTGCGTCATTGTTCTGCCGTAGAAGCAATATGCTGCTTACCTTCAACATGAATCTATCGGAATTTTTAAGTTCTCATCAGCCTAAGACCAAGGCCATAGAAAAGGTTCTAACTGACATTTTTACCTAAAATGACAAGTTTTGTATTAACCGCATTCTAGCATATATTTTAACATCAGAGTCATCTATTGTTGAATAATAGAGTTGGCAGAATTCCAAAGTTCTATATGCATACTTTTTTGTGATAATGTTCTAAGATTATCATCCATCATAAAGATCATTATTTCACAGTATAAAGGTTTGAGCTGTGAAAGGCTATGGTTAAAATATGTAACATGTTTTTATCAAAACAGGGCAGTTAGAACCTTTTCAAAGTAAGACGTTGAGTCGTCAACCTGTACTTTGGGCACATGAGTTATGGAGTAACCCACCCCATAAATATATGACAAACATAAAGTTTGGTTAACATAAAATATTTTCTGTATTTTAAATGAATAAGTTGTAATTTTCAATCCACATTATCTGATATCCGTATTAGTGAGGGTTCATTAACTGTGAGAAAACTGCAAAAATAATTCTGATATTATTAATCACCATAAGTACATATTTACGAGTTAATATAATTGTTTGTTTTTGATTCTGTTCCTTTTAACTACATTCAAAAGAAGAACAGTCATCTACGGTTACTGCTACATTATATCTATGGAAAGAAGTGATTCTGAGGTGGGTATATTAAAATTTGATTTTTTTAAAAATCATGTTCCCAAATCAATAGACACAATAGACAATTATTATGATTTAAAATATTTTTTACTTATGTAGTTAAAAGGCGATTGCCACAACTGTTAATTACAAACATGCTGCTATGTCTAACCTGTCCTAAAAAACTAGTCATCTAGTAAAATATATAACCTCTTTATAAAAAAATATAGTTATCTTATACCTTATTGCCAATAAAATATTGATTTGGATATTTACAATCACTCCTTGAATTTTAGTCACACCATTGTATTGAATCTCGATGAGATGTCATTTGGTTTGATTAGAATAGATATATTAACTTAATTACCTATCATTAAACATTTGCTGGAATTCGGGTCAGGGTTGCCTTTAATAAAATCAATTATTTTTGTGTGAGGATCATCAACTGTTTTATATATAACAAGAGTTGAAAATGACACATTGAATTTTTCAATCATTAATAAAACCATTACCTAACCTATAATACTGAATAGGTATGCTTTTATTATGTTCCACGAGGTTAGGTTAGGTAAAGGATTTCATCTAAATTTAACTGTTATATACTGAAATATCAAATGGGATGGGGATATAAAATAATTGCACAATATTTCAATGTGACACCACTTAGAATATCTTAACTGGTGTATAAAATTGGTATATTCGAATGTGCTATGTGAAATGTCAGATAGGTTTCTTATTAGATACAAAATCATGTTTCACTCAAATTCATTCGGCAGAGGGCATATTGGTTGATAATAAGTGCTTCATCATACCTTCTTCAACCAAGACTGTCTCCTTTATGTTGCCATTGCATCATCCAGTAGGCATTTTATTGATATAGTATCTTCAATATTATTACATTTCTTCATTTCTTGTGTCCTATTTTTAAGGTTGCCAAATTCGGGTATCTGTCATTAATTCATATTTTGTCTACCAGCCATTGCACTACTGACAAATATGGCAAAGATAGAATTTTGAAAAGAGGTAACAAAATATGAATTATGCATGTCTGTTCATAAAATTGTAATTTGAATACTCAAAAGTCAGATGATTCTTTTTCACCTTACAATGTTATTGCAAAAGGGAGATGGAACTAAATTCGACTTAGATCACTCCAATATTGTGAAGAAAAGACCCAACTATCATATATAGCTGACTTTTTTTTACTCAATATTCTCATATACTGCCAAAGATGTTATGAATTTTTCCAGACATATTTGATACGTCTATTATGTAACCCTGAAGATTGTTTGTTCATGGATAATCAGCCAAAAAGCTACCAAACAAAATGTAATAAAAACTAAGGAAAATAAAAAATTAATAAAAAAGAACAAATAAAATCATAATAAATTTTTATTTTTCATGGTTATTGCTACCTTTATAATATTTATTTATTAAAAATACTCCATTCGACATATTTCTATTATTTTTTCACATCAACTTCTGTGTTTTCATATAATATATATTCATTTCGTAAAATAATATGTGCATATTGAAAATAAAATACTATATATATGTTGTACGAATAATTAAACATGAAAAAAAGACAACAACTTGCATCTAAAAAATGTTCAGAAAATTAAAGCACGCCAGAGACAGAATTAATATTCCCCAAAATCGGGGAAAAGATATTTTATATGAGAACACTTAAGCTCTCTTTTGCCAAAAGTCACATAAATATGGAAATATGTAACAAATGTTTTTATAAAAATAAATTGGTAACTATGGATTTAGTAAAACAGGATTCTTTCTTTAGAATCCTGCAAAACTTTAAAAGTAAGACAATATTTGAATAGAAAGAAATTCATCAAAGTAAATACAATAAGGACAAGTTAGAAAAGAAAAAATGGTGGAATAGTAAAAAGCAATGTATGAAATCAATATTGAATAGTTTTCTTTCATAATAAACACCTAAACCTTAGTTGAAACATTGATTGGCAATAAAACAATTTATTAACAATTTTATTTCCTACACGAGAGAATTTCAAATATTTACATTCTGAAAAAGTTTTGAGGTTAGGTTAGGTGTCATCTTTTGTTTTGGAGGAAAGAAAAATATTCAAATTAAGAAAATAAAAAACAAAAGAAAAATGGAAGAACATTATAATGATACAAATCAACAAATAAAAAGAAAAACTATTTACAAACAATATTTATCATACTATAATAATAAAACGACAAAATTAAATAATTATATATCGTAAGTTATAATGGTAAAATATGTTAATATGAAAAACGTTATCATCGAAAGATGTACCCGTTTGAGTCCAACGTTGTCAATATATAAAAAAAAAAAAAAACAATAATAATAATAATAATAATGACATCACAGAAGAAAACAATCGCCAAAATTTTTGCAAGATTATCCATAAATACAATCTGCATTTTTTGAATGGGTTTGTGATGTTAGAATATTTTCTTCGAATCAATTTTTCGTAGCAAGGATTTTGCCATACATATATATAGGTTCTTTCAATGGGTACCCTCAAGATATGTTGTGTTATAGCAGCCATGTTGTTAAAGTGACATCTGTCAAATTTGTTGTCACTGGCATGAAAACCGATAACATGTGGTTCCAACAGGACGGTGTTTCATGCCACGATGGACATTCTACAAGAGTGAGCATCCTTATTGAAAGACTTTATATATATAATAGCATACAAAATCCTGCAATCGTGGTATTATAAAATATAGAAACACAAATCAATGTCTTCTGAAGACATATTTGAATTTCATAACTTAAACGCCTAATTTAATTCTCTATTTTTGCCGTTCCTTTCGCAGTCGTGTATCTCCAACATTTTTTTTTATTCTATCATTATAATAATTAATTAATGTTGGTCGTTGTGCAGACACGTTAAGGTAGATATTATTGTTATCGAGTTGGTCGCATTGCATTGTAAATTTAAAATACTCTTTTTTTGGCTGTTCAATTAAGAATAAAAAGTAAGACAGTGAGCTGCCAACGCGCGAATAAATCATCAATGATTTTTACCGATAAACAGTCTAGCTATCAGGGTCATTTTAAATAAAATCATTTGAATCTGTGGAATTATAAACGGAAGGCGTAAACAATTAAATGAATGACGATTCCAATGATTACACTTCAATCTAGCTAAAGAATATTTTTTAAACAGAGCAATAACGGCAATATCATTGACACATTTCTACTTCACCTATATTTGGTACTTGTGTTCAAATATGGCAACACTAGCAATATAGATGTATGGCTCAATTGAGGACATGTATTTTCGATTGGTTTAAATAAATAAGTATGATATTTAATTGTAGATGAAATAGGAAACGGGCAATGTATTGTGCTCTGCTAAAAAGTCAATTTATTAAAATACGCCTGCATGTTTCTAAGCGGGAACTTTGCAGTTGATAAGCGACCGAAATACTGATTTAGCCAGTTCGAAGAGTAGATTCCATTTCACGATTCATCTCGGTGAATATTTCGGATTCTCGGGGCCGTAAGTGAAACTCCTCAGTTCGTAGGACAGTTCCTTGTTGACGACATTGCACGCTCCGATCGAAGAGCACCTCTTCCTGTCGCCGCATGTCTCGTTGTTGTTCAACGCGACATCGCTGGCAGGGACAGGAGGGCTGGCTTTCGAAACGTCGCGTGTAATTGTCACGTTGTTGCAGATATCGATACCGCGTTTCAAAACCATTTCGTCGCATCCACCGAATATTCTAACCGGTGATTCGGAGTTCTTCCTTGTCCTCCGTTGAAAGGTTCCCGTCTCGATGTTGTTGTGACACCTTCTGCTGCTGAAGTATTTCTTACTGTCGTTGTTAATCTCCGTATCAATTAAGGCCGGCATCTGCGTGAGCGGATCGATGTTCTCTTCTTCTTCTTTTTGGATTTGCCGGCAGATGGCCAACGCCGGATTCAGAGAATGGGCGGCGGCCGTGTCGAGGTCTGCCTTGCGGGATACGATGATACGTATGTCGGTGTGCAAGTAGACTTTGCCAGATTTTGATGTGAGGAATCTGCAAAGAAATAAAATTTCATTTAAATAAATTCACAGTCAGATTTATCCTCGTCTATATATTTCAATTTGAATGATAATAGACTTGCAAAAAAAACTTAAAAATAAATGGGATATCAATGCACTATTGCACCATTACAAGAGCTATCCCTCAATATAAATATTTCCAAAATTGAATGCATATTACTGTGTTATTAATAAAAACATATATAAAACATAAGTAATGTCAGGATTGTTATTTAGCAAAAAACATTTGTCACCACAATGTCGAGATGGTTCTATTTAGAACTAAGTGATCAAATACTGTTTTTCCATTCCTTTCTTTGATAGTTGTTTTCAAAATGTTTAAGAGTTTATTCATTGCAAAACAAGAATATTAGAATGATAAATATGCAATCAACATAATTCAAATGTTGTTTTTAGATTGAATGGTTGAACAGCTGTTTTGAAGCAGTGACTGAAAAATATTAATATAAAATTAATTAATAAAGGTGCTTACCTCAAGTGTATAAGATATCGGAGGCATCTCGGATCGGGTTCAGCTCCGGCCGGCAAGCAGAGGGTTCTCTGCCTGAGGAAGGTCCGCGAGTTGGGCGGCATGCCGGCGAGGTCGTACATCACCACAAACATCTTGACGACCGTGCCGTGCGGATTGAACAGGGTGACTTGGACCGTTCCGGCCCTCGGGACACTGTACCCTTTTCGACCCAGGTTTATGTGGCCCTGAAATTTAAACATATATATTGAGTGCCCCAGGTCGATTGAGAAATAAATAGACATTGCGTTTTGTGCGTTTGCTAATTTTCCATCTTATGTGAAGTAACATGCTAATTACCAAAGTAATTAAAAGGGTCAGTAAACAAAGTGTTTAAATGAACTTTCTCAAAGAAATATCTCTGTATTTAAATAGACATATTGGATACACTATGCTATCTTCAGTATATATATATATATATGTGCAGATCACATCAAATAATCTGGAATGAGCAAAACACAAAAAAGAACTCACCAGGTACGGAGCACTGGTTGTATTATCACCGAGTGAGTAGAAAAACACAGTCACGGGTAGTTTGAGATGCGACGGACAGAAGGCGCCTGATGCTCCAATTTCTGCTGTGAAACCTGCCACTGTCGCTGCTGGCTCCAGTCGACCGTTCAACACTGACTCTTCGAAGCTGCCTGTTGATAGTATGAAAGAAAATTAGCTTTAATCAAAGTAATCGAATAACATAATTGTAAAGAATAAGATGACTGACTCTTCAATATCAATTCTTTGTCTGGAATAACACCATAGCTGCATTTGTACATAAATTCATAATCAATCATTGTGCTAGGTCAACAAACAGTTATTTTTATTTTGTCATTATAATTATCAAAGTCAGAGGCTTTATTCTAGAAGCTAGAGGGCTGCACGGGCTCGGGTAAGCCCGAGGGCCCGAGCCGGGTAACGTAGGTTTAGATTCGGGCCCCGGCCGAAATATACAAAAAATTAAACATAAATCCGATTATTCCGGACGTATACGCCATTATTGTATATCTAAATTACATGCATATTACAATTTGATGAGTTGATATTAAATCATTTTAAATGTTAAATGTTAAATAAAAAACTGTCAGGCTCGGGTCGGGCCGTGTTAGAGATTTTCGGGCTCGGTTCGGGTAGAATTTTTAAATTTCGGCCCGTGCAGACCTCTTAAAAAATAACAAAAGAAAATCTGCAAAAGAAGCAAATATTTCTAGGGACAACAGATCAAGGTATGCTTACCAAGAAGTCCACTGCTGGCTCCGTGTCTGAATTTGCTTCTGCTGCTGCTTCCTGAATGCGCAGATGTGTGAGCTGCCACCGTTCTACTGACAGGACTGGTGAAAGCAAATGACGGAGGCTCCATGGGCGCTCTACCTGGTGATCCGGGACTCGATCCCGGGGACCAGGAAGGTCCACTTTCGGACTCGATTCCTTCAGAGTCTGGGTCCAGGCCGTACAGGGCACTGAAATATTAATTTTACGTAAATGCAATTAGTACATGTGACAGTAGATATTTTTTTAGGCTTTCATGTATTGTATCTGTAAAAGATACTATTTTTTTGAGAATGACATGAACTTTAGTAAGTCGGTTTTAAAACTGTTGCAGATTATATTGCAAATGGTAGTATGAAGTTAGTTAACCCTTTTAATACCACGGACCAAACGATGATCTCAGAGGCCCAGTTTTTTTAACATGTTTTAACGGCATTTGTTTATTTTCTTCATTTATATCCTTTTAAAACCGATTTAAGACAATTACTTATTACACTATCCATCATGAGATGACATAACAAAAAAATTAACACTGATAAGTTAATAATAGCTAAGATAAATAATAGAATAAAGACTACTGTTTTATTGCGGAAGAAAAAATGCCTTGGGATTTTTCGTGAGATGATATTTACAGGTGTGGTCATTCGCAATGGTGAAATTATATTAATTAAAAGATCATATATTCAGCTCAAAAGTTGTCTAGTAAGTAACAACAAACGTGTATAAAATAACACAAGGGTCACTCACCTTTTAATTCCAGAAACGCTGTTGATTGAGCTGTCATAATCGAAACAGACTTTGCCTCTGCGCAACGGAGCCGGGCTTGAAGTCAATGGCAGCCCGGTCCTCGAGTGGAAGACCATGGACGCCGCCGAATCCAACCGGCATCTGAACCTATCCATTTCAGTCACGGTAGGGACCACGACGGAATGCTCAAAGCCGAGCGACTGGCTTCTGGCGACGCGCTCGCACAACATTTGAGCATCGCTGGCCGAGAACTCCCTGCGGTGAGACAGCAGGAAACTGTTTTTGCCGAGATCGCCCGCGCCTATAATGCCAGAATTAGCGCAGCTTGCCGATCTATCCCGAGCATTATTCATCACGCTTCCGTCTACGTCGCTAATATTTCTTTTGTTGTTCGCGTTGGAAGAACCGAAATTTCCATAGAGGCCTTTCTCGTAAACTTCAAAACAGTTTTCTTCGCTGCCTCTCTTCTTCATAGGGATATTTTGCTGCCAAACATTCGAAGCTTGCTCCCTATCTGGACTTTTCATGTACGTAATTCCAGATTCTTCGTCTTTGTAAAGAATGTCTTCTTCCTCGTCAGCGAATTCGTCTGTCAAGCAATCGCCCGCGGTTTTATAATGAGCGGCGGCGATTTTGAATTTTTGCTCGTGTCTCTCGGTGACAATCTTGTCGAGTTTGTCCATGATGGGCGCGTGCCTCCTCGACCTCGGCTTGCGTATGAAATCCACGGTCTTGTCGAGCCCATCAGCGATGCATTTATACACTGATTTTGTTTCACGGTTCAGCGTTTCTTTGGGTTCAGTAGATTCTTCGCGGTTTGTCGTACTATCTGTTCTGAGATCTTTAATGTTGTAATCGTTATTGGCATCGTTTCTATTATTCAAAGCATAGTCTTTAACAAACTTATCACTAAGGAGTAGCGGACCTCGGGATACATCCTTGTCCGCACTAACATTATTATAATATACTATATTTTTATCACACTCGCATTTATTAATCACTCTATTTCTATTATCACAATTATTACTCTCCGATGACGCTTCATCCGTGGCGTTGTTTTCCGAATCGGACCGACTCAGCCTGCTCGTGCGCTCCATAGCCTCCAGCAGCAGGTCTGATTTGTTGACTCCCGCCAGGTCGTGGCTGGCTTTCGATCTTTTCATTCTGGATTCCCTGATTTCGGCGTCGTTTTCTTTTTCGACGTCGCTGTTTCTGCGAATACCGCTTTTGGTGCAATCGAAGCACTTGGGTTCCAGTGGTTTGCCGCATTCGCACGCGAAATTATCAGTCTGCGTGTGGCTCGAGATCAACTTCTTGACAGATGGTCGGTAGCTGTCGTCGCTGTTGCAGAACCTCGATGAGTCGACGGCGTGACAGCTGGCGGTCTGACACTGCACGGATTTTACCGTCGTCCGATCTTCTCGGTCGGGATCTTGAAAAGATTTCACAGAAGCCATCTGATCGCAGCCCTGCAGATGAGCAGACGCAGTTGGCGTCTCTGACGGCGTACACGTCTCTCGAAGAAAGAGCTCCGTGGAGAGCGACCCCGCCATGGAAACTATTGAAGCGATTGACGTGGTCGAACCTAGAAGCCTGAAGTATCGGAATGGAGGTGGCGGTGCTGGAGTCTACCGTTTTCTGGGAAATTTTATTTTCTTTCAATTTGAAAGTCTTCGGACACTCCGGCGACTGTTCGCAGGAAACGCAGGAACCGTTTTGATGAGAATGCCCGTAATAATGAACGAGTTCGGGCGAGTTTCTCAGCGTGCGATCATAATCAGAGCTCAGGGACGACGACGCGGTCCCGCAATCGGATTTGCTATTAATTTTACTATTTATAATAATATTGAGATCAGTTTTTCTGCCCGATTTAGAATCAGGCGGGCCGCAATTCACATCGGCAGCGCATTCAGAATTTTCTTGGCTAGAGTGTCCGCTCTCCCTCATCTGATTCATTTTCTCCTCTTTCCTAGCCCTCCGCAGGTACTTGGCGATCTGCTTAATCCTCCTTTGGTCCAGAACGACATTAGGCTTCGGCTCCTCGCGGAGTTCCGAATCGAAATCTTTGCCCTGAACGCCTTGGTCAGATTCCTCATCGCAGTTGCAACGGTGTTTCCCCTTTTGTCGGCAGAGAGTTTGCATTCTATCATCGAGCAGAACGTAATTGACGATTTGATTTTCCGAAGGCCCTCGGAATTGATATGACGGATCGACCTGTTTAGACTTTCTCTTGCAAGCTTGCTGCGGAGGCTTATCGCACTCGGGGGCACAGGCGGTGTTATTTGTGCACGATATGCCAGAGTCATTAAAGTCTGTGTGATCAGGAGTGGATCCTCTGGAGGACGGCGTGGCGTGATATGAAACCTGGTCAGACGTCTCCGGTGAGTAAAACTTTCGACTGATACCGCTTGCGCATCCTTTATCCGGATTTATGATGCCAAGATCCGGGGAAAATGTGGCTCCTTTGACGCGCGACTCCATCAATATCCGCCCCATGAGATTTTTCACTTCGGAACTGCGCTGTAAATGAGAGTTGTGATGATAATTGTTGGAAATTACTTTAGCGCAAGACGCCTGAACTTCGGCGACGGTGCAGGCGGCGGCCAAGGTGGATGCTAAGACGTCTTCGGAGAAAGCGTTACCGGGAGCCATCAGATCTTTACTTCTCCGCCTTTTCAAAGTCGCCGCAGCGCTTCCTGATGGCATGACACAAGTGCAACAAATCAACGGAGCGTCTTCCATCCGTGGCAGGCTTTCAAACGTGACCTTCAAATAAACGCTGCTACCGATATCGGTGATAGGGAAAACGTGCTTGACAGGTTTGCATTGAAAGTCAGCAATTTCATAGGTTTCCCCAGGTATTTTGAGGCTGTACATGACATTCAACTTTCCGTTCCCGGATGGTTTCTTTTCTCCGATACCGGTCCCTTCGTTCAGCTCTTCCCTGTCTTCATCATCGTCGACGTTGGCTTCGTATTTCTTGATGTTGCACGTCTCCCTGCTCAGTTTGCGCTGCCGCTCTGCCGGGGAGGGTTCCCGCTTGGTGGTGTTGATGGGGGCTGTTTTCGGTGGACAAAGTTTGGCGCTCCAGGCTGATATTTGTGAGAAGTGAAGTTGTGAACGGACTGCGAGCAGTAGCATTTGCGATGTCGTGTGATTGGATGGATCTTGGGCTCTGAAAAAGAAGATAACATACACATCAAAATTAGGGAACAGATTAACAAATATGTCACTCTTCGGAATGTCCAGTATTGTATACAATTAGGAAGTGAACACGAACAACATAAAAAAAAACAATATTTGTTATTTAATCTAAATGATTAAATAAAGACAGGTCACAAGGGTTCAGGTCAACATGGTAATTAAATCAGAGTGCTGATACCTGACCTATGAAATGAGGAAGAAAAGATTTCTATTCAGTAATAGAGTGAGCCATAACATAATAACAGCAATGGTGACGGTAGATGTGTCAGTAAAGATTTTTTGCTCACGATATATCATTTCAAAAATAAATCAGTTATCTAGACGTCGGTTGGTGTCAAACTTGTCACACTTCAGCAGCTGGTTGAATTTAACAACGGAAAGATCATCAATTGAATTTAAATGTATTTTTTTACCCAATGTTAAATACTCTCAAAAAATCTGTTATTAGAATATAAAGTATTGATTCTCTTCCTGTTGTATACATTGAAACCAATTTCACTAATTATCAGACATTGGAATAAAGAAACCATTGTTAAGGTACAATAAAAGATAATTATACTCCAATTATCCCTTTAATTCTTAACCTTGATTCTCCAGTTATTCTTATATGGAATTGAGATTACTCAGAAATTAATTGACTATATTTAAAGGTATTTATTAACATCCAAGTATAAAATTGTTTCATGTTCAGTATCCTTTCTATAAAATACATCCAACAGGGTTTTCTTCCGAGAAGCCGACACTCCTATCTTTAAGAGTTTTTATTTATTTACAGGGATAGTTACAACTGCTACATTTTTGACAGCAATTGGAAGACACTGTCATTTATCATAAAGCACGCTCTAGTCTATATACATAAATGCATTTTATAATCCAGGACATAAGATATTTATTAATTATCTTGACAATTTGATAATTCTTTATCTACAACATTTTCTTACAAGATAATGACTATAATTTACTACCGAAGCTATTCGATTTTAACTACCTTACGAATAAACGGATTTCAAGACTTTGTATCCATACAAGGAAAATACATGAAACAATTTGACTATTAATTTAAAAATTGTTAATTTTAATAGTAAACATCAAAAACTTATATATTATATTTATTATTGTATTAGACGTGATACTTCAAAGTTTGCACTGTTCAATCTGTTCTCATGCTTAAAGGGTTAATTGCTTATACAGAATTTTTTTTGATGAATAAGCGCTGGAAAATTCTCATTAATTCAACCACAACTATTACACACTGATGCCACCAGATTTTCTTCAATTTAAATAAAAATATATCCCCTTTTTGCAAACCAGTTTCTACATTGAATTTCATCATGGCAGAGCACCAACTAAAAATTTGTTGGTAATGAGCTGAACACACTTACAAATCTCTTATTATGCTATTCTATTGCAAGATAATAGGATAATATATATTACAAATACAAATTGTGCCATTATCTAAAAAAAAAACTGATAAATGCAGGATAACAACGAATAAGATAACTTTTTAAGGTGTTCGCTGTTACTACTTGGTGGAAAGGCTAAATTAGACATTTAATATACTTATTCCGCAATAAATTTATTCAGATTGCACTCCCTCGTGTTGATGACGTGTCCTTAACTATGTGTTGATGGTTATTTTCATCAGCTGAAAATGCTCGCGATGTGTGAAAACGGTCCTGAACTAAATTAATTTATTTTGGAATAAGCACAATAAACGTCTTATCACTTTTTTACATTACAATAAGAAAACGATTGGTTGGGTTTCCATTTATTTTTTACCAATTGGTATTTGAAGACTGTGAAGAGAGGAATTATACACAAACAAAGTGACAACGCTACAAGATTCAGTACTTCAAAGCTTCTAAGTATCAGTCATCCGACGGTGAATAAAGGATAGTGTTAGCTTTATAAATATAACTTATTATCTCATACATAAAATTTAAAATAACTTTGATTATTCCATGTATTGTGCTACATACTAACTGTGACACGTGTTTCGCCTCTTTCAGAGACATCTTCGGACTTACTATCGCAAAGTTTGCTTAAGTAATGAAGCAAGATTGATTCTAATATTTTAAAATGTTAAAATTAGAAAATGGAGTTTGGGATTTTTCCTTTTACAAGGAGGGGGGTTATAGAAACAAACAAAGTTATTTTAAATTTTATATAAAAATTTAAATTAAAGCTTCCACAAAGTTACCGCCGAATCCATCGAAAGTATCATTATCTCATATTCATCTCGACATTTGTACAGCAAAGACCTTGGTAACATTGACCACGGCTGCAGTTCTTGATTCCAACTGACTCTCTGTGCTTGCCAGCCTGGCACGGATTAAATTACAACTATTGCAAGATTCATTAGCAACCTGTGTCTTTTTGCCATCTGATTAAGCCACTGTCTGTTGATACAACCATATGCTCACCTTTTGTAGTAAACAGACATGGTCCACCGCTCCAGAAGCACGAGAGGAGTCTTGCAGGCGCCGCATTCGGGAGCCAGCAGAACTTCAATGCAGAACGGTATGTGCTCCTTCCACAGAGACTCCGCATGACCTCGGAGAGCGCGGCGAGCGTTCCCCTCGTACAGCGATGTCCCCGTGACGGAAGCGATAGTGGGTTGTCCTGATGAACTGGTTGATGGCATCTGCAGGAAAGGAAAACATGTGTTAGAAAGTTGCGGACAATGACATTTCTAAGTGACATTTTTTTGTTAGACTATTTTCCAGAGCTGTGGATTCAGAGTCGGATTCGTGGAGTCGGGGCTTTTTGGCTGTAGTCGGAGTCGTCACGGCGTTTTGGCCGGAGTCGGAAATTTTGAAAAGTTTGAACATTTTATTTTTGCATATAATATGTCAAATTTGGCTATTGGCCGGATTGGTAGGGTTGATATTTAATTGAATACACATAAAAAGGAAAATTATGAAAAAAAAGTGACGATATTAAACCTTTTATAGTCGGATTCGGTATCGTGTTTATGGTAAATGTTGCAGTCGGAGTCGTGGTTTTGGTAAATGTTGGAGTCGGAGTCGGAGTGGAACTTTTTTTTACCGACTCCACAGCCCTGCTATTTTCTAATGTTGATAGTGTTATCAAATTAGAAATGGGCTTAAATGTAGTAATCAAAGCCTTGCCAAAGTGAATTTTATTAAACTCGTTTGATTATCTCACTGCCATGCATTATGTGTAAAACAGATGCTGGCTTCATGCCGCTTTATAACGCAATAACAATAAATAGAAACCATAAGATCAGCCTCACATGCTCTTGGCCTGATGCAGAGCACAGGACTAATTCTTTGACAAAAAACTACAGTTTTCAAAAAGAAGAAATGAAAGAAATTTCTTCAAAAGCTTCTACAACTAACAACATTGAGTTTGTTCATCACAGTTCATTGAACTCCTGTATCAATTTTATTTCCTATATAATACATTCAAAGTGTTTGTGATCCTTCTTCTCATGAAATTCTTTAGCATCATTCTTTCCAATTCACTTCAAAAATTGTACAAAAACATTTTGTCTCTTTCTCGCTTCCATGTTCAGTATAGGACATGAGTGAGGTATAAGGGCATACCAGAGTTTTCTCTTACACCTTACTTGCAATGGAAATAGAAAAACATCCACTGCACACAGATAATATATTTAATGATTTTAAATAATCCAATCCAGCCAGATTCTCATAAAGTTAGGTGACCTCTGATCTAGAGAATTGATTGTCTGCATGCCTTCATATCTTGAACAGTTACTTTATAGTTAAAATTTGCTATGCTATTGGATATTAATTTTTGGAAAAATGGTAGGGCAGAGAAGGGCAAGTTATTAAGTTTGATAAAAAGGGACATTAATCTTACCTTGTTATCATTATCCTCTACCACTCTAGACATTGCAGCAGCCAGCGATCCTAGAACTTTGGAAGCCAGGATCCTCCGATGAGTGCCACCGTCCACATCATTCTCCGCATCCTGCTGGAGCTGATGTTGGAGCAGCGACTGCTGCTGCTGCCCAGACGAAGACTGCTGGAGTAAATTTGACGACTGCTGGTTCGAAAGCGGCGGATGGTGCTGTTGTTGCGATAGCTGGGTCTGATTTAACGTTAGGGATGAACTTTGAAGCGTGTGCTGATGATACTGCTGGCCCGGGATCGGCGGCTGCTGGGGTAGGATCGACTGGGGCTGAATCGGGAGTGATGATGCTTGCTGCGGTGTTTGCTGAGTCTGCTCCGGGATGTTTGGGGTCTTTTGCGATGACGGTTTCTGTTGGTACCGGTGGCTGAAGGGCTGCCCGCCCCTCCCGACGACTATGAGCATGCCCAGCTCGAGGAGCAGGGCTTCGCCTTGCGCGGGCGGGGGCGCCGCCGATACATCGCAGCTGTGCATCTGAAAAGGAACAGACAATAGTCAATACCTCATTATGACCTTGGCTAACACTATTCAATGACACACTGGCAATTTATGAAAAATAATTATAAATCGAAAAACAATATTCGCTTCGTCGTGGATTTATCTTATTATAAGAAATATTTTTTACCATGTCCGCTCCTTATGATGAGCATATAGACACCTCGCGTTCTACGACAACTGCTTGTTACTATTCAGTTACTGATATTTTTTGAAGAGAGTAGGGATTGAAAGAATAGGATGACGAGGACAGGACTAGTAGTATGCCAGTCGCTCTCGCTACGCCCCGCTTTTGGGGGATGGGTGGGAAGGAATCAAGCAACGCAAACACCCGTGCCTTTGAACTGGATCAATAAAAAATCGACTGTAAAAAATATTACGAATAAGTACTAAAAGACAAACTATTTATTTACTGCTGATAAAGCAATGTATTTAATTCCACAAGGAAAAATAAAATATGGCGTAATGCCGAAATAGCTATCAACTATATTTTATTGTGCTTGTGGAGAAAAATACTTTTTACTTCTAATTTCGGGTTTATACGAGCCAATTATAACATTCAATATTGTCATAAAAGTTCCAAATATTCTGACGTTCCAAATTCAAACTTTCTTAACCCTTTATAGGGCAAAGGCCGAAATTGGTCAGTATATTAACCACTCGCATTAAGGTATATATATCCAATACCACCCATAGTAAAGTCAATATTAGTATCTCAATGCATCGTCGATAATATTATTTCGTCATTAAATTTTCCAAATGGCGGAAAGTTTGCGTTGTTTCCCAAAAATCAATATCTTTATCCGCGAGTCTTTAAATTAACAATTGGCCGTTTTTAAACGCAACTAACTGCTTTGGAGCACTGTATTGCACTTGGACCTGAATTATGAAGGCTGTGTTGCGATTTATAGAGAAAACTATTTTTATAATCATTTCATATACAAATACACATACATTTATAAAAAAAAATCCCATAAATTATCAGTCTGTTGTAGTCTAAGCAGACTCTAAGCAACATTTTATCGTCACGTTTTAGTGGAAAAACCTCCAAAATCAATGTCGCACAAAATATTTTTTTATATGGTTAATAAATATTTAATCGTCTAAATTCGATTTTCATAATATTTAATTTGCCCTATAAAGGGTTAAATAATATCAACAGTGAGAAACAAGTCTGTTCACAATTGTTACAGTTGAATTAAAGAGCGTATCCAAAAGTCCGTTGTTTGAATTTGGAATAGTATTGATTTAATCTGCAGCTGAAAAACAACCGTATTATGGCGTCTCGTTGTTTTTGGTTTTTTTTATTATTATTTTATACTGTTGTCCGTAATGAGCGTCCGATCGAATAAGGCGAAGACACATTGAATACAATTATTTGCATGCATTTTAGAGGCGACACGAAGAGGCGTAGATTGTTAAATGACTCGGAAACGAGACGCGATGATTCGAGCATACGTTTTTAGAAACGATACAAAAAGCAATCGATTAAATTATCATGTACCTGCTGCATCGTCATCGACGTCAAAAAACTGCATTTTCCGCTCTGCTTGAGTAATTCGAAGATTCCGCCATTAGTCAATATTTTAACAAAGACGTTGACAAATGAAAGGCAAAAATTGTATTTCAGCCAAACAGAATGTAATATAACCATTACGAATAGGTTCGTTCTAATAACTTTACCCTCGCAATCTAATGGGTCTGGGTTCAAGTACCGGCGAATTCAATATGAAATAAAGATATTTTAAATTTAAATTTGAGATAGCTGATGCGGGTGTTTTGATGTATTTTCTCTCGAGTTGATCTCGATTCTGCTGAGGCTATGGTTGTTTGTGTTGTTAAAAATCCCTTCTCGCCTTTCCTATCCCAATTATCCCAAAGATCCTGATGACAGCGATTAGCTCACCACTAGTCCTGTCCTATTCCTCGTATCCTTTCAATCTCAATCCTCTTTGAAAATGAGAGATTGAGCAACTGAACAAGCTATTCTCGCAGAAAAGCATGTTGAGATAAACTCCGTGAGGAGTCGATATGCTCCAAGTTGGGAGGGGAAACGGTAAAAAAAAATCTTACAAAGTCTTATTTTTGCTCAATTTTGGAGATGGAGTCGGAGTCGTATTTTTTTTAACGAGCCACAGCCCTGAAAATAACTATTGGACTCGTGGTTATAACTTTACCCGAGCAATCAAATGAGTCTGTGTTGAAGTCCCAGCAAATTCAATATCAAATAAAGATATTTTAAATTTAAATTTAAGATAGCTGACACGTTTGTGATGTCTTTTTTCCTCGTGTTGGTCTCGAGTGTTTTTTAACATCTTGCGCCTTGGCCATTAGCTGTATTCAGTTCACTGTTAAAAACAAACGTTTTGCTACGAAAAAGATGACGTTTACAAAATGGCATCGACAACATTCGACCACCGCTGATAGAATTGTGTTAGTTTTTCAGATTCTACTTTTCCGCACTCAAAACATGTTATGTTAATTTTGAACCTTTGTTTTTTTTTACCACCATCGCTTACTCCACAATAACACAATAACCGCGATAAAATCAACTCGACACTATGCGATGTTGTTACGCGGTTTTGCGGGCAGCAAATCTGACTCTTGATAATACAATACATGTAAGTAGATACCTAATTGTAATCATAAAATCGTGTAAACTTACATGTATTGTTTTGTTGTTTTGAATAATATGATGGAATTCTACTAAATCAGAGCCAAATCAATGAACCTAAACCTCAATATTCTGTAAAAATACGTATGTATGTGAAAAAGTTGCTGTCAACAGTTTTTGACTTTAGTCAGTCCCATTTTCAATGGTTCGAATCCTTAAATGGAGTCATTTATACATTGTTTTTTAAATCATTTTATGAATTTATATAACAGAGCACGGGTCTCTCTGCGATGCTTGTATTCCTCTTCACACACAGCAATAATGCGATTTGCTTACAACAAGTTCTCGTTTAAACAATTCATGTCGAGAACACTGCTAGCAATATAAGAAATCATTTTTAGACACGAGTCAAATACCACAAAATAACAGGTGAGAATTTCGAGTGCTTGGTAGAATATCAATATCGAATTTGAACCGTTTGAATGTTGTACTTTCCCATGAGTTTTATCGCTTACGACCCGGGTTCCGCATTTCGGCAACTTCACAGCACCTTTCGGCATCTCGATATCACATTCATTTATAATACCCATACAATTAGTTATCCAATTCATTGAAACTCATTAATTGGCATCAAAAAATTTGCTAATTCATACAGATTACGATGATAACAATTAGCGACTTAGTTTTATTAATCTTATAAATATATAAAACCGAAACGGCGTATGTATGTATGTGGGTCTGTAATTCCCTTTTGCATTGTTGTTGCAAGTTCAAACAAACGAATTGATTTCGCTCGCGAAAGTTTCGACGGTAAATTTGTTTCGTTATCAATGTGTGTGTAGAGACTCCAATTACTCGAGTATCGAGTAATACATTTTACAAAATACTCGAGTACTCGAGTAGTTTCATATGAACCAAAATATCTTATATATAAAACCGAAACGGCGTATGTATGTCTGTGGGTCTGTAATTCCCTTTTGCATTGTTGGTCATTAAGTTGCCAGTTGTTTCAACTTGGCCCGTCTGAATTTACGCGCCGAGGTGAACATAACCCCAAACTGGTCCGAGCGAAGCCGGGTTCGAATACTAGTATATTATAAGCTTTACGTATTATTTATTAGTATTATTTTATTAATTAACTGCGCGTCAGTTAAATTTCATTCATGCACTTGGCAAGACCTAAATCGATTGAATTTGAAAATCTTTACCTCATATGTCGTGAATTATATCTGACAAATAGTCGAAATAAAACCATGTGATAATTAGTGATTCTAAAATAGTATGAAAATACGTTTTGTTATAAATATTTAAGTACGTACTTTTAGCAAATACACATAAGGATTATGTCATCGAAAATTTTGGTCCACGTCAAGGGCTGTAATAGAAAATCCGGAGTAATCCCGTATTCTCCTAGCGCGAGATTAGGGGAAACAGATGATCCCCTTTTCCGTTCGCATTATTTCCCGCGGGATAGCTGAAGGCGTATGATCACATCCTCATCGACGGACGCCAGAGATTCAACTCAAATTCTCATGAAAAATCGTAGGAGTGTACCATCATCATAGCGGTCGACCCATAAATGATGTTATCCCACGATATTTTGTACTCTTTGAATAACCGTGTCACATAACATGAACAAACGATAGATTTTACTATACCATAAAATCATTTTCTCTTGTTCTAATAGTATGCATCGTGGGTTTCTTTAGCAATAAATGTGAATCAACGAAAGTGCGTCTTTTTATATGTGCGATATTAAAATCTAAAAAAAGTCCAGAAAAAGTTGACAACTTTTACACAATATGTATCGGTGAAGTGAATGCTGTTTTTATCAAAGCAATCTCGATTTTACTAAAATGATTGATTCGCTTTTTTAAAAAAACATCGACGATAAAACGGTTTTCGATTTCATTTTAAATGGTTTTAAAGTAGGTCTATTTGATTTCGTTTTCTGACAGTGAACAGTTGATATCACTCACTTTTTAGGTGTTCACTGTCAATACTTGGTGGAATAGCATTATATTAAAAAATAATAAAACATTTTTTCAACTTATTACACAAAACCGGTTTCCTTCATTTGCTCATTCACGCAGTAGAAAATGCTCGCGATGAGCGGAACCGGTCCTGATCTTAGTATATTAAATATGGACTAAGCATGATTTATTATATTTTAATAGCTGATATTACATAAATACCGCTGCATCAATGCTACAGTGTGACAATCTGAAAATCTCAGTTTCGAGATGATGGCTATTTAGTTTATTTGCGTAGGGAGTCGACGTTCTTTGGCCGGATTCTGAGTCGTGAAAAACTTTTGGAAAGTTTGATCTTTTTATTTATGCATATAACCCAGTGGTTCTCACGTTTGGCTGTGGCCGCATTAGGAACATCAGCGGTCTTACGAAAATGTCTGGTGGCCGCACCAAACTTCATTTTTGTCAAAAATACCTAAATATGCAAGAATTTAAGTTTTTGCGAACTGACAATTCTTGATGCACAATACCAAAATATTAAATTTTCAGTGTCATTGTCGAAAGATAAACTTGTAAAAACACATTTTTATTAAATATCAATATTAACTATCAAGCTGTTGGTGGCCGCAGCAAAATCCTCTGGTGGCCGCACATGAGAACCACTGATATAACCTATGCGTCGCTCTTTGGGATCGGAAAGCTGGGAAGGGATTTTAACAACACAAACATCCATTGCCTCTAAGCAGAATCGAACCCGGGTGGTCCGACACGGTAGCCAACGACTTTGACCACTGCACCACGGACTGGGGGAGTCCTGTCCTAGTCCTTGTATCATTTCTATCCCTACTTTTTACGAAAATGAGAGGTTGAGCAGTAAATGAGAGGTTGAGAGTAACAAGTAGGAGTTGTCTAGGACCGTGCGATTTCAAAACAGTTCAAAAAAAGAACAACAACAATTGAAAGTCTTCTTCAGTGTATATATGTACGTATGCCATTGTCATTCAAAATATTCCGCGACGTGGAAAAATGTATTGTTTATTTTCAAACGCGATCTGCGAGTTCTACAATACAATCCCGTGTATATGTTACAGTGAAAATATATTCATCTCCTAGCTGTCATTAAAATTAAATTTGACCGCCCTATCTTCAGTCCAATGTTTGTCTGTGTTTTTCTTTGGTTCTCTTTTTATGAAAGGGACTACTTGTAGATTTTGATTCATTGAAGCAAACCAAAATTCTAGGCCGGCAAATCATCGACTTGGGCCAATAATTTCAATGATCGTGACCAGTGAAATCATGTTGTCATACTAATCTATTACTTGATACATCTTCACTGAGAATACAGTTTCACTGTAACATATATACATACACAATATGCCTGTTTTACAAATGTACTCCAACGCCAATTGTGGCAGAGTTGGGCGGCGATAGTAACAATTAATTAGCGCGTGGAAGGGTACGACTTCCGCGTTATAGACATGGGATGAGCGGCGCGTGCCAAGTTATGGGCCCACGGCGTCTTGCACTGCGTCGTACACAACAACACCGCCGCCGCAGCACATGCGTCACGCGCTGGATACCAGAGAGGCGCGAATCCCGCCACGCATATATGTACGAGAATATCTTCGGTAAAAACACCAAAATATCGCCGGCGTAGAGTTGCAAATTCCGTAGCTTGAAGCTTATTTTGTCTTAACCGCACCAAATATGCAGCATCTCAGCATGAGTTTTATTTATGAGAACTGATTGTTATTCAGTCGCTCATTATTTTATTTATTTTTTCATATTTGACATAACAGTTAATTAATGCCAATGCGCCAAATATTTTTAATATGAAAATCATACCGAGATAGACTCGATGAGTCAGCCGAGAACAATTCGACGAAAAATGACACACAGCCATGTCCAAGATCTATTTTCAAAAGAGGTTTTTCTTGTTCTAAATCAGTGATGCACAACCTGCGGCCCGCAATGACAAATATCAATCTTATATATTCACCTCCAGAAACTATTTTGAGCCTGCGTGCTGCTCACTGAGTATCCTGTTGATTTTTCTTTCCAATGTGGATACAAAGTACGCACCAAATCTTAATATACGTTTTCTCTGTACTGTAGTGATACCGAAGGTTTTCAATTTAGAGCAGTGATGCACAACCTTTTTGAGAGAAGGGCCACATTATCAATTCTCATATAGTTGGAGGGCCGCATGGTTAAAACTGATCAAATTATCGATCATTTTAGTGTATATAAAATTGAAAATTTTATTGTTTTATATATTGTTCTTTCATAAGATTGAATAAAAATTAAAACTCTCATTCTTTGTCTTTTGAAGGTTTTCCTAAAAATAACATTACGCGCCTACTAGGTATTCCAAATTTAAATATTCGATTCCCCAAGGTGGTAAAATGCGGCCGTGACTTGCCACGTGTAAAAAGCGAACTAGCCAATGCATAAAATTGTTCGCTCGGATGTCTTTATTTATGTATCTGGTATGTAACTATAACGTGACCATTTATTTTTTCCCCCAAACCGGGACGGACACAAAACAACAAAAAGTAGGCACTTTCATACAGTACAATAATTGACAAAATAGTAATTTTTTGTGTCATATTAGGTGCCATATTTTTTTAATTGAAGATTAACGATATCTTAGTGGAGAAGCATAAAAAAATGAGTTACCACATAAATATAAAATCAGTTTTCATTCCGTTGTAGAATGTAGATTGTATGTGCTCCACATCCGATCCCTACTATTTTTTTCAACCATGTCCGCACCCAACTTGTAGCATATGGACTCCTCACGGAGTTTATCTCAACATATATATTTCTACGAGAACTGGTTGTTACTCAGTTGCTCAATCTCTCGTTTTCAAATAAAGTAGAGGATGGAAAGGATACGAGGACTCGGACTAGTGGTTATCTAATCGCTCTCGCTATGCGTCGCTCTTTGGGATAGGAAAGGTGGGGAGGAATTTTAAACAACACAAACACCCGTGTCCTTGAATAGATGTATCGCCTAAAAAAATCTGCTCGTACCGGGAATCGAACCCGGGCGGTCCGGCACGCAAGCCAACAACGTGACCAATACACTGCGCAACAGACCGGGACGACTAAATTTCTACGGCTCAATTATGTTTGGTGAACACATTACTGACGCCTCTCCTTTGTAGTCCGCCCAAATTGCAATCCGTGTTATCAACACAAAATTCCACAAGCTTGGCAGTCAAGTCATTTTCGCCACACCAACTTCGAAATCTTTCCAAGTTGGTAAATTTAATCTGTATTCTTAAAAAATATATCTAGCGAAGAACTTGTAGCAGCAGCAACCTCAGAATCTTTATATTTTTTTGGCTTTAGAGAAGCTCAATATTGCAGGCACCTCCATTTGCTACGATAAATTCTGTGACACTTCACATCGGACATCCGATGGAATACTTCTTCTTTGACATATTAGCTATGTTATCTATGATATTAGCCCTCATCTACTAATTAGTACTGGAATCTACCGCCAGGAATTTTATATCGCGCGCTTTTGTTTTTAATTATCGTTTGCGATTTTTTAACTCTTTTTGAAAACGGAACACCTGGTCACATTAGGTGTATGTACATACATATAAAGTCAAACGGATTGTATTTTTTCTTCTTCCCGTAGCGGTGGCCAAAAATGAATAACCGCGCAGATACGCGGATTCTCGAGGGCGACGCGAAATCGCCTAGGATCAGAGACGCACCAAAAGCACGTGTGGCAACAAATAGAATGTCCGACCCAGTAAGGTGGCCTTTGCGCGTTCACGCTCCAGCACACGGACCCACAGCGCCAGCACATAGTTACGTCACTTGCGTAACAACGTCATAATGATAATAACATTATAATTATAAAAAGCCTTGCATATTGCCAAAATATCAAGTAATTGCAACAAAAACAAAAAACGCCGTAATCATTGCACATATATCTGCATAGTTAATAATAATATTATTAGCGTAATGATTTACGAAACTGTCGAAGTTTAGTATAACATAATATATTATTATGCTCAAACAAGGTCAGTGATTAATTGGAGCAAGTGAATTTAAGTGAATGGTGTAGGTGTGTCGAGTAAAGAAGATGATTACAAACTCACAAAAAAAATCGGTATAAGTTGGAATACTATTGTGTATTGAATTGTTACGGTCAGTATTCGTAAAGGGTTATATAAAAAAAAATACATATATAAAAGGCTTTAC
Source organism: Himalopsyche kuldschensis (assembly GCA_028554975.1). Taxonomy (NCBI): domain Eukaryota; kingdom Metazoa; phylum Arthropoda; class Insecta; order Trichoptera; family Rhyacophilidae; genus Himalopsyche; species Himalopsyche kuldschensis. The sequence goes on from JAHFWI010000045.1 coordinate 3,990,386, forward strand.
GCTGTCAGAATCTTCAATCTAAGGAAAGGAGTTATAAATACAAATAAGTGGTCTTCAACATTTTAATTATAATCTATTTTTCTTACAATTTGCTTCAATTTATTTGCTTAGTTATAATGCCAATTGTTTGTCATACATTGTAATTATTACTTAAGCTTTGTATAAATATCACTGTTTTGTTGTATTTCTTATCAGTTGACAATGGTCGTCATGAGCGAAACCGGTCCTGATCCAAAAAATGTATTATTATTTTTATTATAATGCCTTTCCACCAAGTATTGACAGTGAACACCTTAACAGTGATATATTGGTAGGGTTGATATTTAATTAAATACACATAAATAGGAAAATTAGGGAAAAAAGTGACGATATTAAACCTTTTTTAGTCGGAGACGGAGTCGCGTTTTTGTTCAACGTTGGCGTCGGAGTCGTGGTTTTGGTAAATGCTGGAGTCGGACTCCACAGCCCTGGATTAAAGCAAAATTACAAACATCGCAATTAATATTAGCATAACTATGCATTCGTCTATTCGTTATCAACACCACAATGCAACCGACTGCATACGTTCATTGCAAGAGTCGATTCAGCACTCGGCAAATAGACTCGTCTCATAAATATTATCTGCTGTATGTGCATATCACTCCTACAATAGTGTGGTGAAGTAACTTTGATATTATCGAACACTATCTATCATACACAATCAAAGAATTACCCATGACTAGCAACTGGTATCTAGGAGAGAAAAAAAATATACACGCGGCAATTGTCCGATGTTTGCAATAGCAAAACGTGTAAGTTCTGACCGTGAACGCTGAGCTACTACTACATGAAATTTTAATATTTCATATAATAATAAAAAAAAGACGTAGAGGTTAAGATTTATTTACATTAGTTGACATCGTAGTTATGTTCATTCAAGCTTGTACAAATATATTTGTCTCTGTCACATTTTTGGATGTCTCTTACAAATTAAATTATTCATTACAAACATGCATTTTCCATCTTCAATTATATTAAAGAATAATAAGATATTTTTTGTACCTTTTGACATTTCATTTATTTGCGTCAGAACCGGCTTCGCTCATCGCGAGCATTTTCAACTGAAAATATTGAAAATTCTCGCGACGAACGATACCAGTACCAATCCAAATAAATTAAATGTGGAATAAGTATAAAACAGTGCCATTCCGCCGGGTGTTGACAGCGAGCACTTGGCAAGTGACTCAAATAATATAGAATTTATAGACTGTCAAAATGCATAGATGAACCGGAAACCGAACACTTTGCAACTGGACGAGAAGAAAAAATAAATTTTACGAACGAAGACAATGCCAATCGGCATCACAGATTTTCTATAAATCGGGAAGTGTAAGTTTATGCTATGTGTGATAACTTCAAATAATAGAATAAATTCTGGAAATAGAAATCAATATTTAGCATTCAAAAGATTGAACATATAGTTTTAAATTTTGATATTATTTTCACTCGTATCAATGATTACGACACTAAATCAAAAAAAATATATATTGAGATGCATCGTCTCCATAATGTGGTCGAACTATCAATGCACTACTCTTTGGATATTCTCTGCAAGTATAACTTGCACAAGACAGTCGTTACGAAATATTACCTTTCAATATAAAGACAAAGTTTTCACTGTACTACGGACACTTTCGTTAATTTAGCAAGTTGCTTTATATATAGAACTAAGCAGGCAATTATTGGCTATTTTCATAGCTCACGTGTCGTGCAGCGTACCACGATTAATAATTATTGCATAAGATATCTTCAAGTCGATTCTACTTGATTGAATTTTAATATGACGTTGCGTCACAGCCAGTTGATCACATATAATACCATAAGTTGTTTTATTTATTGACAAATCAATCCAATACAGGGCCACAGTATCTGCCGTGCCTAGTTTATGGTAATATGCCAATGAGCCCGCCGTCCAAACATCCACAATCATAGTAGACACAAGATGTGTACAGTAATATTGTGGGCCATTTAAATGAGAATTAAAATGCATTCATAAATTTCAAATATTGCCTAATTTTTGTGAGATTCAAGAGTCGAATATTGGTTCGATATTAGTCAAATCGAAATCAATCTCTACAACCATCAGATCTATGAAACTCCGCCTTGATATATTGAAGAGATAGAAGAACCCTCGCTTAGCGGTACACTGTAGCCAAAATCATAATCCTCAAAAGCGGGAAGAATGAGGACAAATGTTGTCATCAGCTATACAAATACTAACTAATCCACGCAAAAGTTGGTTGGTATTCTGGGCAATATCATTCACGGCCAGAATTTTGACAACACAATGATGACAATCAACACAATGCGTCGCTAAAATCAAAGCCTAACCATTCATTCTATTTGGCTTGTTGTGGCAAATGAATTAACACGATAATTTATTATTTTTCATATCGTGTAAAATTCAGTCAGTGGTCGTGTGTCAACGTCGTTGAATTCGGTCTTGAAGCTCGCGGGTTCAAATTCCAGCCTGGGCAGTTTCATGTTTCAATCTAATTATTGATTTCTGTCCAGAGACTTGGATGTCCGCGTTGTCTAAAATTCCCATCCACACCGAGGCGATCCTAAAAACGGGACGTAGCAAAAGCGATTAGCCAACCACTAATCATATATATATATATACATACTATCCATACGCGTGTCGGAAAAAAGTGAGCAGCTGAGTAACCAGCAGTTCTCGTAAACAAACTTAGGTTGCGATAAACGACATTAGAAAAACGTAATATGTTTCACATAGGAAGCGATATAGTTGTCTTTCACTCCTGAAACCTCTCTCCAAAAAAGAAGTTTGACAGACTTCAATTTATCAGTCGTTAAATTAATATACACAAGTCTACATGATATAATGTATGATGTCGATAACGAATATAAACAACTACATTTCACACAGAGTAATCTTTTTCGATAAAAGTATCTGGACGTTCAATAATAATATTATCGACTGGCTCGGTCCGATAGGTGTGCGCGATATTTCGCTCAATAAAAGTAATAGTTACTAACTGTATCGAGTACATATAGGTACAGTGTACAAATGTCAAAAAATAACAGATGGCTCCAACAACCGACTTGACACGTAACATTTTTGCGAACACACTTAGAATTTGTTTACGCGCGAGTATCGAAGCTAACGCACGCGAATGATAGTTTTATTATATTTTGGCATAATGTTTAGGATTGCTGGCGCACAGCCATAAACTAATAACATGTATGTATGCAGAAACGTGGCAGCAACACAATATAGAGGCGTGCTCGCTCGGTGACGTCACCCATAGCCATCACAATAATAAAGAATAACATCATGGCGAGAAAACGTAGACGGCGCGGCGCCAAAATCCATTTATTTTCAATTTCGAACATTATTACATCTGTAACATAAAATGCGGCATGAATATTCATTTATTTATGTACCTTTGTTACCGCTCGTTTCTTCTTCCTTGAAACAAATGAAGCCATTAAAATTCGGCATTCAAATAAAGAACGACTTAACTGTTTTGTCCGAAAATATCTCATTCAGGCTGAATAATTATTTTTGGCGTCCGTCCGTCCATTAAAGGTCATTGGACATGAGATGTCGGTATGGTAAAATCAAAACGCAAAGCTCGCATCGTTGAGCAATTTAAGAATAAACAAACACAGAGAATAAAGGTCGGCATAAAACTAATATCTATTTTAACTAAAATCAATAGATTAGCATGTTTTCGAAATTTAAATTAATACGTATTTACTTAATCGATTATTCACAACCTAAAAACGTACATCTACATAATAATAGGTATGGACATCTATTGGCCCCTTTCAATTATTATATAGAAAAGTACAATACATATAAACCTAATCAATACAATTCACTTATGTTCTTTCATTTAAGGGAACTTAGAAAAATCAGCTGTTTTCATAAAAAAAAAACATAACTGTGTTATATAAGTGCTTCTCAAACGTTTTCATGCAACGGCTTCCTATATTTGAAAAACACGATTTTGTCAAACAATTTTGACGAAGGAAAAATTACCATTAAATTTATTTTGTATTTAATATTATAAATAGTTTAGTGTGAACGATTTTCACTGCGCGAATTAAATGAGCATAATATATTATATTATGTGTTGTTTTCTCACCAAACTGTACAATTGTTTTATATTGCTCGATTTCTAGCATATTGTATTCGTAAATAACTGTATTACTGAACGAAAAATGTGGCACAGTATTTATTGTATCCATAGTCAATTTCGTAAGGAGTTTTTTCGACCACATCGACGTTACAAGTATAATATTTTAACAGTCCAATGAGACGACTCTCAAAGTAACAACATAATTGAATTAATAAAAATGAATCTCCTCAATCGCTGAATAGAAAGGTCAGACGAAGATGAATGAACTTAAAGAAAAAACATTCGTGATATTTAAAAATTTATTTGTGCATGATATTTGAGTTGACATGATTTCTCTATGAAAAAAGGTTTCTCCTTTAAAGGGAAAACCTCCACTCATATTTTTTTGAAATGGGAATCGTATGAATCAAGACATATGTGCACATTTTAAAATATGTTCCTCAAATGACCGCTGGGTGTTGTAAAAGTTACGCGAATGATTGAAGCGTTTCATCCGATGCTAATTTCCCCAGTGCCCTATGCGTTATCGGGGCTGCCCTTTGCATTCACGCCTCGCCTCTCTGTGTATGACATGACCCAATTTCGCGCGAATACAGGCCGAGACCCAAATCAGTCCCTGTCACCCAGGAGAGTTCTGAACTTCGTGGGTCTGGGGCAGTGGTTCTCATTTGCTGCCACCGACGGCAATATAGAACAAATAGTGATTTAAATGATATAAAATACGACATTTTATATTAATGATTTCCTAAATAAATCGACTTCAAAGGCAAATAAAAGCAAAACGTCATTTCCCGTTTCATCATTTGTGACGTTTTTGGCCAAAATGAGTTATTCACGCAATTATTTTCGGATTTCTTTTCTCCGTCTGGCACAATATGGCACAATTAGCATGTTAATATTTTATTCCGTGTCCTTAATATACTGATTTCCAATAAATCCTATGTGCTGACATTCATAATATTGCAAGAATAAATAGCCTATGTCACAAAACATGACCTTCGATATTTTTTCCCAGCACGTTTTTGTTGGCTTTATCTTTCGAATAACAGGGAGCACTCAAGGACAAATATTCAGTCTTAAAGAAAATTTTATGTCTTGAATTTTCTCTCCTGGTGTGCTTTTATCCACTTCGGATATACATGATGAAATATGTATTGATTTTGTCGACCTAAAACTGTATCCTGTCAAAGATCATTCAGTGTTAGGCACTTCATAAAAAATCTTTTATTGAATAACCTGTTCGAATTTTGAATAAACTTATAACTTGTTACTAGCTTCTTTTTAGTAAATGTAAATGCAACAGTAAAAAAAATTACGCTGCGGCCACCGTAAAGTTTTACGTGACAACCACTGGTTAAAAGTTTACAGAGCAGTCCGACTTGCAGAAAGTCTAAGTAGGCAATTAAATTCAGCGTGAGGAAATCCGATACGCTTTTGAATGTTATTACGGAAATGATGCGACGACAAAATGTTACATATTTATTATAATTATACAAGAGATGTTTCGCTTATTTATTTACAATCTGAAATTCAGCAGTTTGTCCGCGTCGCTATGTTCATAACATTTCAATATGACCCGATAAGAAAATTCATCTCCTTCGTTCGCTGTGTCGCGAGTTCGAGACCCCGTTCTAAAAAAACAATCGATTCATGTATTCCTATTCAATTATGCGGGTGTCGATAATATTTAAATGCTCTATACGAGTCTACTCTTGTCCTATCTGTATATTATTACTCTCTCCGAAATAAAGAAGAAAGGGTTGAACGACTGAGTAGTTTCCAATCAGTTTCCGTAAAAGAACGTCTAAATGAATAGCTTAAAATGTGTAGTTTTTTATACATGTCCCTGCTTCCAATGTGTAGCATATAACCTCATAATGGCGATATCTCAGCTTTCATTAGTTCGATGATAGTAGTGATAGAAAGGATAAGGATAGGGCAGGGCTAATGCTTTGCTAGTCGCTATCGCTACGCCTGACTGATAGGATCGGATTGGGTGGGATGGAGTTTTTTGACGACACAAACACCCATGCCTTCTAACGAATCGATAAATCGTCTGAAAAAGAAGACGACGTATTTATTAGGCAATAGAAAAAGATGTTTTTTTACTCTAGTGTAGTAGAACGACAAAAGTGAGTTACTGTTTTATTCGTTGGTGTTGTCGATATGTTCCACACTAACAGAGACAGGAACTGTTGTAAATATATACCCTTCCGACTACAGAAGAATCGATATTCGATTCATTAATAATAGATATGTTTAAAATATTGCAACACTAAAGGAACAAAGCGCTTTGGCTGAGCGAGCGATAATCGCCGAGTTGACCCTTTGAAGGCAGAGTCCGTGGAAGCGGTGCATCCGAAAATAGGACGCGCCCTGCCCCACATAGCGAAGAATATAGGTCAAATCTGAAAACGTTGAGCCAGCCGAACCGATCTCCGGTATCAACTATTTCAACAGCCACGCGACCCTGTGCGAATCAATCCGGCGCGTCGTTATTTCAATAAAATCAAAACGCATTCTTTATCCGAGAGATTATTTCTCAGGTGTCTCGGGACTTAATTAAACGGTCGCCGAGCGAAACTTTCGAGATGGTGCCAAATAAAAATCGAATTATTGAAGTAGCACTAAAAACGGTGATTATACTTGGCATGCTATACAGATTGTATAATAAAATTAGTAAAGACACTGTATAATACAGGGATGCCCAACTGAAATCAAATAATGCATGTCTCTGGTGTCACACATTATTAATATTTGAAAACATATTTATCATCAATTTTTACTGTTTTAATTTGAAACATTTCTTTTGAAACTTTTCCAAGAGTTTCGTCATAAGCCACCCTGGTTTCGCCTTTCGGTATCTTCGGGCATTTCAAGTGCACGACAGAACTTGAACGTTCCGAAGTTTATCAGTGTTTATTAGGTGTCTCGACGTATGAGACGCTAGCAGTCAACAGGTTAATATATATTATTTTATGATTTCGACTGAAGGTGCTTGATGGAATTTCAGTATCAAATTTAAGCGATTTAACTTTTTACTTTAACTTTGAGCCAACTAACCGGTAGTGAATGAATCATAAGATACTACATAATTATTTATTTGAGAGGGCAGTAGGAGAATATATTGTCGGCATACAGGCAGAAGGATTTTAACCCTCCAAGGTCGAGCGTGACCATACGGTCACAGTGAACCCTATTGTCTCTTTGTCCCTATTTCCATCTTTTTTCTATCTGAAATTCGTATCTATCGGACTTTTTTTTACCGACTCCACAGCCCTGCAATTTTCTCAATACCGTTACTGTTAATAGTAACGTAGCTGTCCGATCCACTTTTCAGTGTCGCCTTTTCACCCTAAGCCATGATTCACCTGCCATTGCGGCCACTATCAACCCTCACGTCATACCCACTGTTCCGAAATAGATTTGACAATGTCAAAACCGAAGGGTAGCAGAACTGCTTTTGCCATCCAATTGATCTTCCGCTCGGCCGAGCTGTCAAAATCCTTTTTTACGGCAGCCATTTTAAAATTTGCCGAACCCGATATCCAGGAGGCAGTGCAAAAATAAAGGAATACGTCAATTTGTAATTTTATGACCCCAGACCAAGTTGAAAGCAGATAGCAAACAAATAATGAAGGACTAAGACAACGATCGTAGTGCTGATGAATATAAAGCAGATGAATGTAAGCTTTTAGAAAAATTATTGCTCCCGTATTTTAAATATTTACTCTGTTCTAGTGTGAAGCAAGAGGAGAATCTAAATGAAATGAAAACCAGTAAGATAATATACTAAGAACACAAAGATCTGATACAGAATAATAGTAGGCTAAAATATAATTCGGTTTAAGCTGTAGAATAAAACGGCGTGTAATTCAATGCAGATTAAATCAAAACTAATATTTTTACTTGAAAAATTGAAACGGAAAAAAGTTTTTTCAGCCTTGTTCACTCGTATTGCAGAGCAAATGGACTCATAACGGAGCATTGCGCGATCCGTGGTGAAGCGGTAAACGTCGTTGACCTCCGGGACGGACCGCTCAGGTTCGAGTCCCTGTATGTACGAGAAGATTTTTTTCAGTCGATTTATCGATTCTCTTCAAATGCAACGGGTGTTTGTGTTGTTACAAATCCCTTTCCTCCCTTCCGATCCTAACCTAACCACAAGTCTTGTACTAGTCCTTGTATCCATCCAATCGCTATTCTCTTCGAAAAGGAGAGGTTGAGCATCTGATGAACAAGCAGTTCTCTAAGAAAAAACATGTTGAGATAAAGTTGGGAGCGGAGATGGTTAAAAAAAAGTTTTGTAACGAGAACTGCGTTTTTTCAGTTGTTCAACCTTTCCTTTTAACGAGTATGGATATAGCTAGGTCAGGACTAGTGATAAGCTAACCGCTTTCGCAACGCGCCCCTCTTTACAAAATCAAATGGATGAGAGGGAATTTTGGACATCCATGCATTCGAAACGAAATCTAGTCCATAGTAAATTTTCATTGTCAAAAATTAGCTCATACGATCATGCAGAACATAATAATACACAGGTTTCGTTTGTAATATAAATAAATAGTAACGCAATTTTATTGTATGGTACGTAAACCTGACGAAAACTGAAAATAATAAATAGAGCCGATAATCGACGAGGTCATTTAACATCCATTACGTAATATTAAAGCAACAAACTTCCACATCTGATAAAACAAAACAATATCCAAATACAATGATAAAAATAAGTTTCGATAAAAAGTTTGCGTCAAATACGCATATAATGTTTTCAAGGAAAACATACAACATCTGGCAACATCGCCTCGAAATACACGCATCTCTTTCGCACACACTGTTATAATTTAATACATCATAGAAGTGTGACAAAGAAGCATGCACAAACACCTGACCGAATATAAGTGTGAAGGAAAACGCATAGAAATTCTCGTCAAGGAAAATTATTAGACCGCGTGTGTCCCTCTCACACTGGGCGCCAGAGGGAAATGGAGATATCGAGAGCCTGCCATCCGTAGTATCGCGAAGGTAAACGGGTCATTTCCGGGTCAAGGTTCGCCGGATTTTAAATTTGGGTGTTTTATAAGTGTCAGCTCTTTGGGCGCCAATATTCATTGTCATTATCATGAAGATTCCTTAAATGGACGTCGCGCGCTGTATGCAGCTATTATGTTATGTTCGGCGTATAGGATTACTTCGCATATAAAATGTTTCGTTCTAATTAAACACTAATTAAACAATGTATAATGTTACAAATATCATGTATCTCGTGAAATCCCGTAAATTTAAATGACTTTGTGGACACGGCGAGATATTGTATTTGAACGGAATCAGCTGTTACGGATATAAGTTTCCATCTTGTATGCACATACATATATTCGAGATCATTGTTAGGACGTTTTCATATTCACATAGGATGATAAAACACTTCACAGCAAAAGTCAGAAGTGCGCCTTGGCACCAGATTCCATTGCTTAATTTTTCTTCGATTATATTTTTTAAGAAATTAAAAATCTATCAAACTGTTCTCAAAGAATACAGTTTCGTCAGACCTATCTGTTCAGAAATTAAGCTCCGACGACGGCGCGAAGCCGAAATAGCTATCGACTTATTCCTATAATAATTCTTGTAAAACTAAATGCTTTAATAATTTTACTTTATAAAAATGAAACTATACCAAGTAAATGCCTATCAAATCAATTTATTTTGTTGTATTTTAGAATTTTAAATTTATTTCGTTTTGATGAAAATAATACATTGGTTCAACAGACAAAGGGTAATTTTGAATAACTTCAAAAAATATGTTGAATAAAATCTTGATGAAAATAAGCCGTAACAAAAATGTATACCTGTAACCTACAAGGTACACATATTGAAATATTATTCGTAAAATTTATTGATTTACATTAAAAAAATACAAATGGTAAATATGATGCATATGACTGTTGGTCATCCCCAGGACATTTCGAGGCATTTGGAATTTACAAATTGACTAACAACCGGTATTCGATATAAATATTTCATCTATCCTTAACTATTATGAAATGGATGATGGTTTAAAAAGCATCAAAGCAGAATGAAAACACGTTCCATTTTTTGAATTTATTGATTGCCAATTTTTTAAATGTCGACAATCAAACTCTTTTCAAAAAGATAAACCATGAGAATTCTGAGAACGAATGGATCAATGAAATCATTACAATGTTTGCAAAAGTAAGCATTGAAATTGACGTCAAGGATGCTATAAACTTCGAAAGAATTGACGAGGAATAAATTCAAAGATGTGGACGATGTTTTGGAAGATGTTACCGGATGAAAGACCGGGGAAAATGTTTTAGGCTTTGACAACTTGTGTGAAATGGCAATAAATATAGAAAATCAGCTTTTATGCCCAGTTGTTAAAAATGCAGCAGGAGCTGATTACAACGATCTTCTATGCTTTTGAAATTTTAAAAATAATAAAAAATAGCATCAATTTCAAAATCAAACAATAAAAACAATGTGCAGTTGACACTTATATAAAAATGTATTTGTATAATAGTTAATTGTTATCTGGACGAATGTGAAGCCAGTTTTTGCCCGCCACTTAATAATGTCATGTCGTCTTACCTAGAAAAAAAGAAAAAGAAAATAATATCAATTTCGTCATAATTATATAATGGTCGCGGGACATGAAACATGGTAATCAGATTTCAATTCCCTTCGTAATAGGAGAGATAGATTGAAATAATAGTTATTCGTGTGTGTAATATTTTTATGGTATACTACAAATTTTATGCGCATTTACGTCACACGTCGAAATAGCAACGTGACGCAGTGGCTTCTCTATATTCAAGGTTACGAAGGGACCGGTTGAAATAGTTCAGATAAGACCTAGGTACATTTACAAAATATTGCGTTTCAACTTTTTCGTTTTTAACTGATTAAAACCTGGCATACTTCGACGATAAAAAAAGTGTTCGAAAACCGATGCCGCAACAAACTGTCTCTTTTATGATACCAGCGATGCAGATAATATTTATCTTCAACAGTTCAACTCATCATAATCAGGGCCGGCGATAGATATCTTCCACCCAATTTTAAAAATTAAGCATTAGAACAGCGAGTGCCTTTTACGGTACATGTGGTAGCATTCTGCGCATATGCGTAACCCAAACACTGATCATAAAGATATTTAAAAATTTATATTGCATGCTTGATCAACTACACACTGTAAATGAAACTTTTCGAGGTTAAAAAAGAAGAGATAATCGTTACCAAGTGTATACTGCTTATGCATAGAAAATTCATTCTGTAGTATTTATGTACAAATAAAAAGGAACAGTTGGTATCTTTGGAAACCGTTAAGTATTTAGTGTTAAGGCCCACCGTAGTCCAGCAGGCTTTCATATATAGATTTTCAAAATGATTATTGGATTATTTATTATTCGAGGCATGAATATCTGAGATATTGTTAACCCCTTTCAACAACCATACTAAAACAATAGGTTGTGGCAAAATCGAGTCAGTCTTTCTAACCTTACATTCCCTGAAACTAGAGGTGACGCGACCCATTAGCAGTCAGTCGTCACGATTTTAAAGTTTTTAGACTTTTCACATTCAGTAAGTAAATGCGTATCAACTTTCACCTACATGGCTTCGAATACACTAGGGATATGAATATAATCAACAATGAGAAGTTTAGTAAATATGCTGTTACTGTATTGGAATTGCAGAGAAGTTTCGTATCAAAATTTAAATTTGAATAAAGAATCCTTATTGGTTCGGGATTCAGCCAGTCGAATTAACGAATTAGATCCCGCGCGCGATGCTGTCGCATATTATATATATTGAACGTTCGCTCGCCCGCCACGCGCAGCATAGTGGCCCGATAAAACCAAAACAAACCTTGAATTAAAAATGTAAAAAAAAAGAAACGACTACATAACATTAACTCAACGCACTGTGAATAATAACGATGATAAATCTGATTATAACGAATCTGCAATTCAAATTGAATTATGTCGACGCAGATATTTTACGATTGTCTTTGTGACGAGGTGGTGTTTCTACACGCACCAATATACCTAAAAATACACGAGCTGGTTTGTTAACAGTGCATAAAAATAAAATCAACACTGCATAAAAGGGTTTTTATTATCATCGTATCTTGGTGACATTATTTGGCGTGAATTACTTGGATATTGAGTGAGATTTCATAACCGATGGCGTAAAAATTATCAAGCGATGAGCGAAAATTCCAAGTCCGTGGTGCAGTTGTCGGCGTCGTTGGCTTCCGTGTCAGACCACACTGGTTTGAGTCCCTGTGCCTTATCGATCCCGTGTGAAGACATGGTCGTTTGTGCTGTTATAAATTCCATCCCGCTAGAGTGATTAGCTCACTAGTCATGTCCTAGCCCTCGTATACTGTCAATCCATACTCTCTTCGAAAATGAGATATTGAGCCACTTATCAACAAGCATTTCTCTTAGAAAAACATATTGAGATAAATCCTGTGAAGAGCACATATGCTCTACTTTGAAAATTAGCCATGTGGGATGGGGGTATTTTTTTGCGTAAGTTTATCCGAGTTGAATCATTCAATTGTTGCGAAATTTTCAAGAAGGTTAGAGGCCTCGCACTTCATTGTTGTGCCTCGGGCCCTGCGCTCGCTAAGACCGGCCCTGCCTCGGACTAACAACTCAATCATTGCAAGAGAAATGTTTCGATTTGTGCAAATGCAATTAAAGTTGACATAATAATCGTCAATAATTATAAAACTACGCAAAAAATAAATAATGAGTCAAAGTCCGTACCGATAGATTAGGACGTTCAGCGATCCCAGCGTCAAATCGATAACAATAATACGACCTATCGTTGTTTGGAAAAAAATACTGAATGCCATGTAATTGGAATGTGTCAAGTTTATCAGCGTAACATCATTGAATATTGTAATTTTTATCTTAAAATAAAAGCAATAGAATTCATTGATAATAAATAACAGATCAATTAAACAAATACTAAATCAATTTGTTTGCATTGTTAAATCAAAATGTTTCTGCTTACAATAAATAAGCCCAGCATTGTATCGGTTACTCTTGAAACAATAAAACAAAATACATGAACCTAAATTTGAATCGTTTGATATTGAAATTTCAGCAAGCACCTTCAGTCGAAATTCTCAATTAAATAAACCTCAGATGGTGCTGTCAAAATAAACAATCAACCCGCCCTACAAGTTGGGAAGCTTTCCGCCATGTAGGAACGGCCTTGTTACTAAATCAAAATTCTTCATTTTAATGTTTTTATCAGGGCTGTGGAGTCGGAGTCGTCGCGACGTTTTGGCCCGAGTCGGAAATTTTTGAATAGTTTAAACTTTAAATTTTTGCATATAATCTGTCAAATTTGGCTATTGGCCGAAGAGTTTGTTTGATTGATATATGATTGAATACACATAAATAGAAAATACAGGAAAAAACGAATTGGAGTCGTGTTTTTAGTAAATGCTGGAATTTTTTTAAAGTTATTTCACAGCCCTGGTTTTTATTCATTCACAAACTAATATTATATTAAATTGAGGATTCCGACTGAAGGTGATTGGTGAAATTTCAATATCAAATTTTAATCTTTTGGATAACGAGCCATAACGACTCATTCGTGCAGTTTAAAAACCTGAAGATGCCGGAAGACGAATCCCGGGTCGTAGCGAAAAGACTCAAAATTCAAAACTATATTGGTTCGATCATATATGCTGATAAATAAATTGCGACCTTGTGAATTTCTCCACCACCGCGACCTGACCTAGTCCTGTTTTCCAAATGCAAAATCAATTATGGCGGCACGCTGTTTCAGCGTTCCGTTTCAAATTCAAACTATTCAAATCAAAGTGCGAGTGTACCGACACGTCAATATTCAAAAAGGTTCAAAGTCCAATCATATTTACCCCGTGATAAATCAGCATCGGTGCATTGGGCTGAAACCGCATAGAAACAGTCGCATTTCGGAGGCGGGTCGCGCGTGCATAGGATCACCGAGACGGGTGGGGGGGCACTAAGGGGGTCGACGGGTCAGTGGGCCACTCTCGCTGCTCGGATATCCGCTTTTCGCCGTTTTTCCCTCGCCCGAACACTTTCGGGACACGAACCGATGTGCAATCATCGCTCGTTACATTTTGCAAACCTGCCCTAGTTATTTGCAAAGTAAGTATTCTAATACAGTTAACAATTGGTTCGCCTTTCACCCGTGTGATCGGATCTGCGTAGGAGCCGAGTATGACGATTTAATGTGTGTTACGCCTTCTTAAATATACCACATCGCGTGCTCATCTTATTATTCTTTCGCCGTGTAGAGCACATGAGACGCCTACTGCAAGATCATCGATCGACTAAAACAGTCAAATTTTGCGATGAAAAGTTTTCGTCGGGCTGTGTCACCGTCGTTGGCGCGGTTCGAGTCCCACCCAGTTCAGGCAGTTTATTTTTTTAATGTATTATTTATTTCTGTTCAGAGACATGGATGTTCCAAATTTTAAAATCCGATTCTAAAAATGGGACGTAGATAAAGCGATAAGCTTATCACTAATAACCTTATACAGTCCTATTCTTTTTATCCCTACCGTATTTTCAATATATAGCTTGAGCAACTAAGTAACAAGCAGTTCTCCAAGAAAAACTTCAGTTGAGATGAAGAAGTCCAGTAGGAGTCAAAATACTCCACATTGGGAGCGGATATGGTGAGAACATAGTAGCTTCTTTCCGTTATAAACTAACCTTGAAAGGGGTTAATCTTTTCCTCTTAAAATGAATGTGAAGTTTCACATTGAATTATCAACAAAGAAATCCACCAATACGTTCAACGATAAGTTAGTTCATATGCGAGTTTGTGTCTTTATAAAGAAAAACGTATTCAATTTTCATAATGCATACTATGTAGTGTTGTAAAAATAAGCCCACTGTTTTATTCAGAAAAATCATTTTCTCAAACGAAAGGAAAATCTCAAAATTAATTAGTTATATCTGTTGTTTATTGTAATGCTCCATTGAAATATCACAGTCTTATCCGAATTGATAAGTGAATAGATTTTATTCGCCACGGATAATTGTATTCACAGCGTTTGAGTTGGTGGCAAAAATACAAGATACGCGGCTGGTGCATTGGGAGCAATGTGGCACGGAAAATTTTGTTCGGCTGTAAAAATCTCTTTCTAAAATAAAAAGGAACGTATTTTTTAAAAATACTAATTCTCAGTGTTTCATCGCATAAAAATGGTATATTTGGCGCATTGCCATTGCGAAATATTTTGACTTACGACGACGGCGCTGCCATCAAAAGTATGCCCAATACGCAAAGCGAGTGTCGATCGACCATTTTCTGCAGTGAAATATATTAGCAAACAATGAACCTGATTTGATGTCAGCCATTTTATTTAAGAGAATCAATGATGATAATGAAAATTAACCCTTCTTAAAAGGTTTCCGTGACGAACGATATACGCGCTGTCATTTTGGAGTGATAATGATTTTTTCAATTTTAATACTGGCCATCTCTGGATAAGCTTCAATAGATAAATTGAAAAAAAATAGATTTCTCTTGAGGCAAAATTAGGGTTCCCGCATGTCATTGTAATATCTCACAGAAACGTTTGTTAGTTCGCGACGCGTCAGCGTATGTCGTATATCAGATACTTGGTCATTTATTTGCATTGATTTTGATTTTGCATTTATTTGCAAAAATAAGATTTATCTTTTTTTGGTATTGAATTTTAATCAGTGAAAAGCAGGGCTGTGGAGTCGGAGACATCGCGGGATTTTGGCTGTAGTCGAATTTTTTTTTAAAGTTTGAACTTTTTATTTTTCCGTATAATATGTCAAATTTGGCTATTGGCCGGATTGGTTGGTTGATATATAATTGAATACACATAAATATATGAAAGGTAGGAAAAAGGCGTGACGAAATTAAACTTTTTTTCAGGGCTGCGTAGGCGGAGTCGTGGAGTCGGAGTCGTCGCGGCGTTTTGGCCGGAGTCGTACTCGGAGTCGGAAATTTTGAAATGCTAAAACTTTTTATTTTTGCATTCAATATGTCAAATTTGACTTTTGGCCGCATTGATAGCGTTGATATTTAATTGAATACACATAAATAGGAAAATTAGAGGAAAAAAGTGACGATATTATCCTTATTTTAGTCGGAGTCTGAGTCGTATTTTTGGGCAATGTCGGAGTCGGAGTCATGGTTTTGGTAAATGCTGGAGTCGGACTACACAGCCCTGGTAAAAAGTGAATATATATTTTTAAAACTTTTTTGAAATCTTGGGCTGTTGTAATGTTAATAAAGCTTACTTTATGACTTACATGAAATTTTCAACATCAGCATTAAGTGAGTGACGTTACAAAAATTGTTATCACAGCACTCGAGTAGATAATTAAGCAAACTGTGTTGCCACAACTGGGACACGAAGTGTGGCCCTGTTGACGAAAGCCCCGGAAGTCGATCATTGGACCACGTATCCGCTTGTTCAATGTTTAAAAACGTCTAAAAATAATTAACTTTCAAATTAATTTAATTGAATTTATTTAATTTATTTAGCATGGCCACATTATTACAATTAGTCAATAATGTGGTACAGGCGTCGAGAATGGATTAAATCTACAATAATTCACAAACTTATGAATAATATACTGTATCCCCCAGGCCTTGAGCCGAGTGGTCAACGTTATTGTTTTCGGCTACGGTACTCGCGGTTTGGAGTCCCATCACGAACAGTTTTCTGAGTTGATGTTTCTGTCAATTTATGTGTAAAATATGGATATATGGTCACGGGACAGAATTTTTGTAAAGATTTATGAAAAATAAGCACATTAAATGAAATGAATGTAAGGCTTACGATTTTTTTTGAAATGTTTCGTTTTTAATTTTTAAATTTATTATAATAGAAGATCCTAAAGAATACTTCGCAATAAGTATGAAATCAGTTGTTTTAATTTACAGGAGCAAAAATGCAACCACAAACTACACAAATAATAATATTATACAGACAGAGACAGTCACATTAGTTTATTATTTGTTTAAAATAAAAAGAATAATTTTATTATAGGCTAATATTAAAAAACAAATTGTTCTTTCAGAACTCGTACAATAATCAGTAATATTCTTCAGATTTAATCATTTTGATTCCACATTTTATAATCATCCACAAGAACTCCAAGAGTAAAGTCAAAACATACAATTATAAGCCAGTATGTAAACATTTTTTGAGCTTAGCTCGGAGAGGATTGGGATTCTGTCCCGTGACCATATATCCATAATTTACCAATTTATGAATATGGCTTCGTACGCATGGATGAATGCTCCGATTCTAAAAGCAGGATCTTTTTACTAACAACTAGTCCTCTTAATAATCCCACCGGAAAAAAAACAATGAGTTATAGAAAAATTAATTTTGCAATGAGCATCGGTTAGAAGAGTCCATATGGTCCATATTGGGAGAGGGCATGATACTGACTAATTTATCGATATTAAATTGTTAACGACGCAAATAAATATGCAATACGAAAAAAATAAAAATTCTGTTTGAAATATCACGATGTTTTTTTTTCTTCTAAAAAGTGATTTGAATAAACGCATACAATCATCCGCCATGTTTTCACACATAATTAGGCAATCAAAATACACTTACGAGGTCTGCATATTATTAATAAAACAGCATATGTATATATTTAGAATATGTATATATATTAGTAATGTACATATGCAGAATAATACGTGTGAATATAAGATACGGCATGGAAAATTATTGTTCATTATACACATAACTGAAATAGACTAAAAAAAACAACCTATCGAATTAAAAATGCAATAAGGAAGGAAAATTTTGAAGGATATACATATACCAGGTTTTGAGAAAGAGACTATGGACCTTATTCGACAAATATAATAATGTAGATAAATAATGAATACAACAGCCTAGTTCGAGAAACGACATTAATTTCAGTGAATAACAACCAAAGTCAGAAATGAAGCGTGGCTTAGAAGTTTTGTTCAAATTATGGAATGAAAACTGGGTGTAATTTATCATTATAAGTAAGTTATAACCCACTTGGATACGAATAAAGGGCTATGCCTGGGAGCAACAATTCAAAGGGGTGGCAAATAGGTGTAGGTGCATAAAATACTAGCATCTCTCCTTTAACACGATTCCCGGAAACGAAAAAAACTATCGGCCGCGCGTGCGTAGGGCAGGTCAGTTCTCACTGACCCAATTTGTCGCAGTACCGTGTGACGTATGACGTGTTTCGTTCCCCTATCGATGACCAATGGGTAAACAAATAAACAATAGTCAACTTGACACTTGAAATGCCTAAAGGCGAAACCCGGGTCGTTAGCAACCATACTCAAAATGGAAAAGTACAAAATTCAAACGATTCAAATTTGATATTGAAATTCCATCAAGCACCATCAGTCGAAATAAAAAAATAAACAATAGTCTGTCAATAGCTACAAATCCCAACACAGTCGTGTGCAATCCGTCGCATAGCGATATATTATTATTTCTTCTCAGTTAAGATTATGAATAAAATAGTGTAATTTTCTGAATGTGTCGATTTGCAAAACAACAGTATTTTTATTCTTCAAAATAACACGGTTTTTATTCAATTTTCCCATTAATTATATTACTTTTAGCATGAAGATGCCGAATGACGAAACCCGTGTCGTAAGCGACAAAACTTGTGGAAAAGTAAAATTGCAAACGATACAAATTTGATGTTTCGAATAATCAGGGTTACTGCAGTCAATGCAATTTCAATGTTTTTTGTTATAAAACATATTTATTACAAACACTTATCCCATACAAGGTATGTAAGGGTTTTGAATCAACTATATAACGTGCTGTAGTTAGGGTTGCCAACCGTCCCGGGTTGACCGAGATTGTCTCGTTTTCCAGATTTCAGAAAATATTCCGGAATTTCCAAGAAAATTATCGACCAGTATCACCCATACCCAAAGAATTACCGCGAAATTGTTTCAGAAAAAAATGGCAAGCCTGACTGTAGTATGCGAGTTTTCAACACTTTTATGAATACCGACACAAACAAAAATATGACGATTACCATTGCTGTACATTTGATAAAATACATTTACAATCTCCCAACTACAAAATAATTATATAAAAAAGCATATATTAAGATTTTCTTTCAGCTTTGATATGGTATCAATTTATTCATCGAATTATTTTTCCGAATACAACCGAATAGCTCGCGTCACAGCAGTGGAGAATCACCGCAGTATCGATTACATAGATTTGATAGAAATACATTAATTAACGTCCATTCGATTCGGTCTATTTATTTTATCCAACAGTTGTTTTATCACCGGGCTAGTAATGAATTGTAAATAAGCGTTATTTTCTTATCTCATTATTCGTGCACTATGTTTCTATGGTATTCTCTAATCGCAAATTTTTCCATTCTCGATAATGTGTGTGCCGTGTATTAATATGTATGTATGTATATTGATTATAATTAATAGTCATAGGTGTATGTGAGTATTGCCGTGCCCCCTCGCCCCGCAAGCATAATACTATACACGTGCCATTTATTGCACTTAACACAACATCGGCTACGGGAAACGTGGAATACGCGTAGTTTCACCATGTTTATATTTCCCGTAGCCAATGTGTTAACTCATTTAATGTAGCTAGGTATTCACTTAGTTTTACTCAACCCTTCACACGCCTCAACGTATATTTGTTTTCGTTCCGGCAACTCCTCAATATATTTGAGACATTGATTTATATCTCAGGTTTATAGCGCGTATTTATTAGTATGCTAAATCGATGTTATAAACTTTATCTAAGGCACACATAATCTAATATGTAATGTTTTTGAAATAATGATAATTTAAAAGAAATAAACAATATTTTTTAAGTTATAAAAGTCGAGCAGGGCACGACATAGGAGTTCTAAGAGTTAAATAACGTGAAAAGTTCATAGTAACACGACATACCACTTCACAGAGGAACGTAAAACTACAATAACTTATTACTATATATAAACATGTTTTTTTTTTAAAAGGTACATACAGTGACACAATGATTTTTCCAACATGTCTGTTTACGTTCTGCAGCATATGGGACTCGTTTTGAAATTTATTTGTACATTGTTTTTGTTACAAGAACTGAGTGTTACTCCGTTGAGACGAGTGGAAGGGAATTCAGACATCACATACCTAAATCAATTCCTTCTAACATAAATCGATTGAAAAATCAACCTATAAAACTGACCGTACTGGGATTCGAACGCGAGAGCACCGCAACTGAATAAAATGACGTTGACCACTCGGCCATGGTATCAGACTTTTAAAAAAAACCATATCCTCTCCCAATGGGGAGTATATGGCATCCTAATGGAGGTACCTAAACACACCTTTTTCTACGATAACAACTTGTTACTCAGTCGAAAGGCTCGCCAGAAAAAAAATAGGATATAAATACCGGTTCACGCAGAAAAACAGCGACTGTTGAAACTGCTCGATCGGTATGCAGAGAATCGATATTTTTAGCTGATTACTTCTTATCGTGTGATAAAATATAAATATATATATACATATCATTAAAAAATCACCTTAGAACTCCTTAAGCGTCGAGAGCAAAAAGGTGGGCATGGGTAAAATCATTAACCAATTTGATATTGAGCTGGCTTGGGTCGGGCCATTACAATAGACAGATAAACAAGTTTAAAAATGCAACGCGAAGAATAATGGCGATAAATTATTAATCATCGTTTAATATTAAGGGACATTACGCAACTGATAATTTCAGTCATTAAAAATTGTCTACATTCTTAAAACAGGCAAAATAAAAACAAGTCGATCCAACTGTAAAACTACAACGATAAAAAACTACTTCACTGCAATGTGTTATAATAATTCGGTAGCAGTCTATAAAAATCTAAGCGAAATGAAGTATGTCACGTGAGTGCGTTATGTCACTGGGAATGTTTACCAACAGATTGCAATTCATAATCGAGATGTCAGCGCGTGCAGAAGCGTTATGCCGAATGGAGCTAAAGATCCAATCGATCATTGTATACGAAGCGGCGATGGGAATGGTACACGTAGTGTGGTGCGCGCTGGTGTGTTTTTCTCCGCGAATAGAATCCATGTCAGATTCAAAATGAATTTATTTTAACACGATGTTAGCTTATCCGTAACGGTGTGCATGCGTGCCACATTTGACAAAAAAATAAAAAGTTAAACAAGACTTAGGCTCAAGGTGAAATAAGCTTTATTGACAAAAATTAAAATCTTTATCTACTGGTCGTAGAGATATATGACTTCCATACAGGAACACTTCGGAATTTCTCCAAAATTTAACGAAGTAATTATGTCATTCATTAAATGCTTGAAAAGTCACGAATTGCAAAACGTGGTTTACAATTACAAAAACAAATTTCCAAGCCCAACAATTGCTGGTATATTCTTGACTAGTACAATATATAAATATTCTCGTGAACCACAATTGTTGAAATTAAGCGAACAATGAAAATGTGATAAGAAAAATACCATAATTGAAAAACGTTAAAGCGTGCTATGACCGTATTTGTCTAGATCGCACAAAAACAAATCCAAGTCACACAATTTTGTGAAATCGATTGTATTATTTAAGATAATAATTATTATTATTGAACCACATAAAAACGTATGCCTTTCGTTCTCAACGACTGCGTTATGTAGTGACTCGCGGAAACGTTTCGTTCTCTCTTTCACTTGGCCTAGTTAACACTGCTTGTGTCTCGTTCGCACTCGCGCAACGGAGCCGCGAAACGATGCGTCTGTCCCTTATTTACCGTTCTAAAAAGCGATTTCGAAAGAGTTGTCGGTCTGGCGCGTATCTCTTTCTAGCGCGGAGGGGTTGGAAACATTTTATTAGCACAAATACATACTTAAATAATTTCAATATTATCAAGAAAAACTTTTATGTATTTTTTTTGATATAAAATAACATAATAAGTTATTGGATTAACGAAGAATCTAAAAGTATATTTAACAAACCCAAAGAAAATTACCGTGGGAATTTTTATCATGTATGATATTTCTCAGAATAATACTGAAGATACATGGCAACAATGTAAAATTTATTACAATTAATCGTATTTATAAAATTTGTAGAGACAAAATTATTTTCTATAGATATTGATTAAAGAAAAGCCATTATCTTATCACGAATTCTGACCATTCTACTGTCTATAAATGAAACTGTGTTAATTAATAACCTTTACATTAAAAAATATATCTACTTTTGGGTATGTTTCATTGCAAGCTATGTAATAACTAGAGGATTTCCTTGGGTATTTTTTTTTCTTCTTCGTTCTGTTCGGTCGATCCCCAATAAACTAGTAAAAATATATTTAAAAATATGAAAAATAACCGGTTAAGAAATTCGCAAACATGCCAAACGGGGTGCTCTACCGCTGACGTCCATTACCCGTTTAATAATAAACGTGATACGGAAGCCTCGCTCTAACTTATTCAAAATGAATAATGGCGTCTCGCTCAAGCGTTCCGCTGCTAACATGAAAAGCATACATCAGTTTTTTGTGCACGTAGTTCGGATTTGGAAGGGAACATTGAAAATTATCTACTTTTTAAAAAGGCGGAATGAAATGAAATGCTGCCGAATCGAAACGACAACATGGCGCAAGAAACGAACGAGATCGTACCTACTGTAAATAAATCAATTAAAAATCTGCCAGTCAGACTTAAATAAAAATTCACGAAAAGAATAATATAATAAACTATATATGTATGTGTGTGTATATATGTCGATGTAACAGTGTGCGGAATGTGACATATAAATCGTCAATAATAATTATCGATGTCAGATTACGGTCATCGATTAGCGGCTATGTAGTCTGCGATTGCCGGTCTAGGAACGGTGTTGTAATGTATTGAGGGCAACCCTGACATAAAAGTGCGCAAACTAGATTCAACTTGCAGCGTTATTACTATAAAAAAAAATAGAAAAGGTGCGAAGCTGAAATTGATGCCTCTACATATTTTAAATATCAGTGTGTGTGACATACGCGGCCATTTTAGTGCTCTATTCAGTATAAAGTATAAAGGTTCGATATAAAGGTCAACTAAAAACCCAGTTGGATGAAAGAGGATCACAGAATTAATAACTCTACACATATAACTACCTAGGTACGTAGTACACAAAACAAAAGACGTTTAAATTATACAGTTATGGGTCCGTGGAGCAGGGTGCAGTGATCAACGTCGTTGGCTTCTGTGACGGACCTCCCGGGTTCGAGTCCCGGTACGAGCGGATTTCAGTCGATTTATCGATCCTGTTCGAAGGCATGTGGCATTAGTTTTGTTAGAAATCCCTTCCCACCCTTCCGATCCCTGAAGTGACGGTTAGCTAATTACTAGTCTTGCCTGCATTCAATCCCTTCTCTCCACGATAAAGAGAGTTTGAGCAACTGAGTAAAAAGCAGTTCTCGTAGAAAAAACATATGTTGAGATAAGGAGGAGTCCATGTGCTCCACGTTGGATGCGGACACGGTGAGAAAAAAAAGTTTCTCTGCAATCCGGCTTCCTTGATTAAACATTTTTCTACACAAACTTGTAAAATAAGTTATCTTTTGATAAACAAATAAAAGTAGCTAAGTAAGTGTATTTTGCAAAAAAACCGATTCTCTCCCACTCAACACCCATTTTTAGTGTTGTAGTTTTTAAAAAGACGCAGATACCCATTTGATTGGCTAAAAAATCATAAATCGAAGTAATAATAAATCCATTCGAAGATTCGAACGATTGGACGCACAGACAAGTAGGACAACATCTCAAAAGCATGTACACTCGACCATGGGACTGGCAACACTAATTTTTACTGTGTCATACAAATTAATTAGTGATACAATATGACCATAGAAACCCACCGTACTTAACTCGTCACTCGTACCAAAAAGTTTAAAACGATGTTATATCCGGGAACAGTTATACGAAGAAAAAAATGAATACATTATAATAGGTAACCGTTTCCTACGACAGGTGGAGATTTCGGACTTGTAGAAACAAGTCTCAACCTAATCCTCGTAGTCCGTAGATTAGAAAGATAGTATGACATCATCTCACATACATACATTGTTGCGAGGTATAAAAAGTAAGCATTCATTTTTCCGATAGCTTCAATCCGTCTGTAGCGTTCAAATTTATAAATCAATAGGAATATTACTTCGACATCCTAGCAACACTTATCGATATATTATTATTGTAATAATACATACACATGTTCTTAATTTGGAACTAAGAAAAAATTGAATATGATATATGTTCGAAAATTGAATGAAAACAAAACAAACCGTTTATCAACGATTCTTACGTAATACGTCAACGCATCAGTGAATAAACATTCAATGTCAAACTTTATTGATTAAATTAAACCTATACTTTCTACAAGTATTCACAAAAAAGTAGATATCAACATTGCCATAATATATAACCATCATTATTGGTAAAAAAAACTATCTGGGTTTGATGTACATATTTATATTTGAGTTAAAGGTATGCTATGCTACGTTGGATGATTTTTAGCCCTAAAAATCGAATGCAACATTTGGAATTCCCGGTAATAAGACAAGGAAAAGAATTACGATAATTTAAAATTCTAAATCAAGCTTGTCCAAGCCTTGGCCCGATAGAAGGTTTTGTGTGACCTTTTTGATGTTTAGTTAAAATCTATACATTTTGCTATTGGTAAAATACATTTTAAAAAATGTACAATTCCGCTGCATTTGGCACCACATATCGATGCGAGTCATTTTTCTAAGAGCTAAAAATTGTTAAATCGAAGTGTCGAAACAGGGTTGACTGATGAAAATTTAACTAATCTACTGCGATGCGCAACCTTCAAATTACCGGTTGACATTAAAAAAATATCAGTCAGTCAGTTCCAAGTTTTTCGTGCACTTGAAATGCCTGGTTCGAGAGAAAAAAAACGCATGGAAAAGTACAAAACTCAAACGATTTAAATTCATTATTGTTTATGTTTAAAATAATTATGTGTGATATCAGAGACATGCGTTAATATTACGTGGCTGTTTTATGCATTATAACCTGAACTGTAGAAAAGTTTTTCGGCATTTACAAATAGTGTTACAGACAGGTATTTTGAATGTTAGAATTCACAATGGTGTTCTATAGCTAAAAGCGCGTCGAAACAAGGTACATACATACATTCGTCCACCGATATTATAAATCTTTCATTTCAAATAAGGTATAATGGCACGCATGTGGCCAACTTCAAGCCGGCCACACGTTAAATAAAATTAATATGCAAAAGGAACACATTGCATACTAATTAATATGCCAACTAACTGTATGTATAATAGAATATTATTAACAATTTATCAATTTCACCTAATAACAATGAAGTGACAATCAATTAGATATTCAGAGATCGAGCACAACGATAAAAAGTCAATTTTCAATATTAGATAGGTGAGCTACCACATTCGTGTACACATCATGGCACCAGAGCACTTGGCGGTCAAATTTAAATAACGAACATGTATTAAAAGTATTAATTTTTATGGTGTAGGTAATAAACGTTACAATATTAATAAGTGGACTGATTTTAACTTTCATTTCAAGTTATAGTACGTAATGTAATAGAAAGTAAATATTGACGAGATAATGAGTGGACCGGCAAATAAACGTAAGCATAACTTGCGAAAAACGTACCTACGAATTAGAAACATCACTAGGACGGATATGAAGCAAACGATAACGATCCTACGGCAAATTTCGTAAGAAGCCTTCGAAACGAATGTTGGGTGAAAAATTACTCTCGAAATACTACGATTACAATGATTAATTATTTAAGAATCTCCAAGCTGGTACAGGGGGCAACAAAGTCGGGCCAAAATTACATCGGAACCAAACCCAACGTAATAAATAAAAAAAAATCTAAAAGGTTTTTATCCGCTAGGGAAACGAAGCGTTTGCCCGGGGACCACTGGTTTTTAGTGAACAAAAAAAAACATTTTTCATTCGGGAACTTTTTATATAAAAATCAAGGATTATATAGGTAACAATAATTGTAAAAATTTAGACATTTGTATAAATATACTCTTCTACAGTGTATATGTAATGTGGGGGTGGGGAAACTTTTAGTTTTGGGAAACCACATCTATGTATCTGTAATCTTATAAGGATATATTCAATACACTCCGATTTGACATATTCAAAAAGATACATGCAGAATGAAAAAAATGAAACGAAAGATTTGGATACGGTGAAATGGCGACATTTGACGAACTAGAACTAAGCAGGATCCACAACTCTGATCTAGGACGTTCCACACTCGGGACGGCCGAGAGGGGGCCTCGGGGCGGTGTGCCTTAGGTATTGGGGATGGTGGACATTTGAATCCATATTTAAAATTCGATGTTGATACAACATTTTAATTATGTCGTACTTTTATGTATTATTTTTAAAAAGTTTGAGAACGCTATCCAAAAGTTGTCTATGCCGCGACATAAAGTTAAAACACGATTTTTATAGAATGATATGACGCTTGCAGTCCTTTATTTTTATTTGTAATTAAAGCCCGAACCCTCCATCTCACTCACTTATTACAATCATGCTAGATAACAATGCGTTCCATCTCTTTCGGTAAGATAATTAATGTATGTGGAATGTGGAGCTATGTGAAAATGAATACAGCATCAACATAATTAGATGACTCGACGGGAGTCGTCATATGAAATAGCTATACCCATTTAGAGAAGAAAGATGATACCTATTCTTAATTCTAGCACGCTGCAATATGGCTGCAATTTTACCTTCCAAATTCAAACGTGGATCATTGACATTTAATAGCCGTTAGAGATAAAAAAAAACATATCAATCAAATATTCTATGTTTATATGACAAGTTCGAATGGCGATGGACGAGACATGATAACCAAGTACAATAATGCTCGCCGATTATTTTGAATACATTATTTATTGCCGTCCATATTATTTGCATAACACACGATGTTATTGAAACCGTCAATTCCAAATGAAGTTTATTTTCAAATAGTTTGGATAGTGTAACACCGGAATTCCATATTATCGTCGCCATATTGACACAACTTAGTATCTGTATTTTGCCGCATTAATGCGTGTCGCAGTCTAAACATGGTAAACAAAATCAATAATAATATAAAGGTAAAAATGAGTTTTTTTTATTGTATGTATTGTGCTATAAATAGTGACACATATTTGGCCTCTTTGAGAAGCTTCAACTGTAGGTCTGATGATTATCATTTACATCAGTTGAAAATGATAATAAAACATCTTCGACACTGACCAGTTAAAATCACAGATCGAAACCGATCGTGGTCTTAAGAAAATTACATGTATTGAAGTAGTGCAAAGAATTGTGTTTTATATATTTAAAAAAAATCTTTCCACCAAGAAGTGACAGTTAAAACCTTAACTCCTAGTCAAGCTCGACAACGTATAGGTCACGCGGACATAATTATTTTTAAAATCGTACATATTGGATTATATGCTTCTTAGATAAAGTTTGTAACATTGCATATGTGGTAAGGTAAATGAACTAGTAGTTGACCCTTTGAGAATAAAATGGCCCGAAATAAGAAATGCAGATGCGGTATTGCTCTAAATTGTAAGGTTCAGACAAGTTAAGGCATCTGTTGTCGGAATGAGCCACTAACACATCACCATATAGCCAATGGAGTGCCAGGGTGGCCATTTGAAAACAACACCTAGTGAGGAAAGTGTATTATTTCAAATTTCTTAGGTGATCAATCTAGAAACGGTGTGTACCTTGTTCCTGTACCACCCATTACTACTTGATTCAACCAAGAGTGGTGTGACAGAAAGCCCCGAGGCAACTCTGACAGAAAGTTCACTATAAAGTCCCCTGATTAGACATGGTCAACTACTGAAACAGGAACATGGCTTTAAATTATTTAACACAACTTTTTTTAAACAGGCCCTTTTGTAAATTGTGTTACATAATATTAATTAAGACATGATCCAATATGAGTATACTTGCTTTGCCATCATTCGGTACAATGATGAACCATAATCGTTATTTTTGTTGAAATTTTCTCTTAAACGGTCACCTACTGGTAAATTTACCTTATATATCTTTCGGTATTTCGTTTTACCATTCTAATAAATACGCTATGTGAAAATAGATAGTTCTGACGAAGGCGTAAGCCGAAATAGCTATCAACAAATATATAAAATAATGTATGTAGAACTAACATACATTGTTATTTTTCTTACCGTAAAATACGCTAACCTTATGTATTGAGGATTGCAAAGGGTTAAGAATACTAAATAGCACATTCGTAATCATCAATTTTTAAGAGGGTTGCATCATAATTCATTTGTTTTTACCTTTGCAGTTCGTTTTATTGCACGATGCAAGTCTAGAATAGTCTAGAAGTCAAGATAGAAATCAAACATCCGGAAAAGGAAATTGCCTCTGATCACATTAATTGAATACGCCAATTTTGTGTCGACGTTTTCTATTCATATTTTTGAATTTGGAAAATACCAAACGGTAATGATGCCTAATGCTGCATTAAGTGTTTCAGGCATCTCGTCTCTTTTAATATTAATATTTTCATATATAATATACACAAGAATATAGAGTGAAAGTGTTTGTCTGCCTATTCACCGTTATGATGTAGCGAATTCGTTACGCCAGGCGCGTGTCGTTGTAACGGACCCGTTATCGATTTAATTTCAATGCAAACAACATAATATATTTTAATTTAAAAGTTTTCTACAGATGCATGGCAACACTACAGCCAACGAATATGTTATAATAGACTTTATAATGAGCTGCATTCTGAGATATCAACGGATTCGAAATACGAAAAGGGAGCCTGGAAAAATCGGCGCGGAATATACAAAAATACAATATGAAGGATTTCTTCTTAGAAGGACCTGGGTCGCTCGGCCAAAAAAATGATTAGGCAAGATACAATTAGCAACAGATAGTAGTGTTGAAATAGCAAACGAGTGATCGCTGTTCAGATCAGAATCGTAATCAGAATATAACGGATCTGATTGTGACAGGCAGATAATTTTACCATCCATTTCGATTTATCTACGTGTTTTCAAATCTGATAAAGTATAAATGATAAATAACAAGTGAATAATATGCAACAGAACGATTTTCAAGAAACCCAAAGAAATCTTGATATAAATACATAACGATAGGCTTACCAGTTTGCCGGTTTGGTATTTTTTCCCGGTTTTTGTTTCGCGTCTTGACGTGCTTTAAAACTTCTGACTGTACGTCCAAATTGATCTCAAAATTCACGAACCAAATGCGAAGCGACATATTCTGTGAAATATATTAAATTTCCTGCCACCATAGTCTGTGGAAACATGCAGACTTACGGAAGAAGCTTAGACGCTCTTTGTAAGTGCTACAAATAACACTTCGAATAGAAAAGACGTAAAACTACCGCTCGTTGCCCGATGTTGATAGATTTGTTTTTAGTATTGGAAGGTGTCAAAAATGAAGAGTGGTGTTCAACGACGACCCAAATTTGGTACGTTGACAAATGGGTCGATTTAAAACGATCCTATATATTTCATGTCTGCCAGGATCGTCCGAACATTTGTAGCGTGTTTTCTCGACAATGAAACACAATTAAACGGATGACCGAAGCCACATCATGGACTTTACCGTGCGAGCGTTACTGTACTGTAAATTAAACTTTGGCATGACGTGAAGTACGACTGCTACGATAAATAAATAAAATAAATTAAACTGAAAAATTTATGGGAACTAAATTTCGTATTTATCTGGGAAACCAATCCATGATCAAAGAACTAAAAAAAAGCGACGTTGCAATCCGCAGAGTTTTGATAAATTATTTGCTTGTAATTATTAATTGATAATGTTAATCGTAAAAGTCACTATCAAAAACAAAAAAAAACAAAAAAAACCAGCTGCTACGTAATAGTAATTGTAGATTCGTCCTTGCACATTTTTTCAAACGTGTTATTTTGCTCGGGCGAATTACAATATTTAACCAGTTGTGTCAACAAAAAGAGTGCATGTGGATTTATAGATACAAATGTATTTTTTATTGTGCGCAACGGAATTCAAAATATTTGCCGTTTCTGACCCTCCCCCCCCCCTTTATGGATTGTAGTAATGGATTAATGTGTCACTTGTAATAAAGAGACTCAATCCAATCAGCTTTGTGGAAATTAGTTAACATAGAAAATATGTCTCTGTATATAGCAAGCGGTGGCCAAACTTTTACCACTACGGGAGACTGTTTATGAAATTTTTGAAGGCGATCGACTCAAAATAATATTATTGAAATAAAAGTGGATTCGGAGATATGTACATCAGTAGGCCAGTCAGGCGGGCGACTTGAAATAGCTACGCGATCTACCAGTCGATCGACGCTTTGGCCACCCCTGGTGTGGCGGAGGACCATCTTTCCTCGCACCGTGAGCATGAGGCAGATGGAGTGTATTATTGTTACCTAACTGGCTGACGATTTTTGTCAGTTAAGCGACAGTTGCCAAGATTGACAGATCGGTTTAGCCGCGCTAAAAAAAATCTTGTAAATAAGCAAAGTGTCCCGTTAAAATTGTGAGTGTACCGTGGCCGAAAAGGAAAGGGAAACCCCTGTGACAGAGAAAGAACGAACTTTTCTATACTATCTTTTGAGTAATGTTTCCCAAATTGATTGTGTTCCTTTTTCACGAAATTTCATTGTGTAAAATAATATTGAAAAATAAATATTTCATCACGTCATTCTATTGAATTGAAAAAGCTGACAGCAAAACCGGACGTGGTCCCGCAAAACCTACGTGAGGCCACGTGATTGTAGCACTTCCACGCAGTTCCCTACAGTCAATTCCCGGTCAGTGACGACATCACATGATCGCCGATCTACGAATAAGGCATAAAGATCAAATTAAACTTTTTTTAAAAACATAAATTAAGTTGGCCGAACCATAACTGACATTCGGCTTACGGAGAGACACTGCGAATAGACGCAGTGGCGTTCGTAGATAAGGTATAGATAAAATGTCGTGTGTATTTTCGACACAAAAGCTTATCAATCGTTATAGGCCGAATAGACAATCAAATAAGGTCATTCGAATGCGGCGATACGAAAATCTATCACAGCACACAAAATGAAGGTTATGAATATTATTATCAGTGAAACAAAGCAAGAACTGGATAACAATGCACGTTCGTTGCGTAATACGAATTTTACGAAAATTACACAGACACCGCAACCGAAGACAACGACTTTATTCGCTCGGCTACAGGCCTGAAAATAATTTATATTCACCCATTCCGGAAATTCTTTGTAAAACAAGAGAATAATGCATTAGATGCACCCCTGCTTGCCAAACTTTTACCACTACGGTCGACTTTTTTTGAAATCTTTGGCGGCGATCGACTCGACAAAATAAATTGAATTTATTATCATTGAAATAAAAGAAGAATCGGAAATGTGTACATCAGTACACCAGACAGGCGGGCGACTCGGAATAGCTACGCGATTGACGCTTTGGCCACCCCTGCATTAGAAAATGAGGGAAAATCAACCAATTAGTTCAGTGATGCCCAACTAATTCACTTAATGGGCCAAATAAAATAGTGCATGTCTCTGGTGGGTCACGCATAAATATTTTAAGCCATATTAATAAATTTGAATCATCTAAATTTTAAATGTACTTTTCCACGAGCTTTGTCGCTTTGGCCCGGGTTTCACTTTGCGGCGTTTTCAGGCATTTCAAGTGCACGAATGAATTTGAACTAACGCGCAGTAAATAGTTTGTGTACTGCGTAATTCTTTACCAGCGAACAGCATGGAAACTCAAGTTAATTCGTGCACTTGAAATGTCTGAAGATAACGAAAGGCTAAGCCCGCGACGTAAGCGATAAAGCTAAAAGTAAACGATAAAAATTTGGTATCAGAATTTCATCAAGCACCTTCAGTCGAAATCCTCAATTAAACATCGTATTGCCGGCAGCTGAATTATAAGGAAAATAATAAAAAAGCCTGTACTGTTATAAGAACAGAATAACTTGAAATAATCATCTAATCTATGAAAGTAACAGTGTGTCCGGTTACGTAATCGCCAATCTAATTAGGCATTGCAAAATAATTACGGTTTTGTTTCACCCTCCTCGCCGTCCGAGTTACACCCACCACTGTCGATTCGCTTACAAAATACCAGTTTTTCTCCAGGCGAGCTGGTCTAGGCAGTTACTGTATTGAAAGAACTGTGTCATTTTTTTCGCTAAAACTCTTCCACACCACGGCTCGCTTTGCCTGCAATATAATTTTTATCTAATTCGTGCCGAGAGTTTCTAAACCCGTCCGTTAGAATTATTTTCACTCCGATTGCGAACGGAGCAAAAAAAAAAGTTATTCATTAAATGAAAATTGCCGTTGTTTTTTTTCTGTTTAACTATTTCAATTTACCGACAACAAATGACCGGGGTATAGAAGTCGAC
Source organism: Himalopsyche kuldschensis (assembly GCA_028554975.1). NCBI lineage: Eukaryota > Metazoa > Arthropoda > Insecta > Trichoptera > Rhyacophilidae > Himalopsyche > Himalopsyche kuldschensis. The sequence continues at coordinate 4,023,049 of JAHFWI010000045.1, forward strand.
AGCAGATTATAACGACAAAGAATCAGAAAAGAGAACATACAAACGGATATCGGAATCTTTGTGGAAGTTCATTTCAATATACATACAGTCAACCCTGCTATAGCGAACACTTCTATAGAGCTTTTTGCAATAGCGTATGGGGCGGTTTTTCGTACAAGGCACGTGTCGATTGCTGACAAACTAAACACTTATAATAAAAATAATAATACATTTTTAGTACTTTTTCCACTTAAAATTTATTTGATCAGGACCGGTTTCGCTCATGGCGAGCATTGTCAACTGATGTTTTTGTGTGGAAAAGGTACTAAAAATGTATTATTATTTTTAATGCTTTTTCCACTATAATGCCTTTCCAACACGTATTGACAGTGAACATCCTATTTAAGTGATAAACACTTATAATTATAAAAAATGGAAAAATGTTTGATTCGCTTCAAATCACAAAATGCAATTGAAAAACCAAAACCCCAAATTTTGTATGGGTGCCTAAGTTTATATAGCGTTTATTTGTTATAGCGTACTCCCTATCCTCCCCCGCTATAGCAGGGCTGACTGTCATAACTTTGATTATTATATAGTACTACTAATTGTGACACGTTTCTGCGTCTTTCAGAGACATCTTCAGATTTACTATCGAAAAAGTTGTCGAAGTAATAAAGCAAGATTGATTCTAATATTCTAAAATGCAAATTTTTTCCTTTCCACGGGAAGCAATGAAACAAAACAGGGGGGATAGAAACAAAAAAAAAAACAATAATTATACTACTAAAGGTTGATTATAAAATAGAAAATAAACGTTCTAGAGATATAGATTTCAGGAATCGCTGTGTAAAAAAAACACATTTTCTTAAAAATACACGTATCTAATTTTGGTTTTATTTTCATCGGCTACAGAATATTTCTCCGGTGAAGCTTTCTGACATTTAAAAACATACGATATTTTAACCAGGTAATAATTATTCATCCGTTTTCTTAGTTTGGAATTTTTTTATTAACAAACCAACAATTTATGGAAAAAGATGAATAATTAAGATGTTTTCATTGCTACAAACCCACCGCTAATTCGATCCTGAATATGAAGCGATAAGCTTACAACTATTTCTTAACAGGATGCACCCATTAGTGGTGAGAATAATGATTGAATAGATGAAGCGAGCAACACACCAAAAAAAAAAAACCAGTTCTAGTAAAAAACCTTAATTAGACCGTTATTTAAAACTTATATGTAAGTAAATTTGAGTCGTTTAAATTTTGTACTTCTCCATGAGCTTTGTCGATAGCGAGCCGGGTTTCGCCATTCGGCATCTTCAGACATTTCAAGTGTGCGAATGAACTTGAAATGACGCGTATTAAATAGTTTGCACGTTAGTTTGAGCATCTAGCCGCTTTTAGTCACCTCAGCTTTTGGCTTAGTATTTGTTATCTGAGAATCACTCGTTTAACGCGGATGGAGCGGTCAAAATTTTACATCACAACACGGATGATCATACATTATTTTACCTGGAAATACTATAAATATAATAAATAGGGTATAGCTGAATAGTTTTCCAGCAAAATTCCAGTTCATTCGTGCACTTGAAATGCGACAAACTTTCGACGAATCTTTCTCTGAAATTCCGGGACAATTAGACATTTTTTGACATTCAACCTGGACTGTTTCCGGGACACTCCCGGCCAATCCAGGACGGTTGGCAACTAACTACAGCACGTTATATAGGATGATTCAAAAACCATTGACTTACACATATATATATGTATGTAAGAAAATTTGAATAGTTTCAATTTTGTACTTCTCATATAATAATATAATTTTTTTTTTTATAATTTTTTTCGTTTAAATTTTGTACTTCTCCATGAACATTGTCGATAACGACCCGGGTTTCATCATTCTTCATCTTCATGCATTTCAAGTGCAACTTTAAACTCTTCAAAAACAGGAAGGATGAAAGCTGTGGTTTTTGAATGTTAGTTTTGTTCTTATTACATATAATGTATTTCAATATACTGAACTACCTCGTGTTTCATTGTGTTCTGATATGGTGTCACAAAAGAGATACGACTGGCATCCGGGAACCTGATAAATATTCTGTTATTTGTGTAATACATACTTTGAATAGAGTAGTACTAAATCATATTATAGTGAAAATTAGTAGCTATGATTTAATTATGCTTAGTATGAGAATAGAGGTCTTTACCTTAGTTAGGCTATTTCGATCTTGGTCATTTCACATTATGTCACAAACACACACACAACCCATGTCAGTTCTCAAGTGTAGATTGGGGCTTACCTGCAAAAAAATTAAAAAAAACAATGTTTAAAAAAAGTATATATTTGAAATTGAGTTGTTTTTATGAATAGGGGCACGAACACTGGATTATTGCCGCCGAACCAGGGCTGTTGAGTAGCGGTTTTTGAACAGAGTCAGGTGAAAAACTTTTTAAAAGTTTACTTTTATTTATGCATATAACCAGTGGCGGCTGGTGACAAGAGTATTAGGGAGTACAAAAAAAGATTCAACTATTTTTGCAAGAGATCTTTCCAATTCATTGGATTTTAAAACACTTCTATAACATGGACTTTCAATTCAGATGTTCGCAATACCAACGGAGTGCCAGTCTTATGAATTTTTCGCTGTCCGTAGTACGGAAAAATAGTATGTGATCAAGTTTATATTGAATGCTTTTCCAATTTAAAAATATTTGTCGCATCTGCAACAGCTGTAATTTCAAATGCATATTGATTTGGATGTACAACTAGATTGTCCCACCACCTCACGTTACGCGTATGCAGCCGCCGTCCATAACGCCATGCGATCAAGAAAAGAAACGAGTTTACTCATCATTTGCGTTACCCTATGCAGAGCTGAACGGGATTCATAGTATAAACAAGGAATGTGAAGGAAATGTCTGCAAGGTGATTCGAGCACACGAGCAGCGCTACCGATTGACTGATCCATAAAATATTACATCGAGCTTATCTCTGATGACTTTCATTTTTAAATATTTGGCTCGTTGGCATTATCTCATATGCCATTTTTTTCTTTATAATATAAACTAGCTGTACCCTGCGCGTTTTTACGCCAGCAATTGTAGCAACATGGGGGTGGGGAGGGGGAATTTTGTACGTCGAAGTTTTCTTGACTGATGTACTCGAAATTTGTAAAAAATCGATATCAATTTTTGGGGGAGACTGAAGTTTCATTATCGGTCTTTTATAATATATAGATAGATAGATATAAAAATAATAACATCTTTTTAACCTGACTCGGAAAACAGAGATCAAGCGAGCAGCCACTTCTGGCAAACAAAAGTTTGCTCGAGATGCTAATAGTTATATTCGATTTTAAAATTCCGGATACGCATCGATTCATTGTACGCCACTGCATGCAACGTGTATGAAATTAACCTGCCTCGGTGCAAACGAAATCGGCGCGAGTGTGTTCGCGAGCGAGAGATCACTTCTCACACTAAATCGCTCACTTTCACTCGGCCCGATCGATCATTTCACGAATGGAAAATTTGCCGACATTGACAACTTGCATCATTGTACTGACAGGGGCTCTAGATAATCACACAGCACGCATATGTAGACGTCAATTCAATGACTTGGAGGCTTAAATGACTGCCGTAAGTTTGGGCCATTGAGAAATAACTAAATCACTTTTGGGGTGTTTCACTATCAATAATCTATGGAATGACAATATAATAATGATAAAAATAGCACATTTTTAGTAGGTACTTATTACACATTTAATTTATTGAAATCAGGACAGATTTCGCTCATCGCGAGCATTATCAGTTGAAAACATCACCGATACTTTTGAGATATTTTCATTTCCGAATGTAAAAACCAATCAATTATCCACTCCAGTTGATAATGCTCGCGATGAGCGAAACCGGTCCTGATCTCAATAAATTCAATATGGATTTCGTAGAAAATAGCTATGTAAATCCAAATATATAATGGTTTCCCCACTATCTCATATGTGACGATTTTAACATTAGGTCAAAAATTTGTGTGGTGGATGTTCTGGTGTCTAGTATTAAAAGTGTTTTAGACCCAAACCTCTTTTTGTGCGATTTTAAAGCTATGCAGTTTTTTTGTAATACGATTTTTTATTTTTTTAAATATATTTTTCGGACTATGTCAACATAAATATTTAATAAAGTAATTAGCAGCGAGTTTATTCACATATTGTACGCGCAAAATCTAGTGTTTCAACTGTTTATTACAATGTGTCCTTGACACGTGCGTCCTTGTACATATGCTACGTTTCTATGATAAATCATCTTCTACCGCACAAATAAAGGTTTAGGTGTAAATGGAATTCTTTTCTGATAACAATACTGTTTTACTTCCGGAATAATACAATTTTAAAACACAACAAGAATGTATTTTTTTGAATCGTGTTCTCTAAGCGTATTCAAAATGGTTTAATTTTCAAATTATCAATCGGACAACGAAAAAGCACAGACGCAATATCAATGTCATATCTCAACATGTTTGAAGCATAATAATAAACTTGGTCCAAAGAATTGACGTTTTTCCGCCGACATTTTGCTGTCTGATTTTACAATAGTAAATGTTAAAAATAAAACGTCAATGACGATCTTCGAGTTTTCTAATGGCATACAATTCAGAAGGATAACAGGTCGGATTCCAAATTTAAACTTTTTTCTTTTTTTATTGACAAATGAGAATCGAACTTTTTTTAAAATAAAGAATTCGACGCTCGCTTGCGTATAAATAAGCAATACGTGAGAAGCATGTAACTAACATATTTTTGCGTCTTTATAATATATGCGTTTACAACTTGTCACATAACTAAACACACACTTGATAGTGTTATCAAAAAATCGATCAATTATTAAACGCGCATCCAAAGCGGCTCAATGTTTTCCAAAAAAATAACATACACTTTCAAGTAATTTTCACACTCATAAATTGAACAGATCCATTCTCTTCGTTTTGAACGGCGAGGCGCTTGTAAATCTGCACGGTTTGCAGATAAAAAGTAATTTACGCAACATTTACGAGATCGATAACGATCACGTAATATACTTCAAGTGATGTACATCACAGCAATTCTTGGGGAAAAAAGAAATTATAGAAATAGAAATAGAGCACAACTTACACGGAATTAATTCAACATTTAATGTTTTTATCAGATAAACAAACTTTTTAACGTATTGGAAGAACTCGGGTAGTGTTGGAAATTGGTCAGTTAATGTTGCTGTCGCTTGAATAGGGGATCATTGCACCACTGCACAATTACAAGAGCCGTCCCTGCATTTGAAGTCATAAGATTTAACTAAGATGTGTAGTCAATACTCATAGCTTTGAATTGAACTATCTCTTATAGACTTGCTGGGCTTAGATTTGAGGTACTCCTCCCTTATACAATTACAGATAAAATAAAAATATAACAGTAACAATAATAATCACTCATCGGTCGCATCGCGGAGATTATGTCGAAACTGCGGGATAAATTCACACTAATACAATCAAACGTGCAATATATTCATTGCGAATTGATTCTCTTCTCTGCAGTGAATAACCGTACGTTTGATCACATCCGAACATCAACGCAGTAGAAAGAGAGGCTCATTCACGTGCCGCGTCGTGACAATGACACGCGCACACTCACTCGATGAAGTGTGATATACGCAGTTCAGCAACTTTCGGGCGTTTGTTTGAGTAGGATTATTCGGTTATTAAGTGACGTTTTTCAAGGAATTTAATATCATTTATTTTTGCATTTTGAACTGATTAATGCAACTCATTTGAATATTCTTAATTTTCAGTTACATATCTTATATATAAAACCGAAACGGCGTATGTATGTATGTATGTCTGTAATTCCCTTTTGCATTGTTGTTGCAAGTTGCAATATAATAATGTTTAATATTTACGTGAAGGTATTATTTGACATTTCTTTGACAGCAAATTAGATTTTTTCCTTGAATTCGGACATTTTAATGGGCGAGAATGGGGCTTTCATCAAATTAAATAAAGTTTGTGATTTTATTTTAACTCTATTTTGGATGTTAGATTTTGTGATATAATTATGTCGAATGATATAACATTAAATAATTATTGGTCACTTAGTCCGAGCGACGCAGGGACGCAATACTAGTATACTATAAAAAACACCATATTTGCAAGAATTGTAGAGACTATCACCGGATCGACTTTTTTTATTTTTAGTACGGATAGGTACAGGTTAACTATTGTGTGTGTGTCAATATTGAATCTAACCTTAATTTTACGCTAGTGACAATAATTTAAGCCACAAGTATTTCCCATGGCCCTTTGGCCGAGCCTTGGACCAAAACCCGCGAATGGCAGTGATACCAACCGCACAATGATAATACAATCATGTAATGTCAATAATATCTTTGAACATATAAATACATTCTACGGTCGCATCTCGGATAGATGAGCGATGATAGCGTGTCGGATTAAATTCCAGCCGGCGATACACATCTATCGAAAGTGCAATACATACATACAATGAATTGTGCTTCCGGCGAAATTTTCCATATTGCCAAATCTCGCAGAGCGGTAACATTTACAGGTGCGGCCAATCTATATATCTTATAATATGTAGTTTACGCAACATATAGGAGATTGTATCACGTAATATACCTATCAATCAAATGATATGAATTACGATCAATTCTTGGTAACAAAAAAACATATTTGTATAGATAGTGCACAATGTATATTGAATTATTCTGGCATACCGATACGCCAGTTCAATAATGAAACAATTCAAAAAAAATACGATGTACCTACAAAGGTGTTCTATTTTCAAATGTCAGTAGGTACTTTAAAACAATATTAAATTCCTAGAACTCGACTGAGCCGAATGTTAACAAATTTAAAACTATGCAATACAAGAACCTTAAACCCTCTGCATCTTAACCTGTGTTATCATTCGCGATCGCAAGACCGGTATCACGGTTTATTTTTCACCATGTCCGCTCCCGACTTTGAGCATATGGACGCCTCACGGAGTTTATCTCAACAGATCTTTTTTCAAACGAGAACTGTTCGTTACTCAGTTGCTAAGCCTCTCTTTTTCGAAGAGAGTAGGGATGGAAAAGATTCGAGGACTAGGACAAGACTAGTGTATAGCTAATCGCTGTCACAATGCGTCGCTCTTTGGGATCGGAATGTTTGAAAAGGATTTTGAACAACACAAACACCCATTACCTCTTAACATAATCGATCAATCGACTGAAAAAATCTATTCGTACCGGGGATTGAATGCGGGCGGTCCGACACGGTAGCCAACGACGTTAGCCACTGCACCACGGACCGGGCAAAAGTACAGATTATTTATGATTTTTGTACATTCAAGCGGTGTCCCTTACAAAAAATGCACTTGTGTTAAAATTCGGCTACTTAGAGACAAAAAAAAACTATTTTTCCTCCACCTTTCAGCAGTGTCAAAAATGCAATGGGTGTCTGTGTTGTTAAAATCTCTTCCCACCATTTCGACCCCAAAAAGTAGGGTTTAGCGAAAGCAATTTCCTCCCGTAGTCAACGATTTTTTTTTAAATTCTGTATTCGCTCCGTTATTATTGTGCTGATTTTAGTTTATTTTTTATCAACTCTGGCAACACTGGTATTATTTGCAATCCTCGGCCATCATCACTCACGTCTTCGCAGCGGCCGCACATCGAAAAGGCATGGCGATACGTAACGAGAGGCATGCGGCTACGTCACATAGTGGGAGCCCTTCGTAACACCAACTCGGCCTCGGTCCATTTTCGGTCCGGCTGACCTAACACTATTAGAATTGACACACAGTGCAATGCGATGAAGCAAACGCGTTCATTTTTCATAGGTTAGATATTGTAGACTTTTAAAATGTGTGTGGGAAAACTCAATAATCACAAAAAAACACTTCTAACAGCGATATCCCTTATGAGGATGATTGTCTAATATCAAGGTGAATATTATACTATTATTAACCTTAACGTGAACAAGCGAAGTGAAGATACAATCAAGGCGTAAGTATTAAAAATTAATACATTAAAATAATGTAAATAAATAAAACACATTAGGGTGACTGCTATAGTTTTTAGACACTTTAACCATCAAAAATAAAGAATTATTTTCAATTTCTGTTGGTGTGAAGGAGAAAAATGTATCTAGCGTTTCAAACCAACGAGAAACATTCGGACAAAGACAGTACCGACTTTCCTCATCGTGTGAATTGTCAACTAATCAGCTGCCATTTTCAGACTATATGTGGTGCGATATAGTACTATATTTTTGTAATCCCATATGCTCCCAATGTGTAGCATTTGACTTTCCAATGGCAGTATCAAAAGATTTTAATGCTTGTTAATCTCTCGCTCAACCTCACTTCATACCGATCAGAGTAGGGCAGTGACGGCTGGTGACAGGGTGCTGGGGGGTGCAAAAGGAAGATTCAACTATTTTTCCGTACTACGGAAGAGAAACAGTTGGTATTGGGAACATCTGAATTGAAACCCCATACTATAGAAGTGTTTTAAAATCCAATGAATAGGATAGAACTCTTGCAAAAATGGTTGAATCTTCCATTGCACCCCCCAACACCCCGTCACCAGCCGTCACTGGAGTAGGGATAAGACTTTGACGAGACTAGTGGTTAGCCAGACGCTTTCTCGCTGCGCCCCGCTTTCAGGATAGGATGGGTGGGAAGGAATTTTGAGATAACACAAACACCAATCGACAAATCGACTGAAAAAATGATGCTCGTACTCATACTCGAATCACGGAGTTCTTTCACCACGGACCCTATATAACGTGTTTTATTTATTTAAAAAAGTGACAGTAAACATTTGAAAGATTATCGTAGTGGTAAATGAATATCACAACTGCAATGTATGGTACCAGATATAAAATTTTCGAGTGGTCTAGGTTGTCGGTTACGGCCACGGTGATCACGGGTTCGAGTCCCGTCCCGGTGAGGATTATTCAATCGATTTATTGACGTCGGTGATTTTTCAATAGCCAGGATGTAGGATGGGCAATAAACTGTCATAAATAAACTTTATTGAGAAAAAATAAAGCCCCTAACTGAGAACGGACATGAATTAAAACAGGTAGAACTCTTAATACAAAAATTGTGACAAATAATAATCACCATATAAGATATTATTTTATACATTAACGAACTCCGATGTATTCTAAATTTGTATTCCGCAATCAATAAATAAATTGCTATTATCATTAAATTTCATACGAAACGAAAATTAACTGATTTGGCAAGTCGTTTATTTTACTGATTACAGATTAAGGTGTATTGCAGGCGTGGGCAAACAGAGGCCCGCAGTCATAGGTACGTGTCGCGTACTTATCAATGGAAAGTAAGGAATGCACACTTCTGATAAATTTGAGTATCTGGCCGCATTTGGGCTTGTCTTGTTTTCGATGTAAAATAAAAAACCGAATATTTTTTTTATATGTCTCAGATCATATGGGTCCATGTTCCAGACACGGTAAGGTCAGTAACAAATATAGATATTTTCATGTTCATTTGAGACCATGCGCACATGTGTGAGTGATGTCTTTTCTCCTCGAGTTTATTTCACGTGATTTATAAATTACACAATAATAAGCTGCGCGGATAATTCAAAGATCAAGCCAATCCAATCAATGCGTCAATATGTGAACTTCTGTTAAAATGCTTAATTAGAGGCCATATTCCACTTATTGGGAGCGGATATGGATTAAAACATAATTGTTAATAACATGTTCTAGTAATTTACATATGTGACACGTGTACCGCTCTTTTGAGTAGCATGTTAAAACTGACGTCATTGATATTAATTCTTTACTTATTGTTCAATGGGAAAAAAATACAATGAATGGCATTACAGCTGATGCCAATTCGCTATGCATTTGAAAAATATAATAATGACAACTTATTGACAGAGAATGGCATAAAAACACAATGTTTAAATTCAAAGAGCAAAAACAAAACACCAAGTTCACTACTGAAAATGTCCACCTGAACAGGCAGTGGATTGAACAGCCCTTGTGACTGGTGACCCAAATGACCGACGCGACAAACAATTTTTGATAAATAAAATGTTTGGCTTTGGTTTACAACCACGTGGGTAAAAACTGGGAGCATGCAATATATATTTGGGTGAACAAGTTGGTTCTAGAAAGGAAAAAAAAGAAAATGTGACTTGCTCAGCCACTTTGTTAGAGTGATATTAAGTATCCTATGTATCTGTATACTGAGAATCCGTGGATTTTCAATAGGCAATAGTCGTTTCTTGCACGATAAATCTCCGTCTATCAAATCGGTAGAGTGTCGAGTTTTGCTCTCTCGATCGCGGCCCTTCGGGTAAAACACTTTGCCCTGACCTGGTGCATTGTATTGCGCGCATGCACTAGCATCGCGAAGCGGGGTGCATAGCAACAGCGAAACGTGATAAATGCCAATTAAGCCAAACAGCTGTTCGCGTTTCGTCATAGGCTTAGACAAGGCAATAGGCAAGTTGAGTGTCGAGCTGCAATCGATCGTTTCGTTATATACTTTCTGAATAAATATACATAATGACGTTTGCGTATACGTTTACTGGAATGGCCTTTAGCTAATTCTAAACGACTGGTACCAAACAGAGATATCTTTAAATATAGACTTGACAGCCAGTGCCGTTTTCGCTCGTTCAACGCGGACGAAAGGGTTAAAATATTACATCACAACACGGATGATCATAAATTATTTTACCAGGAAATATTAGAAATAAATAGACCACAGCTGAAAAGTTTGAAATTTTAAAAAAAGCAGCGATAATCTTCTTAACTCACTCTTGCTATATCCATTTAAATAAATATCATAATTTATAAATTTGAACGACAGAAATATACCAATAATTATACGTCTGATAAACCCACTAATTAAATTAGTGTGCATTTCCATACTATTAGCTTGTAATTAATATATACGATATTACATTTAAAATACCCATACAATTACTCAAGATTGTGATGATAGTAATTGAAATTGTGACTTACTTTTATTCCCGGCGTATATAAACGATGCAAACTATTAAAACTACAAAATACGAACGAATCAAATTTAAAAAAATAAAATTAATTATTTGATATAAGATATTTTTTAATTGGTTATAACTCAAAGAACCTTTCCTTGAATCCACTCACGTGTTTATTTAACTCTATAGCAATAAAGTCCAGCCCAGATTTTTTTTACAAAATTTATAATTAATGATTAATAGCTGTTGCTCAAATTCAGTAAACACGTAAATAATACAATGCCGAGTCATTTCCCTGTCAGTGCCAACAGTAAATCCCTTCCTCTCCCGATTTCTAAGATGTTAAATAAGTATTGGATGAAAATCAATAACTATGTAAATTTGGCAAAGGAACGACATTCGTGTCGCACATTATTAAAGCACAATTTTAGTAAATCTCGTTTCATGCTGAAATGTTGAATATTATATCTTGGCATAACTTCTAGAATTGCCACGTAAGATTTTGGCCTTTTACACTTAAGAATCAAAAAATACTTTAAAATACTATCGTATTATGTTAGAAACCCCTATGTCATTCGATTTAAAATGAATGAAATATAAGAACAGCTAATTTGTGTGTCAAAATAATGTTGCAGCATACTTTGCACCTAGAAATTTAATGACTTTGTTCACTTACATATATGATCAGAAGTTGAGATTTATTGATGCAAGAAGTGTCTATGTCCACTTAGGCAGTTACAGTTCGAAAAATCACCACTGTACAAGACTACATATACCATAAATTTCAATAAACACATCGCAAAAATATTGCATGTATTAAAAAAAATATGTATTTGACTTACGCACTTTTAGAATTAGACCCCTAATAAGTAGTTGTCCAATACTTGGCGTATTGGCGGTCATACACATGCACCTACTGTCTTTTTTGTCGAAATTAAATCTTCTTCTTTCTCTTTTCGTGTTTTGATTGTAATCTATAAGTCAGTGTAAAACATACAAACATAGAGATCGCCCTTTTGCGTTGCACATAGGTAGGTATTCACAGGTAAAAATGTATCCGATACGTCAGTACAAAAGACATCCATCCACATATTAATTAATTCTAATCCGCGTCGACCTTGTCCCACTTGGATAGGTGGGCTGGGTCTGTCAAGTGAAAAACACTAGACGCGTCGATAGTTGTTTCGCGTCCAAAACATGCACTTTCTGCGTACACAAATACACAATTATTATAATAAGCAACCAAGTGTTTAAAAGATTATATATTTATTCTACTGCGCTGTAATTTCACCATAATAGTATCAGGGCCTGCCAGCATTGCGATGTCGCAGCCATTTTTTTACGGCATTTCTAATTCCCATCCCAAAATGAAAAACAATTTATAATTTACAGCAACGGACGTCAATTTAATTCGGTATTACTCACTCTCGTGGTCACTCGTGTGCTTTCGTCCGATATTATCTCTCGATATATATATTCTTGGGTGTACAAGGTGGTTATCACACCACCTCCCGTTATGCGTACTCAACTGCTGTTTCACGGCCTTCTCCTTCTATAATACGTATTTACCACTCGCGTACACGGTCCGATATGGAATTGCACGACAGATAAAAAAGCGGGAACTACGGGACGCTGGGATGACCTGGGAGGAAGCGAGGGGGTTGGCGGGTGATAGAGAATCCTGGAAGCACCGTGTATATGCTCCGAATAGGGAGCGGATATGGAAATAAATAACATGTCAATTTTTCAGCCACTTTCAGTATCCTTAGTATCCTAGTCCCCCCTTTTATCCCCTTTAATCCCACAGGGGCGATCTATCGTGCCGGCGAATATATGCGAAGAATCCTAGTTTATTTAACACGTCTTAGCGGCATTTGTTTTTCTCTTCATTTATATACTTTTACAACCAATATAAAATAAGCATTTTTTACACTATACACCATAAAATGACTAAGGAGCACGAAGTTAAAAAAAACTGGTCTGGAATCCAAAAGGTTGATCTACTTCGCGCTGAAACTAACGAGGACTCAATAATATTCCGTTCCCCAATTCCTCAGAGCTGTCCCAAAATCAATAGTATATCTCATCGGTGGACGCTCGTCTCAGAGGTGGTTCCCGCACGACCTGGTCGGTCGGTGCGTTCCGTACCAATAACCCCGCTGCGGATTCGGCTTACGCGCAGAATAAAGCGTGGACAAAATTAGGTCGGCTGCTATTTCCGAGGGTGCGCGGCATTCCCCAAGAACCGCGGTGTCGTTGACTCCGCTGACTATCTTCAGATCTTCTACTCCGTTTTAAGAAACGGCCCAAGTTCCCGAGCACGCTCGCCCGACCGACAAAACTGCCCCGCTGTGACCGTACGCGAAGGGTAAGGTAACACCGCGTATCGATGCATTTCAAATATACCGTATTTCACTTTTAACCCTTTAGCTACGGCGGCTCATTTCGCAAAATGCTGCGATTTTTTTTTAAATTTAATATTTGTATGATTATTTATCATTTTCTACATCAGTGATGCACAACCTGCGGCCCGCAATGACAGTTCATACGGCCCGCATTTTTTTCCGGACAATGGAAGAACAATAGAAAATAGTTAAATATTCAATTGTATTACCATTAAAAATATCGATAATTTAATCAGTTCTGCCCATGCGGCCCTCGAACTATCTGAGAATTCATTATCTGGCCCTTCTCCCAAAAAGGGTTATGCATCACTGCTTTACATACCATATACATACACCTTTATAAGTTTGATTCTTTTTGATGTATTTGCTAGATTTCATTGAGACATAATTCGAAATACAGATTATATGAGATTTGGTAGAGAATATACGACAACTGATTATTTCAATTTATCACTTGAGATTAGATAAGATCATGTAGTTAGGTATAAAATGTATTTCCATTTATTGAAATTCTAAGATTGAAGTCCACATAAAGATTAATATGCTAATTGGATTCCAGTACGAATGTATTATCCCCGTCCGGGCCCCCTAGTTTTTAATAAATTCAATCCGGCCCACTTGTCAAACAGTCTGGTGACCTCTGACGTACTTTTCAGGATACAAATTGTTCGTTCATTATCTGTATCATCGTACCCACTTGCTTTATTGATACGTCTCTTTGACACATAATTTTTTTTTTTTGTGCAGTGGTGTTCTCACATAAAATTGTACGGTGGCCATCGTACAAATAAGCGTTCCGACGGAAATGTCTGGTGGCCGCAACAAATTTTTGTTTCGAGTCTGTTGTGTTGGAGTTTTGTCAAACGGACCTGAAAATATTTGACAATTTACTATTGCTATTGATAGCACACGAAAAATTCAAATTTTCTAGTCTTTGTTGAAAAAATAACATGTAAAACCACATTAAATCTACTTAAATATCAATATTCACTATGAAACTGTTGGTCTAGCGGCATTCATATCTCAAATCCTAAGGTGCCGAATTAGCAGTTGTCTGTTTTCCGAAAGAGTACTGTAGTTAAAAGATCGCTCTCATTTTTAGAATCGGATGATGGTTGAGGGATAATTTCAGTTAAGTAACTCCATAGCTTGTCGTGTCCTCATTCGGATTCTGACACGCGGACACGTAGACCGTAGACTCGGCTACAGGCCCAGCGTAAAAGAGAGCAATCACTAACAGCACGGCGACCGGTTATCGGTCACGGTGCACACGACGAAAGGTGCACACACAGCTAGTGAGTGGATCCGTACACAATACATCCATAAATAAATACGGCGTGTGAGTGTCCTTCTGTTCCTTGAACCCGCCTCCGGTTTGTTTACACTGTGATATACTTAATTTATTTTTTATTGTTACAAAGCATCCGCGCACACTCAAAGCACGCAAAGGTGGGTGACCCGGGAGAGCACGATAATTTCACTGTAGCGAAATAAATGCGTTCGCACAATCGCCGGTGGATGTTTCAATTAATAACGTGTTTACCGTAAAGGACGTGGCGTCAGGAACAGGGCTGTGGAGTCGGAGTCGTGGAGTCACAGTTTTTTGGTCGTCGCGGCGTTTTGGCCGGAGTCGTACTCGGAGTCGGAAATTTTGAAAAGTTTAAACTTTTTTATTTTTGCATATACATATGTAATATGTAAAATTTGGCTATTGGCCGGTGTAGTTGGTTGATGTTTGATTGAATTTCCATAAATAGGAAAGGTAGGAAAAAAACATGACGAAATTAAGCATATTTTTCGAGGCTGTGGAGTCGGTAAAAAATATTACGACTCCAGCATTTTCCGAAAACACGACTCCCGACTCCAGCATTGACCAAAAACTCTTTTCAACCATCCAATCCTGCCAATAGCCAAATTTGACAAATTAAATGTAAAAATAAAAAGTTCAATCTTTTCAAAATTTCCGACTCCGACTTTGACTCCGAGCAAAACGCTGCGACGACTCCGACTCCGACCAAAAACTTCTAGCTCCACGGCACTGATAGTTTTAGTCGGATTCGTGTTTTTGGTCAATGTTGGAGTCGAAGTCGTGTTTTAGGACAATCCTGGAGCCGGAACCGTAGTCGTGTTTTATAACAACTCCACTCCTGGTCAAGACATTTAAAATGTCGGCTCCGAGCCGTGATCGAGAATTGCGAGATTCTCTCACATGCTCTCCAATACACTGTTTGCACCAGTACAGGAATCAACATTTTTTTTTTTCACCAGAACTTCTATCGCGAAGTTCATAAGAGTTACCAGCCATAAGGGCTGTTCGGCTGATCAATGCACTGCCTATTGAGGTGGAAATTTTCAGCAGTGAACTTAGTGTTTTTTTTACCATGTCCGACCCAACTTGGAGAATTTCGTGTTTATCTCAATATGTTTTTTCTACGAGAACTGCTTGTTACTCAACCACTTTTTCGAATTGATTACAGTTTTTGGTGTTTAGTTTTTACACGTATGATTTTTATTCTAGAATATTTGTGTCTTTTATGCCATTCTCTGTAGAATAATTATTATGTTTTGCTATATTGTATGTACTATCTTGTATTACAATTGTCAAATGCATGGCGCATTGGCGTCAGCTGTAACATGTGATGTATTAGTTTCATTCACAGTAAACAATATCAAGTAGTTGACACACAAGAAGCGCAATCTCCAACACGCGATGTGATGTGTGATGCCAAAAAACAAACGTGGTCATCTCCAGTTACTGCCCATTTTTGGATGTGCTCATATTATTTTATTTCAAACATGATTACATCGTCGTGTTAAAAGTATCACGTAAGATTTTTTTTTATTCGTATTATCTGGTCTGCTAACCTCCTCGTGGACACCCATATGTTAAATTTAAATTTTGACGAGTTTTGTCGCTAACGACCGGGTTTCGTCTTTCGGCATCTTCTGCAATTTCAAGTGCACAAATGAACTTGTACTGACGTGTAGTGCATAGGTTGTAACGTCAGTTTGATAATCTAGCCGCTTTAAGATTGAATAAAGACACCTCAACTTTCGATAACCATTTGCTATCTGAGAATCACATTTTACATCATAACACGGGTGATCATAAATTATTTTACCAGAAAATACTAAAAATAAATAGGGCACAGCTGAATAGTTCGCAAATAAAATTCAAGTTCATTCGTGCCTGAAGATGCCGAAATTTGTAATAGAAATTCCATTCCATTTTACCTTCAGACGAAATCCTCAATTAGTTAATGAGTGTAATTAACACCACTAGTAGTGAATTAATTTTTGAAATTTTAGCTGTTGGAGTATTCGTAAATCGGCTCTGCAGGGAGAAGATTCTTCGGATATGGAAGGCGTAGTTCTAGAGCAGTGGTCTCCAAACTCAATAAGTATGTGAGCTACTTTCCGAAATTGAAGTTGTCTGATGAGCTACTTATACATAATACATGTGGACTTTAGAAGCAAAGTTATCTTTCTACCAAAAAAGCATTTTTAATGCCGTTATATTCAATGCAGAATTTGTATTTCTCCAATAAATAAAGTTACAAACATAATAATTTTTCTAGAATCCAGTCATTTTGTCATACTTTTTTACATATTATGAGCGAAACCGATCCTGGTCAAATAAATTTTATGTGGAAAAAGTACTAAAATGTATTATTATTTTTATTATAATGCCTTTCCACCAAGTATTGACAGTGAACACCTTAAAAGTGATAAATTATAAATGTTGCATTCGCTATCAATTTTTCAAGATTGCTGTTTTTGTCCCCAAGCGATTGATAAAATTTGATACTTTCGATGGTTTCGGCGGTAACATTGTGGAAGTTCATTTTAATATAAAATTTAAAATAACTTTGATTATTCCACGTATGGTGTATTGTTCCATGCTTCTCGTTAAAGGGAAAAATCCCAAACTCCATTTTGTAGTTTGTTAGAATCAATCTTGCTTCATTACTTTGCGATAGTAAGTCCGAAGATGCCTCTGAAAGAGGCAAAACATGTGTCACAGTTAGTAGCACAATACGTGGAATAATAAAAGTTATTTCAAATTTTATATGATAAAAATTGATCCTAGCACATTGTTAACTATGGTAAAATTACCTACACGAGCTACTGACAATGCCACCGCGAGCTACCAGTAGCTCGCGAGCGACCGTTTGGCGATCACTGTTCTAGAGCAACGGTCACCCAACAACGGCCCGCCGAAGATTCTCACCCGGCCCTTTCCGAATCCTAGATTTTCCAATTGGATTCCAATTATAATTTATTTGTCATCCGGCCCCCCAAGTTTTCGAAAAATTCAATCCGGCCCGTTTCTCAAAGAGTGTGGTGAGCCCCGTTCTAGAGTATGACTAATTTATGCAGAAGCCTTAGAGAGTCAACCAATAACCTGCAGCATGATCAAAAATTCGGCCGCGCCAAAGTCATTGAACCCCGGACTAGACGAGGATCCCTCGCACCCTTTCGCAGGGCGGGGGATCCTGGCACCGGTGAACAAACCGCGCCAGACTTCGGTGCACCGGCGCCCGGGTGCAAGAAACCAGACGGGGCCGGGTTCACTGCCCCCCACCACACGGTCTTTATTAACGTGGCTGATGATAATAATAATAATAATAATAGCACCGTGCAAATAGTCGCCGTGCCCACCGTTCGGCTGAGGTTAGTGTGCGGTTTATGTTTATAGTTTTTTTTGCATCTATTTCATTCGAACGGACCCGAACGCGCCAAAGAGAAATTTTCAATACAATGACATTTGGGGGTCAGTGCATGTCAACATTTTCAAATGCGATTCGATGACTCACATATTTGACATTCGCGTGCGTACTTTGCAGACATCTTTAAAATCATAATGTAGTGCCTTTTTTATAGTTACACCCGTACATAAATAGCCACACCAAAAGAAATGCATTCTTAGAGTTTTATTTTTGATTAGCCGAGATATCAAATTCAAAATGGAAAATTTAGAAAGAATGCAGACAATTCATTTCAAACAGCAAGCAATGCACAACGATTTTGGGAGAAGGGCGAAATTTACGATCCACTGGATAAAACAATATGACACGCTGAAGATGTTAGTTACAAAATTTGACTACACTGTGTGTGAGAGCGTTCTGGATAATAAGCAGATACTTGCATTACAATATACTCGCAGGTCTGGATGAGACAATATTACGCACGTCTTTCCATCCGATCATTACAAACAACGAAAAAAAACTAGCCAAGATCGTCTTCCACGAAATAAACTATTAAAATATTTCGAACGAGTCATCGTTTACCAAATTTGGCGAGACCGGGTCGGGTCTGTTGTCGATCACTCACAGAACGCAGGAAACGCGCGAACCAACAAAGAAAATATATAAAAATATACCCCAACGCCCGAAGTGGTACTCCGAGAAGTCATCGGCCAGCGCGATGGGCTGGCGCCGCGCCAACAGTTTGAGAAACAAAGGATGCCGATTCAGCGGCTTAACCTTGCCTTTGACAGTCAGGATGGGTGACTAAACTTTGAGAGGCACTCCGCCGTGGCGAAACTATGACCGGGTCGCGCATCGAACTGCCGTAACGTAATGGATTGTTCGAAATGTGCACGCGCCTACGCGCAAATGAAAATATTGCAGCTTGAATATGGATCGTTTGAGATGACACAAATGTATGACCAATCCTGTTCTACTTTGAACAGGTGGTACACCCAATAAGCTCGAGTATGACGAACATTGAAAGGAACTTAAGTTTGCTGTTCACCGAAATTAGAACTTCTGGTGAAGCTTATCTTAACGTAAGATTTTCTCACCTTTAAGGTGTTACATGTAAATTCCTTTTGGAAAGGCATTGTATTTTTTTACTACTTCCACATTATATATATATATACATACCTCGTTATACTGGTAGAAGGCTTCAAGACAAAAATACTTTTAATAAACGATTTTTTTTATACAATCATGACATTGAAACCTTTCTATTTTTACCAGGGCTGTGGAGTCGAAGTCGTAGACGTAGAGTTTTATTTATGCATATAACATGTGTGATAGTTCAAATTTGTCCATTATGGACAGATTGGTTGGTCGATCTTTAATTTAATACACATAAATTGGAAAGGAAGGAAAAAAACCTGGCAAAATCAAACTTTTTTCAGTCGGAGTTGGAGTCGTATATTTTGGTCAATGTTGGAGTCAGAGTCATGTATTATTTATGACTCCACAGCCATGATTTTTATACATTAACCTTTAATTTTTGAAGATACCACTTCATGAAATTCTTTGATCATTCACGAAGTTTAATTAAGTTCAGTTATTTATCGTCTTATGCCAGTATAAACTGTCAACGAAATTGACTTATTGCCAAATACTTTGAATAACGAAAAAACTAGATGGAAAACGATGAGTTTGTTTTTATCAGTTGATAAAGCGTTTGCATTCACATTTCAAAACACTCGATTTTTTACTTATGAGCCTTCTTCCAGTATACTGACGTAGTCCCGAGGTATTAAAGATAGAAGAATAGGAATACCGAACACAGGAATAGTGATTCGACCCGCCACTTTTGTTTTAAGGATCGGATGGGTGGTGTAGGGGCTGACTAACCACCCATGCCTTCGAACACAAGTCCAATGACTCGAATGAAAAATCGTCCCTACTGGGTTACGAATCAGTGAGCAACACGGTTTGTCATACCTATCCAGGAATAGAAGAAAAAAAACACAGTCCAATGTTATAATAAAAACCGGATACTAGGACTCGATCGACCTTTGTCATGTTTTACGTCTTATTCAAATTATCTCCATTGTGTCCTCTCCGTACATAATTTAACTTTGTGACCCCTGTCCTAAAAGGGTCCACGGTACATTAACAACAGTCAATAAAAAAAAACAGCCGATGAATAATTCTGTGGAATAAGTAAGTTTCAGCTCAGTCGACAAAGGGTAAAACGGGAATCGAGCCCTGGTTATCAATATTGTGTTTTTTAAGGTTTGGTAGGTACATTGATATCTGATAGACAGTCAACCCTCCTTCAGCATTGAGATAAGGTTTTTTTTATGATTTACTTTATCAACAGAAAAGGGGCGTAAAAAATATTGAAGGCATCTTCTCTAGGTGACAATTTTAGTTACCAATTCAGCGGCGGTAAGTCATGATGGTTAATATAAAATAACTAAGTTTCGAACTTTCAGAAGCATCTTCCATTTTTTAATTTATCATGTTAGAATATTAGAATTACTCTTACTTTATAACATAAGCAACATTTTTTTACTGAAGATGCCTCTGAAACAGACAAAACACGTGTCACGAATAATTACACAATACGTGAAATAATCATTTTAATAAAAAATAATGATATTTTATATTAAAATGAACTTCCACAAATTAACCACCAAATCGATCGAAAGTACTACAAGTAGTTAGCTAATAGCTTTCGTGCGTCCCGTTTTTAAGATCTGGGGTGTGTGGGAAAATGTTTATGCCTTTTTTATAACGAACGTCCGAGAGTGCTCACCGCTCGGCTACAGTAGCGGCAAGAGATATTATTCCCACAAAAAAATAGTTTTAAATTCGATGAGGCAAACGCGAAATACAAAGTCTCATCGAGAAATAATTACGTACTCATCAGATTCTCTGCTGATAACCGAACTTTAAATCTATCACCGGGCACTATCTGTTTAATGCAGGGTTGCCATACAAACAATCAAATCTCGAGTTCTAAATTCAAATTCAAATTTAGCAAAACCAGACATACATAGATCTAGGAAACTATTTGCGAGGTAATGTCGTTGTGGGAATAATGTGTATTCCTGTATATCAGCAATACCCTTTATTAAAGATATTTCGAGTAGTAAGTAGCTGTGTGCAAAATATGAGAGTTCATCGACGAAATGTATTTGGAAAACACTGTGTAAGACATCCGCAATCAAAACGATTCCAATGCTATTTCGCAATATTGTAAATATTATAAAAAAATACTTCACCGTTATGAATGATATGTAACTCTCAACATACATGGGTACCGGATAAAAAAAGACACTTTCTGACTCGACGCAATTATTGCCAAGCAAAAGAAATTTTACACCGTGTTTAATCATAAATGTCGAATCAGATTTGAAACTTCGATATGTATTATTTATTCCCTGCGTATCGAGACAGTTATGCCTAACACTGCAGGATGGTTTATAAAAATGGCATGCCAAAAATTTATTTTGAGCCTATTTTCAAAACCATTTACTTTTCATATATGTAATTGAATAAACACTGGATCCCAACCCATGTGTCGCGGCGGGTTTTCTGTGGGGCCGAAAACTTATACAGTCAACTAAAAAAAATATTCACTTTCATGCATCTTCGTTGTTGTTTTGAATTACCTAATGAAAAATGCCATTTTTAATTGCATCGGTGTCGCGGGTTACATGGCTTTTATAAAAACAGGTCGCTACCCGAAAAAGGTTGAGAGCCTATGGAATAAAATCTCAGCGAATAAAACAGCTAAATAATAAACTCAACATTGTCTACTGTTAATTTTGAATCCGGTTGCCCTTTCCTTGCTCCATCCTCCCCATTATAATGTTTCTTCATAAAAAAATCTTCTGTTGTAATCATCCATTGCTAGTACGAACGCTTCACATCGGCAACGGACATGGTTAATAGAATAAATTTATCGATGATATTGGGAGCAAATAAAAGCGACCTATTCTATTTTTAAATTAAACATGTACCTACGATACAGTTTTAATTTAAATTACATTTTAGTATAAAAGATTAATAATAATCAATTCGTATTGTATTCGATGTTCAATCAAATCGTTCCCTACCTTTTCCTACAGAAACAATTCTCTGGCACGACTGTATTTTGTTTGATAATTCGACTAAGCAACGTCATAATTCTTAATTCAAAAAACCAGGTATTTTGTTCTACACGTTTTTGACAGTTCAAAGAGCGGTTAATTTTGAACATATTTTCCTGGTGTATTCTTTCATAACTATCGTAAACCTTTGTTCAAAGTTTAGCAACCACTACTAACGACACGAAAGCGCTCGCCTGTGTATAATATGTACGTAGCGGAAAAAGCTCGGCGATCAAATTATTTCCATCTCACGCGATTCCGTCGAAAGCTCCGACTCGGCACAGGGATGTTGGCTTTAATTAACAACAGGTTACAACGGTTGTGCAACACTAAATTTGATGGCAATATGTTGTGCAATATTAGTTGTCTTTGATAAATTCATTAATATCCACGATTTCAGCAATTTTCGTTTTTCTAAAGACGAAATGTCAACATGAAGTATCAGGATTTTCGGGATGAATTAACAAAAAAAAATTGAATCCAAAATATTTACGACGCAGCGGACAGTGCTTGAAGTGGTATTTCCTTGATAAATCAAGTCCATTATAATACGATTAAATAGCAAAGTAATAGAGATCCACAGCAATTATGCAATTTCAGCATCACGCAATCACGTCATTACTATAGATCTAGATACCTTGGTCTTTCTAAATCATTCTTGTGGAAAAATGAAAAGGGCCAGATAATTAATTCTCATATAGTTCGAGGGCCGCATTGATAAAACTGATCAAATTACCGATATTTTTAGTGTATATGAAACTAAAAATTGTATTATTTTATATTGTTCTTCCATCGCCCGTAAAAAGTTCTGAAGAAAAGGGTGTTTGATATTTGTCATGGCGGGCCGCATGAAATGGCATTGAGGGCCGCAGGTTGTGCACGACTACTCCGAGCGTAGCGCATATGGCCTAAACTATTAAGCATTTCAAAAAAAGTTATGTAAAGAGAACTGGTTGTAAGTCCGACCAATTGCTACAGACAAGGTAAAGATAGTACTTTTTTATTTTTTTCAATTTTGGGTTACTAAGTTTATTATGAAGTCACCAAATTCAAGGACAAAATAATCTAGCAAAACGTAATCAGTGTGAATTAAAAAAATAAACTCACATAGATAGATACATACAATAAATCTATAACATAAATAAAAATTAAATTACACAACATTTCGATAAGAGAACCGAGCAAGTTAAAAAGCTTAATTCCTATTATAATAATTACCTTATGCAAGAAGATAAATATAAAATGGCATGCAATAAAAATAAACTATTTATATGCCAGTGACTTGTTATGTGAAAGTTCATCCAACTCATTAATTAAAAGAAAATATAGGTAAATAATTATTATAAAATTATTGCAGCGAATCACTGCTCGGTTGAAAAGGGTCTACCAACAAATAATAAACACTAAACGCATGCGAGCCATTTTGTTTGACACGTTCAGACACGTTCCAGGTTTAAATTTTGAAAAGACTAATGAGAGCGAAATAAATTTTCTATTTATAATAATGATGAAACGATCTTGACGCTAGGGCATCATTTTTGGATAGGTAGGTAGGTACGCGTATGAAAACAATGAATATCCACCGTGGAGAGGAGTTGCCAAAAATGTTTTGAATAGAGACAGGAACGCCGCCATGTCCCAGAGACGAAGACAAATGACGTACCTACTAACCACACTAGTATAATGCGAAGAAATTTAGCAAAGTGTCAAAAAGAAATAAATGATAGCTAGGACTGAGGTCGAAAGAAACAACACGTATGAATAAAGGTGCCGTTTTGAATTTCGAAAACACAGACTGTGTGATTTATTTGACTCGTCATGACAATACATCATAATATGTATTACCTATAAAAATATAGACCTTTTTTTGAATCATGTCCGTCCCCTAAGTAGTGCATATATACTTATTATTGACTCGTAATGGAATATTATGAAAAGAAGTTTCTTAAAGAAAAGAAAATTACAGATTTTCATAGTTGCACACCATTTGTTTTGTATACCTTTTTAACAGTAATAAATAATTCTTTTGTCTGAAAATGCTCGCGATTAGAGAGACCGGTCCAGATCACTTCATTGGGAAAACTGTAATGCCTTTCCATCGAGAGGTTGAGAGTTAATACCATAAAAGTTTACAATATACTTCTTGAAGAACAATAAATCGAGTGTGCATAGCTAATACCGAACCTAGGTTGAAATATGCAATGAGACATTCATATGCTTTACATCAGTAAGGATATGACTAAGGATTGAATGAATGTGGTGATTTTCCACTGCCATATTTGGGATAAAATGAATGACAATGGTATTATTTTATGTATTCCGAACAAATTCTCCGTTATTAACCGTATTGTCATGCACAAAATGAAAATAAAACAAGTTTTAAAAAAACCGAGCAGCTAATTTTAACTATCGAGAACATAAAATAAACATACGCTTGTGTTGAAATCGAGAAATCACTTTCGCGAAATGGAACCTGTAATACGAAAATCAAATGCCAGAACGTCGATATCTTAACCACTAAGCTAAATCGAAAACACACCTCATTCAAACATGAGGTGTACCGACATTAATAGATCAAAATCATGTTTACAGCGGAATATCGTGATATAATTTCCAGGGAAAATACGTCATTGCGTTCAGTTTGAAAGTTTAATAAGAAAATTTGTGACAAGTTTTCTTTCTGAAACAGTGACTCGGTTGGTAAAGGTAATGGCAAAAAAACGTATACAAAATATGGGCAAGATGTCACACCATTTGAATTGTATTAGAAGAATATAAAGCGGATTGCATGTAATAGCATCATATATTTGTGAGTCGAAGAATAATAATCGATTATATTGACTGGGTGTTAAATATTCAAATGTCAGAAGTAAGTTATTTAAAAACAAGATAAAAACGAGCGATGGCTAAAATGGTATCGCGTGCTGTGTGAAAAAAATATAACAGGTAACTGACTGACGCATAATTTCGGTCAAAGATTAACACGCAGGACACAAGCACTTGATTTAATCTAAATAAAACATCATTGTAATTGTTATATATCCTAAATCTTCAGCGAATATGTGTGGATGAATGTGCAATGCCCGTAGAACACCATCATTGCGAGAAAATGGAATTAATTTGCAACAAAGAAAAACAGTTTCGACTTACCATTCCCGTTGTGTGGAGGCGGGGACTTTGCTCAGAATCTCTTGGGCTATAATATCACGCTGTTATACACGCGTTTTGTCCTTTTTGAATACATTATAAAACACTTTTGGCACCGTCTATTTAGACAAAGAGTGATTTCACTGCGCGACTACTTGTTTTTATTTAGTACTAGACTTCGCAGCGGACACAACTATACTGACTAGTCAGCTGTTGAGAGAGCCTTCCTGTGATTGGATAATCAATTGGAAATTCTTCACATGAAACCCGCCAAGACTATGTACAGTGCGCTCGCATTTGGCAGCCGTCTCTTTCTAATACTGAAATGTACACCAAGAATATGACCTTGAAATTGAAAATATTCGATTCTTTAGAGAAAATTTGAGTTTAGAGCTTGTTTAAAAAAGTGCCTTGATTTAATTGTTTCGTTTTATAGAGGTTTTGAGTCAGTTTTTCTGGTTATCAATTATGTATTAAGTTGCTTAAATATAAAGCCCTTCTGTCAAAAATTATAACGTACGTGTATTTATTTTCGGAATTCTATATTGATATTTCAGGGAAAGGAGTCTGATTGGATGAAACACAGCTGTTTTGTCAAACATCTGGGAGGCTTACATTTTTTTTCGCTAGAGAACGCTAGCCATCAACAGCTGACTTATAAATACTTTCATCACTCCATTTCGATGAAAATATAACGATTGATAAATTTTAAATACCTTAAGTCGACCATTTCCCTTCCCCGTGTGATTATATTTTAAATTTATATTCATGAATTATTCACTGAAAATAATTATCCTGTCGGTAGGAAGGAAAAAAGACGAAAATGTATAAAAATCACATTATGTTATTTGTTGGCCTTAAAGACATTTATTATAGGTCGACAGAAAACAAATAAACTTGTTTTTTGAATAGTTTTGACCCTAAAACATAAATGACACATATTTGGCTTAGAATATTATGTCACATCGAAAAATAAATTTCCAACAGCTGTCATATTGAGTAACCGATGGGCCATAAATCTTCAAGTAACGATGTGGGGATTTGGTACTCATTCAAATTGTTTCTATTAAGTTGCGGAGAATACCTTTAACATTAATATGTTTTTAACAAAATGTAAAGTGTTTTGAACATTTGCAAAGGTAAATTAAAAAATAGTTCATGAATGTAACACATACGTTAAACTTCCCTGGAAACAATGATACAAATGAATAAATATAATAAATAAGTATTGTCGTTAGCAACTATCAACTGTCAGTTCAAGTTCATCCGTGCACAAAAATGCCGAAGATTGAAGCCCGGGTCTTATGCGGCAAAACTCATGGAAAAGTACAAAATTCAAACAATTCAAATTTGCTTTACGAAGAACGTAAGATTTTTTTTTAAATCCGACCTACACCCTTCACTATTCTCCTCAATCTCAAATGCGCCCAGAGTTGCAATAAGGTTAAGAACCCATGATGTAATGAATTGGAATAAGGTCGGCCAACCCATAATAGCAAGTTAAAATAGAAATTTGGGAAATTTTAGTATCTATTTATGTTTATGTTTCAGTAGATATTCATTGCAAAATCGATAATGTGCTCAACTTCCATGTAAAAGTCTTGTATAATAGTACAATTATAAAAATATTTCTTTTGTCTCAGTTTTAATGATAGAACGATATATCTGATAGTGCGCTTTTATTTAATCTTCCACACTGATGTTACAGTAGCAAATCTCAGCTGACATCTAAATAATGATAAACAAGATCTATTTTAGCTAAAACACTAGCTATATCATTGTTTATCATAAATAAATTTAAGAACAATAGATAACAGCTGGACAGATGACTTTATGTTTATTAGTGACATTTAATGATAGATAATTTTAAAGGTTTTCAGCTTTTTTTTCATAAATTCGTTTCATGCTTTTTAAAAATAATTTTCGGCTTTAAACATGTCAATACTCAGTTGGCAAAAATATGTTTTCATTTTATTTATTTATTTTCTATCAATTATTATTATAAATATTATAATATGTCGATGAAGTAAAATGATAATAAGAAGGCTGACAGCTAAATATCGATTCTAAAAAATATAATTAATATTTTTCTAATTCGTTGGCAACATTATAAAACTAGTTGCTATAGCAACTAAATAGACACCACTGTAATTATTTTTGAATCTTTCCTATGCAGATGTCTGCATTCATTTAAGTTTAATTTATCCGTGTATGTTTAACTAGACTCAACTAGTGTACTCTAAGATGGCCTTGGCAAGAAATCTTATTGATATGGAAACAGAATTTCGCATAATGAATCAGGAATTGGAGTCGAAAACTGTAGAGCTGATGAAAAGAGCCGAAGATGTTGTAGTGAGTTGTTATTTTAAATTTTGGAAGAAGAACTGCATTTAAAGCAGTCCGATTTAAAAAAAAAAAAAAAATGTGTTTCAAAAAAAGAATGGTAGCTTATACAGTAGGACACTTTGTAATACTTGTAATAGGTACTTGAAATTGAATATAATTTTAATTATCATATTGCCAACCTTGTGTCTATTTTTATTCATTCATATGCAGTATTTTTCTATGATTAAATTAGTGCTTTATTAAATGAAAATGCATAAAACGAAACTATTTATGCAATTGAATTTTAAAATGATTGTGTGTAGTTTTCAAGTTTATGTAACGTAAGGTACTCATATCTTATCTTTTAATGAGTAAAAATAAGTGTCCCAATTATAACCAAGAAATCAATTTTTAAATCTAGGTCAAGAAACCTTGAAATTTTTCTTGAATTCTATGTAGCTAATTTTATTCGTTTCTGAATTTCACAAAAAATTAATTGTAATGAAATTATTATGTAAATAAATTCGAATAAATTTCAAGGATTCTTTTTTTAATGTTTTGTATGATAAACACAGAAGTGATTTTAAGTGGATTGCTACCGATTTCTACATACATTAGTAAAATTTTATTTTAACAATAAAGTAACATTACCATAAAAACGAGAGCACTTATTTAAAAGCAGCAAATTGAAGGGAAGTGATGATAATGATTAAATGAGACATAAAGCAAAATTTGTTGGATGACTTAGCTCTAATTTCTTATCCTTCAATAAATACAAATTTTACATGTTGGTATAGATCAGTGATGCACAACCTTTTTGGAAGAAGGGCCAGATAATCAATTCTCAGATAGTTCGAGGGCTGCATCGTGGTTAAGTGAATAAATTATAAAAGTGATTAAATTTTATATATTTTAGTGGATATGAAAATGAAAATTTTATTATATTATATTGTTCTTCCGTTGTCCGTATCGAGTTCTGACGAAAAAATTAAATCCTGTTAGATCAGGGGTTCTTAACCTTATTGCGACTCCGGGCGCATTTGAGATTGAGGAAAATAGTGACAGGCGCAGGACTGATTTTTTTTAATAGACAAATCTTGATTACCTAGTATGTACATACATATTTACAAATTGTTATCATTGTTTCCTCGGAAATCTTACATATGTGTTACATGCATGTACTATGTTTTAATTTACCTTTAAAATTGTAAAAAAAACCATACAGTTACATGAAAATGAAAACTTCTTCAAAAAATAATTCAAAATAAAATACAATTCTGATAAAATTTGGGTTTTTTCGTTATTTGAAACATTGTAAAGGGCGCACGACAATAGCTCTGCGGGCGCAAAAGTGCCCGCGTTCACAGGGTAAAGAACCCCTGTGTTAGATTAAGTTAATTTTTTTAAGCCTTTAGATTAGTGCTTCCCAAACTTTTTCATGCAACGGCCCTCTAAATCTGAAAGAAATAATCCGCACCCCCCCTCCCCGAGCCAAAAGATTAGTTGATTAGCTAACCACTAGTCCTGCCCTATCCATAATTTCAAATGCATTAAGTTAAATGCAGATGCATTTCTTATCGAACAACTTCTGTTGCGATATGCTCTTGTCGCATTATGTATGGCTCTACAATGGTAGAGAACACAGTTACAAAAAAAAACAAAATATGAATATGAAACTTTTTCAGAAATGTCAAGAGAATGCCGTGTATGACTTCATATCTGATGAAAACATAGGTGACAATACGTTGAAAAGTAAATTTTACAAGATGGACGAGCTCGACAAGGCACCCGAAGACAACGTCATGCAATACTGCTGGTACTCGGACGATTCCCAAAACAAATTGAAGAGCCGCCAAGGAACAGGCCGGTCCACGAAAAGTATATTTTCTCCAGCTAATCATTACAATTCGCTTGCCAGCGATCAGTATGGGAATCAGACGATGAGGATGTTGAATGACGACAAAATGAACAGTAAACTGCAGCATGTCGACAGTCTTTTGGCCATAAAAGACCGCATCAAGGGACAGTCGATGTTACCCGATATAACGAAACCAGAAAGGTGTGGCTCGATGCCTAACTTGAAAGACATTTCAAATGGCATGAACACTTGGGATATTCCAGGCGTTATTGTTGACGATGAATTACATCCCGGTGCGGATGATTTTACATTTGATATCAATGACTTTGAAGGTAATTTTATTGAATATTAAAATATTCCATAATTGAGCACATGTTATTAATGAACCAGTCAAGGGGTTTCACCGCACGGTTGCATCCAAGTATTGTGTAGCTTTGATATGCTCTAATTATCTTTATTTCTTCGTTTCCAGATTTTTTTTTTTGGTATTTGTTACGAACCAAAAAAGGTAAAAGAATTGAATCAAAAGTATGTATTTGAATAGAAATCGGCTACTGCATAAATATTTTCAAATAGTCTTTGAAAATAACAATAAAATAGGTTGAATTATTTAATTTAGATTTGTTACTATCTATTTAAAAATTTTAACAATTTATTCCTAGGTTTACTGATACTGGAAAAATAATATTTTATGTATTATAGTCACAAAGAAAATATTTAATACACATAGAAAATATATCACTACTCAAAGGGGATAAGCTGCACAGGGTGCAAAATGAGATTCTTACCTAAACAAATGTAAAAAAGCAATTTTTTTATTGACCCATTTGATTGGAATAACTTTTGCTACCATAGAACGCTTACTTGTTCATTTTCTGGACTGGCAATTAGTTGTCTCACAGAGTTTAATCTCCCTTTCTCTGTGCATTTACCTCGGTATCATAGCGGTTGATTTAAACTTGGCTCATATTTCAGTTATGTTTTAGATCAATATGTAGATGATGTCATTTATTTATTTTTATATTTATAGAAGACATGAATTTTAAAAGTGACGCTGACGATGACATTGGCAACGAAGATAAGTCTGATGAAGAAGACGACAATATTGAAAGGATTATGAAGGCTTTGAAAGATCAGAAGTTTTTCAATAAGACCCTCGATAATTTGATGAAACAAAAAGATTCTATTAGAAACAACGGTGGGTAACCAAATAACATTTTAAGTAAAAGTTTTTCTGCTTTCATTGAGACATCATTGACAGAAATAATATGCTGTACAAATGTTTAAATGCCAATTTAATAGATATATTTTATTTGATTAATTTCAGGCGCCAAAGATGGAAACAGAGCGAAATTCCCGATGCCGTACTCCAATTTAAATACTTCTGTTATGAAGCCAAATAAAAATGAAAGAGTAATACCGATCATTAGGATACAACCGGAGAGTGACATTGAAGCAGAGACTGAAATCAACAATTTGTATAACCATAGAGGTAAAAAAAAAGTTTGGATAGATAGGTTTATATTTTATTTTTATATAGAATTGTTCCCTGTTGAGGACAAAGGAATTGCTCAGCTGTTTAGTGAAACAACAATGTTAAGCATAGGTAGTTTTTTATTTTAAATGCATTTCAATATTTAAAACACTTGTAATAAATAACAATTCAAGAATTTGCCAGGGAATATATTCCATTCTTGTTAAAAGTAATAGGCAGGAAACGTGGAAATTAATCGCGTATAGTTACTGTTGTTGACTTGTTGTGGCGATCCTTGTAGAATTAAATACATTGTTTAATAAAAGACTAAAATTGGTTGAAAAAACTATTTTCATAATTTTCCATTGTTCATATGGATGGGTGATACAGCAAGTTTTTGCAACAATTGGTTTGATATTTGGAGTACAAATAGTATAACTAAAAATATCAAATGTGTTCAAAAAAATAGCATGTATGTTTTTAGCTGGTAGAACTGCCAATGATGATGCAGTAATAAAGGCGCTGAGAGATAAAATAAAAACTCTACAAGAAGAACTGCAGAAGTCCAATGAAGCCCTGAAGAAGAAGGTAATGATAGTCTTAAATTAATATAACTAAATAATTTATTTTTCAATTGATGATCTATTACACTAATTGTTATTTATGATTGCATAGTCTTCAGATTGCAGTGACTCATTCAAGATGAATCAAGGACTAGAAGAATCCAAAGCTAAGCTGGTATCTCAGATTAATACTTTGAAGACGACATCTACAAAACAGGATGGGAAGATTACTGCTCTTGCATCGAAACTGCAAGTAAATGAATGTTGTCGCAAAATTATTTTGAATGCTTAAATGAAATTTATTTTAACTTTGTTATTCAATTGACACATGTTCGATTGATTCCATTAATTCAAATTCAAAAACTAATGATAAACCAGTTGTGATGTTCACAGTCAAAGGAAGCAGAGTGCCGAGCGCTACGTACCGATCGTGACAACCTCAGCAAGGCGGTAAAAGATTCTGGACAAAGTTATGCGGGGACTGAGGCACGACTGAATCGGGCAAAAGAGGAAGTACATTCCCTGAGAGACGCACTAGCAACTCTTAAACAACAGGAAAAGGTGAGGTTTTAATGTGGTAATGATATAAATTCTAGCGTAAGAAATATTGTTCCAATTAAAAACCCTACAATGGTTTAGTTTGTAAAGTGTATGTATCACATTTACCACAACAAATGTTTGCTCACTAATATAGGAGTTGAGGGAATCCACCAAAAAGCAAGTGGACGAACTCACTCATGTCCTGGCCAGTTCGGAGAAGAGAGGAAAGAATGCGGTGACAGCTGTAAAGAAACAATCGCAACTCGTCGATAACCTGAAACGGCAGATCAGTCTATTGACAGTATCTGAAGATGTCAAGAAATCTGATGGGCAGCTGGACAGCATATTAAAATGGCAACACAAGTAAAAGATCACACTCGCGAATTTCCATTGAATACTTGATTGATATTAACCGTCTTAAGTTTAATATCTCTTCCATAAATGCTTTATATTTTTACTATTGGTATTTCAAATGAGGGTGCGTCTTATAATTGAGGAATGATGTAATCTATAAAAGGATCTTTTAAGTAGCATAAAAGTTTTGAATTACTGTTGTTCTCTATCAATTAATTCAATTTGCTGTCTTGAGACAAGAAGAGGGGAGGGGTATTGGCATGTTCTCATGCAGCATCATACATGACTTTGGTCTTCTCTGCATTCACATGTAGACCTAATTAGGTAAATGTATTTTTTGTTCACAAGTTGCATATACAAATTCAATATTTTTACATTGTGTGAGTTGATGTTGACTTACGCATACCAAATTTTTTAAGTACAGAATCAGAATTTAATACATAAAGATGCGATAATTCATGCCAGTTTAAAATGACAAGCATTTGAAAAAAAGAATATATGCTCTAAAATTACAGATCGAAATATTCTCCAATCTTAAACTTAAAACTTTACTTTAATTGATAATTTTATGCAAATATTTCTCATCACCAATGAGGAATCCACAGTATTTCATATTTTCAAACATGTACATAAGTGACGTAAGTATTATTAAAACAGTATTTTTCAAAAAAAAAAATGATAAAATATATAATCGGTGGAATGTGATACAAAAACAAGGTGTTTTTTTGTTTTAAATATATTGATAATTTACATGAATATATTATCTTTCCTCTCGGAATAGGCAGTTCAGCCTCACATGGCTGTATGAGCAGGATTTATTATAAAATATAATTCGCAGAAATAAAAATTAAATATGTAAAATATTCATTACAGTCCCCGAGATACCCGTAGAAATAGATAAAGTAGATATAAAATTGCATAATAATTATACTGCTGTCGTGAATAAATAGAGAACTAATAGAAAAAGATATAATGTGAGCAATGAATTAAATACTTCCATATTGCTTCCTAAGATTGTACATCAAAATAAGCACAGCAAATGTTTCATTGCTCAGAAAATATGTATCATTTCTGTTATGAATAATTTGAAATAAGATGGGTGTATAGTATGACTTGTCCGGTTCTTTAGCTGAGTAGTCAACACTGTTGGGTGTTAGTTTGATAAGGTTACCGTGTCTCAGGTTCGATCCTATAGTAGACACTTTCCGTAAAACACATTAATTTGTTGTATAGTGTATACCTACTGGAAAATAGTAAATTATTTTTTGACTTTTTGGTAGTGACAACATTTTGATGTTAAGCCATGCCATCCTGGTATGAAATGCATTGAATAGACTGCTGTAATAATGTTTATAGTAAATGATATTATTTTAGTAATCATTAGACTGATTATAAAGTATTACAATTAAATATGATTAAATAATTAATATCCCAGTACATATTCTTATTTTTAATTAAGTGCATACAAGGCTTGATGTTCTTCCAATAATTTCTTTGCTAATGAAATAAACACAATGATTACAGTTAAGGGTTATGTATATTTGCATCTAGTCACGTAGACGTATCGAGGCAGTTATTTTGTAACAATAGTAAATGAAACACTGCTATATATTTTTTAATATTTTTTTAATCAATCTAGTTATAAAAAAATGTAATCTAATTCGATTTAGAAAATACTTACATAAATAAATCTTCTTAAACGTCTATAATAATTTTTTCACTTTGTACAACATCTTTTCTTTTGTCATTGACAGGAACAAATACTGAATGCAGAGGAAACACAAATCATCGTCGATTCTGTATTACTTACTAAATTAAATATTTTTGAAATCAGACATTGTCGGTGTTTAGTAAAAAAAGATTTTTTACAGGGGCCACATTTTAAACTTTCACATTTTTTGGTTAAATCATCTTTTTAATAGAAAAAATGCCAATGAATTTTTGTCGTAGAATACATTGTATCTACTTTCATTGTAAATTTTATTGGCAATTTGAAATCTTTTTATATTATAATATTCAGTTTATATTTTGTGACACAATATTTTCTACAATTGCCTATATCCCATAGTCATAAATCGTCAATGATATAAAAAAAAAAAACAGCCCAAATCCAAATTGACTGGAATATATTGGGACTGTCCAATAATAAATATGTAATACAGAACAAACAATGAAATAAATACTGTACAGTTTGAGTTTGAAAGAAATTCATGCAATTAATTAATATTTTTTGTAATGAATCAATGTAAATCAATGTAAATCAATATCAGATAGCCCTTCTGGAATAAAATTTGCCATGCCTTTTTTATCGGGAGGTTTTTGGAATTACATAATGGATATTCAGTCAACAGCATTCAGATTTTTTTTTTTGTGCAATTGGCTGGCAGATCTGTTTCATATGTTATCAGTAAGTTTTGGTTTGATAACGTGCTTTCACGCATTTGTTTCAACACTCCAGAGACCTCCGCATCTATAATAAAAGAAAGAAAACAATAATGAAACCAGTATGGTAATTCTCAGTAATAAATATTTTTTATCCAGTAGTATCCCTACATCTTACAATCACCAGTGTGATTCAGATTCTGTATAAGTAAGTGAGGTGTTGTAAAGAGAATAGGAAAACGGCAGTAAAGCTTAAATGCTATTGTTTTCGGTAAGTTCCAAATTGTGTTTGAGTTTGTTTTAGATTGATTTTTTTTCGAGATGCTGAGTATAGATTTTTTTGTTTGTGAGATTTCGGCAAACTGTTAAGCCAAAAGCAAATGTAATACAGAAAAAAAACTAATAAAACAAACCTGCAAGCTGGAAGCCATCTCTGGTCCCAGGCTCTAATCGCAGCAGTTCTTTGGAGACTCTGGCGGGCAGCCGCAGCACCACACCGTCCGCATCTCTTCACTGTCAGAGGATGTGAACCGAGATGAAGATGTCTGTAATGGCAAAAAATATGCTTAAGTAATTCATGGTTTACAATTTATGTATGACTTCAAATATTTTTAAGTAGAAGACTACTGCTTGACTGTAGTCGAAAAGAAGTGAAAAATAAATTTAGTATCTACCTAATGGAGTCCATGCAGGAATCAGATGTGATGCTTCCCTCAAGTGGAGGAATATCAGGAATGTATTTCATCATTTCCGGTTCGATGCCATATTCGAACTGTAAAAAAATAATGGTTAATTTAGATGTCAAGAAATGACATTACATGACATTGCATGGTATGGTTAATTATGATTTCATTCTTCATTTCATAAATGAATTATAAATAAATTTTATAAACTTAACGAAAATAAAAGAAAATAATAAATACCTGAAGCGGTAATGTCTGATGATAGAGAATTGGCGAAACTATGCAAGTCCTCGGTAATGATTCATTTATCTGGGGTATCAATACTTGCGATGGTAACATGCTGCATTCATCTGTTTGAAAAATAATAGCCAATTACTAATGTGTATCAAGTCTTTAGCAGTGTTCAGCATCATTGGCTTCAGTTACGGTGTTCACAGGTTCAAATCCCAGTACGCGATCGTTTCATAAATTGATAAATGGATTTGTTTTTTGTGTCATGTATCCGTTTCCGCTTATCTGTCTGATCTTAAAAATGGGGCTTAGCGGAGTGAGTAGCTAACTTCTAGTTTCATCACGTGTCTTTTTAAAAAAATGGTTTCATTTCGTTTACATATATAAATCGGTCAATAATTTCTCTCTACTTTTCAGGAGAGCCCAAAAACAGGTTTCACAAGTAATCAATGTTACCTATTTTTTAACAGATACAATTTTTTTATTCATTATCTTTTAAATTAATGCTTCGGCTTTCTGATTTATTTGTTAAATATAAAATAAATCAACAAATTTTTAGTACCTATTCCACATTAAATTTATTAAGATCAAGACGGGTTTTGTTCATTCATTGCCAGCATTATAAACTGATGCTGTAATGTGGAATAAGTACTAATAATGTGTTATTATTTTTATTATACATAACGCCATTCCTTCAAGTATTCACAGTGAACACCTTATAAAATAGTAATTTATTCTTATGTGTTGTTTTAAGGTTTAGAAGAAAGTGTTTTATGATTTGAATACGTATTGAAATATTTTTGTATCTACTTCTCTTCTCGATGTGTCCCTTTGACACATAACATATTATGTTGTACCTAGTGGCATTCATAACTCAAAACTGGCAAAAATTGAGATACATTTCTTTTATTCTAAGAGGCCAATATACACTCTTTTTTGAGCAATATTTTTCTAATATAAATTTCAAATCACCTAATAGCGCATCATCCGGCTCGGTATTATTATGGGCCAGCCTCGTGATTAGTTTGTACAGCAGACTTAAGACATCGACACTCTCTGCAGATTTGGTGAAGACTGGAAGACAGTGAGGTCTCAGGAGTCCCCACACTCGAACCACCACCAGGAGTTCTCGAAGGGTGCTAAGCGCTGAGGCGTCTTTGAACAAGACATACTGAAAGCAAAAGTAAAGATAAATTTGATTTTGTTACGATTTCTTGGCGTATTGTATTTTAAAGATTAAAAAAATATTTGGCATTACAGCTGTGTGCCAAATATTTTTAATTGTGAATGTCATACGAGATTAACTCGATGATAAATAGTGAAACAGTCGTGAACAACACAATGATAAATTACATTCAGCCCAGCACAAGATCTCTTTTCCAATTGAAAAAATCTGACCTTGCCGGGGATTGAACCCAAGCCCACCTGATCGCTAGGACAAAGCTCTTGCCATTAGACTACCTTAACTTAACTATTTCACAGCCCAAATTGAAACACCAGGAATACAGCCTAGTGCACAAGATTTCAACATAGTTATAAAAATAGAATACCGTTAAAAAAATGTTACTCAAGCACTTCAAGCCGGTCAAAATACACTCGATCCTCTTTTTGCATATTAATGGTTGGTTATCATATAACAGTACAATTTACAAGTAATATTAATTAAAATAAAATGGCACAGCATTCGGCTCACCCCTTGATTGGCCTTGTTGGCCGTGGAAGGCAATCTGGCCATGGCGGCCAGGGCTACCTCGACGGCCCACTGAATGAGTTGCTGGGCCGACTGCAGGGCGGAAGGTTCAACTGCGAATTCCTTTGCTTCGAGGTGCATCAGGGCTTTGTCGATGTCTGCGACTGGTGTGGGTTGCTCCGATATCACAGCTGCAGATCACAAGGAAAGTTAGAAACCGTCAGTGTTGTATAAAAAAAGGTGAATAGACTAAAATCCTATTTATTTTTTTCTCTTTGCTTTGTTGATTACATATCTTTGGATGATTTTAAGTGAACTATCAATTTAATAAAAATAATAACACATTTTTTAGTACTTTTTCCACATCTGATTTATTTCATCAGGACCGGTTTCGCTCATGGCGAGCATTATCAACTGATCAGTTGATAATTCTCGCCATGAGCGAAACCGGTCCTGATGAAATAAATCAGATGTGGAAAAAGTACTAAAAAATGTGTTATTATTTTTATTATAATGCCTTTCCACCAAGTATTGACAGTGAACACCTTAAAGGTTATCAATTTAATAACAAATCCAAGAATGAATTGACAAATTATTATTTTTAAATCTTATTGCAATTATCTTAAATTACACACATTTACACTGAGTTGACATGAATGGATTTATAATATAGTTTTATGAATTATTCCATAATATACCAGTAACTTACCAGCTAGGCTTTCGGCGGGTCCTTTATCATGAGACGTAAGATCTGAGGGTCTGAGGAGACTTTTGAAAGCGGTAGCGATGGAATGAAGCATAAGGAGTGAGGTAAGATCGGATGCTCTTGTCTGTCCTGACGCAATCATTCTGTGGATATATAACGGAAAATTAAGGTTTATTAACAGTATTTGGACTGATATATGTATCATGTACATTTACCATAAGCAACATTTTTTGGCAACTGTTTTTGCTACAATCGTGGAGCATATGAACTAATAATGAAGCATCTCATCAAAAATTGTAAGAGAACTAATTGATTATAAAAGACAAAGAAGTTATAATCACTTTAAGGATGTGAACTGTAAGTTTCAAGTTAAAGCATTATATTTAGTAACAATCTAACACCGGTTTCACTCATTGCAAGTATTTTCACCAAATGTTCCTGAGTATTTACTAAAATTGTGGAATTAGTAAAAATGTTATTTATTTTAATTATCAACACTTTGTTTAGGGACCATTTTAATTACTTTAGTAATTAGTGTGTTATTTTGCATTCAATAGCCAATTAGAAAATGCATAAATTAGTGCACTCCATAAACATTAGGTTAAAACCGGGACTTTTTTAAATTAAACACAGTTTTAAATTAAAACACAGCTCTGATCGACCTAATGCTATTCAATTTAAAGATTATTTTCTTTTCATATTTATGGAGATACTCTCAAGATACTCTATTTAGGAGCTGGCAGATGATCATGATAAGATGATTCATCCTTGCACCAGACAAATTCATTATTTATATGCCATTGCAAATTAAAAACTAACCTAGATAAAGAGGCTCGGAGGCAGAGCCATTTGGTGTAGTGGAATTGCTGCCACGTTGGCTGCTGCCTCAGGAAGTTATCAGTCAATCTGAAAAGCAAAAATATCATTTTAAAAACCTAAATAAAACATACATAAAATGTGGATACCATTGGCCATAGTAGCTTAGAGATGAGCGCTGTGAAAGGAAGATTTGGGAGAGCGCATATATAAACTTATAAATCCAAATTATTAAATTGAAAAAAATATTTCAAATAAGATGATAAAGGGTCTAATCTAGACCAGTGCAAATACAGGAAAAACTTCAATCAAAACATATTTACGAAGCCGAAATCGATATCAATTCAAAACATCGGAATCTTTAAGCATTGACCATTCATATGTTTAAGTTAGCAGTGCGGTCTTAAAAACATCATATCTCTTGTTACTTTAGAAAATATTTTAGAACAGTTAGACTTGCTATTTATTTGTAGTTTTTGTACAGCAATTATACCCTTCACGTAGTATGATTAAAAACATTTGTGGAATAGTTTCAAGCTCTGTGAATAACTTTAAAAGGTTCAAAAACAGGACCCAAATAACACAATAATCACCTCTCATACACCGGCTCAATCGTGGACGGTTTCATGACCATCATGATGTCCAATGGATCATATCCTGTCACCATGGAGTACTCTAGTAACGTGATAGCGTGATGGATAGGTGAACCTTTAAAAATTGAACATGTTCATTATTAATCATTCCAAATGGAGAAACTCTTGATACCAAAAATTCCTTTTATCATATCCTAAATATAATAATGTATAATTGTATTAACAATAAAAATGATTGAAGTCTACACTGACTATTACTCATTTTTATGCGGATAAACACGAATTTATTTACACTTTGTTTACAGGGCTTATTAATTACTTTCGTAATTAGCATGTTGTTTCGTATTTGATGGCATTTTGTAAGCCTTGTGTTAACATTAAAATAATAAAACATTAATTAGCACTTATTCCACATAAAATTTATTGGATCAGGGCCGGTTTCGTTCATGGCGAACATTGTCAATTGATAAGAAATACAACAAAACAGTGATATTTATACAAAGTTTAAGTATTTATTTTTACTATAATCTATTTTTCTAACACTTTGCTTCAATTTATTTGCTTAATTATAACACCAATTTATGGTCACTTTGTTTTTGTACTTAAACTTAGTATAAATATCAGTTTCGTTGTATTTCTTTTCAATTGACAATGCTCGCCATGAGCGAAACCGGTCCTGATTCAATAAATTTTATGTGGAATAATTACTAAATAATGTTTTATAATTTTTATTATAATGCCATTCCACCAAGTATTGACAGTGAACACCTTAAAAATGAGCATTGTGTTAACAGTATCCAAATTTAAAACTGCATATTTACCAGTGTCAGTAGCAGGTTGAGGAAGTTTATACAGATAAAGATGAGAAGCACTATCGACGACCAGGAGAACTCCACCTAACCAAGACGCGTCGCAGCTAGATATTGAAGCACCCGTCTGCTGGAGGGTAGGTGGCTGACACTGAAAACAAACATTTATCAACCGATTATTACCATAATCAAAATACTGGTTGGTATTAATTATCATTTATTTATTTATTCATAAAAAATACAAATCATGGCATTACAGCTTACGCCAATAAGCCATGCATTTGAAAAATGTATTTACATATACATACATACTTGTGTACACATAATAAAAATTACATATTATAATTATAAGAACAGAGAGAAAAAATTTATAAAATCACATTAGAAATGTTAAAGATGTCAACCGAGTGAGTTCCGACAAAATCAAATTTTATTCTTAAAATATAGTATTCGTCTGAACTCACTCACGTCAATATGAAATATGTCGACATCCGAAGCAATGCCGTTTAAAATTATAAAATCATGTATGTGGTATGCCATTAATTTTGTTACCATTGCATTCCCAGGTCTGGGGCTGCCCGGCCCTCCGTGCAGTGGACTGTATTTAAGCTGCTTAGGCGGAGTGGCACCGCCCACTAACACCCCTTCTGACTGAGACCAAATTTGTGTTAGAGATGCCGAACACGCCTGCAAAAGCAACATTGAAAGCATTAATATAACATAGTTAACAAGAAGTAACAAGCTTCTAATAGCACTGAATTATAAGCAAGTGGCTTTCCCTTTATAATTTTTTACCATAAGATTTGTGACATGGGATTCCAGTATTCTGAATAGTTGCAAATATAGAGTCCTTCGTCAGTCCACTCTCTTTATTATCCTCTTACTTAACAAACAGGAGATATTGATTATTTTAAACAGATGTTGATTTTTAGTATGATAGATATGATAGGACATCCATATTTTAAATGTATTAAAAAATACAATATGATCATGTGACGAACAAAATAATATATGACCATTTTTTAAGACCTTAAGGCTGTGGAACTCACCTGCTTTAATGAATCTCTATAAAGACAGTGGACAGTGTTGTCATTTAGGGCTATGAAGATGTAAGGGACTGTGGGAGACATAGCGGATGAACTCGATATCTGAGACTTGCTGGAGGTCACCGATACCACCTGGGCTGCTGTCGAACGATAGCTGCATTGGTGTTGCCACAGCTGGAAAAAATAAAGCATTCTTACTCTAAATTATGGACTCATAGACAGAGCAACGTAAATATTTTTTCTCTTCTTTTCAGGAGAGCCAAAAAATCAGTAATCAATTTTACCTATTTTTTTAACAGAAATAATTTTTTTTTTTACTGTCGATAAAGACGATGGTAAAGACTTTTTGATTTATTTGTTAGATATAAAATAGTAATATATGTAACGTATGTATATAATGTGTTGTTATGGTTTAGTGGAGCTTTAAAAAGTGATTTTATTATGTATTGAAATACCCTCATATCTACTTCTAATATTGATATTTCTCTTAGACACATAATGCAACATATTATGTCGTATATATTGGCATTCATAACTCAAAACCAGCAAAAATTGAGATACGTTTCTTTTATTCTAAGGGGCGGATTGGTGCTCTGCAACTCATGCAATTTTACACATGGTGTGGCAGACCACAGTGAACGTTGAAAAATGAAACACTTCGGAACCAACCACAGTATTGAAGCATTCAGTTACTCCAGCTTGTTTAGCGAGCAACGAATGCACTGGCAGTGCTCTCTCCGCCAAACCCCAAAGCTCTACAGTTGAACCTCGAGGAGCCGGTCCGCTTGCAGCTACTACAAGAGAATCGGTGTCTTCACGAGACGCCCATCGAACTTGGACTATTTGGGAACCTGCAAGAGTAGAAATATATAAATAAATTGTTAAGGAACAGAGTGAAGTAAATGTATTTCAAAAAGTTATCGTTTTCGCTTACATGTGGTATCTTTGGAGGTGCATTCTCTCAGGAAGAAGCTGGGTAACGCTTGACTGGTCACAACAAGCGGCTTCTGCTCATCTTGAAGAGATGATGTACGTTTCACCGACACTCGATAGCACTGAATCGCGTGAGATACATTACCGGATGACACGGCAACAAGGAAGTGGCCATCTGTATAGAAAACAATAACACTGTAATTTTTTTCATATTAAGGGTAAGGAAAGTGTTGAAGTATCAGCGTTTCTCCTACCATTACAAGAATGCGAAAAGAAAAAGAGAAACACTGAAGTTTCCAGATTATGTTCAAAGTTAAGTGCAGTAGTAAAATTTTACATTCTAAAGATTACAATATGATCTAAAATAAACTCACTCTTTCCGTAGCATATATCGGCAGTGGTTATGTATCCTCTGGTAGACCCTAACGATTCTCCTGTGACAGCTAAAGGTCTCGGAGTAGGTCCAGTTGAATCTGATGGTAAGAGCACGGCTCCGAGCATAGCCGTAGCTGTTATCACCACTGCACCTTCGGCTGCTACACCTCTGTAACAAGATACATATCAATCTCCATTTGTTCAACAAAATTGTATGGGTTTTTGGAATCTCCGTTGTCAGGTTTTGTCTCTTGTCTGTCATCGTTCTGTGGACTGACTTCATTATGATTGAATGAAGTTTATGACTGCTTTCATAGACAGTGAGCAAAAGTCTGTGCAGGACTCTTATTTCGCAGAGAAAAAAAATTCTATACTAGTCATTTTGAATTCATTATATATCTAATAACTCACTGTAAAATGGTTTGTTGTGCAAAATTTGGTTTATTTTAAAGTAACAATTCATTAGTGGAACAGCTTTTCATGCCAGTTTAATTGGGACCAAAGCAATCGGATATTCCTCAGCTTAATAGTGACAAGAAGCTCACCCGAACTGTTTGACGGATGGTGCAAATCGAAGATGCTGGAACTTTTCTGAACACGGCACCTGATCAGATTTTTTATCTGATGTAAGCGTGATCTTGCGGCCATTGTGGAAGAATGCTGCTTTTATGATGTGTTCACCTAAAAAAATAGGATAAGAAACTTTTTAATTACGTTTCGTAACAATATATTTAGACAATTTAATTAGACAATTTATATTAGACAATTTAACATGAAGATATGAAAGTTTTCCTTCGCACTTGCAATCTAGGGTAAGTCAATGCAAAATGCCAATTTATTCAAATAAATAAAATACATTATTTTGAATATAATGGCTTTACACCAAGAATTGACAGTGATTGATTTATTCAAGTAAATATCTGAGATCTAAGGCGGAAGTATTATTTCCTATTCAAGTTGATTTTGATTCCCTCAAATAGCTAAATTAGTTTCTCTTAGAATTAATATTAAATTATTTAAAATATCTGGTGTATAGGCAATAAGCTTGTAATACTAAATATATATTCAAAATAAATTAAAAATAATTCCATAGTTGGTAGTTTATAAAACCGTTGTCAAGAACTGGACTACTAGTACAGTAAGTTAATCGGACTCCTAATCAGT
Organism: Himalopsyche kuldschensis; assembly: GCA_028554975.1. Taxonomy (NCBI): domain Eukaryota; kingdom Metazoa; phylum Arthropoda; class Insecta; order Trichoptera; family Rhyacophilidae; genus Himalopsyche; species Himalopsyche kuldschensis. The sequence continues at coordinate 4,066,998 of JAHFWI010000045.1, forward strand.
AAAATAGTAGTGTCAGACAGAGCATTGCGTTACCTGGAAAGCTGGCTTTGTACATGCAAGTCCACTCGTTCAATAGATGATCCCGAGAGGAATAGAAGCAGATGTCTCCAGCGGTGTCGGCTACGAGGAGATACTTTCCCTGAACATCCCACTCCAAAGCTGATACCTGACGGGACAGTACTGCTACTGTATGACAACTCCACGGAGTATTGATATCGCATATGTACACATGGGAGCCCCACGTGCGTCCTGATGTGTCGTCTAAGGCTGTCAGAGAAGTGAACGCAGCAATGTTTCCAGTGGATATAGCGCAGAGAGTAGGACCACCATTAAGGCTATAATTTAATAAAATAAAATTCAGTAAAGTGTCAAGGCTTAGCGGTAAAAATTAGCCCAGCAGCATTTATTATATTGAAAAGTTTTTACTTAGGTCTGTATTTCAGCAGAAGAGTAAAAAAATGATACAATTGGTATACTACAAGTTATGTTTTCACTCACTTAACAATTTACATTAAGAAAAAATCCATTTATATCGAAACAATTGTTTAACAACCAAATATTACCCATTAACCTAGAAATAAATATGTTGAATATGGTTTATATTTACCATTCTAAGCTGGGTGGAATACAAGTTAGAGGCTTGCGGTACATAGCATATATGAGATCCATTTTTAATTTGACTGGATCCACTGAAAATATATTATTTTTGGATACCTTATCAATGATACACCAATAACATAAGATACAAGTTATGACATTTCAGCCATTTTTTATTTACTAATATCAGACGTTATCGTGAAAAGTAACGATACCTAAATTAATACTCGGTACTTAATTCATAATACTCGAATTTATGTTTTTACTTTCCCGATTGCTATCGGTACCCTATCAAATACATTCTGGTTAAACACACTTATTTCACTGTCAATAAAGGGAGGTTGAGTTCTTCAAATTATGGGTTATGGACAATATCAATGTTAGCCAATATCATTATTGCAACAAATAATAGAAAATTTTATTTTTAAATGAACTTCCACAAAGTAAGCACCTAATCTATCAAACTCACACTAGCTCGATTCAACTGTTTTGACTCCACTCTATAAGACATAAATCCCGTGAGATGAAATCAACCTGTAATATTTAAATTGAACGAAATAAAACTTGCCAACATTTAAAACGCTAATATTCTGGTATTGAGAAGTGATCTCAATTTTTTTTAAATGTGAAATACCCAACCCTAAAAATTGGGTAGTGGTGGCAGCTATATTGAAGCATGTTCAAACACTCAGCTCATCATATTTAATGTTTGATTAATTTGTATTTCTTGTTGGAAAGGCATTATTTAAAAGAAACAAAACACATTTCCCAGTTAGTAGCTATGACTTCCATATATATACTTAAATACTCATTCTGAAAAGGTCAGGACCGGTTTCATTGAGAGCATTATCAATTGATAACGCTCACGATGAACAAAACCGGTACCTATGATATTTATCAGAATATATGTCGTGGAAATGGTATTTTAAATTATTAAATCACTTATTAATTTCAACAAAGCTTAATTTGTTTAACACGAATAAGAATCTATTGAATCGACTACAATATTTATATTGCAAAGAAAAAATAGTTTAAAAATAATATTTTATAGAACCTGGAATTATTGCTATATTAATTTTTACACATTATTACACATTTTTTTTGTGTTTGACTGCTGAAATGAGTTAAAATTTAATCGAATTAATAAACTAAATAAATACAAAAATCCAATCGAAGTTTTGGCTTATCAATATTCTTTCTATAAATGAATCAAACTGAAATTTTATTAAATGCATTTCAAATAAAGCTTTTTATGATTCCTTATTTGAATGTTCATTATTTTTATAATAATAATATTATGAATTTAGAATAATAATTTATGAATTTATGCGACAGCCATAAAAAGTATAGTGACTAGCTTCATTACAATATATTCGCTGTGTGTCGGAACACGCGACTTAATGCAACATGTGACTATCTTCATTGCCGTGTCTTATTTGAGTTGTTTCGCAACAGTATAGTCCAGTCTAGAGATCGAATATGGCGGTACGTAAAGTAAATTGGCGAGACAGCCTGTGACAGAAGTGCGATTAGTGAATGAAATATACTAAATAATTTGTGAAAATGAAATAAAACTGTATTATTAGTGCGTGACAAGTGTATGCCACAATGTTACGGACCGGCATGTGTGGATTTGGACCGAGATTACGGATACTTCTGCAGCTCTACTTTGCGTTGTTTACATATGTCCAAGGTAAACTTCCCACAGCAAATGTTTCGATATTTAGCGATTTTATGTATCACTCAGGCGTATTGTATGTCAATATTTACACAGCGATATGAAGGGACAAAGAAACCGCGTTCGTGAGGAGTTTTTTTCGACGATAAAACAATATTTACGGAGTACAGTGTATTTTTGTTGTCAAGTAATTTTTGCTTACTTACATCTTACATCGATGTATATTTGACGCTCGCATGTACTATATGTTGTAATAAAAGGGTCCACTTCATCAAAGCTGTGTTCCCATGCTTCGTCTTACGCGTTGTACGTCTGGCTTATGAAATTATCGTTTAATTTTATTGAGATTCTTATCGTAAATGAACTGTGTATAATGTTTGACAGAAGACATTCTCACGGTACTTAAGTATATGTTTTTGTGCAATATCAGGATTGAATTCTTCTTAAAATTTTATTAGTATTAAATTTTGATTTCGTCCTCTGTTATTGTTATTAGAATTAATTGCATTATTATCTTATCTTTTATCTCGCTCGATTAAATTTATAATTATTAAGTACCTATGCGCCGTTTGAAGTTATTATTGGATTCTCAATTTTGTACAAGACTTTATATTTATATTATATCCAGTTAAAAAAATACTGCATACAAAACATACTTATTGGATGTCAAATAGTAACAAAAAAATATAAGTGTAAATCTTATTCAGTATCAAAAGTATACGTCTCTAATCTAAACCCTATTTAGACATTTGTTCAAAATTCAACATTAATGCCTAAAAAAAAAATCGAATTGTGGGTCTAGCTCACTAAACATGACGGTAATAAACCAATGGTACATGTGCCGATATTATCTATCCTACGATACAAGCAATGATTAGCTATTAAATATCAATGACCCGTTGAAAATTATTTAAGAAAATATTAATTCTAAATTCAAAATTACTTATTCAACAACATAAAGATTGAGAAACATCGTTTTTTATGACAAAGCGTTCGAATGAGAACTTTTTTACTTTCTATTTTTAACCGAATTATAAATTTGTATCCAAATGCATGGGTGTTTGGGATGCTTTCCATAACCTTTCATCCGCTGTCTTCTGAAAATGAAGTAGATTATGCGATATACTAACTACTGGAATGTCGTAATCTCACTCGAGTACAAACCGCTCTCGTTAAATTAAATAAATCCTCTTGAAATGTTTTATTGAAAGCAGACATGTTTTAAAAAAGTGAAACTCATCGCCAATTCATTCGCATGAAATCTATATTATAACTTTTCGACTTCAACAGTATTCTACTAAATAAATACAAAGAGTTAAATTCAAAAGTAGTCAAAGCGAAGCGATTAGCTTATTGTGTGTCTCATTCTTATATCCGTATCATTTCTGCAAACATATTCAGCGACTGAAAAACAATCAGTTTTTTGTTAAAACAATTTATTTTGAAATACTAATAATATTATTTACACCCTCCTCTTCCTCTTTTTTCATGGGGGATACTTTCCAAAGACTACCGTGCAAAAAAAAAACGCGTAAATAATGACATGGTGCCGATACAAAAATATTGGATAGCTTCTATTACTTTAAATCGATTGTGTTTATTATTTACTAGTATTGCTACCCGGCGTCGCTCGGACTAAGCGACCAATAATTATTTAATGTTATATCATTCGACATAATTATATCATAAAATCCAACATCCAAAATAGAGTTAAAATAAAATCACAAACTTTATTTAATTTGATGACAGCCCCATTCTCGCCCATTAAAATGTCCAAATTCAAGGAAAAAATCTAATTTGCTGTCAAAGAAATGTCAAATAATACCTTCACGTAAATAATAAACATTATTATATTAATAAAAGCCGGGAAAAGTTGAGTAGAAGACTAATTTATTACATTTTGACTAAATGTCTTCGCCGATAAAAATTCAAACATATTTTCTTTCATATTCGTTTTTATGGCAACTTAATGACCAACAATGCAAAAGGGAATTACAGACCCACAGACATACGCCGTTTCGGTTTTATATATAAATATTTTTATAAGTTATACAAGCAGTAAATTTACATAGTTATCAATTCTAATGTCAATTGTCGCTGCTTGATAATAAGAGCTGCTACTTTACTGCTATTTTTAAGCATATAGCTTTTTTGAGTAAAAATCAGTGTAAAAAAATAATCATTCCTTTTTTAAAAACCATGCAAAAGGTGGAACGTGTCTATATTCTATATCCATACTCCACATGAGAACCAAACACGGTTGAGAACATCGGTAAATCTATATCGACATAAAAAATTAGTACTTTCATTATCCATACAAACAAAAAAATCTTTTTTGGGTTATTCACGTTCAATCTGCAATCGTGTCATGTCTATGCCAGTTAGCAGATACATATAATATTCAATCTTATCTGAATGAAACTCAAATTTCACAAAAATGTCACTCGGCGATGTTTCTAGTATGTACATACATATATTATTTTCGTCATTCCAAGAAAAATACTAATTTGTTTATTCAACATTATATAAGTATTAAAATAAACAATATCCAAACGACAAACGGCGAGACGGATGAATCATTTACAATTTTGTAAAATATGCATAAATTTATTGCGCAATGATAATTTATACCGGAGGTGTGCAAACTTTTTGGTCTGGAACTCCTGATAATAACTATTCGTTGTTATACTGCTGTTGCAAGGAAGAAAGCAGTAACTCGCATTTTTTTTTGAAATTGAGTAATGTTTGCCATTTGCTAAATATTTTTGAAAAATATATAAATATAGTGCTCAATTTTATAGCAGTACCGGTAAATTATGGATATATGGTCACGGGACAGAATCCCAATTCTCTCGAGCTAAACTCAAAAAAATTATACATACTGGCTTATAATTTTACGTTTTGACTTTAATCTTTGAGTTCTTGTGGATTATTATAAAATGTGGAATCAAAATGATTAAATATGAAGACTCTTCATATTTAATCATTTTTCATTGAAGAATATTAATGATTATTGTATGAGTTCTGAAAGAAGAATTTGTTTTTAAATATTAGCCTATAGTAAAACTATTTTTTTTATTTTAAACAAATAATAAACTTACGTGACTGCCCCCTGTCTGTATAATATTATTATTTGTGTAGTTTGTGGTTGCATTTTTGCTCCTGTAAATTAAAACAAATGGTTTCATACTTATTGCGAAGTATTCTTTAGGATCTTCTATTATAATAAATTAAAAAATTAAAGACGAAACATTTCAAAAAAAATCGTAAGCCTTACGTTCATTTTATTTAATGTGCTTATTTTTCATAAATCTTTAGAAAAATTCTGTCCCGTGACCATCCATAATTTACCGCAGTACCATAACATTTACAACTAAAAATCCATTGTGAAATAAAAGACATTGCTAAAAGTATAAGAATTTATTATCAAAAAAGCAGCAACTCTAGTTTTCTGAGTGTCAATACAACTACTTACTGCTTTGTTACAAAGAAATTAGCTTTTTACACATTCTAAATACTAAAACTTCAAGAAACACATTTTTTTCAAAATATTGCCGTAGTCAATTCTAGCTTTCTTGCTTGGAACGGCATGTAGTATTGGATTTCTATTCTTTTGTTTTTATTTTATTTGACACGTATCCATTATGAACGTTCCATTACTATCAACGTGTCAACACAATGTGTCATTTTTTAACTTCTATAACTTTTATGTCGAGTCCTACTCGACATTTTAAAACTATTTTTTAATATTTTTAAATTATCCTTATTTCAAAAACCTTATTTATTGGATTGTATGCCTTAGTTAATGCTTGTAACATGTCATAATGTGGTATATGTTGCGGTATTTCGTTTAACCATGCTAATAAATACGTAAACTCTGTGATCTAAATCAATTTCGCTGGAAAAGAGTCGCTGGAAGGAAAAAATAAAATATTGAGGAGTGCAAAGGGTTAAGTTAAAAATAGCCGAGGTTGGGTCATTTTGTTCAGTCATTGAAAGACCCGTAAATGTCCATTTCTGTTAATAGTTGAACAAGGGTAGTAGTAACACGGCTTGATCAAGTGTATTACTTTGCGGGAAACAAAACCCGTTTCACCACATTTTGTAAAAACGTATATTTTAGCATGATATGATTGCAAATCATTAGTTATGCTCAATTTTATGCAATTCTCAAAAGTTTATGTAAATGTTTAAAACCGAATGGTCAAAATGTCATAGGCTACACATCCAAGTAACGGACAGTTTCACAAATTGATTAATCAATCAATCGAAGTTGCTGAGATTGGAATCCTTATTCAAATTTGGAAGCGAATTGCTTTTGAATAACGGCACGCTATTTCAACAAAGATTTTTTTCAAAAGAATTATTAGAATATGTATTCGAATAAGGATAAATATTTAATCGCATATAAATATATACGTAACTCGAAAATGCTACACATGTATGGCTTGAAAGAGATTATCATTTGGTATTGAGAAAATATGACATAGCTGTCAATCCATCACCCCTTTGTTAATTTCAAATAATATTCCAATTGATGGCGCGTCGATCGAAAAGGAATAGAACATATTTTTAAATAACACAAATAATGTACGCGAAAGATTGAGATCGTTATGTGTGATATTGTTTGATATCAGGCGTTTGAAAGCAAAAACCGATATATCCACATCGCAATCATGTTTAATGCTGAACTAATCAATTTTATTTTATGTCCAGTAATGAAAATCTACAAATGTATTTTGTTAGCCATTCACCGCTCATTGCTATAAATTAGAGCGAAATAAAACATATCGGTTTCTGCGCGCGACTTCCGTGATATATACCGAATAGCTTACATATTTTTACTGGGTGCATTTAATCGGGTTTTGCATGTTTTAAATCATTAATAATGTGAAATGTTGGCATTTTTGTAGATTTTGACAAAACGTGAACTCATTGTTTTATTTTCTTAGTATTTCGAATGTTATATTGATTACAGCAGTTTATTTTTTTACACTAATCCATAAGGTATTTGATAATCGATAATGCAGCTTTGGGAATCTAATAAAGTCAAATTATAATCGTTTGAATTTTTACTAGTCCATGAGTTTTGTCTGTCGGCATCTTCAGGCATTTCAAATTGCACGAATGTACGAACGGACACGTAGTAAATAGTTCATAACACTAATAAATGTATAGGTATAAAAGCTAGTCACTTAAAGCAATTGCTATCATCGAAATATGGATGAATAAGTAATTGTATGAAATGCCTACAAATGTAATACATAGGTGGGGTATATCCAACGAATATTACATTATTATTTTTACCGGCATATTGTATTGTTAGCATTGGCTTATTTATATTGTTTATGATAATTAATTATTTAAAGATTAAAATAAAAATATAAAAAAAACAAATATTTGGCATTACAGCAAATGCCAATGCGCCAAATATTTTTAATTATGAAATTCATACGAGATAAACTCGACGATAATTTTTTATGAATCGGTCAAGAACAACTCAACGAAAAATGACATACACCCATGTCCAGTGACGGCTGGTGACGGGGTGCTGGGGGGTGCAAAAGGAAGATTCAACTATTTTTCCGTACTACGGAAGTGAAACAGTTGGTATTGCGAATATCTGAATTGAAAGTCCATGCTATAGAAGTGTTTTAAAATCCAATGAATAGGAAAGAACACTTGCAAAAATGGTTGAATCTTCCTTTGCACCCCCCAACACCCCGTCACCAGCCGTCACTGCCCATGTCCAAGATCCTCTTTTCAATTGGAAAAATCAGACCTTGCTGGGACTCGAATCCGGGTCAACCTGATCGCCAAGCTCTTGCCAATAGACCACAGGGACCGACATTATTACACTGACCGAAATTATATTTATTTAATTAAAAGGACATAGCAAGGCAGGCTGCGCGACAAAACCATCCAGCACCTTCAGTCAAAATCCTAAATTAATTGACACAATATGTAAAGACTAGGGAATCTGTTTTTAGTCTTGACGCGTGACCAAATTGATCGTTTCGCGTTGTCAAAATACAAAGGATTTTTTTGTTGTTGTAAAGGTGCCGCATCGCGCACTCGTGTATTCTTCTTCCTTTGACGTCAGCTGCGCGATTTAAAATAAAGATAATTGTGTGCTTTGCGCGGTGCAACACGACACGTGGATATTATTAGTGGGAATGATGAAGTGCAGCCAAGGAAGACAGTAGGTGCCGGTCCCGTTCTTCTATTTAAAGATTTAGCGGTTGACGGAGTCTTAATAGGGGGCCCCCTAGCGACGCGCGGCCCGCTCCGTGTCTAAATAAACGCACATTTTATCGTACCAGAGATGATTTAATGATATGTCGCCGGAGAATTTGTTTTTATAATTGATCGCTTATTATGAATGTTTTGAAATACTCTTAAATGAATAACATCGTCGGTTTGAATGTAAAACTAGCTATGTTATATTCGACTCAAAATTTAATTTATACGATTTTTTGACAAGAAGAACAAAATACCAAATGGACGGTGTGAAATCATCACTTAATGTGTTCACTGCCAATAGTGCCAATACTTGTTGAAAAAGCATTATATAAGCTCATTTTTCTCACGAGCCCGCTCCCATCTTGGAGCATATGGACTCCTCGCGGAGTTTATATGAGATAACTGCTCGTTACTCAGTCGTTCAACCTGTCTTTATCGATGAGAGTAGGTTGTAGTAGTAGATTGAAAGGATACGAGGACTAGGACAGGACTAGTGGTTAGCTTATCGTTATCGCTCTCGCCACGCGCCGCTTTTTGGATTCGAAATGTGGAAAGGGATTTTTAACAACACAAACACCCTTTGCCTTTGAACAGAATCGATTTATCGACTGAAAAAATCTGCTTGCACCCGGGCGGTCCGTCACGGAAGCCATCCACGTGACTACTGGACCGGCCAAGTTATTAATCCTAACCTATCATTATACTTATATTCTTAAATTGCTCGAAGATAGACGTTGAGCGTATGAAGAAAGAATGAATGTTTCGTGAAACAACTTCTGTTGAAATACTCCAATATGAAACTGTAGAACCCGCTTGTTATTTGTGCAGTTTTATGATTGAGGGATTTACTCAACCCCTAGTCTAGTCATATTAAATTAACCTCCTTGAAGAGAAAGTTTAACCGAATGTAGCTCCGGTTGAGATGCTATATTATTAAAATACCACACACTCCACTTTTGCAAGATAAGGGTAGTAAAAAAAACCTGCTTTGTGAGTTTTACGCTTCTACCTCTGTCCACGTGACTTCTACTATACATTAACAATATAGTTACATGTATAATAAATACATAGCATTGCAGCTACATGTATAATGTATAGATATTCTCGGATAAAATTGCCACTTTTGTGTCAGTGCCTTCTGTAATTTATATCATCGCTTGCTATCTCGAGATGTTTGCTTTTCTTTCAAATCGCTTTCGACGCCGCTGCAGAAGCTCGGTGCTAGGGATATCATCACCGGTTTTATCGAAATCGGGATCCCGTTTTTTAAAACGCATCATGTCGGTATTTCGGCATTGAAATTAAACAAATTCTACTAAATGCACGAATAATTTATTAATAGGCCGCCAGACGGTCACTTCCTGTGCTTTTTTTTTACCATGTCCGTTTGTCATTGAGCTAATCTTGACATGTTTTTTTTCTACGAGAACTGCTTGTTTACTCAGTTACTCGACCACTATTGTTCGAAGAGATTAGGGAATGAAAGGATACGATGACTAGGACAAAACTAGTGGTTAGCTTATCGCTCTCGCTACGAGGCGCTTATTGGTATCGATTCCATGCTTTCGTTTAGGATCGATAAATCGACTGAAAAAATCTGGTCGTACTGAGACTCGTACCCGTGATTTCCGTCACGGAAGCTAACGACGTTGACCCCTGCACCACAGACCCGGCTCTGAAAACTAAATAATAAAAGAAAATTTTGATTGAACTTGCATTTGATTGGTAGAACTCCATTATGACGCGGTGAAAAAATAACACTGTTTTTTAGTTTTACAAAAATTATGTAATACATAATTGATAGCTATTTCGGCTGACGCCCTTCTCAAAACTAAGTTTTAACAAACATAAACTCGTCTATATATTATATACTGGCGTAGGAGAGGTACAAAATAACAAATCTTCTCGACTATTACATATTATGTATGTATGCTGTATGGGATAAATATAATTAGAATTTTAATGTCTGCTTAAACATAGTTCTGACAAGGCGTAAACCAAAATAGCTATCAACTATTTTTATATAACCTTAGTGCATTGCTATTTTTTCACCGTAATAAAATAATATTAAATTTTACTCGAAAGAACTTGTATGGAGATACATTCAATTTATCTGTCGCTGTTCCTCGCTGAAGTATCACTTATCATCGCAACCATTGCGTTGCAAATCGGCCGTTATTCTCGCTTTCGTAAGATTCTGCATTACCGGGTATTTAAAATGAAATACCGGTATTGATATTGTCGTCCCTTATTATATATAATCCCTACAGGGGCGCCGGGACGCTCATCTCTCGCCACGCCATTACGTACTTCAGAGATGGGAAATATTTCACTTCATAAATTGGACACGTGTTTTAATTATATCCACAGAGACAATATATTACTAAATGTTCGTATTTTGATTTAACCAGTCGTGTGGCCATATGACTAACGCTCTGAAAATTTCAATACAATGACCAGCCGTTATTCGTTTATGATTGGCTGTTGTTAATCTTTTTCCTGGTCGATTATAAAAAAAAAATAAATAAAATAAACCGAATTTAGTTTACGTACATCGCAACAGAATAATTTAAAATTCATATAACTGTGATTAAGTTAATTCATATTACAAAATCCGAACAATCCCGACGGAGCACCTTGTATTATATAAAATTTAATTATATAAAAGTGGTTTTATGTAAATACCAAGAATGCCCGGTCCGTGGTGCAGTGGTGAAGGTCGTTGGCTAACGTGTTGGACGGCGCGGGTTCGATTCCCGGTGCGAGCAGATTTTACAGATCTGCTTAGAGGCAATGGGTGTTCGTGTTGTAAAAAATCCATTCGCACCTTTCCGGTCCCAAAGAGCGACGCATAGTGATAGCGTTTAGCTAACCATTAGTCCTGTCCGAGTCATTGCATCCTTTCCATCCCTACTCTCTTCGAAAAAGAGAGGTTGAGATTTCTCGTAGAAAAAAAAACACTTTCAGATAAACTCAGTGAGGAGTCCATATACGCCAAGTTGTGAGCGGACATGGTTAAAAAAACGTAAATGACAGATTTCACGCCGTGTTATGGAGAGCGAGTGAAAACAAACTTCCGTATCTTGATTGCTATATTCCAAGCAAACATCTGGAACACAAATAACGTTGTTACGCTGTGGAAAATGCTCCGGAATTGTTTGTCGAACTTTGAGTGGCTCCATCGGAAAATTGTCGCCATATTCATGTGTTCTTGTGGCTGGAGCTTTGCCGAGCCTTGGTTCAAGCCTCGACAAGGTGATGTAATTCTTTTTACATCAGCTGTTACGCCATTTAAAAAATTCTGTCGATGGCGTAATAAATAGTTCGAGAGGAGATATAATGTAACATAGCGATATGCAATGGTGAAAATTTGCTTCCCTGGCTACGATTTCCGTACCACTGTGTTGAGCAGTCTAGACGAGGTGTCTGCCAACCGTCTGGAATGGTCGCACGCACACACACTCACGCAGCTGAACTATGCCCGCTTATAAATAGGCGGGGGGACCTGGCACGCGAAAGAAATACCTACGGCTTTTAATAATTATACGTCCGTTTTGATTAGGAATTGCATTTGGCTCATATTTTACACTCGAAGTTTGTACGGCGATTAAAATTGCTATGCAACTCTGAAGCAGAGTTGGCAGAAATTACAAATGCCGAGTTTTTACCATGTCCGCACCCAATCTCGAGCAGGGGTTCTCATCGAAAATTGCACTGTGGCCGCATCGTCAACATTAATGGTACTAAGGAAATTTCTGGTGGCCGCAGCAAATTTTTGTTTTGAGTTTGTTGTATGTGAGGTATGTCAAATGGACCTTAATTAACATGCTTGTCATGCACATTTACTTTTGGTATTAATTGCGTCTTTTATTATCAATTTTCTAAGAGTCTTTGTTGATTAATTAACTTGTAAAACCACATTCTTTTTCAATATCAATATTTACCACTGATCTAGAGCGTATGCACTCCTGATGGAGTGAATCTCTACAGATTATTTTTACGAAAACTGGGTGTGAATCAGTTTGCTCAGCCTATCTTATTCGAAGAGAGTTGGGATTGAAGAATGGGGCAAGACTATTGGTTTTCTAAGAAATTTAAAACAACATAGTCTGAGGCTGCCCGGAATGGGAATCGAACTCGCAAACTAAGGATAAAGAACCCAGTTTGTCCTATCAATTGCAATCGTAAAATTTAAGTGTTGCTATCTATTGCTTTATATCGAGAGTTAATATATGTTATTTCATCCATTTTATTGCAAGGTTAGTTTGATGCACTGAACAATTAAGTAAGATCAATGATCGAATAATATGTGAATTTGGATCGAAGGAATTGGTGTCGCGTGGTGCTAAAAATTCTCAATCCGACGCGGACGTTTTTTGCGAATGCGATGGTGGTTGAATGATGTTACTTTTAAGCACGTTTTTGAATCCCGAGTGGTACTAGTATATCTTTATAATGGATTTTTTTGCTGTCAAAAATGTAGTTAACGACAATAGTCGAATAGATTATACAATGTGCTGTTCTGTCTTTTTGCGATCACCGGTTGCCATGGACAACACGATCAACAAAGATTTACGTTTTCAGCCGAAATTGTAATTGGTCCTATATCAGTAAAGTAATAAAAATTCCCGTGTTTAATTATTATGGTAACAAATCTTTAGACAGTTCCGTCATCTCTAAAGATTGTAACGCCGCTTGTCTCATCCTTTATACAGGTGTTATATCACATATTTTTTATTATTGCCATAAAAGAAAAGACGAATATTTTGATAGCGCTGCGTAAATATTATTCGTATTCTGATTTATGGTCACTGAGTAAATATTATCATTCAACGGCCAGGCGACGAGCTTAGTATACTGACGTATTTATCTTTCAGTCGTTCTGTAATTTTAATGTTTATACAACATGGACGTGCCGCGACCCAGTGTTGTTATTCAAATAACTACTGCTAAAGAATTGACAGATTTAACACTTCTGGTCCACTGGTTCCAAACCTACTGTTACGGTTATAACTTCTAATTATACCATTCCATATGTTCCAAACATAGACTAATACTGTAATAAAAAAATACTCATTGACTTTTTAAAAATAGAATGTTTTAATTATGTATGGCTAGTAATTTTCTAACACACGTTGCCAGTTGTATTATCGGTGAATAATTCGAATGAAAATTAAATGTACGTATTCCGTCAATATTCCCGTCCCAATTGGGATTCGTATTCATAGAGTTTAAGGCCACGTTTTAAATCATTTATTTAGAAAGAACAGTCGAGTTACTGCGAAGTCCACGTAATATTTAAATTCGTCCTCAATATGCGCAACCTGAATCTTTTTCCATTTTCGTAGTATCTACTGATACAGGCTTATCCTTCAGTTTCAAACGTTGATCCCGTCTGGCATTTTTTCTAGATTTTGATAGAGGTCGCTCGAGGAATGATATTATTCATTTAAATTGGACGTATTTTTGCAAACTAGATCCAACACACAAATGTGTCATTGTCAGATAATTCAATATTTGAGAAAAGTTTTTTTTTTTTACTAGAAACTAAGATTCAAAGATAGTGTTGGAAACACATTTTGGAAATGTGTAAAAATCAGTATGAAGTATGAAGAGTATATTTTTTTCTACGGGTTGTTCAAGTCAATTTTGGATATTTTGTGAGTTAGCCACAGAAAAACGTCCAATTGTGTCGTATCCAAACTTACTCAATGTAATTTAGGATACGTACTCGACGATTTTTTTACATTTCCGCTCCCAACGTGGACATCTACATATGCTTTTGATTCAGTTGATTGAAAAGATGCAATGATAAGGACAGGACTAGTGCCTTCGAACAGGATCGATAAATCAACTGAACAATCTGCTCGTTCAGTGACTCAAACTCACGAGGTCTGTCGCGGAAATCAACGACGTTGACCACTGCACCAAATAAAAACCTATATATCAAATGCATCACATCATTTATATTATTATATTCAGAAGCTGTCCATTGACATTGAACGATAAGAACGTAATCCTTTTTTACTATCCTGTTAAATATTACCGTCTTGTTACTTATATTATATGGATCGTAAAATCGACCTCCGTAGCTAAGGACCAGCTTTTGATAACATAGCGGCTTATACGCTGAATAAAATATGACTTACTGTTTTATTGGCGTTCATCAAACGCCTTATCTCGCAACTGCAGCCCTCCCTAATGTTCTTGATATCGATTACTTCGGCATCCGTGTCGTGGGCTGTCGGCGCGCCCAGGTTCCCATTCTTCACCGGCGGGATTCGTAGCTTTTTCACAGCGGAGCTTACGGGCACCCCTCGAAAGCGGCGGTCCCCCGAATATTGGGGTTAGTCTGCCGCTTGGGGGAGAGATCTTGCAGTGAGGCTGGTGCTTATTTGCCCTGGGATAAAACAGTGCACTTGAAACGTTTTCGAATTTAATTGGTCTGGCAAATGATCTTTTTACATATTCTAATAATATTTGTTTTTTGTAAATCAGAAGTTAGCTGATGAGGTGTTCTCAATTTATTCATGTTTAGGTAAATTATGGATATATGGTCACGGGACAGAATTTTTGTAAAGATTTATGAAAAATAAGCACATTAAATGAAATGAATGTAAGGCTTACGATTTTTTTTGAAATGTTTCGTCTTTAATTTTTTAATTTATTATAATGGAAGATCCTAAAGAATACTTCCCAATAAGTATGAAATCGAGTTGTTTTAATTTACAGGAGCAAAAATGCAACCACAAACTACACAAATAATAATATTATACAGATAGAGACAGTCACATAAGTTTATTATTTGTTTAAAATAAAAAGAATAATTGTATTATAGGCTAATATTAAAAATTCTTCTTTCAGAACTCATACAATAATCATTAATATTCTTCAGATTTAATCATTTTGATTCCACATTTTATAATAATCCACAAGACTCAAAGAGTAAAGTCAAAACATAAAATTATAAGCCAGAATGTATAATTTTTTTGAGCTTAGCTCGAGAGGTTTGAGATTCTGTCTCGTGACCATGTATCCATAATTTACCCATGTCTATTTATTGAAACTTATTGTTTCGCACACAAAAAAACATGTTAGAAAAGATCATTATCTGCATAAATCCATGTCCGTTCGCAACGTGGAGCTTAAGGCCTCCTGAGGGAGGTATCTAAATATATTATTTGGAAATATTGCTTCTAATCAGTAAAAAAAAATATCATACATGTATCATGGAGATTGTACAGTTTTACTTATTTCCACGGGAACTGCCTGCAACTCAGTCGATCAATGTTTCTTCAGTTTGATGAGATTATGGATAGAAAGAATACGGTTAAGACAGGCTTAGTGGTTAGGTAATTTGATCTCGATTTTGTCCACTTATAGTATTGGATGAGCGGAAGGGAAGTTTTTACAATTACACAAACTGTCATGACTTAAACCAAATCGATAAATCGCTTGAAAAAATGGTTCTCGTCCTGGAACTCAAACCCGTCGCAAAAGCCGTCAACTTTTTCCACTGCACCACGGAAGCGACAAAAACCAAAGTATACCAAATCAAAAACTATGTCAATTTATTTATAATAACAAACAAAATTGGACGGAAACACTCATGTTCACGCGTGATATATCGGTATTAGATGGGAAAAAAATATCTTAGGCATCACCATTGGAAGGCTAGATTTACACTTTACGTGATAATTTTTTTGCACGAGATTGCTCAGTTAACCAGAAACGTCCAGTGTGATATTGTTCAGAAGGGCAGAAATCCCAAAAAAAATAATTTGTGGACAGTCATCATTGTCCGCGCCGTCTAAAAACTCGATAATTTTTTTTAACGCATCGTTCTCAAGGTACCGCACATTGCAAACTTTGAGAATCCCCTGCTCATGGTACCTTGGTTTCTTTTATCAATGTTTATTTTAATTTATTGTAAGTAACGATCAAAAAATATGTTGACAGGGTTGAATTCAATTTACTTGAGCGTAAAAAATGGGGTTGGAGAATGGAGAGTCAATATTAAAACACTGGGATTCATTTTTAATTCTTGGAACATTTCCGCAGTGTCTGTATTTTTTTTTTGTTGGAATATTGGTTGGTAAAGTTTATCCTTTTCGGCTTTTAAATTATTATTTTTTTATATGTTTTGAAGAAATATTTTACGACTCATCTTCTATCCAATCCTCTCGCTGTGAAATACGCAAGAAAATGTAAAAGAAAATTCAAATTTGTTTTGGCTACAGCTTTTCTCATAAACTAAATAAGGTTTTTTACGCTTTCAAAAGTAATCAAATAATTTCATAGCAAGGAAAATTTCCCCCGAAGAATATCAATATACGGTTAATTTTCCACATACCTAACTCATGTTCTGCCTTGTAAGTATTTTTTTATATGACACGTGTTTCGCTCTCTTGAGAATCATCTTTTAGACTAGCAGTAAAATATGAACACCGCGTTGCTATGGTTACTAAAATAATAATTGCTTTTGAAGTGTGCGATGTTAAAGTAAATAATTCCTCAGAATAAACGTGTGAATTTTGCAGTACCGTTTTATATAAAGCCCATATATATAGAATGTTTAAATATATATTTAAAATTCAAGTTCACGTTCAACAGTTTGAATGCTCGAAGAGAAATGCACTGCACCTGGTCATATATTTCTTTTGGCTTATCCGAGACCAAAATGAAAATTCCACCGTTCTTGAGAATGTTTAATTGAATGTTCCTGATATGATTTTGAGGAATCGTCAGCATGACTTATTTGTTCTTCCAATGAGTAGAACCAGCCTGTGAATGGGGATGCCATTAGGAAAATCTTATAAGATTTTAGACGAGTACTATTTTTGATGTATTGATTTTGTCGGAACTCACTCGGTTGAGTTCATTGCCAATTTCCAATGTAATTCTCTTTCTTTCTGTAAACCATATCTTTTTTTCACATTTCAAAAGCAATAAACTTATTATTAGTTATATAAAATAACTTTGATTATTCCACGTACTGTGTTACTAATTGTGACACGTGTTTAGCCTCTTTCAGAGGCATCTTTGGACTTACTTTCGCAAAGATTGCTTAAATAATGAAGCAAGATTGATTCTAAAATTTTAGAATGATAAAATTACAATATGGAGTTTGGGATTTTTCCTTTTTACGGGAAGCAACTTTGCGATAGTAAGTCCGAAGATGCCTCTCAGAGAGGCTAAACTCGTGTCACAACTAGTAACTCAATATTTGGAATAATCACAGTTATTTTATATTAAAATGGACAAAGTTACCGCTGAATCCATCGAAAGTATTATAATTTGTGATTTATGTAATGTCTTTCCCATTCCGATTAACATTATAGTTTTTTCCAAATCATAGTTACTCTTAAATTACAACGAATACATGAATTATTAACGGCCAACATGCGGTTTTATTAGTAACTGCTTAATTTTTTGTAAATATATCAATTTTCTTTCGATACGTCGAAGTATGAAGATATCAATAGACCAATTTTCTTTTCCCTCCGCAGTTTTTGGTTACATTGTCGGGCAAACAAGACGGAAAATTACGCGCATAAATCAACAGGATGCAATCGCGGCGCCGGCCCTACCCTACCCTCTTTCTTTGTAGGTATTTAATTTCAAACCCTCGGGTAAATAGACCGAATGCGGGCGTCGGAAAGCTACCGATTTTCACCTTACTCCATTCCAATTCTTCGAGTCATCAAGAACCTTTTTTAATCTACCAACTAAAGATATTCATAATTTTAATCAGACTTAACATGTTATAGAGTATTAACCCTTTAATGAGTAAAGCCGCACGTGTTCGACCATATTCACTTTGAACAAAATTAACTGAGGGTATTGTCTTTGCTTATTGACTAGTCTTAACAGGGTGTCGTCGACTTATTCATCTTGAGACCATGATTAACACCATTTCATAAGAAAGTCATTGGAAATCGCAAAGTCTTATGGGAACCGATTAACATTAACCCTTTGAGGAGTATGGCCGCACGAATACAGCGGTGGTATGTTGTCATCCATTATCTGTTGCCATTCTCATATTTATTATTGAAATGTTATTATTTTTTTATACATATATTGACAAATCAATGGTTATATATACTGTGCTTTAGAATCCGTTTCGGTTCGATACGCTTCCTGGAATCAACATTGATATTTAATACATATCCACAGATGAATACAATAAAGAGCCAGACTTCCATTGTATGTAAAAGCTTCTCGATAATTATTTGAAAATTATAACGAAAAGTTAAATCGGTACTAGGATAAAATGTAAGAGCATCTCAGCTATGATATAAAAATAACGAATATCCTAATACCTCTGTCACATTTTCCGAAATGTGAAATAGTAGTTTCTCAGCCGGCAGACTGTGGCTAGATTTGATTAGATTTGATATGTTAATAATTACTTAGTTTATTGTTTTAATGTACGTATATATTTATATAATTGCATAGTTTTACATTTCGTGTAAATATACAAATCCTTTGTCAGAATCAAAAAATTGCAAATAAACGACGGTGACCATTGCACTGCAGACTCTAAAAACCATAACTAAAATTAGACAGCTTCGATCATTTGAATTGTGAAGCTGTCAAACTCGCTTATGTCAAATATTCATCGTTAGCGCTTGTTTGTGACTTTATACACTTAGTACTTCCTTCTTAATTTAAACATTGTCGTTTTATTCAAGTTATTTTGAATCGTTAAAACGTATTGTCAATGTAACAAAATATTTGTGAGTGCATTCATTACAGACATTTAAAACATTGACTCTTGACAACAATAAATATACGCAAATAACAGTTGCCAATCTCTGCACAATTCTACTGTGGTACTTCACCCCCTTAAAGGTCGACGAACAAGTGCTCCTTATTTACAACATTATATTCGCATCGAGGGCGGTGCACCCCCCCCTGTTTCTAGACAAAATCTTTTCATTTAAATATAAGTGTATCAGGAGGGGAGAAATACATGCATACACACGGCCGTAGACGTATACTAAGCCGGTTCATTTGGTACAGAAGGGAACTGCAATAAATCTGATATATGGCACACGTCAGACCATTTTTTCTGCAACTTTACTAGCGTTTATTTTCCACTTGAATTCCCGAAATGAAAAATAAGCCATACATTGTTGGTATTCTAGAGATATTGTAACACAGTAAAGCTAGCTTGTTGTATCGACGAAATAATGGTTTCTGCTAAAGTTAAAAAACTAGTCGGGAAGATCTGGATAAGTTTCTTATCCGTGGATTATGCCGCTACTTTTTGAATAATGAATTTAATAATACATTATATTCACAACACAAAAGATATATTATATAAACCGGTGTTCTCGAACCTGTGGTCCGCGGACTGGCGCCGTTACCTTGACGGAGAGCTTACTGTCGGTCCGTAAGAACTTTGATGTTTCGAAAATTTTGATTTCAAAAAAGCAGCAAAAGATTTCGCACCAACCAAAACTTGTAATTTTATTTGCTTCAATTAAGGGGATATTCTGGTCTATGTGCACAAATTTTAGGTGTTTTTTCAAGTGCAATAAAAAAAACGAATAACATTTTTACAGTCCATTTCGGGCAAAGTTAATAATCCCCAGATCGGTTAGATTCTACTTCACTAAAGTAGCTATATCTCTAACAATAATTGGAAGTTAGAAAAACTTTGTAAGGGCATATTTCTAAAGGTTTGAACTTTGAAAACGTGTGATTTTCTTGAATCCTAGACCAGAATACCCTATTAATAAAATTCGATGCGAAACTCTCTTGACTTTTTTAATTGTCACTTTTTGAATTTATTATATATACTAAACAAATATGTTCAGTCAGTTCTCGATTGGCAACGGGTTCTGTTCTGCCACCTTCGACGAATATCGAAAATTCAAATGTAGTATATTCGTCCAATTTTGACATTCTATTGGTCACCCGCTTCCAAACATTCGACAGAAACTGGAGATTCGAGAACTGTCTGTAAATATGTGTATCTTGTTAATTTTTCCAACGGGCCGCTTATGTCAGACTGTTGAAGAACTCTGATATAAACGATCCCTTACCAAAGATCATAATAAAACCATACATTGCGTCTGGCCTTTTGTAACTATACAAATTTCAGCCGTCCTCTCATCATGTGAGCAAAAAGGATTTCGGATTACGCCGCCCATTATGTTGAAAAGGTTTTTAGTTTGAATACAGCCTTGGTAAAACCAGACATCACCTCCGTCAAAGTGTACGGGGGTGCATTGTGTGCCCCGCACGCCCGGGCAGGCACTGCGCAACACCTCCTTTCATATCTATTACATTCTATAATGCCAGAAAATGAACGTTCAAAGACGAGCTCCTTTGAGATTTTAGATTTCGCTCTCGGGGTCGGTGGATATTCGGTCGAGTCTAGAATGCCGTGGGCTGGTGAATGATTATTTTTCTCTCTCGCTTTACGAAACCGCTGCAACTGAATTGTTTGCTCGGCATTATTGCAATGCTCGGTTTACGTTTCATAACTTTCTGCTAATTATTTATACAAGTCAGCCCGATCCGTGGTGCAGTGGTAAACGCCCGGCCTCGATTTCCGGTGCTAGCATTTTTTTTCAGTTGATAATTCGATTCTGCTCAGAAGCAATGGGTGTTTGTGCTGTTAAAAATCCCTTCCCACCTTTCAGATCCCAAAGAGTGACGCATAGTGACAGCGATTAGCTAACCACTAGGAATTTCCTAGTCCTCGTATCCTTTCCATCCCTACTCTCTTCGGAATAGAGAGATTGAGCGACTGAGTAGCAAGCATTTCTCGTATAAAACATATGTTGAGATAAACTAAAAAGTTTGGAGCGGACATGGTAAAAAAAACGTTGCGTTGCGGCACATATTAATTTGATACAATTATGATAGTATTTGTACGTATAATATTCAGTTGCTATAACTTCGACAAAACCTGACAACTAGTGTGCTTATACATAAGCAGCTGAAATGGACAAATTGTCAATTTGCTTTAGTAACAAATTTCTATAATGCTAAATGTAAATATAAAATACATACATATTTTTTATGTTACGTAAATTTTTGTTTCAGTATTAACCTTTTTAATTTATTCAAATCCTAAAAATCTACTTAATATTTCACTTAAAATTACAAATATTATTTGAAATATGTGAAATATAAAGCAGATGGAAATTCAATCCTAGACTTTCCGAATTTGATCCTAAGTCTACTTTGGGGGAGGAAAAACATTTTTAATGGTAATGTATTTCCTGGAATGTGGGGCTTTTTCCATTTCAGTATATTAAAATTATTTACAAACAAGACCGGTAAAGCAGTGTTTCTAAGAATGTAACCAAACCAGGTTTTTTTAAACTTTTCAGTAAATTAAGAAATAAATCCAGGGATTTGAATCGACTTACAAACGTGCTGTAAATATAATATGTTCTAAAGTTATTTCCGCCTTATTGTTGGAAAAATATTAAAATCAGTTACATCGCTGAGGTCCACGAGATGTACGACGATGCAAGCGTATTTCAATCATGTTTGGGGAAAATCGTTGACTGTCATAGGCCCATGGCTTATATGCAGATAAGTTTTATTGGCTAATAAAAACACCACATTGAAAGGGGATATAATATAAAGAGCAGGGCTGCGGAGTCGGTAAAAAAAGTTCGACTTCGAATCCAGCATTTACCAAAACCACGATTCCGACTCCAACATTGACCAAAAACACGACTCCGACTAAAAAAAGTTGAATATCGTCATTTTTTCCCCTAATTTTCCTATTTATGTGTATTCAATAAAATATCAACCCTACCAATCCGGCCAATAGCAAAATTTTACAAATACTAAATGAAAATCTTTTCAAAATTTCCGACTCCGGCCAAAACGCCGCGACGACTCCGACTCCGGCCAAAAAGCCCCGACTCCACAGTTCTGATAAAGAGAGTTGTTTATGGATTCCACGACCTAAATTGGGTTGTTGTGATAATGATATAATAGAAGCTTAGTACTTATGTAGATGCATTTTTTAACCAAAATAACAAACATGGTTTCTGTAAACGTGCAATCGTTGACAATTCTTATTTAGAACCCTAAACTGGTTCCAGTACTTCGTAATAATAAATATATAAGTAAAAACTTAGACATTACGTTTGTAAAAAAAATATTGCTTTATTTAAATAAATATGATTTGATTGTCTGATAAATTATTGTTAAATTTTAAAGTGTTGATTTCAATATTTATTAATTTATTAGGAACGAGCTCGGTTTGGTGTTTGATTGAATTTTGCTCGCGGATGTCGCAGATGCAGGTTTGTTGACCAACCGTGTTAGATTTGACACGCATTACCATGTCGCGTCATAAATCAGTGATACTACACCTTTCCTATGAGAAATACCTCAGATCCAAAAAATATTAGAAATCAGAAAAAGTGACTACTGTTCTTGCTATTTAAAATGGTCTGAAAAGTTTTATTTTTTGTGCGTACCGTATAAACATTTCATAAAATTTTCTCGTTTCTCGTAGTTCACTGCTAATTCTAGTTTCATGATTTTAAAGTATTTACCATGTCGATATATATTACTGTATTTTTTCTTTATTCGGAGCATATGGTCGCCACACGGTGCCTCCAAATTCTCTATCACCCGCCAACCTTCTTGATTTCTACCAGGTCATCCCGTCGTCCCGTAGCTCCGCTGAGTACATCCTATGGATAGTCATCAGCGGTCTTCTATGGCGACGAAATCCATACGTTTAATAGAAGAGACATTCAGGATTCAGGCTCCAAGCCAGGTCCATCGTCGACTTTTTATGTGACTGATTGGTAAACAATTCCGTAAAATACGACATTTTTACTTTTGAACGAGTATGGACGCAATTTTCGTTCAAACAGTAGAATGAATTTAATTCAATATTACATTTAAAATAACTTATTCCACTTAGTGTGTTAACTAATTGTGACATGTGTTTCACCTCTTTCAGAGACATCTTCGGACTTTCTATAGTAAAGTGTTATTAGTAATAAAGCAAGATAATGTTGAATAACATTTAGTATAGATTTACTCACTCCTTTAACACGTTCATAACTGAGACGTAATCGCGAATATTCACGAGTAGCTGAAAAATTAGCAATTTTCAAAACCCCAGAACTGTACCTAAAATACGAAATAATAACATTTTGTTTCTTGGTATGCTGAAAGAAACTGTCCTCTTTGTCTTGAACTATTGCGCGTAGAGTTCATTGACACCTGCTTCGAGATAAGCCCAGATACAAATGACCCTTTGTGATGACTAAAGCTGAGCTTTCACTCGCTCTATTTTGTGTACGTGAAATTTTATCAAAATATTCAATATTATTTATTACCTGATTTTTTTCTTTCGCATTTCCTTTTACAGCCAGTATGTTATGCTGATATTACGTATGCTTGAAATCCAATTGGAAGAAATAATCACGTCCCATAAACACTAAAAATTCAAATCACCTGTCCATTGCACTTTGAATCACACAATCATCAATTACACTAATTATACTTATGGAAAAGTCTAAAGCATGGATCCAGACAAAACCCAGGTTTGTCGGAACATTCCTTGCAGCAATAGATAGAGTCTTTGCGTACACGGTCATGATGCCAGCAATATTTACACCTCTTTCTTTTTGTTTTGCCTTTGGCATCTTTTTCAAATAAAATCGGAAGGTGTATTTTATTTCTCGGCAGTGGAAGAGACGGCGATAGAGGGGCACCAAGTAATGCGTCGATCACAGATAATCTAAAATCGTACAGAGTCACTTTTTTGTCTTTATTGTTATTGTATAAATAGAAAGCGTTCAGAAGGATCGTCTGGAATATATGTACCCCCAATTTTTTATACCAACGGAGCGTCTTGCGCTCACATGGATAATACGACAGCATTTGGTCGTGAAAGTCAATGCCGCTCATATATCTATTGTATTCGATGATCATATTGGGTTTTATGACTAATTTTCCGCGGCGGTTTGTTGTTTCTGACAACTGACCATCGAATTCCGACGATATCGCCAATACTTCTCGACGATCTTTCCACTTTGTTACACATACTCCGCGATCGGTGTACTGGCTCACTGTTTCTCCGGGTTTCAGTTTTTTATTTTTTACATCTAAAGGATTGTCTGTTCTGTTACTTCGGAGTGTGCCAGTGACGTATGTTGATTTACGAAGTAAATCTTCAACTAGAGGAACACTATTGTAAAAGTTGTCCATAAACAATGCATGGCCGTCTCCAGTCTTTCCGTCCATGAGCTTATGGACAACCTTATTGGTGTGGCCTTTCCCACCTAATTCTTTGTCGGCGGCACCACCATATATCACTAGCTTTAACGCCAAGCCACTCGATTCTCCCAGCATATATATTTTAATTCCATATTTCGCCTTCTTCCTTTGATATACTGGCGGAATTTCAATTTTCCTCGCCACAACATGAGCGACTCATCGATTGACAGATGCCTACGAGGCGCGTAGATTGTTTCCATCCTTTCATTGAAGAAATCTACCAGTGGCTGAATTTTATCTAAGCCGGATGTATTTTGGGTATTTTTATTGAAGTGCAATGTCCGGAGAATCGCCAAAAATCTGTCTCGTGACATGTATTGGGAGAAAGCTTGTATATTGAAGAGGTGATGTTTTTTCCAATAATCTTGTATTCGATTCAGTCTGATGGTACCCATATGGAATAAGAGACCTAGCCATGTTTTAAATTCAGTCACTGTAATATTTTTCCAACATTTTATTCTACTTCGGGACTTGTTTGAAAGAGATGAAACTTCCGCCGAGTATTCATTTGATTGATTTATTATGAGCTCGTAAAAACTACCATTCGCTATGGCATTAAAAAAGTCGATTGGCTTGTCGCCTGCCATGTCTATTTTAAGACCCGAAGTACCCGAAAATGGAATATTTATAGCCGGTTTCCGTAAATCTGTCCATTGCCTTATGCCAGAAGATGTTGACGGCGTGTTTTCAAACTGATTTTGTTCTTCCCTTGGTGTTGAAAGTCGGTCTCTTGATGGTATTGATCCGAAATAAGGAAAATTTTCATGATCACTCTCAGTTTCACTGCCTGTATCACTGCCTGTATCACTGTCAATTCCAAAACCACTACTTAATTCAAAGTCACTGTTGTCACTAAAATCTGAAAATTCACTACCACTACAATTTGAATCTTCACTATCACTATGTTCTTCAGCCATTTTTGCTCGTTTAGAGCTTGAAGGGTGATCCATAGTGTACAAAATAAAAAAGCAATATTCCGAGCAAAACTGGTTACTCAAACAGTAACGAAAACTATCGAGTCAAAAAAAGAATAAAAGGAAATTTCGCAAAAAAAAACACCGATAGAAAAAGCCGATTGGTAAAAAGCACTGGGAGCAAAGCACTGACATCAAACCATGAAGATTCAAAAAAATAACAGGCATAAGCAAAAAACAGTCTAAAAATTAAAAACAATATTATTGTTCAGTGTAAGCTCAGCTTTAGGACCAAAATTTTGAAATAATGCTGTCGCGACCTTATTGACAGACGTGTATAGACACACTGACCTGAAAAAGTGTATCGAGACTGTTTTCATGAAGTTTCAATGACCTACGATAATTTAAAACAAAGGATTAGTAAGAATTTTAGTAGTTCGCGCCTGGCGCGTATTCCGCTCCGTGGGATATGTCAGTTGTACGCGCTAGGCGCGTACTCCGAGTTCAACGAGTTAAAGGTTAAAATTATTTAGAAATAGTAATACTTACAATTTCGGTGGCAACCAAATAACCCAGTATCGCAATCACCACTCATCAAACAGTTGCTCGCCGTCCCGTGGTACACCGCCGCTTATATGTACCCAACAAAGTTGACGAGGAGCGCGATCGGTAAGCACGCGTGGGCGAACTGGTCGGTGCGTGCTGTTACAACTCTGCGAGCGGAGCCGTGTTTTGTTACCGGGTTCGGGTTTGGACAGATCTTTTCGGCTCGAATTTTACTTACATCGCTTTTCGTGTCTCGCTATTATGTTACGTCCGATGTTTTTAGTGGGGGGGTGTTGTCAGCGGCAGGGGATGAGGACGGACGGGGGAGGGGGAGCACAGCTTCGCCGATGTATTTATTACAAAATGATGATATTTCCCAGAACGTAATAATATAATATGTATTCGTAATCAATTCTAGCTCATACCGTATTATCTACGTTGAAACGAGATCATAATAGATTATTATGATTCATATATTTTCTTTTGTAACCGGATTAAGTTACATTATAAAAAAGGGTACATAAGAAACTCATACCATTAACAGTTATCGTCCATTCTAACAATGGAAATAATATCTAGTTCGACAGATATACATAATTGATGGCTATTTCGTCTTCATTTTTTCGTATATTTATGACGGTGGCGTCATGCCGAAATGTCACACAGTTCTTTTTAAACGAAATAAATGGAATAGTTGAATGATTTACATTTTTGACGGGATACGTATACATCCCAACCTCTTTCTGTGCGATTTTTAAGTTATGCGGTTTTTTTAATGCATTTTCTTAAATATATATTTTTGACTATTTTAACGTAATTAACAGCGCGTTGTTCACATATTTGGGGAATCCAGTGTTAGACCTGTTTATTACAATGTGACCTTGACACGTGTGTCAATGTTCATTTTATGTTCCCATATTAAGAACAACGGTTTAGGTGTATATATTTTAATCGTAATATCACTTTTAATATTTCAGACGCCACTTTATTTAATAAATAAATATCATATTTTTTAATGACACCTTTTGCAGAGTCTTTCAAATGTAATTTAATGTGAGAAAATCATTACGTTGAACTGGCAAATTTTTTTTTTAAATCGAGTGAAACGATTTCACTAAGGCTGGCAGTGTATAGCCAAATTTGGTTCGATTGGCATGAGTGAGAAGAGAATATCTGAATGTCAATAAGTGCGAGCAGACAACACATTTATAGACATCGTTTAGGTAGCGTTTCCTATTTCTACACAATTACGTGTTTCAAAATTTATCACAATAAAGGGGTCTTTTGAAGATAATAATTATTACACGGGTTTGTTCCTCGTCCATCATTCTATTTCCGCCAAAAAAATATTAAATTGTTTCACTTTAGTAAAATACATTCTTTAACAATGCTCCATTAGGGGTCCATATTGCTTTGCTGGTTTGTGTTTTTTTTTTATCTTAAAATTTATCCACATGTGTGTATGTGTTGTTGATGCTGTCAACCTTCCTCAATCTTCCATTCCACAAGGATTAATACAAACATCAGCTTAGTGTCACGTAAAAAATATGTTTTTCTCGCATCAAAACAAACTCCTGGTCATATCAAATTGTGGAATTTTGTGTGGGAATATCGTCGAAGTAACTTTCGCTATTGAATATTTTTCGATCTCAACAAGATAAAACCAGTAATTTCCATATCAAATTTGAATCGTTTGTGATGTATACTTTTCCATTAGTTAAGTCGTTAACGACACGGGTTCGACCTTTCGACATCTTCAAGCGTTTCAAGTTCACAAATAAACATGATCCGACGCCGAATTAGCTACATTTTTTTTGACATAGATAAATTAACATTTTCTAGGTCTCTTAAATGTAACATCGTTAAAAGGTGATTAAGAAGCCATTGTATGGGAATGCCTACTAATTAAAAGTGATGTTTTTTTTCCGACGACGCGTTATTTAAATAATTAGATTATATAATAACACATCTTTTTGACTTATTCCACATTAAATTTACTAGAATCATGGCGAGTATTATCAATTGATTATGTTTAATGCGAAACCGGTCCTGATCCTTCCACCAAGTATTGACAGTGAACACATTAAAATTGGATTTGATTATATTAAAAAATAATAACAAATTTTTTGTAGTTATTCCACATTAAATTAACTAGGATCAGGACCGGTTTCGCTCATCGCGATCATTATCAACTGAACAAAAAAATGCGTTATATTTTGTTTGATTGAATTTATTAATATTCTAATAAACTTAGTGATGTTTAATTTCCTGCCGCCGATAGACAAAACCCGCGTCGTTAATGAAAAAATTCTATGAAGCACCATCATGTTACATCATTATGTTGGTGACAGTGACACGTTGTAAAAATAAGAATAATTTTAATCAATTTATAATTACACATTTTAAGTGTCGAAGATGATTTTTTGTCTCATTTTATGTTATACTAACACGAGAAAAAAACAGCAGTGTTTACTTAAAGGATAATTCTAATTCAGTGTCTCGTATTCAAGTCTATTAAATTTTATTTTTAAAATATTTATATTTTGACCAGGACTGTGCCATGACTGCTAGGTAGCTTACCTAGGCCGATTCAGAAATAATATAATTACTATGTTCACGAAAATAATTAATAAGCCATGCCTTTAAAAATGGAACGGCCAGGTCTTTTGAATATTCAGAATCGATAAAAAAAATAATCCATAGAATTGATTCTACAAAACAATTTTGAATTTGACAGTAAAAGCTCTCTCGTCAAATTCTTATTAGATTCACGTCACTAGACTTCAAGCATCAGAGATTCGTTATATTTGATATTTCTTCAAAGGTTTCTGAAAAAAATATTTCAAACCGTGTTATACTGCAGCAACATCGGGGATTCCAATCGAATATTTATTACTTTCGTAAATTATTCGTTTATATTTCCAACCGGAATATGTATATTCTAACATTGCGTTTCCAAATAATGTAATTTGGAGTTGTACCTTTACATATAAAAAATGATATTGATCGATTCGAAAAATGACGTTGAATATATAATACTATTGCTAACGATTTTATCGGCTGCAGAATCAGTAATGAAAAAATATCGAATCCGTATTTTATATTTTGAAAGCATTCTAGTTAAATGTATGTATTTTATAAAAAGGTGAATTTTTCTTCATATTTAAAAAAATATGCGAATAATATAAAACTGCGCTGAGCAATCGGAACTATCTGGGATCGAGTCCTAGTAAGCCCAGCACGGTGTCAAATGCTGTTTTTTTAATTGAACTCTTGATTTTTGAATCGTTCAAATTACGGAAAAAAAATCGTAAATGTTAATGAATATTTATATAATGTTAATTAGATTTGTAATAATGTGTACATCCATAAATAACCTGCCTGAGGCTGACCCGTGCCCGAATCCAAACCTTTGTTTTTACTACAAGAACTGCTTGTTACTCAGTTGCCCAACCTCTCTTTTTCGAAGAGAGTAGTATGGAAAGTATACTAGCTAGGACTAGAACAGTGGTTATCTAATCGCTGTCACTATGCGCCGCTCTTTGGGATCAGAGGGTGGGAAGGGATTTTTATCAACGCAAGCATCCATCGCCTCTGAGCACAATCGATTTATCGATTTATCGACTGAAAAAATCTGAGAATCGAACCCGGGTGGTCCGTCACGGTAGCCAACGACGTTTACCACTGCACCACGGACCGGGCACACGGAACCTTAGTTACCAGGCCTAAATCTGGCCAATGTGCCGGGCCGGACTATGTTCGCCGGCCTTACCCAAGTCCGTGCAGACCTCACTGTATACATTTTATTACGGTATCGATATTATTTGTAACGACTGGCAAGTTCTTCGTCCTGATTTACACTGACTGTTTTGATATCGGATTGAATCGTAAATAAATTTCTTTTTTGCAGACAGAATGTTTAATAATACACGTATGCATTCAATCAACCAATTACTTACTTTTCTGTCGTCCATTTTCAAAAGCCGTTTAATCAGCATTACGGGATTAACGGTATCACCGGTACGCCGGAAATCCTGATTAATAATGTGTATCGGAATCAATTATCGAAATTAAACACCCCAATCATCGAGTGGCGTTACCCTCTCGCTCGCCATCGCACAACCGGGTAAATAATACCCAGCAATGTAATAGCGGCCGGCAGTTTTGGCCCTGTCCCATTCCTTGCCGAATTTACACCTGTAATTTAGCCATTCGGTGTGGGTATTTCGCGTGTGCACCTATCTGTACGGTAGTCTCGTTAGCCGCGCTGCCGACCCAGTAACGTAGCGCCGACGGGGGTGGAGAAATGTATTATGCTTGCGGCGTTGCGCGGAAGGGGTTAAATGGGCAGTTGTTTTGAGAGAACGCGACAGTTTAGGATGGCTCTGTAAAAGCCTTTTTTTATTAGGGTTTTCGGATTAAATAGGTCCTTATCTGGTGCAGCTTTTATTCGCTAGTTA
This sequence comes from Himalopsyche kuldschensis, assembly GCA_028554975.1. Taxonomy (NCBI): domain Eukaryota; kingdom Metazoa; phylum Arthropoda; class Insecta; order Trichoptera; family Rhyacophilidae; genus Himalopsyche; species Himalopsyche kuldschensis. The sequence continues at coordinate 4,097,717 of JAHFWI010000045.1, forward strand.
AGTTAATGCTTTGTCAAGAGTTTTACTACACAGGTCGTTACTGAAGCTACTATCTAAACATCGCCGATCGTGTCAATGCAATTGGACAGTTGGTAATGCTAGCGATGAGCGAAACCGGTCAAGATCTTCATAAAAACATATGCTCTTTTCATGCCAAGAGGGCAGGGCGTTAGTGATAAATCGCTACTTTTCACGAGAGTAAAAAGAGTGAATAAATATTGTATCTATTGATTGAATTGCATTTACTCTGTAGAACTCCATTATAACACGGTGAGAAAAATTGCAATGTATTTTAGTTCTGCAACAATTATATAAAATATAATTGATAGCTATTTCGGCTTACGCCATCGTCAGAACTATAGTTCAACCATATATTATACAATTTTTGTGTACATTGCTATTTTTCTCGCCGAGATATATTGTGTTAATTAGAACAACTTCGTTTCTTTACTATTTCTTTCCATCGATTGGACTTTTTTTTAAGAACATCCTTTTGGCAGTCTGTGCATATTATTTATATATTTTTTTGTGAACCTAAACTCATAAATAACTCGGAATCATCAAGTTACTAACGCTCTTTTGGCTTGGTAGGGACGATATATGGAAGTACTACCAAAAGAATTGTTAAAATAATTCTTTTCCATATAAAATTAATGTAAGGTTCGGATATGGTTTTAGTACAAAATACGTAAATGTTTTTTGATGGATTCGGCGGTTTGGGAAAGTTTATTTTGGTATAAAATTTAAAATCACTTATATTCTCACTTATTGTGCTACAATTCGTGACACGTGTTTCGCTTCTTTCAGAGGCATCTTCAACAATCTAACTATCGCAATAGTTGCTTTAATAATAAATTAAGTGCGATTCTAAAAAATACATATATTTCAGATTGGAAAGAAAAACGGTACTAGTCTGAAAGCTTAACTTCTGTAATACGTCTGCGATTTGTTTTTTAAACGATCGTTCATCGAAAATATAAAGATGCTTCTCAAAGAAGCAATGCACATATCACACAACCAGTAAAGTTAAAAAGTTACCAATTAAAATTTATTTTTTATCCATTAATCATTCAGACTAAATGCACAATGTTCCGAAGCAGGTAAAACTGTTGAACATTTATACTTTTACTGAGTTACATGCTTTCATTTGACTATGCTTAATTTTTATCACGTTGAAATCATCACGCCACTGGTCACTGTCCACCCTATAGCCGTAAAACCACCCCCCCGCATACATGGCAAAGTCCTAAAATGTGGCAACTTACAGCCACCCCGGCGTTTTTGTCGCGTGCGAATGTCCAATAATAGCCCCCCGGCCCATGTGAAGTTATGGCAAACTACAGGAAGCTTTTAACTCCATTCTCAAATGTAGTTATTTTCCGTACTCTCTTTGTCCATTTCGTTTAGTTTTTCTGGCAGGCTGTTTTGTTAGCTGTCCAAATTGAGTCGGGGCACTGATTTTGCGGCGTTGTCTTTCTGGACGTCCCACTTCTGCAGCAGTACATTTGTTCAAATTATATTTTGTGCATACAAACGCACTTTTTTTCAATTAGATTATTTAATGTACAGCTAGTCCTCGAATTACGACCGATGTACGTTTCTGAAGTTTGTTCGTATGTTGAATTTCATAGAAAATAAGTATTAAAATCAGGGCTGTGGAGTCGGAATTTTTTGGCCGAAGTCATACTTGGAGTCGGAAATTTTGAAATGTTTGAACTTTTTATTTTTGCATATAATATGTAAAATTTGGCTATTGACCGGATTAGTTGGTTGATATATAATTGAATAAACATTATTAGGAAAGGTAGAAAAAAAAACGTGACGAAAATCGGAGTCGTGTTTTTTGTAAATGCTGGATTCGGGGTCTTATTTTTTTAGAGACTCCACCGCCCTGATTAAAATAAATCTTTGCTCGTATACGTTATATTCCCCTTTATTTTTTATTCATTTTTTTTTTTTTCCGAGGGGGGATTCATTTTTTTTACGTTTTTCTTCAAAATTTTAGAGATCGTTGTACATATCCAGCTATGTCCTTCACTTTTTTACCACTCTGATAATGTTTAATTATTTTTGTTTCTAAATCTGTTGCAATTCTCCTTTTATATCTCGTCATTATTCGTACGATTTTTTAATTATTCTCTTCAGAAATTAAAAGCGTATATAATGTCTTTATTATATGTACAAATTAATGTCCAAGTTCGTAGATGCAATTATTTTTTTTAACGCTCGTAAGTGCGAAGTTGAGTACTACCTGTATATTTAAAACGGTAGCGGATTTGTAAAATTATGTGAACACCAAAATCATACTGTAAAACAGACAAGACTGCAACGACGAAATATACCCAATTAACTATTCATCATTTATGTGGTGCATTTTGAGGGCCGCTGGTTGATTTATCAGTGCGTCGCGTGTTACAAAAAGGGCGACACTTTTTTTGTTTTTATATATTTCCACTTTTAAGAACCGGCCTTATTTTTTTATTATTACAATACCTTATCCCTGGAGTTGTGTATTGTTGTTCTACTCCAGCTATTTATTATTATTTATTCGGGGGCTGATTTCCGTATCAACAGGCTGGCCGGCTTAATTCGACATCGCACGTGTGTGCGGCGGCCCTTTGGTGTATTACGGTAATTTTATCGCGTTTGATTGTATTTATTTTTGTGTCGTGCCCGCCGCACGGTGGGTCACTTCCGTAAATCTTTACCGCCCAAAATATTTATCGAAATATTAAATAGTAGCAGTAAACCTTTGTAGATAAGGGCGCTCGCGGCTGCTTAATTAACTACTTACGGGCGAGACAAAGGGAAACCACCCCCTTTGATTTACCTACCCTGCCAAGCCATTGCGTAATAGCGAGATTCAAATTGATATTGGCCAAAGAAAATCCAAAGAACAATGGAGTAACGTATTTAAACTTTACGTTATTGATATAATTTAATAGCCAGGATAGTTCTTAATAGATAGTGCGTGCCTTTGCATTTACAAAACGATAAAATATGTCACAAAACAACTATATATTTGACTTGATTTGTCTACCAGTCTACCGCATTTATAGTTTAACTATAAGACCGTGACATTTTTATGAAGAGATAATTTTTAGTTTACTTTTCCGAATTTTCCGATAGACAGGTCGGCAGAAATGTACCCCCCGAGCCGAGAGGTAAGCTTGCTTCGCGGAAGATTCGAAACAGGCCAATCCAATACATGCGCGGCACAAATATAATCTTTTTGCACACGTAGTTTTTTTTTGTTTTGAATTACATAATTAAAATTATTGTAATGTAAATAGCAAAATTTATTTAATTTACGCAAAATAAAATCAATCACAAATTATGAAAACATGAATATGCAAAATGAACTAACTTATTAGTTTTTAAAATGGTTTATAAATCAATGCTTCCATTTTTATAAGCAATATGTATTAATTTCATCAATTACTGGAGTGCTCGCCAACCCGAGACGAGTGCGCGGTGATTTTCACACTGCCGCTGCGTCAAATAAATTGCAATTAAACCGTAAAAATAATTTTTAGTCGGTAAAAACTTACAACCAGGGCTGTGGAGTCGGAGCTTTTTGGCCGGAGTCGTCGTGGCGTTTTGGCCGGAGTCGTACTCGGAGTCGGAAATTTTGAAAAGTTTGAACTTTTTATTTTTGCATTTAATATGTTAAGTTTGGCTTTTGGCTGCATTGATAGGGTTGATATTTAATTGAATAAACTTTTTTTAGTCAGAGTCGGAGTCGTGTTTTTGGTCAATGACGGAGTCGTACTTTTTGTACCGACTCCACAGCCCTGCTTACAACTCTGAGCGTAAAATTGGAAACAATAAAAATACACATTATAAATAAGATTACTAGAGATGTTTTAAATTTATTTGATGTTTTAATTGCATTGTTAATTCAAAGTTTAACACGATATTAATAAATCAATATTATAAATAATTGAATGAAATGTAATTTAAACCATGGGCTTTAGTTAATTTATATCTCATTAAATACTTTTTTGATACCCACACCTAGTCTAAATGTTGACTCGTTAAATTATTATAATAGATCTCTATTTTGAATTAAAAAGACAACGGATGCGTTTTATTTATTCCGCACACATAAACGCCTACGACAAAAATAATAAAAATTACATCCTTGTAAATTCAACCCATCAAATTTGGTATTTCAATAATATCGTACACAAACATATCCTTCCCGATGGTACTTTCCCATTTATCCCTAAAGCCAATGGGTGTTACAATTTACCCACTTCGCATTGTTTATGTGGCGACCGTGCTTATCGGTATTATCTAAAGCAATATTATCAAAAACAGGAGTATCAGTGGTAAATATTATATATAAAGGTAAAAACAACCCTACCCCTTTATTGTAATGGCCACTTTGAATATATAAAACTTGCAGTGGCGTCGAGAAATTTATTTTATTTAAAATTATTGGTTGGGGTGTTTTATAGATTTTCTAAAATCAATTCTAGGATGCTCACTGTACTGTCACCGGAACGAGAAGAGCTGCTCAGGTTTTTCCGACCCGTTGTCGGGACACACCACATTGTCACACCAAAATATCCGTATTGCAATAGAGTTTTACCAAATAAAAGCCAATTCAATCATTAAAGACATGCTGATTCTACACATTCTGAAGCTTTTCAGTGTCTATGTTTATGTTGCAGTGTTTTGGTGTCCAAAAAATGATTAACCCAGTACTGTTTTCATATCTTTAACGTATTGGCCATTAGATAGTTTCAAAAAGAACAGCTAGCTTCAGGAAAAAATCAATAAATGAATTTCTTAGTAAATGATTGCTAACAGAACAGCAACTTTGCGGCGTCATACGGAGAAAAAACGGAACTATTTTAATTGACTCCCCCCGTTTATAAAGTACTTTAGTGCAAGATTATGAAGTCCTGGACAACTGCCCCCGGGACAAATCTAGAGCTTAAAACGGATCCACGACAAAACGTTCCCAGCCGATCGCGGAAAAATCGTCCCCAGGCAAAATGTCTACGCGGAAATAAGAGCCTTCTAATGGATTAATTTATCACCTTTAATCAGACTATTGTTTCATCGTGTCTTATCCTCTCCCTTTAATACGGTGAGAAAAATAACAATGTATTTTGATTCTAAAGAAATTATTTTATATATTTGTTGATAGCTATTTCGGCTTACGCCCTTGTCAGAACTATGTTTTAAACGTGCATTAGATTAGATATATATAACACTAGTATTGCTACCTGGCGTCGCTCGGACTAAGCGACCAATAATTATTTAATGTTATATCATTCGACATAATTATATCACAAAAACTAACATCCAAAATAGAGTTAAAATAAAATTACAAACTTTATTTAATTTGATGACCCATTCTCGCCCATTAAAATGTCCAAATTCAAGGAAAAAATCTAATTTGCTGTCAAATAATACCTTCACATAAATAATAAACATTATTATATTAATAAAAGCCGGGAAAAGTTAAGTAGAAGACTAATTTATTACATTTTGACTAAATGTCTTCGCCGATAAAAATTCAAACTTATTTTCTTTCATATTCGTTTTTATGGCAACTTAATGACCAACAATGCAAAAGAGAATTACAGACATACATACATACGCCGTTTCGGTTTTATATAAATATAAGAGTTAGACAAAACACACAATACATCTTCTTCTCTGTTCCACCATCTTAATTTTATATGGTAATAATAAGTTATTGAATGTGACAAATTGATTTGATGTATTCTTGAAGTGAAAGCTAATCTGGGTTTTTACTAAGTGGGGATAAACGTAAAATAAGTATTGTATCAAGTTGATTTATTTAAAATTCCATTAACGTTTATTAGCGGCTCAAGAAGTGGTGATGCGTTAATGAAGTTGTTCATTTAACGCTGCATTGAAAAAAAATGTGGTTACTACTACTTATCAGTATTTGAGTATTTTTTCTGCGATTTATATAAAAAAAAATATACATATGTATTTGTCTTTGGTGAACGGTTTTATCATTCCATCCATATACGCCACTGCGTGTTCATACTTATACACAGTAATGTCGGCTTTAGTGGAGCGGTAACAAACTCATTACCGCAAGTCCGTAATAACTGCCCGTGAAACAAAACACAATGGCCCAATTTCGGCATCTGGGATGGGGCACACCTTTCTGCGATACAATCCCGTCGTACCTATCACAACATATACAATTTTAATTGGTTTAAATTAACCCGTGAAATATTGCGCACGATCCTTGCGCGGACTTAATCGCACCCGAATGTGATTTATAAAATATATTATCACCGAAATCGCCAACTTATTCTGCATTAGCGTTTTGATATTTTAATGACCCAAACCTTTTTGCTGTTATATTTTAATGTTTGTTATTTAAAAAGTAAAATATAACGAAAATTAAAGCGTTTTTAGCTGATGAAGAAAGATTGAACTGAAATTCTGTAGATATTATTCATGAGTGATTAAAAAGATTATAAAATGATATATTTTAGTTCTAAAAAAATGTTCCAGCATTTGATTACATTGCTATCTTTTCACTTTGTTATAATGAAGTTCTGCTAAGTAAATGCCAATTCATGTGAAAATATAAGAATCACTCTGGCCACAGTGACAGGCGTAAATTTTGGCGTAGCATTGCGAGACTTGCTTCATTAATCAAAGGTTGCCAAAATGACTTTAACGATGGTGCCGTCTGAGAAGTCGACATATCGTCATAACGTAAACTGATTTGTCTTCGTTATTTACGCTGCGCTTCGACTTCTCAGATTGCGCCATCGTTAAAGTCATTGCGGCAACCTTTGATAATGAAGCAAGTGACGATAAGCCATCCAAAAAGTTACGCCTGTCGCTGTGGCCGTACCCTTATAGTAAGTCTGAAGATGACTCTGAAACAGGCGAATCACTTGACAAATAGGTACACAATGCGCAAAGTTATTTTATTCGGGGAATGTGAATTACGCGTCGTTTTTCTATGTGTTTTGAATTATCTCGTAGCCAATGTGTTAAAATAAACGAAAGCATTTAATGCAAATTCAATCAATATATAAAACAATAGTTTTATATTTACGATTAAATCGGTGGCTACATAGTAGAAATCCATTATTTTTACAAATTATTACTGGAATAATACGAAACATCTCGAGCCAATTGTACATATACATGTAAAGATTATTTTAGCTATACATACTTACATCTGAAATTTTGATTCAAATTCTTAATACAATTTTGGAGTGAACACATTTTAACCGGCCAGTTAGGGAAGCAGGTGCTTATGATTAGAATTAGGTTATTTTTAATCTCTGGGAAGAAATATTTTCCGGCCGCATTTTAAACGTCCCGCAACTAAATAATAATTTATTCAATCACGCAATATTTTATACATTTGTACTAACGATAAATTATGCATTCATTCGTCATATCTGACAAACTTAATATAATCTCGCATCTTAGATTGGTAGATCTGATTTTTCAAATTTGCCTATTGAATTCAATGCACTAATTTTTTTATTCTATAAAAATAATATAATATGTAATCATTAGAAACAAAGAACCGATTCAGGCGAAGCTCTAATATATTACTTTGGCGTATGTATTTTTATGTCCCCAGTTAGGTTGATTAGCCTTTGTGTTTACTCAGTAGGCCGCACGGGGGTCATAAGTTATAATGCAAACATATTAGTCCCTGTCGGCCGCTGTAACTTTGTGACATAGCACCGATGTAGGTCTCGAATCAGCAGACGAACGCCTAAAACACCCAAGAAGTTTTAATTCCGTAGACTGCGTTCGGTCTTGCGAAATTTCAATGACAATATAACTTAAAATTATTACTGAAATAATCAGGGCTATGGAGTCAGGGTTTTTAGGCCGGAGTCGGAGTCGGAAATTTTGAAAAGATTGAACTTTTACTTTTTACATAATATAATATGTAAAATTTGGCTATTGGCAGGATTGTTTGGTTGATATATAATTAAATACACATACATATAATAGGTAGAAAAAAAACGTGACGAAATTAAACTTTTTTTAGTCGGAGTCGTGTTTTTGGGCAATGTTGGAGTCGGAGTCGATTTTTTTACCGACTCCACAGCCCTGGAAATAAATCATTATATCTTAGTAATTATGGAGAAGCTTTTACTTTCAATACGGGCATGGATCTTTATTGCATTCATCTGTGGACGTGTAGTTATCTATTGATGTTAATTCCAGGATTCGTATCGAACCGAATTGATTGTTTAAGCAATATGTCACGGTGAAAACATAACAATGTATTTTTATTGTAGAACTATTCGAAGTTCTGACGATGGCGTTCGCCGAAATAGCTATCAACCATATATAATATAATTTCTGTAAGACCTAATACATGGCTAATTTTTCGCCGTGTTTTAATGGAGTTCTACCAAGTAAATGCCAATTCAATCATTAAAGACATGCTGATTCTACACATTCTGAAGCTTTTCAGTGTCTATGTTTATGTTGCAGTGTTTTGGTGTCCAAAAAATGATTAACCCAGTACTGTTTTCATATCTTTAACGTATTGGCCATTAGATAGCTTCAAAAAGAACAGCTAGCTTTAGTAAAAAATCAATAAATGAATTTCTTAGTAAATGATTGCTAACAGGAGTAACTTCGAGGTCTTCAGCAACTTTGCGGCGTCATACGGAGAAAAAACGGAACTATTTTAATTGACTCCCCCCGTTTATAAAGTACTTTAGTGCAAGATTATGAAGTCCTGGACAACTGCCCCCGGGACAAATCTAGAGCTTAAAACGGATCCACGACAAAACGTTCCCAGCCGATCGCGGAAAAATCGTCCCCAGGCAAAATGTCTACGCGGAAATAAGAGCCTTCTAATGGATTAATTTATCACCTTTAATCAGACTATTGTTTCATCGTGTCTTATCCTCTCCCTTTAATACGGTGAGAAAAATAACAATGTATTTTGATTCTAAAGAAATTATTTTATATATTTGTTGATAGCTATTTCGGCTTACGCCCTTGTCAGAACTATGTTTTAAACGTGCATTAGATTAGATATATATAACACTAGTATTGCTACCTGGCGTCGCTCGGACTAAGCGACCAATAATTATTTAATGTTATATCATTCGACATAATTATATCACAAAAACTAACATCCAAAATAGAGTTAAAATAAAATTACAAACTTTATTTAATTTGATGACCCATTCTCGCCCATTAAAATGTCCAAATTCAAGGAAAAAATCTAATTTGCTGTCAAATAATACCTTCACATAAATAATAAACATTATTATATTAATAAAAGCCGGGAAAAGTTAAGTAGAAGACTAATTTATTACATTTTGACTAAATGTCTTCGCCGATAAAAATTCAAACTTATTTTCTTTCATATTCGTTTTTATGGCAACTTAATGACCAACAATGCAAAAGAGAATTACAGACATACATACATACGCCGTTTCGGTTTTATATAAATATAAGAGTTAGACAAAACACACAATACATCTTCTTCTCTGTTCCACCATCTTAATTTTATATGGTAATAATAAGTTATTGAATGTGACAAATTGATTTGATGTATTCTTGAAGTGAAAGCTAATCTGGGTTTTTACTAAGTGGGGATAAACGTAAAATAAGTATTGTATCAAGTTGATTTATTTAAAATTCCATTAACGTTTATTAGCGGCTCAAGAAGTGGTGATGCGTTAATGAAGTTGTTCATTTAACGCTGCATTGAAAAAAAATGTGGTTACTACTACTTATCAGTATTTGAGTATTTTTTCTGCGATTTATATAAAAAAAAATATACATATGTATTTGTCTTTGGTGAACGGTTTTATCATTCCATCCATATACGCCACTGCGTGTTCATACTTATACACAGTAATGTCAGCTTTAGTGGAGCGGTAACAAACTCATTACCGCAAGTCCGTAATAACTGCCCGTGAAACAAAACACAATGGCCCAATTTCGGCATCTGGGATGGGGCACACCTTTCTGCGATACAATCCCGTCGTACCTATCACAACATATACAATTTTAATTGGTTTAAATTAACCCGTGAAATATTGCACACGATCCTTGCGCGGACTTAATCGCACCCGAATGTGTTTTATAAAATATATTATCACCGAAATCGCCAACTTATTCTGCATTAGCGTTTTGATATTTTAATGACCCAAACCTTTTTGCTGTTATATTTTAATGTTTGTTATTTAAAAAGTAAAATATAACGAAAATTAAAGCGTTTTTAGCTGATGAAGAAAGATTGAACTGAAATTCTGTAGATATTATTCATGAGTGATTAAAAAGATTATAAAATGATATATTTTAGTTCTAAAAAAATGTTCCAGCATTTGATTACATTGCTATCTTTTCACTTTGTTATAATGAAGTTCTGCTAAGTAAATGCCAATTCATGTGAAAATATAAGAATCACTCTGGCCACAGTGACAGGCGTAAATTTTGGCGTAGCATTGCGAGACTTGCTTCATTAATCAAAGGTTGCCAAAATGACTTTAACGATGGTGCCGTCTGAGAAGTCGACATATCGTCATAACGTAAACTGATTTGTCTTCGTTATTTACGCTGCGCTTCGACTTCTCAGATTGCTCCATCGTTAAAGTCATTGCGGCAACCTTTGATAATGAAGCAAGTGACGATAAGCCATCCAAAAAGTTACGCCTGTCGCTGTGGCCGTACCCTTATAGTAAGTCTGAAGATGACTCTGAAACAGGCGAATCACTTGACAAATAGGTACACAATGCGCAAAGTTATTTTATTCGGGGAATGTGAATTACGCGTCGTTTTTCTATGTGTTTTGAATTATCTCGTAGCCAATGTGTTAAAATAAACGAAAGCATTTAATGCCAATTCAATCAATATATAAAACAATAGTTTTATATTTACGATTAAATCGGTGGCTACATAGTAGAAATCCATTATTTTTACAAATTATTACTGGAATAATACGAAACATCTCGAGCCAATTGTACATATACATGTAAAGATTATTTTAGCTATACATACTTACATCTGAAATTTTGATTCAAATTCTTAATACAATTTTGGAGTGAACACATTTTAACCGGCCAGTTAGGGAAGCAGGTGCTTATGATTAGAATTAGGTTATTTTTAATCTCTGGGAAGAAATATTTTCCGGCCGCATTTTAAACGTCCCGCAACTAAATAATAATTTATTCAATCACGCAATATTTTATACATTTGTACTAACGATAAATTATGCATTCATTCGTCATATCTGACAAACTTAATATAATCTCGCATCTTAGATTGGTAGATCTGATTTTTCAAATTTGCCTATTGAATTCAATGCACTAATTTTTTTATTCTATAAAAATAATATAATATGTAATCATTAGAAACAAAGAACCGATTCAGGCGAAGCTCTAATATATTACTTTGGCGTATGTATTTTTATGTCCCCAGTTAGGTTGATTAGCCTTTGTGTTTACTCAGTAGGCCGCACGGGGGTCATAAGTTATAATGCAAACATATTAGTCCCTGTCGGCCGCTGTAACTTTGTGACATAGCACCGATGTAGGTCTCGAATCAGCAGACGAACGCCTAAAACACCCAAGAAGTTTTAATTCCGTAGACTGCGTTCGGTCTTGCGAAATTTCAATGACAATATAACTTAAAATTATTACTGAAATAATCAGGGCTATGGAGTCAGGGTTTTTAGGCCGGAGTCGGAGTCGGAAATTTTGAAAAGATTGAACTTTTAATTTTTACATAATATAATATGTAAAATTTGGCTATTGGCAGGATTGTTTGGTTGATATATAATTAAATACACATACACATAATAGGTAGAAAAAAAACGTGACGAAATTAAACTTTTTTTAGTCGGAGTCGTGTTTTTGGGCAATGTTGGAGTCGGAGTCGATTTTTTTTACCGACTCCACAGCCCTGGAAATAAATCATTATATCTTAGTAATTATGGAGAAGCTTTTACTTTCAATACGGGCATGGATCTTTATTGCATTCATCTGTGGACGTGTAGTTATCTATTGATGTTAATTCCAGGATTCATATCGAACCGAATTGATTGTTTAAGCAATATGTCATGGTGAAAACGGGCCGTAACAATGTATTTTTATTGTAAAAAGAAAGTTCTGAATGGCGTTCCGAAAGTTGAATCAACCATATTAATGTGGCCATGGTCTAGTTCACCAGCTTCACACAAACATCACAGGTTCAATTCTTATGGAGGTAAATTAAAAAAAATATATCTTGGGCATTGTGTTTATTGAATTTATCGTTTTTTTTGTTTCATAATTTGATTCGGCCCTTATCATCGAGTTAATCGTATAACCTTCACAATTAAGAATATTTGGCGCATTGGTTTAAGCAATATGTCACGGTGAAAATATTTTCTATTAAAAAAATTGAAGTTTGACGATGGCGTTCGAAAATTGAAATAATATAATTTCTGTAAGACTTAATACATGGCTAATTTTTCGCCGTGTTTTAATGGAGTTCTACCAAGTAAATGCCAATTCAATCAATAATATATGGCCACGGATTTGTTTCGATTAATAACCCATTTAAATTATTATTTACTTAATTTGAAAAATATACTAAAATTATTGTGACTACCTGTTTCACTACTCTAGTTTCAATATATGAAAAAATACTAACATTTCAATCAATTAAATGATAATGGCAATAGTTAATAGATGACAAACTACCCCCGCCGTTTTCGTGCGGCTCTACTCCTCAAAGGGTTAGTGTTAATCGGTTCCCATGAGATTTGCGATCGCCAGAGACTTTCTAATGAATCGGTGTTTGTCATGGCTTGAAGATTAATAAGGCGACAATATTCTAAGTGTAAAGACTAGTCAATAAGCAAAGGCAATACCCTGCGTTCAATTTCGTTCACATTTGTCTGACTGACGCATCTTTTCAAATGCATTTATTGATTGAGCGTGTATCGCGGTGTTTCGGAGACACTACCATTGGCGTCCCTCGGAATAAAGTTATTATGTACAGGGCGACAGACATTGCCAACATTCGAGCGAGCTCGTTCTTCATTGTTTATCCAAATAAATCGAAATTTCACAATAATTAGACTTTCCATCAAACGAGGGAATCACGTGCCCACGCGTAGTACATTTCTTTTCAACCATGTCCGCTCCCGGTTGGGAGCAGTGACGGTGGTGACGGGGTCCTGGGGGGTGCATTAGGAAGATTCAACTATTTTTCCGTACTACAGAAATAAGTTTATTGCGAACATCTGAATTGAAAGTCCATGCTATAAAGTGTTTTAAAATCCAATGAATAGGAAAGAACTCTTGCAAATATGGTTGAATCTTCCATTGCACCCCCAACAGAGTATGGGATGGAATGGTTGGGAGCATATGGACTCCTAATAGAGTTTATCTCAACATATATATGTATAAATAATTATAATATTTTTCTACTAAAACTGCTTGATACTCAGTTGCTCAATCTCTCTTTTTCGAAGAGAGTATGGGATGGAATGGTTACGAGGACTCGGACAGGACTAGTTGTTAGCTAATTGCTCTCGCTATGCGTCGGTTTTTGTGATAGGAAGGAAAGGTGGGAAGGGATTTTCAACAACACAACCACCCATCCGTTTGAACAGATTTATCGACTGAAAAAATCTGCTCGCACCGGGAATCGAACCTGGGCGATCCGGCACGCAAGCCTACAACGTTGACCACTGCGCCACGGACCGGGATTTAGCTGAGCAAAAAAACGAAATAAAATTATATTTTTAATAAGTCAAAATATTTGGCAAGGCGTATGAAAATAGTATGGTGCTCACATTACCAAGGCTGGTACCCGATCCTGTGAAGTTTAGTTACTATTAACCATCAACGAACAGAGGACGACATTTGGACTTATTTTTGCAAACATGATTTAAAACCGGGCATCAGAAACTTATTAGTCCATTGTGTGACAAATTGCCAAATTGCGAGCAACGTCCATGTAACCTGGATCAATTTTGCAAAACAAATCGACATTTAAAATAATGGAAAAAAGTTAAATATTGATAATGAAAACAAATATGGTCTTACAAGTTAATTTATTAATAAATACTTTGAAAATTAAATATTTATTGTGTAATTAATACCAATAGTAAATTGACATGCATGGTTAGGTCTATTTGATAAATCATAAACACAAAAGATTCAAAATAAAAATTTGGTGCGGCCACCAGACAATTTTACGTGAGAACCACTGATCTAGACCGAATGATATTTATTTTTACCAAACTATAACTTTTTTTGGTAATTTTCTGGGGAAGGATCTTTTTGCACAAATACGTCCAACTATTCTATATCCTGTTGAATTAAATATGTATATGTTACAGTGATTTACTGTGAAACTGTATTCTCAGTGAAAATATATTCAACTCCAAGCTGTCATTGAAATTAAATTTAACCGCCCTATCTTCAGCCCAATGCTTGTCTGTGTTTTTATTTGGTTCTCTTTTTATGAAAGGGACTACTTGCTGATTTTGTTTCATTGAAGCAAACCAAAATTTTAGGCCTGTAAATCATCGACTTGGGACAATAATTTCAATGATCGTGACCAGTGAAATCATGTTGTCATACAAATCTATTAGCTTGATACGTTTTCACTGAGAATACAGTTTCACTGTAACATATATATTTCACAGCACGTTTGTCACGTAGTGGGAAACTTTTCGATATATCATGTGCATTATTTGAATAATTTATTATAAATATATATTGAAGGTAATCAAATGAAAAAATTTGATTCAGACAAATGGCCTCAGGTTAAAGACTTCTGATCTAGGCTCCTCTTACACAGAGGGGGGTATGCAATTTCATATATTTTAAAGTAATACGTGGATCCATTGTATCATATACGCGAGTGTCTTTCAATCGGAGGGTTTTGCTCGAATGCACCTTTCAATATAAATTCACGTCAAGAAACGGCATCTTTCTGCAGTTTTACTATCTATTTATAATCTATATAAAAGATAGAAGACATTGCTTCTGAGAATTATGCAGTGGTCGCAAACAATTGAATACGGTAACAATATGATTTTCGTACAAAAAAATCACGATACAACCGTTTGATAAATGATCGTGAATAAGTGTCCATTAAATTCTCTCTGATAATAAAGTGTTTTTTTTTTTTTTAATAAAAGATACACAAATCCAACATCTTTTGTACGGTGTTTTTTCGCGAGTTAAGTGCATGCATTGTCCTGGGAGTAGCTTACCCCATGTCAAATCATTGACAGGCACGCGTCAAAATCTCTGTGATAGCGCTTGACAATCACTCGTATAACATTTATTACGAGCGCATGGCGCTCGTTTCACATAACAGTTTTTTTTCAACATTTTTCATATGGCATTGTCATAACTTGTCAGTTATATTTTTTTAACTAAAACTGTAACGCATTTAAATCAGGGCTGTGGAGTCGTTAAAAAAATACGATTCGAACTTCAGCATTGACCAAAAACACGACTCCGACTAAAAAAAGCTTAATTTCGTAACGTTTTTTTCCTACCTTTCCTATTTATGGAAATTCAATTTAATATCAACCAACTAGTTCGGCAATTGCCAAATTTTACGTATTATATGCGAAAATAGAAAGTTCAAAATTTTTCAAAATTTCCGATTCCGAGTACGCCTCCGGCCAGAATGCCGCGATGACTCCGACTCCGGCGTAAAATCCGCGACTCCAGAACTCCGACTCCACAGCCTTGATTTAAATATTATTATTTTGTTGTACTTAAAAATCACTATTGATCTTAAAAAACACATGTAAAAGTATTGCAAGAAAATGTGTTTTATGTATTTGAATAAAATGCCTTTCCACCAAGAATTTGGCAGTTGACACCTTAAAAGTGATTCTATTATAATGCAGGCAAATTTAACGACAAAATACATTTACTTTTCATCGATTGTGGAATTTTATCATTAAAAGAGTGTGTCGACCATAGCGGCCTCGACGTCTGGCCTACTCTTTTATGAAACATATTGACTCCCTATGTGCATATCAATAGAATCTGTTAAACAATGACTGGTTATTATTTCATCAATATCTTTTAAGAGGTAACATGGATAGAGATGGGCACAAAATCAGAGATACACCCTTCTACTTCACAGTTATCCATTGATCGGTCCATAACTTTAATATTGGTTATTACTTTTGAGATTGGAAAATTCTGCATTTTTGTCACCACTGTATTTGTATAACTGTCGATTATGATTTTTGCAATAAATTGATGTTTAATAATTTAAAAAAATACAATTAACATGCTATGATAAACGTTGATTCGTTTCCCTTCTGGCATCCCGATCTTGAGAAAGGTCCCGCGCAACCTTGGACCGGCTCTTGGACTTCCGGCCGTGCGCGCGAAAGCCTTTTCAGCGTCACGCCAGCCGGAAACGGAAATTCGAAAGGATTTTATTTCACTTCAAATGGATGAATTTATTTGCCCACCTCCCAACCACCTTTCTTGGCACTCGAGAAAGTCAATAGATAGCTTTAATATGAGTTGGTTTTATTGTCTGCTCGAACTGTATTCTGTCTATAGCAGTGGTGGCCGCTATTTTTTTTCAGCTGCCGAAACTATGTATAGCCTGCGAATCGAGTATTTTTTTTCTAGAGTATCTATATTGTCTTCCCGCATGTATCCTAAGTATTGTATTATTTAAAATTATTTCAACTGAAATCATTGAATAGAAAATAAATTCGTGGGCGAAACTACAAAAACAACGAACTGAGATAAATGGCAAAACAGTCAAGCTTTGTTCTTACGGATTTCCAGGAAAGCCGAGCAATATCTGGTAAACCCCTCTTCGTACAAGTTTCATATTTTTATATCTTATAGAACTGCATTTGCGCATGAAAATGCCATATTTAACTCAAAACGGCCATTTTTGTAGTTTCGCCCGTATGTCCTCAATACCCACAAATTGAAACCCTTATACTGAATACTGATCAATCAGTATTCAGTATAAGTGTATGTGGTATAAATCTTAAGAGTTAACTTTGACATGGCCATTCCCTAACTGTATGTACACCTACAGAATTCAGATGTACGAGTGGAACCGCTTGTTCTTTCTAACAGACGGTTGCGTGCACAATCTTCAAGATACGGTCTTTTTTGTATGTGCATTCGGCTTATTTTTGGATATGCAAACTAGGGCGACTGCTATAGTGAGTTGGACGTCTAAAGTTATTATTAGACACTGCAACTTTAAGCATCCAAAATATTTTTATTTATTATAGAATTCCCGTTGGTGTAAAGAGACAGCTTTATCTAATGTTTCACACTTTCAATTTTATATTTTGTAAGCTTAAAGTTGAAGCGTCCAATAACCATAACCAGTGACGGTGGTGACGGGGTGTTGGGGGTGCAAAGGAAGATTCAACCATTTTTGCAAGAGTTCTTTCCTATTCATTGGATTTTAAAACACTTCTATAGCATGGACTTTCAATTCAAATGTTCGCAATACCAACTGTTTCTCTTCCGTAGTACGGAACAATGGTTGAATCTTCTTTTTGCACCCCCCAGCACCCCGTCACCAGCCGTCACTGACCGTAACCATCCAACTTACGAACAGTAACCCTATACTGAGATCTACCAAAGTAAATGGTCAAAATATTCGTTTAAAAATACGTAATTCCGTAAATCGATGATCATTTTATTGTATTAAGAAAAAATAGAAGGCGTCTCATATAAATACGTATGAAAATTGATCAGGCACTGTGGAGTCATTAAAAAAACACGACGCCCGACTCCAGCATTGACAAAGACACGACTAAAATATGTTTAATTTTGTCACGTTTTTCTCCTACCTTTCCTATTTATGTGAATTACATTATATATCAACCAACTAATCAATAGCCAATTTTAACATGTTTTATGCATAAATAACAAGTTAAACTTTTCAAAAGTTTTTCACAATTACGACTCCGGCCAAAACGCCGCGCCGACTACGACTCCACAGCCCTGCAATAATTGATACCAGAAATTTGTGAAGCTAAATAAATGGACACAATTCACAAATCCCTTTGGATGCGAAATTTCAAGAGTCGAACACCTCGACTGAGGGGCCCGATTTGTATGCATTTGATATTAAAATGCAGATGTTCGCCGTTCCGTGAATAATTATTTGAAAAATTTTAAACATAATTATGCATTGTCTTCAAATTTATCATCTGCGATTATACTGCAATAGTAGTCTCTCTGCCAACGTTGTGTTTTTCTATACATATATTGTATTACCTAACTCTGCGGTAAAAATTATTATTAACAGCTTCAAATTGAGTGATTAATTACATAATGTCACACATATACACATGTATTTAATTTGTGTTGAGGTCCTATTATAGTTTTCAATAATATCGTTTATTGCAGGGCTGTGGATTCGGAGTCGGAGTCGGCGCGGCGTTTTGGCCGGAGTCGTATTCGGGGTCGGAAATTTTGAAAAGTTTGAACTTTTTATTTTTGCATTTAATATGTCAAATTTGGCTTTTGGCCGCATTGATAGGGTTGATATTTAATTGAATACACATACATAGGTAAATTAGGGGAAAAAAGGTGACGATATTAACCTTTTTTAGTCGGAGTCGTGGTTTTGGTAAATGCTGGAGTCGGAGTCGAGTGGTTTATTGCGTTCTAGAGAAATACATTTTTTTAAAATTTTAAATGATTTATTTTGGCGGTCATTCTGTCGTCACTATTCTTGTATTCTCTCTATTCAATGCAGGATAAGCGCAACACATTATACTCCAAATCCAAGAATCAATTCACATAAGTCCGGATTCCAATACATGTATGTAGTTAAGTTTGTAAAAACAGATCATAAATTAATAAAAATCATCTTTATAATTACAGTCGATTGGAGTCGCAATACGGACACAATGCAGTTTTTTAATCGGTTATCAATGTGGAGCATATGGTCTCCTAATATCACAACATATTTATACAACTAGAACTGATTGTTACTCAGTCGCTCAACCTCTATACATTGTTGTTGTTTATTGTAAATGAAACTATAATGTACGACTTTACGCCAATGCGCCATGCATTTGAAATTTGAGCTTGTAAGTTGATATTCTTGAGTCTTGGATATGTCAGGAATATTGTTAACCTAGCCATCCCGAACACTATAGATTTTGTCCCAACAGCTGCTTTAACTTAAATATCTATCTTAATACTAGTGATACGATGTCTAAACTTTTGGTATTCTTAAATCATAGTTTTTTACACCTTTTGTAGAAAAAAATATGTTTTTTATTGGTTAGTTGCGCCGTAATCGATTAAAAAAGAGAAGAAGTCGGATTTTTTCAGTCTAATGAGTGATAAGAAAACGTGACCATATTGAGCCATAGATAACATGGACGGAGTGTTTCATATCTGGCAACAATAAAAGGCGATAAGGGATAAGATAAGAGATAAGGTAATGTTAATTCGTGCACGGCTGGCTATTGGTTTGTTAGTCCGCCCTAGCCGTTGGAGTGGAAACGTCGTCGTTTTCATGCGCGACTCAAATATGAATAATTATAAGAAAAATAGGGATTTTTATGATTTTTTTTTCAGACAGATGTATAAATATACGTCAAAGCAAAATCAATTTTTTATTGCAGTCAATAAGGTCTAAACACTGGGGTCTTTTTTTACCCCCCTTCGGCCTGATAGTCATTTTTCAAGGATAGTTATACGAAGGTTAATTGAGAGAAATGTTTCAATATTGAAAATTATCTTTGATCTTCAAGAAAGTGAGACGCGTGGAATTATCAAAATAATTTAACAGCTTAATTACAATTACTATAGTCGTGTTTTTTTTTACTAGTCTTGAATGCCATTCTTAAACTTTTTCTGCTAAATCAAATAAAAATTTCAATACCAAAATACTGGAATACTCGATATGCAATCCCCAGTCAAGCAGTTCCGAAATACCATAAAGCTATTGTTTACCACTCGGCTACGGGGCTGATATGTTCTTTCTGTATTTATAGATCCGATCAATCCAGGAAGACGAATCGTGTGTCTTCTTCATAATAAATGGGCTACATAGTGAACTTAGATTTAAGTCTCCATATATAACTTTTTGAGTCGCATAGCAATTTAATGGAATCCAAACTACAGTAGTCAAATGATTAAAAATTAAGTCGACACAAACGGATGACTTCGTTTCCCAGATAAGTCAAAGCTGCTTCTTCTTTGACAAAAAAATAACGATATTAAACCCTTCGACTAGGCTCCAATTTAAATTTTAAATGCTTTTGTCAGCCTGTGGACGTTTTTTCTTTCTTATATTATCTCCTATTTGTATTCTCTTTCTTTACGAATTGTGCATTGTGAACGCGCCGTAATGGCGATTGACGAGAAGTGAACGTTTTCTGTTTTTTTTTAACATAGCCATGTGAAATTTGGCATGCATTTATGAAAACAGATATGCTGATTTTCTTTATAGTATCTTAAGAATTGAATGGGCTTTATACAATTGCATGATGGCGAATCGTTAGCTGGTCTCTTGTAAAGTTGTAAATATCAAAAGAATAAATGAACACACTACTATCGTATTCTTGAAATTTCACTTTTACGTCAGGTATATGTATTATATTTGATAGGGAGGCTGTTTTCTCGAAATAGTTTTGTAATACAGTTTCACCATTCATAAATGTCAAACTGAATATCAACCTACACCCAGAAGTTCTACAATGTTTTTTTTTTTTTTTAACCATGTCCGATCCCAACTTGGAGCACATGGACTCCTCACGGAGTTTATCCCAACTTATGTGTTTTAGAAGACAGTGCTGATGGAAAGGATACGAGGAATCGGACAGGACTAGTGGTTAGCCAATCGCTGTCACTACTGTATGCGTCGCTCTTTGGGATCGGAAAGGTGGGAAAGGATTTTTAACAACACAAACACCCATTGCCTCTGAGCAGAATCGATTTATCGACTGAAAAAAACTTCCCGTACTGGAAACTAACGCGGGCGTTCCGACACGGTAGCCAACGACGTTGACCACTGCACCACGGCCGGGCACGTTGTTATAATTATGGTTAATTAAATCTGTTATCGTCGTTTCCTTTTCAAATTTCCATATTTGCAAAATATGCGTTTTCTACTTTTTTGTTTTAATGACATTGCAAAAATCGCTCGTATGCTAATTTCACACACAGCTAACAAAAGTTATACTAAAGGTAATATAAATTGATTACGTGTTTTTTTAATCATACCTACTTCTTTTGATTTTGCAAATATGCAATTTTGAAATGGAAAAGACGATCTTTTATATATGCACATTAGGCAATGATCCAACCCAATATGACGTTATTTGCTTACATTTTGTTTTAATACTAAAATATCCACGTACGTCCAGTGAATATATCCCAATACTGTCGGAATATATTTAGATTCCTTTTTTTCGTTCATTTTAATTGGAATGGACCTCATCTGTGGTCAGTCGTCCTTTTAACAAGGTTCAAAATTCGAACGTTCAGTGTTTTTGGTGTTAGATCGGACACCTTCAAACGGCCACCTGCTGCGTCCTGCTCTATCTCCTATGCATCTCATTTCGTACGTAACCTTTGATTCACCAAAATTATGGATAGTTTCGTCTATCGCCAACCCTTTCTTTCTATCATAGATTAACCCTGAGATGGCTGCATACAAGAGATGCATGCATATACGTTATCTCTCTCTATTGCGCATCCGATTTGGTCATAGTTCATCAGAATTTTGTGTCTCTCCCTAACGCAGTCATCTTGCATTTGGTTCGTCCTTTGTACGTCCTTTCGTATACAGTGTGTTTCAGAGTATATCATAGAATTCTTTTTTTTTATTTGCTATGTGTATTCAGTTTACGTGGCCACTCGTGGAGTCGGTGGAAAATTTTCCGCTCCTCTTTCATCGATTAATTTTTTTAACCATGTCCGCTCCTAACTTGGACTCCTCACGGAGTTTACCTCAACATGATCTTTTCTACGAGAACTGCTTGCTGCCCTGTTGCTCATCCTCTCTCTTTCAACGAGAATAGAGATTGAAAGAATATAAGGACTATGCAAGGGCTAGTAGTTAGCTAATCCCCTCGCTACATACCGCTCTTTGGGATCGGAAGAGTGGGAAGGGATTTTTAACAACACATGCAGTAAAACACCCATTGCGTTTAAGCAGAATCAATTTATCAACTGCTCTTACCGGGGCTCGAATCCGGCCGGTCCGTCACGGAAGCCAACGACGTTGACCACTGCACCGCGGACCGGGCAGTTATTGTCAATATTATATCTTCCAATATTATTGTGTTCCTAAATATTCTTCCGGTCCATCGTGCAGTAGTCAACCTCGTTGGCTACCGTGTCGGACTGCCCGGGTTCGATTCCCGGTACGAGGCAATGGGTGTTTGTGTTGTCAAATCCCTTCCCATTTTTCCGATCCCAAAGAGCGCCGCATAGTGACAGCGATTAGCTAATCACTGGCCCTGTCCTTATCCGTTACATCCCTACTCTCTTCGAAAAAGGGACGTTAAGCAACTGAGTAACCAACAGTTTTCGTAGAAAAAAACATATGTTGAGATAAACTCCGTGAGGAGTCCACATGCTCTAAGTTGGGAGCGGACATGGTTAAAATATATATATATCTATTCACTGCCACGTCGTGTTTCTGGTCTCTGGTTGGAAATACATATAACAATGTAGAATTAAAATAAAATAAGTGTTTTCTCAAGAAGAAAAGATATTAATTACAGATTGTAAAGTGCAAATGAATTTACGCTATGTTAACGTTTTATCCATCAAGCATGTAGAATTTAATTATATTATTGGTACAATCTTACTTTTGGAACGCCCGGTTTGTTTTTCAAATTTCGAAGCGCAGGTAGTGAATTCTCGGCTGGACCTACGGATGATTTAAAGTTGAGATTTTTTTTCTTCCGTCGGTCGTGCTATTATATTATTATTATCCTTTTTAAATTTTCCCAATCTTCGTCGTGGTCTGGCATTAACGAGGAGAGACGTCCCTCGCTTTTACAAGATTGTATGCCATTAAAAATGAATACGATCATTTATGAAATATTACACCCATTTATAACACTTCGAGGACTTTTGAGTCACTCCCTAATTTTTTTGCCGTTCGAGACGATTCGGTTTGAATTTGAAAATGGAATAACGCGAATCTTTTCAATTTAGGAATGTTTATCAAATAGAATATAAATTGTGTGGTAAACAATTTTTTTTACGATGTAATGAAAAGACAATTATTTATTTTGCACATTATAGTATCTAATTAATAATATAATATGGAGTATGGAGGTCAGTAATCTTCTTAAAGATACAGGCTTATATGGGCTGCCGATTTGTGAAAGCTTTCTCCATCCACCATCTGACGATAGTATTGTTTTTCGAACGAGCCACGAAGAAAGACGAATAAATTAGAATTATCCTCCCTTTTTTATTTTTTAATATTTCTCGTTATTTAATTCATACTTTATTTTCATTTTTATTTATCGTGGTATACCAGTTTTTCCCAAAGTGTAGTACGCGTACTCCCCGGGTTGTGGGGGCGATAAGAGTTTGCAGGGGATACGCACTGCACAGGGCTTTGGTTAAGGATTGCACTTTACCATCATTCTGGTTGCAAATGCAACATGTGTTTACAGTTTTAACCAGGGCTGTGGAGTCGGTTAAAAAAAGTCCGACTCTGACTCCAGCATTTACCAAAACCACGACTCCAACTCCGGCATTGACCAAAAATACGACTCCGACTTCGACTAAAAAAGTTGAATATCGTCACTACTTTTTGCCTAATTGTCCTATTGATGTGTATTCAATTAAATATCAACCCTAACAATCCTGCCAATAGCCAACTTTGACATATTATATGCAAAAATAAAAAGTTCAAAAATAGTACGACTCTGGCCAACTCGCCGCGACGACTCCGACTCCACAACCCTGGTTTTAACAAAAAAATCCTGAAATAAATCCTGCCTTATCCAAGTTCATATCGACGTGAAGTTGCTTTTTCAGCATGTGTAGTTATGAAGTCAAAACAAAGGAGCAGATAGCTATGGATGTCAGATAAAAATAAACAAACAGGATAAAAATTATGATGAACTTTTATTTATTGAATTGGCATTAACTTGGTAGAACTCCATTATGACACGGTGAAAAAAAAACAATGTTTTTCAGTTCTATAGAATTTTTGTAGAACTAAAATACATTGCTATTTTTTTCACCGTGTTAACTTTTAATTATATTTTTTCACAAGGGAAATAATAAATCTATTTTGATTGAATTTACTAGAATATGCAGATTTCGAAAGTTTGGGAAACACCGTACTAAATCGATCTCTTGGTATTCTTTTCCGCGATGCAAGGTTATCAATTCATGCGAATGATATTATGTGCAATCCTTTCTATGGGGAGTACCTGTCTCGAGGGGAAAATGGCGAACGAAATCCTTTGTAAACTTTCTGAAGAGGCAGCCGCATTGATTATTTCAATGGTGGTGTTTTTACGCGTATTCATCAGAGAGTCTCCATACAAATCCCGACCGCATTCAATGCACATCATGATAATAATTCGGTCTCGCCATTATTATACAGAATTGCACAATGACGATAATTCACAAATAATAATCAACGGTTTCATTCAAAATTTAAAAAATAATATTTCGCAGTGTAGACGTACCTTTATCATCATTTTTTCGCATACAGGCGGCTCTCGACTTTCGCACATAATTGATTCCTGAAAATGTGTGCGTTAGAAGAATGTTCGAAAAAAGAGGTATATAAAAAACCATTAAGAATTGTATTGTTTATCGAGGCTTTATATACTTGTCGAGAGTTTTAGCGTTCTTTCTAAAGAGTAATATAAATTGCTGTGTCTTTCTCAATCGCCAATGTACTTGAGATATATGTAGATGTCTCCATTTGGATCACATTATTCCATGATATTGATTGAATTGGCATTCACTTGTTTGAACGTCACTATAATACGTTGAAAAAATTGCAATGTATTTTAGTTCTACACTAAGTATATCATAGCTATTTCGGATTACGAACGGATTACGATTTTTTTTGTAGAACTAAAATACATTGCTATTTTTCATCGTCTTCTTCTTTGATAGTCAAAAATATGTCTAGAACAGTAGTTCACATTTGCGGCCACCAACAGCTTCAGATAAAATATTGGTATTTAAAAAAATGTGTTTTTAAAACATAATTTGTCAAAAAAACAAAATAGTTTGTATGCATTGTATTGTGCATTAAATGGTGTCCATCAAAATGTTATTAAATGCATGGAAGATATGGAGTTAACAGTGATGAAAGTAAAAATAATAAAACATTTTATAATAATCAACGGTTTCATTCAAAATTTTAAAAATAATATTTCGCTGTGTAGACGTACCTTTATTATCATTGATTTATTTCATCAGGACCGTGGAAAAAGTACTAAAAATGTTTTATTATTTTTATTATAATGCCTTTCCACCAAGTTTTGACAGTGAACACTTTAAAAGTGATGAAAGTATTCAATGCAATTAGTACTAGTAGGAAACTGTCAAAACAAAATTGGTGCGGCCACCAGACATTTCCGTAGGATCGCTTATATTTACAATGCGGCCACAGCACAATTTTCTGTGAGAACCACTGGTCTAGAAGCATGAAGGTTTCATTCGTGTTTCTAATTTTGGATGTTTCGACGTTTTTATCATCTTTCGAATCGTTTTTGTTAATGTACGAAATAGCGAATTGCACGAAAGAAGAACGTGCGAAAGTCGAGGGCCGCCGGTTTCCCCATCTCCCCCCCCCCGCCTGAACTGCGGGCAAAGGTAACGTCGCTCGGTGCCTTTTTTTTTGTCCATTTGTAGTTTTCTTGTGTAGTCCTTTTATATCCAGGATTGGAATCGCGAACCAGACGCGGGCGGGGTATTGTCCTTGAATTCAAAGATACCGTGGTTATTTGTTACGTGGGTCGGAAGGTGGTTTAAGAAGCATGTTGGCTTTTGTTTACAAGATCGCGAATTAATGAGATGAAGAGATTTCAACCCAACGAATACCTACGATAAATTTATACAATTAAATTATTCCTTATTGGAGCCACATATTCTAGTTTTGTATTGCGGCTTGCAAATAAATGTGTATTATAGTTTAAATAAACAAAACATACTGGCAACCATCGATATACATACTGGTAAAAGATTTGATGTAAAAAATCTTGTATTTTGAGGGATGTATGCAGGTCGATAGATGTTAACACGCTCTATCAACTTAAAAAACAAGCTCACTAGAAACAACGATAAGTCTTCTTTTTTTCAAATAAATTAAAATACGAACTCAATACAATAACAGTAAATTTATTCAAATTATTCTCTATTTGAATTCGTCAATGATTAAGGAATGTCGTTAAGTGGTAAGTTCAATTCCATATTTTAAGAAAAGTCGATTATCATTACCCAACTAAGGTTTTTTTTGGCTTTGAAGCCTTTTACTAGTGCACCGACGATATAGTACTATTTTCTAAATTTATTCTGATAGAGATCTGGAACGGTTTCGCTCATGGCGAGTACTGTCATCTGATGATCATTTATTTACATTTTGGCGTTTCCGCCAAGAAATTACAGTTTAGACATTACAAGTGATAAAAAAATTGAGTTCGAGTGCACGGAAAATTTACGTCAGCTGTTTTGATTGACTCGCTTTATCGAATGCAATATACATATTAATATTGTCCCTCGTAAAAAAAGAGATGATAACGGCATTATCGCTGCAGCTAAATACAACAAAAATAAACTAATTTTTCGTAAAACATAAATATTTCATAAAGATAACGGTAACGGATTGTTCATTTTTTGTGAATCATCGGAGATATTGAGGGATTAGCTCACATACAAATTTGAATTGATATAACTGTTATTTATAAAAATATTAAACCGAAAACCACTAGCGTAGAAAAAATATAAAACCCAGCTGACTTGTATGCTGAAACCAGGGCTGTGTAGTCGTGAAAAACTTTTGAAAAGTCTGAACTTTTTATTTATGTATATAACATGTACCATAGTAAAATTTTGGCTATTGGCCGGATTGGTTGGTTGATTAATAAGAATGGTAGGAAATAAACCTGACAAAATTAAACCTTTTTTTAGTCGGAGTGTTTTAAGTCAACGTTGGAGTCGTGTATTTTTAACGACTCCACAGCCCTGCTGAAAACGTCTCAGTTGATCTATTTATTGCTTCTTTTATTTATCTACTGTTAAATCACTTTTAATGTGTTCACTGTCAATACTTGGTGGAGTGGCATTATAATAAAAATAATAACACATTTTTAGTACTTATTCCACATCATTTGATAATGCTCGCCATGAGCGAAACCGGCCCTGATCGAATAAGTTTGATGTAGAATAAGTACTAAAAATGTGTTATTATTTTTATAACTGTTAAATCGTTTAAAAAGCATTTACTGCTCCCGGCAGCGTTTAAAATATGGTTGAAGGTCAAAATTGTAATGGGCCAGATTTTATAAATTTCACTTTCATTTTTCAGTTTCAAAAATATAAATCTTTGGAAGTATGTCGGACGTGAAAAGATTACAGAAATAGCACAGAGAGCTCCGAGGTCCAAGCTCGTGGGGCGCAGATTACGTCAGGTGTTTATTTCACTTCTGGGTCTCGGGCCGAGGGAGCAATAAAAACGTTTATTGATTCCTTAGTTGGAGATATTCAAATTTGTGATTTATAAATGTGTAGGTATTTTTACGGACCCACTTACGATATCCATAAACCTTTCCTGGCGCACACCTTATAAAACAATCTCGAATATCTCCCGAGACGATTCCCTCCCTTGCGCACGATTTAAATACGGGCCACAATCGCTTGTCAATCTTGACTCATCATGAGCTTTAAATGCAAATTAGGGATGCTGGTGTAGTTTGCCACGCGAGAAGTGATTCGTGGCTCACATAATATGCGATAGTACAATTTTAATTATCATTTCGTTCGAATCGTTGTGGAATATTTAAAGCAGCCAATATGTATTTTAATATTGATAACGGATCGTATTTTAGGACATCAGCACTCTCTCGAACGATCTATTTATCACCTCAGTCTATGAGTTTAAGTCGATATCAGGAAGTAAATTCAGTCTAATCACACTCTATATTGAAATCTACAGCGATTCAATATAGAGTAATTTTTAAAGTTAGTAAAAGCGACATTTCGGTGCGGCGTCTCCTTGGGTGTATACGCACAGCCGTCTCGCTCTAAATATAGCTGACTCTTTTACGCCTTGACTGCGCGAGATACGTGGTATTTCACGCAGCCTCCACTGGACCGGATACAAACGGTACGGCTAGCGCATGCTGCGCTGTGCAGATCGCGATCGGAGAGACGCAACCGCTTAAAACGGACGGTCAGGCGCTGTTTTATTTTCAATAATCAGTCAAAGTTACAGAGAGATTAGGGAGACGTGATTGCGGATCAGTCGGATAAATCTTACAGAGGGTCGAGGCTTCTCCCTTCTTTGTGAGTCTCGAGGGTCGCCTTCACTCTACTAATACTCTCTCTAACAGTATAAAAATCCTGATATCGCCTTTGTCAAGGCGAGAAGGTATTAAATCGTTCTTTGAAATTTTAAAACTAAATTCTATGTATCTGTAATTGTATATCTTGGTTAACTTGTGTAATAATCGAAATAACCGAATTAAATTGTGCGAGTGCTAATCGCACTTGGTTACCCTTTGAGATCGTTTAAAATCAGAGCCTCCTACTTTCTCGTCCTCCGAATCCTAATTTCCTCTTCCCGAGTGACAGATCGGAGGCCCTCCCTCATTTTACGAGACAGCTGATATCGAGGTCGTCTCAATATAACATTTTTAGTACTTATTCCATGTAAAATTGATATCATAATGCTCGCTATGCGCGAAATCGGTCCTGATCTAATAAATATAATGTGGAATATGTACTACAAATGTTTTATTATAAAGCCATTCCACCAAGTATTGACAGTGAACATATTTAAAGTGAATATATTATACTTAAATGGAAAAAAGGAGTTTCTTCCAGCTACTATTTGTTTTGACAATATGATTGAGGTTTATTGCTGTATATGATATTTTTCTTTTCTCTTTTCGTTTCTTATTAAGGTTTCACAACAACTCTTATCTATAATACCGGTTAGATTAATATCAATATTCTCGGCTCTTTCAAAATATAAGAAATGCTTCTCATATGTATACACCACTCGACAGTAATCTACTTGTATCCAAAATGTTTGTATAGCATTTATTCGTGAGTGTAAACATGCTTTAGTCGTCAGGCTAATTAATGTTGTACGCATTTTGATAAGAGTGCTGTACAACTTGTGAATTAGTATTTCGGACGGATTATCACCCGTTTCTTATCAGTCAGTCAAGTTCCTCGTAAAATTGAAGACATATAAAAAATGAAAAATACTTTCGGTTTCACGTAAGGCAGTCACAACCTTTTTGGAAGAAGGCCAGTTAATCAATTCTCAGATATTTCCAGGGCCGCATGGGTATAGGTAATTAAATTGTCAATATTTTTAGGGCATGTAAAATTTAAATTTTTATTATTATATTTTGTTCTTCCATCGTCCGATAAAAGGTCAATGGGAAATGTCATTGCGGGCCGCAGTTAGTGCATCACTGACGTAAGAATAAATTAAACACGACTGCAATACAGATGATTGGTTAAGAAAAGCGTCAGTTATCTTAAACTCATGTAAAAGTACATAATCCAGACGATTCAATTTTGATATTTAAATTCCAACAATGACCTTCAGTCGAAATCCTCAATTAGGTTTATATTATATTCTTTTGCGCATTGTTTTCCGAGTTGTATCGATTTCTTTTATAATCAACCGATTTAAAGTAAATTGTGAAAAAATAAAGTAAAAGCTCGCCTTATTCAAATACAACTATAGGGTCTTACATCCCGCTGGGCAGGGCGCCAGCAAATTTGTTTCCTAACACCTCCGTACATAGAGGCGGGTTTCGTGTGTGTAGTATTTTTTTTAATGTCTCGGCTGTCTTTTTTTCTCCGCCATACCTTCATTTTTTATTCCGCTCGTATTGTGTTGGGTTCCACGGCAGATAGAGCTTTGGGTACCGGGTGACTGGAAACTGCAATCGATGATAAACCAATTTAAAATGGGTAATGTAATTTGCACTTCTCGATACGTGTCCGGGTCTGAGATGGGCGCAGCCGTACTGTTTTCAATGTAGCCGATTTAAATTCGGTCAGATCCCCGTTTCTCACGTCCCGGTTTTCACCTTTCCGTATCTTCAGCATTCAAGACCACACACTCGCCCTGGTCCCTGACTTGGAACGTGTGATCACTATCAAATTCCTTTGTACAAAAGATTGTATATCTCAGTTTCCATTGCAACATTGTATATGTGCAAAATATGTGTTTTAACAGCACTGTAAAAATTGCCTTTACACTTTTTCACTTACAACTAACACATTTTTACCTCCACGGTAATATAAATTTATTACGTGTTGTTTTTTTTGCGATAAGGTTGATTACTGTTTTTATACTTTCAATGGTTTCGGCGGTAACTTTGTGGAAGTTCATTTTAATATAAAATAACTCAATATTATTTTATATTGACTGTTTTTATGCTATTTTGCAACGGAATCGACGATATATTTTTTTATTCGTAGAACTCTGTGACTAGCAAAATATTTACGGTTTTATTAGTGGTACTATTTCATAATTACTTCTCGGATAGAAACGGAGCAAATTGCTCATGCAACGCCTGGGGTAGCTAACTTCTTCTGTAACAATTTCCGGGACATATGGGCTAAAACGATTTAATTCAAGGTGACATTGGTCCCTAGATTGCGGGACATTTTTAGACATTCTACAGGGACTACGACACTATTTCCAGGACGATCCCAGGACGGGTCGGTTGGCTAAGAAAAAGTATTTTTTTCGAAACACATCCAGCGTTTACTTGGTGGTAATTTAGTTTTAAATATAAAATGGATGTCCTTGTAATTCCACTGGTTGTGTAACGAGGTTTTTTGTTTACTAAGCATTTTCAGAGTAACTTTATAGTATGTATAGTATTTTTTCTTAGAGTTTTTTGTCCGTCGATAAATCGATTCTGTTCCAAGGCAATGGGTGTTTGTGTTGTTAAAATTTCCTTCCCACCCATCCGATCCCACAAAGCGATGCGCGTAGCGTGAGCGACTAGCTAATCACTAGTCCTGTCCTAGTCCTCGTATCCTTTCAATCCCTACTCTCTTCGAGAAAAAAGAGAGGTTGAACAACTAGTAACAAGCAGTTCTCGTAGAAAAATCATGTCGAGATAAACTCCGTGAGGAGTTCATATGCTCCAAGTTGGGAGCGGACATGGTTAAAAAAAATGTATCGTAAAATATGCGCAAAGCACAAAGTGGCAGAAAAATTAATGCAGCCATCAAGGGTATATTAGGGCTCTCATGTTCACTTTAAATAATTTGTTTTCGAAAGCGTTCGAGGATGCGGAGTGGCTGCTGTGTTTGTTTATTTATTTTATTTGCCCCGAATAAAATAATTCCCTAGCGTTATTTACAGTATCCTCTTGTGTTTCGACGCCTTATTATTTTAATGTCGAATTATTATTTTCATCGGCGACGCAGAAACGGCGCGGCCCGCTTTGATATTTTCTCGGAATATTATGGTATATTGGCTAATTATATTTTCTATCACTTTTTATTTTGTTTTTAATTACATTGTTATAATATTGTCGGTGCCGTAGCACAGCCGTCACGCTGTAGTTGAGTTCATTTTTTTTGTTTACCATTACCAACTCGGAGCATATGCATACTCCTCACAGAGTTTATCTGAACATTTTTTTTTCTACGAGAACTGCTTGTTATTCAGTTGCTCAATCAAGAGAGTGGGGATGGAAAGGATACGAGGACTATAGGACAGAACTAGTGGTTAACTAATCGCTGTCGGTCCCTGTGGTCTAGTGGCTAGAACTTTGTCCTAGCAATCAGGGGGCCCGGGTTCAATCCCCGGCAAGGTCAGATTTTTTCATTTGAAAAATAGATCTTGGGCTGGGTGTATGTTATTTATCGTTGTTTTTGTACACAACTGATACATTATTTATCATCGAGTAAATCTCGTATGACTTTCACAACTAAGAATATTTGGCGCATTGGCGTAAGCTGTAATGCCAAATATTTTATATAAAAAAAAAATAAACTGCGTCGCTCGTTGAGATCAGAAAGGTGTGAAGGGGTTTTCAACAACACACACCCATTGCCTCTGAGCAGAATCGATTTATCGACTAAAAATCTAGCTTGTTACAATTTTTTGTTAAATTATCAGGGAAAATACTCGGCTCGCGGTGAGCAAAAGCTGTTTTGACTTCTTTGTAAAGCAGTGAAATCGTTACAAAAAGTCGCGTTCTATTTTTATCAATATATTATCAAAAATAATAAGGCCACATCAAGAATTTTCCAATTATATATATTTAAAATGTATAATACTATTTTTTGAAAATATGAAAACTGGATTCAATCAAAGAACTTTGAAAAAAGCTGAGCTTTGTTACGTCATACTCGATTGCAAAGTGAAATTTGATATTGATTTATTTCTGATGCAAAAAAATATATCGATTTTCGCAAATTATATCATCAATTACCAGCCGGTATCCGGCAAGCGTTGCAATGTCACTCAAAGAAAGAAAGTGTTTGTTGAAGTGCTTTCGGATTCACAATATTTTAGTTAAATATTTTCGATTTAATTTCACTAACATTGATCGGTATCGATGACATTTTCCGTTTGCTGTTTGTCTTTTGTCGATTGTCTATGGTACGACACTCGCGCCACCTACTGAAAGTTAATTGTACTATGTATATAACCTTTGTCAAAATGAACGGTATGGCAGCGCATAAAATATGAATAAATATTGATTTTTATATAAAAGACCTACTGTAAGCTAATTTTACAATTCCAAAAGCCTCCGCGCAAGTGCAAGCAAAAAGTTTGTCAATGTTTCATTGCAATCGGATGAACAGTATGGCAGGGCATAGGGTGCGAACAAACAAACAAATATATTATTAAGAAAGCTTTATGACGGGATTTTTTTTTGTTTTGAGGATCGCCTTATGTTAGTGTTACTTTCATGTCTGGAGTGGTGGGAGTCCAGGATTCGTGGAGTCATGGTGTGCATGTAGGAGTCGCCGTCGCAATAATCAGTGGATTTTAAAACCAATAATTTCAGTCTGGCTTAACGTGAACTTAAACCGACGTCTTTTTGAATATTTTGTGTTAAAATTAAAATTTAAATATAATTGGGCAATCTGTAGTAATTAACTTATGCTTTGATTTTAATTACGTTACTGCATAGAAAAATAACAAATTCAGGCGGTCTTTTAAATGTGATATCGTTAAAAGGCGATTATGAAACTCGCGCCATGGGAATGCTTACTAATCTAAAACGGTTGGTATTATCAGACGTCGTGTCATTTCAAGAAATGGTGTGATATTAGTCAGTGGATTTTAGTCAAATCCTGTGACATTGCCATTCTATTCCCAACTCCCCAACGGGGACTTCCATTCCTGAATTCCGATAAGTATTTTTTTACGCCACTTTGTCCATTGGCCGACGCTTTTTCATCATCTGACCCCAGGGGCCTATTCAAAACTCTTTTTTGAATCGGTATATACAGTGACGACTGGCGACGGGGTGTTGGGGGTGCAAAGGAAGATTCAACCGTTTTTGCAAGAGTTCTTTCCTATTTATTGGATTTTAAAACACTTTTATAGCATTCAATTCAGATGTTCGCAATACCAACTGTTTCTCTTCCGTAGTACGGAAAAATAGTTGAATCTTCCTTTTGCACCCCCCAACACCCCGTCACCAGCCGTCACTGGGTATATACTTAGTAGAACTCCATTATAACACAAAAAATAAATTAGCTCTAGAGATTTTTTTTTTATGTGATATTTTGTTGATATCTATTTCGGCTTACGCCATCGTGAGAAGTTTACTTAATCGTTATCGTTAAGTGGCAAAAACCCAGATTAGCTTTCACTTCGAGAAATACATAAAATCAATATGTCACATTTAATAACTTATTATTACTATATAAAATTAGGATGTTGGAACAGAACAGAATATGTATTGTGTCCCATGTCTACAACAGTATAAATAGATAAGTAAATCCATGTTTAAACATAGTTCTGACAATGGCCCAAGCCGAAATAGCTATCAAAAAATATATAAAATAATTTCTGTCGAACTATAATACATTTTTTTTTCACCGTATTATAATGGAGTTCTGCCAAGTTAATGCCAATTCAATCAATAAATATTACTTGGATTAGATCCAAAGCAGATGGATCTTTTTCCCTTCATTTAAAATGTAGATAGATAATTATTTTGCAAAATGGATCCAATTCAGGTTACATGGACGTTTTTCGCACTTTGCCAATATGTATCGCACCATGGGCGTGAACATTTCTAATTTCTTTGCCCGAGATGAAACGATTTTTTAAAATTTATTTTGTTATTTCTTTCACCGTGCTTGACAATTTTACCTACTCTTCCGCCCGTTCTGCATTTACAATATGTACACAACTTGTGTGTATGTACTACATTGTTAAGAAATACATAAATCTATATTATTATTTTATTTCAAACAATATAATTTAATTCCCCGCCCGCCACGTTTCCGCTCCCGAATTTCATTTCGCCTTTCCTCCGGGCGTTTAAATATTCCGGTCGCGTATCGCAAGCCAAATTACCCTCTATCTGTATCAGGCGAAGACCCTAATATCGCTTGATTAAAATATTGTATTCATTTTCGCATAAACCACGCAATTTTGAATCTTATTCAATACGTAAAATAAGTTTTGAAATTGTTAATCAGTAGCCAGCGTATTCTGACAGTTATAATATTATTAAGGCGTTAGGAGTTAATTTTAATTCTTGGTATTGGGCTTTATTGCTATGTGCAGAAAAGCTATTTTGTGAGGTCGTATTGAAAATTAAATTATTATTTGCGGTCGAGCGAAATTCGGCCCTACAATGTCTACGCGCTAAGCTCACATTGCATTGTTTTGTTTTAGGCCCACAACAAATCTCCAATCTCAAACACCTGTCATGTATATGTGATATTATTGTGGGACACACGTCTTCCCGTGAGGTTTTTCTTTTTTCTTCCCTCTAAAGAGATTGAAAACATTTAATTTGCGTGCCGAAAAAGAATTTCTACCTGATTTTTTTCGGTTAAATAATTATTTTGTGTTCCTGTATAAAGCGACCAACATCATTCGTTTTAAAAAGAAATATCAGTATTTACGAAAGCATCAACCGTTATTTTACCTTCGCTCGCTAAAATATGAAACGCTTTATCAGTTTTAAACACGTTCCCATCAAAGGCAATATGATTTTGGTCGTTGACTGGTTTTGGACTCTCTTTTTCTCACTTTTCATCATCTAACCCTAACACGTTTTTATTGTACATACTTATAAATTGTCAAATGTAAATTTTTGGTAGATGCATTATATTTAATTCAATAAAACACCTCTGCATATATTTTATAACGACCAGGCCCAGTTTCTCTTAGTTTATAATACTCGTTATCAGAGCCACTGACCATTATCATTGTAAAATAAATGTTGAAGTGGTAGAAAAAAAATGTGTTTTATTTATTTAAAAATATAAGTACCTTGACCTTTCTTGATAAAAAAAAAACTCAATTTTTACAAAACAAAACGTAGTTTTATTCGTGTCTCTCAGTTCAGTGCTGTGATGAGTTAAAATCGATTAACAACCTCCCGTTATATTCTAAAAATGTTTATAAAGAAAGATTGAGTAACCTAGTAACAAGCTGTTATAGTAGAAAAACTTCCGTTGAGAAAAACTCTCCGGGAGAGTGGACATGGCTTAAAAATACTTAAATCGTCTGTAACTAGGGAAAATAAATATCCAATACGTATCATATAACAAAATAGTTGCTTTGTTACATCAGTATGTTATGCTTAGTACAAATTTTAGCATGGAACAATAATAAAAAGTTCACCATGGATGTTTTCCGTTTACGGGCGCGTCGTTCCTTTTTTGAAATTAAGTTTAGTTGTTTTTTTTAGCGCGCGCGTCTTCTTTGAATTCTGTTCGTATTTTGAATCTCAGCCGTTCTTTCTTTTTTTTTTTAATTTTTATCATCACCACTTCTAGGCTGTCGGGATCTTTTTTTCCTTGTGCCGGGTTGATGAGAGGGGGTTTTTATTTTTTTACGCTCCTCAGATTCCTTTTGTCGCCGATGCGTTTTTTTTTGTTTTTGTTTTATTTGCTTTATTTTCTACGCATACTAATGATTTTATTACGTGTCGCGTTGGATCATTTTACAGCACTCTTTATGGACTTATTTCTTGGAAAAGTATAATAAAACGATTTGAGATTTAAAAAATTAACTTTACTTCATTTGTAAAAAAAGTCTGAAGACACCATTGTTATTCTTTCGGTAATTTATATCTTATTCTTACCGTCGTAAATAAACTAAACAAATATGGCTGTTGAAAATACAATCCATACTCATCAACTTTGATGCATCTTCGCTTTAGCATTGGTGTCCCGGATATCCGTTATGGCTTAATTGATATTATGGTGTATTTTTCATAGACAATGTAACCATAAATCTTTGTTAAAAATATTTTTTTCTTGCTACATTCAAATATAAATCAATGATATTAATTCGTCGACAGTCCAAAAAAGGACACAACAAATAATCAATGTTACTTGAATGAATTGGCATTTACTTGGTAGAACTCCGTTATAACACGGTGAAATTTAGTAATGTATTTTAATTATATTATTTGTAGTTGATAGATATTTAGGTCAGAACTAACTGTCCTCTTCTAACCTTATCATTTCTATCCCTACTGTCATTGAACTACCGGGAGGTTGAGCGCAGTGGCGGCTGGTGACAGAGTATTAGGGAGTACAAAAAAAGATTCAACTATTTTTGCAAGAGTTCTTTCCTATTCATTGGATTTTAAAACACTTCTATTACATGGACTTTCAATTCAGATGTTCGCAATACCAACGGAGTGCCAGTCTTATGAATTTTTGGCTGTCCGTAGTACGGAAAAATAGTTGAATCTTTTTTTGTACTCCAGCCAGCCAGCCGCCACATGTTGAGCGACTGAGTAAAAACCTCAATTCGGAGGCTATATGCTACTCAATAAGAGTGGACATGGGATATATACATATGGTTACACACAATTATTTTTATCTTGATATTAATTATGATTTTATTTCTTTTGTTTCAGGTAATGATCCGATACCACACATTCTTATTTTTACTACTCCTGATTGGTCGATCGATTCTGCCAGACCTTACGCTATGTTTAGTTCGTTGAAACGATCATGGTTTATAGTGCAGCTTGATAAATATGATCATAACTGATGGTAAGAGTAAATTGAAAAAAAATGACACTATTTGGTATTTTGCAGAGCTCCGACCTTAACTGATCGTCCTAACCTAACCTTACCCCCTTGAGTGTAAAATATCTGTTTGCGGGCTTAATCTTATATATAAAACCGAAACGGCGTATGTATGTATGTCTGTGGGTCTGTAATTCCCTTTTGCATTGTTGGTCATTAAGTTTCCATAAAAACGAATATGAAAGAAAATATGTTTGAATTTTTATCGGCGAAGACATTTAGTCAAAATGTAATAAATTAGTCTTCTACTGAACTTTTCCCGACTTTTATTATTAATAATAATGTTTATTATTTACGTGAAGGTTTTATTTGACAGCAAATTAGATTTTTTCCTTGAATTTGGACATTTTAATGGGCGAGAATGGGGCTGTCATCAAATTAAATAAAGTTTGTGATTTTATTTTAACTCTAATTTAGATGTTAGATTTTGTGATATAATTATGTCGAATGATATAACATTAAATAATTATTGGTCGCTTAGTCCGAGCGACGCCGGGTAGCAATACTAGTATAATATAGATTCTGAATTATCAACACTTGCAACTGGCGATGATCGAGACTTTTTCTAACTTATTTAATGTTTACATAAATTTCTCACACTATTTCAATAATTAAACATTGATGTGACACTTACCGCATTCTAGGTTTTTCGTCGAAGACCATTCTTACAAAGAGTTATGACAGTGTTTTTTTTTTTTGATGGATTCGGCGGTAATTTTGTGGATGTTTATTTTAATGTAATATTTAAAATAACTTATTTTTATTGTGCGAATATCAGTGACACGTGTTTCGCCTCTTTCACAATGTGTTGCTTATCAAGGTCAACCCAAGAATCAATTTGTGTTATCGAATCAATTCTCCATATTAAATAATCAAGCGATAGCAACCAAAAATAATTTGCTTACAAAAAAGTTCTTCTAGTTCAAGAATATATAGTTCTTACCAGCAGTGACGGCTGGTGACGGGGTGCTGGGGGGTGCAAAAGGAAGATTCAACTATTTTTACGTACTACGGAAGACAAACAGTTGGTATTGCGAACATCTGAATTGAAAGTCCATGCTATAGAAGTGTTTTAAAATCCAATGAATAGAATAGAAAGAACTCTTGCAAAAATAGTTGAATCTTTTTTTGTACTACCTAATACTCTGTCACCAGCCGCCACTGGTTCTTACGATGTGTGCCGTCGATATATCTGTCAACTGTATGGTATCATTCTTGTCGAAATAAAGACTGACATTTTTACTTTCTTAGAGTTTCACTTATAATATTAAAAGCCAATGTGATCATAATAATTACTGTTATAAAAACTACACAGTATTACGGGTAGCGCGGTTTGTGCGGAGTAGTGAGGGTTTGTTGAATTTGAATTTAACACCCGTGCTCTTAGATACACATTCGTATTTTTCAGTGCATACATCACGAAACGGGAATTAAAGAACTCGAGAATTAAAAAGAGCGAGCGGACATGGCTTAAAAAAATTAAAAGTAATTAAAGTATTATATAAAAAGAATATTTGAGGTTTGCCTTTTCCACCATCGTATTTTTTCGTCTCGTGTCAGAAAAACCAAGTCCAATTTATAATCATTATTTCTTATATTACAATTAAAAACTGCATCAAGATAAACTTATCGAAAATCTTGAAGTATTAACCCTTTGGTTCCAATGACCCTCCCTCGCGCAGCTATTCGGCCAGCGCGATAATATCTCCGCTAGATTGTATCCACTTTATTTTATTTCTCGGCCAAAAATACATGTACAGGCAGCCCTCGACTTACGACCGAGATACGTTCCTGAGTCCTGACCTTTTGTCGTATGTCGAATTTCATAGAAAATATGTATTAAAATAATTGTAATATTCAGTGTATTTGTGTTTTTATTGTAAAAATTTCAAATTATTTATTTAAAAAATGTCATAATCTTTTTTCATCTGGAAATATGCAAGTCTCTGGTACATAGATTGCAAGATACTGCTGGCATTGGGGAGTTATGCAAAATTTTAACGTAAGGATGTGAATTATTTAATGTACATGTATGTACATTGCAAGAATTACATATTTTAAGTTTATTGCTTTTGCAATGTGAAAAAAATGAAAACTTTGGAAGAAAAATTACATAGTTTACAGATATTAGAGTGAGAGAAAAGAAAAAAATTCATGAAATTGGTAATGAAGTCAACCGAGTGAGTTTAGACAAAATCAACTATAATACATAAAAAATAGTACTCGTCTGAACTCACTCACGTCGATGTTAAATATGTCGACATCCGAAGCAATTCCGTTAAAAATCACTGAAATTATGAGCTAGATGTCCCGGCGCACTGCTTAGTGACTAGTATTAAAGGTATATTAAATGGAATTACATATTTTCCGATTAAAACATTGATTTTCTTCTAGTATAAAACAAATTGCGCCATCCACCCTTTTTGCTAGCGGGGTAGTAAAGTTTTAAAAAAAATCTATTGCAATTCTTCTTTCATCTATTCCGTTGGCCATTATGGGCTCGATTTATTAACTATTCACTTGCTTAGATGAATTGCGTATATTATGTCTTATTATCTACATAAACAAATGTCTATGTTCATAGATGCAACGAAAATTTAAAAAAATGTTGGTATCGTCGTTAGTCGATTTCGTTCGTAGCTAAACTTCAAGTACATATTTTAAAAATAAACCCATTCACACAATTACAGAACACAAAATCACAAAATGGAGAAACAACTCCCTAGTGTCCTGGGGAATTCCGTTTTCGGCCACGCAATCGACAAAAAAACTATTCTTCTCGCGGTAAAATGGCGTCGAGGAAGCGGCGTCGGAAACTACCCTCGTTCGCTCCCATCGTTTAAAATTTAATGTAAACTGGTACACATAACGCGCAAACTGTCTGATACCGAAATTTCGTGAAGTAAGTACTCTTAACTAGCACACCTTTCGCCTACAATATTCTAGATACTGTACCGTTAAGTGTGTTGTTGGGTACCTTTTCAAGTAAGTAACTTAACGCAAAGATAATGTAGCGTCATACCCATTGCAGGGACGGCAAACCGTTATATTTAATCAATCTTTGATCCGTTTACATATATACCTGTGTTATATAAAATTCCCCCCAAGTCCTATCTATTCAATTCCAACTGTCGACAAATAACGAGCTACTGAGTAAAAAGAAAGTTTCGTAGAAAAAAACTTCTTTTGAAAACTCCATTGAGAGCGAACATAGTTTCAATTAATATATTTGACTCAATATTAATCATTAAATACCAATAAAGTTGCTTTTGAAGTTTTCAGGATTTCACGGCTGAAGTCCTAATTTCAAAGTCTCATGTAAGATACGAAGTAAAATTCAATATTATTTACATTTTGCATGTGTATAAATTATATTCAGTCTGTTACTGTTCCTCGTAGTCATAAAATATGCTCCAAACATAGTGACACAACCAGTAATATAACGATGTTATCCGTTTTATTTTATGTTATCAATATGCTTCATTTTTTATTGTTGGGTCCATTTATTGAAACTATTTTAATCGTAAAAAAATTTGTTTTTTTTCCAAATTCTTAATTTACCTTTAAATTTAATTTTAATCGAAATCAATTTTCATTTCATTTTTTTCAACCACTTTATGAGTTTGATTGTAACCGGTTGCTGGACTAAAAAAATTAAATATTTATTTTTAAGGGGTAAGAAAAAAATAACCCCTTTTCGGTTTTTTTTTTTGATTTTCTTTCGTCCTTTTTTTGAATTTTTCAAAAATTGTTTTTCAAAAAATATTGACGGGAAAAATTTTAATAACGGGACTTTTTTTTATTGAATAGCCCGTAACAAAAAAATCTGCAATAGGTTTTTAAAATTTCCCCCTTTACTTTGTTCGGGGCCCTTTTAACTCCAAAAGCGTACGCTAAAGCTCCCTGGGCGTGTTACCCAAAGCGTCTAGCGCCTTTTTTCCTTGTTTTTTTTATAAACTACTAATTGCCGCTTGCTGTAGCCGGTTAAAAAGGATTTTAAAAAAGACATGGTAAAAGGGAAAAATTATCTTGGTCCCTGCGCCATTATCGTTTCATCGTTTTTTAAAAATTTTCAAAATATTTTTAATTTTTCAACAAATCCTCATTAATATATTGGAAAATTTTTTTCATATTTATGGGGGGTTTATCGTCAAAAAAAAAATACGCAAAAGTTTTTTTAAGTCATTTTTAAAACTTTTTTTCGACTACAATTATAAAAGATATTATGATGTATTTTTTATCTCATTCGTCTCGTTAAAAAAAATTACATTAAAAACCCAACATTGAAAACCAAAATTGCGACAAAAGAAACACCGTGATCTCAAAATTTGGGAAAAAGTCCAAGATATGTTACTATATTTTTTACTCTTTCCCGGTATTTTTAAGTACTTTCACTTTAATCTTTTGATATTTTGACAAATTTTTTTTTCAAATTTCAAAAATCACCTATTGATGCGCCAACCGGGACCAGTGCGCGAGCAAAAAATTTCGCTGCCCCCACTATACATACTTCCCCTTTTTTTCATTTTTGCCGGCTTTTTATATTTTTACTTTATTTTCCCCCTTTTTTAAAGGGAAGAATTTGAATGCTTTTAAAATCGGAACCCAAAACAAACTTTTTTTGGGTTTACTTTTCCAACGTATTGCGCTTTTTATTGTTACGGAACGGCGGAAAATGGGCGAAAATTTTACGGTAAGTTGCGCAAACCGGGGTTTTTTTTCAATTTCCCAAACTCAGTTTGACACTAAATATGTTTTTTTTTTGACTTCTCAGGGAGGTTCGTGACGTCTCACAAATTTTCTTAAAAAGGAAAAAAAAAACCTTTAAAATATTACAAAATTGGGAAAAATAAAAATTTTTAATTATTGAAAAGTAGTTTATGTCCCTCAAACTGGATTATGAACTTCATGGAGTCTTCTTTAAAAATGTATGTTTTTAAATGTTTGTTACTCGTTGCTCAACCCCTTTTTCAAAATGGGATTGGGGGTACGGGGCGGGGTTAATCGCTCTCTCATTCGTTTTTTAAACATCCCTTTTTGAAAAAATCATAAATAGAAAAAACAAAATTTTGTTAACAAATTTCCCCTTATTTTAGCTTGGACTTGGGAAATTTTAGTGGAGGGGGAAAAGATAGGGTTTTGGGCACCCTAGGGGTTATCTTTCCCCCATGCCCAAATTAATCGATTTAGGCGGGGGAAAATTTTTTTAACAAAAAAAAAAAAAAACTGCTCGGGACTGAACCTGGGCGGGGGGGGAATGGGGGGTTTACTACTGCACCACGGACGCGCTTAAATTTTATCGGAAATCATTCAGGGGGTTTTTTAAAGTTTTTTCTGTTATATAGCTTTGAAAAAAATTAATTAATTATTTATTTGTAGTGGGAAATTTAATTGGAAAAAATTTGAAAAATTTTTTGTCTAAAAATTTTGAAAAAAATGTCGACTTTATCGGGTTTTATGTTCTTTTTGGCATTGCAATTTTTTTTGACCCTTAATTTTAAAATTTTTTGTCCGTTACAAATAACAAGGTTGACATTTTTATATATGTTTAAAAATCGATCGTGCCAAAATTTTGTGCCGTTTTCCCAAAATTTCGTATGTTTCGGTCCTTAATAATTTAAAATGGGCTGTGGGTTTTAAAAATTTTCCCGATCACGCGTTTTTCATATTTATCACCGAGATGGCCATTGTCTTTTGTTTGTTAACAAAATCTCTCGCTTGGAGCAATGAAAAATTAAAAATAATTTAAAAAAAAAAATTTTTTAAAAAAAGACAAGTGACTTCCATTCGTTGAGGGCTACAGGAAACAATTCAAATTAAACACAATTTTTGCAGGAAAGGAAAATTCCCTTGCAGGGTTGTACGGTTCGCCCCCCCCCGGGTTTTAATAAATCCCTATTTCATAATTTCATTCGATTTCATTGTTTTTTCTTATTCAAAACTATATAATATTTTTCAATAAATTTTTTTGAATCTTTTGAATTTTGTACTTTCCCATGAGTTTTGCTGAATACTTATTTTCTTAGCGATATTAATTAGTAACACGCGTCTAAAACGCATCACATTTAAAATACATTTCAAATTCTTTTTTGCCCTCTCGACAAAAACTTCTTCTCGCGGAAAAAGGGAAGGCGGCGTCGAAACTACCCTTGTTCGCTCCCATCGTTTAAAATTTAAATGTAAACTGGTACACATAACGCGCAAACTGTCTTGATACCGAAATTTCGTGAAGTAAGTAATTTTGCATAGCACACCTTTCGCCTAAGCAATATTCTAGATACTGTACCCGTTAAGTGTGTTGTTGGGTACCTTTCAAGTAAGTAACTTAACGCAAGATAATGTAGCGTCATACCCATTGGGGACGAAACCGTTATATTTAATCAATCTTTGATCCGTTTACATATATACCCTGTGTTATATAAAATTCCCCCAAGTCCTATCTATTCAATCTAACGACAAATGAACAGCATTAGTAAAAAAGAAAGTTTCAGAAAAACTTTGAAAACTCCACAGAGCGAACATAGTTTCAATTAATATATTTGACTCAATATTAATCATTAAATACTATTAAGTTAACTTTGAAGTTT
Source organism: Himalopsyche kuldschensis (assembly GCA_028554975.1). Lineage (NCBI taxonomy): Eukaryota > Metazoa > Arthropoda > Insecta > Trichoptera > Rhyacophilidae > Himalopsyche > Himalopsyche kuldschensis. The sequence goes on from JAHFWI010000045.1 coordinate 4,141,752, forward strand.
GTGATTTCACGTATTGAAGTCCTAATTTCAAAGTCTCATGTAAGATACGGTAAAATTCAATATTATTTACATTTTGCATGTGTATAAATTATATTCAGTCTGTTACTGTTCGTAGTCATAAATATGCTCCAAAACATAGTGACACAACCAGTAATATAACGATACATCCGTTTATTTTATGTTATCATAAGCCAATTTCATGAAAATAATCAGCGAAACTAAAAACCTCAATTCGAATGAGGACGAAAGGACGATGTTGTATTTATTTGTTGATAAAAGTATTGATAAAAGTGTATGATGTAAATTATATGAAAGTTATGAAAAAGTTTTTATCTTGTAAATCACATCGGCGTCACCATTTTGTAGTAAGTATAATTATATGGTGTCTAATTTTATTTATTTTAAATACATAGTCTTTTTTTATTATAATTATAAACACAATTATCATTTATTGTTTGAGTAGGCATTTACTTGGTAGAACTCCATTATAATACGGTAAATACGTTGTTATTTTCTTACCGTATTACAATTATCATTATTTTTCATTAAGATTTTAATTTTGAATCGAATCAATTTACATTTCTATCTTTTTTTCGAATCACATTTAAGGAGTTTAGTATTGCTAACCGGCTTCGCTCGGACTAAGCGACCAATAATTATTTAATGTTATATCATTCCCAAAGAATTACAGACCCACAGACATACATACATACGCCGTTTCGGTTTTATATATAAGATTTGATCAGTTACTTGTCGATACTGCAGATTGTGGAAATATATTGTATCTAAATCATTGTTATATCGGCAAAATATTGAACGGAATAAAATTTAGTAAACGAGGACTGTATTTTTTTATTGAATAGTCCGTAACAAAGAAAATCTGCGATATATAGGTTACTCAATTTCGTCCGTTACTTTGTTCGCGAGGCGCCGGTTGGCGGTAACTGCCTTAAAGCGTACGCTAAAAGCTCTGCCTCGGCGTCGTTAGCAGGCACAAAGCGTCTATTAGCGTCGTCTTTTCGCTTCGCAGTACATTTTATATATTATAATACTCACTATACACATTGCCGCTATGCGCTGATAGCTCGGTGTAATTAACAAGGAGGCTTATAAAAGACGATGGCGTCGAATGGGTTAAATTGCCCCATCTTGAGTACCTGCGCCCATTATCGTTTCAGTCGATTAGTTGCAAAATTTTCCAAAATAATATTGAATTTTTTTCAGACAAATCCTCATTAATATATTGGATAATTTTTCATATTTATGGTAGGCTTATCGTCAAAAACAACATGATACGCAAAGATTGTGCTTTTTAAGTCATTTTTTTAAAACTTTGTTTACGACTACAATTATAGAAGATATTATAGATGTATTATTTTATCTCATTCGTCTCGTTAAAAAAAATTACGACTGTAACCCCAACTCCAACATTGACCAAAACCATTATCAACAGATCAACTTCAGTTGATAATGCTCGCGACGAACGAAACTAGCCGTGATCTCAATGGAATAAGTCCTAAAGATATGTTACTATATTTTTATACTGCTATTCCACCAAGTATTGTATGTATGCTTCTCTACATTATGAATCTTTTAGATATTTTGAGCAATATTTATTCATCAGATTGTCAAATCCGTCACCTATTAGAGTGCGCGCCAACCCGGGACCAGTGCGCGAAGTTTTTCAAACTGCTGCGCTGCCGCCCACTATACATACTTCCTTTTTTCATATTTTACGACTCTGCTATCTGCTTATCAATACTGCATTTCGTATGCGAGATTAGTGATTTTGCCACACGTTTGTGTGAAAGGGAAGAATATTGTAATGTCATTATTAATACGCTCGATGTAGATTGCGCCATAAATCAGGCTTTATATCGGAGATAAACCTCATTACGGTTTACCTGTAACGTATTAGCGCTTTGTATTGTTACGGAACGGCGGAAGATGGAGCGAAATCATTTTACGGTAAGTTGCGCTAAGCCTGGGATTTTCGATACGAATACACCAATCAGTCGTCCCAAACCGTCGGAGTCTGACACTAAATATGTTGATAAAGTCTTTTTTTGACGTTGCATACAGGGACGGTTCATTGTGCGACGTCTCACTTGAAATGTTATCTTCAAATGGAAAATAAAACTTTCTTTAAAATATATACAATACGTGGAATAATCAAAAATATTTTATATTATTGAAAAGTAGTTTATGTCCGCTCATAACGTAGAGTATATGAACTGCTCATGGAGTCTTCTGCTTACATCAATGTATGTTTTAACTGTTTGTTACTCAGTTGCTCAACCTCTCTTTTTCGAAGAGAGTAGGGATTGGAAGGATACGAGGACTAGTGATTGAATCGCTCTCTCTATGCGTTTTTTTTACAACATCCATGTCTTCGAACAAAATCGATAAATCGAGATAAACATAATTGTGTGTAAGCATGTTCGCTCTATATAGCTGACTAATGGAAGTTTTATGATGGTAGGGAAGGAAAAGATAAGGTTTGGACACACGTAGGGGTTATCTCGTCACCATTGCTATGCTACGCTAATTAGATCGATTTAGGCGGGAAAGAATTTTTGATACAGCAAAAACAGTAAAAAATGCTGCTCGCACAGGGACTCGAACCTGGGCGGTCCGTTACGGAAGCCAATGACATTGACTACTGCACCACGGACCGCGCTTAAATTTCATCAGGAAATGCATTCAGGGTTTGTTTCAAAGTTTTGCTGTTATATATAGCTTTGATAAAAAAATTAATTGAATTATTTATTTAGTCAGTGAGAACTTCCATAATTATGAGAAAACATTTGAAGATTTTCAACTGTGCTAAAAATGTTCTAGAATGAAAACATGTCGACTTAATATCGGGTATTCGATGTTCTTGTTGCGACATTGCAATTATTTTTTTGACCATTAATTTAAATTTATTGTCCGTTACAAATAACAAGGATTGACATTTTGTAATATATAGTTTAACAATCGATCGTGCCAAATTTCGGATGCCTGTTTTCTCGCAAGAAATTTCGTCATGTTTCGGTCCGTTAATAATTGTAACTGGGCTAGTGGGTTATATAAATTTATCACTGGATCACGCGTTATTTTGTCATATTGTATCACCGAGAGATGGCCATTGTCTTATTGTTTGTTCGACGCTGACAAGATCATAACTCATCTTTAGCATAAATAGGTCGAGTATGAATGAAGTGATCTAAAAAATAATATTCGAAGAGGAAAATGGACATTTTTCGGATAAAAACAACAATGACAAGTGACTTCCATTCGTTAGAGGAGCTACAGTGAAAACAATTCAAATTCTAAACACACATTTTTTTAGCGAAAGTGAGTAGAGATGTCCCGTTGCAGGCTTGTACCGGTTCGCCCCAGCTGGTTATTAACTATCTATAACCATGAATTACATAATGTAATGCATTCGATTTCATTGTTTATCTTATTCAAATCTCTATATAATATTATTTCAATAATCGTACTGTACATTTGAATCTTTTAGAATTTTGTACTTTCCCATGAGTTTTGCTGAATACTTTTTTTTCTTAGCGATATTAATTATTAACTTACGCGTCACAAAACGCACATCACATTTAAAATACATTTCAATTTAATTTACCTATACAATATCTTAACTACAGAATATTATCCAGATTGCTAATTCATCCAGATTGCGATTATAATCATAGCACTCCCCGACGTTTACTATTACTAAACTATTTATAACGCGTCTTTTCAAGTTCAGTCGTGCACTTAACATGCCCAAATATGCCGAAAGGAGATACCCGGGGCTTTAGCAACATAACTCGTAGAAAAGTTCAAAATTCAAACTATTTAAATTTGATTTTGAAATTCCATAGAGGACTTACAGGATCGTCAATTATATCAGAAATTCTGGTAAAAAGCGATTTATTCAAAAATTGTATTGAAAAGCAATTTATTTAAAAATATTTATGATTTAAATTTTCTCACATAATATATCGACTGAGGGTCCTTAACCGTTCATACGCCACGGCGTACAGGCACGCAAACGCTACTACGAGTTTATTTATGAATAAATATAATTTTTTTAATGAAACCTAATGCAGACTCATCTTTTCAAGGCAATGTGATTGTTTAAATATCGATATGTTTAGCTATTTTTAATTTATTTGATGCTAAGCTAACATATGTCACTAGGGCTTGCAGCTTATTATCGTAAATATCCCTGGAAACTTATTTTTTTTTTACTTTCCATTGACAACCAAAAATAAGTCGGATATAAAATCATTTTCCGGGTATGTTACGTGGAATTTTCATCGAAAAATCGTTGGTTGAAAATTGCGGCCTGTGGCAAAAATTCATGGAATTCGCTTGGCATTTAAAGGGTTAAGTAAAGGTGTTAATGCGTTAACTTTTTATGCGGGAAATACATCACGCACATCTCATATTAGTGTATTGGAGTATTTAGCCGCTTTCAGATTAAAAAATAATACGTCGGCACTCGCTAATCATTTTCCATCGGATAACCATCTAGCCAACGCGAATGAAGGGGTTGAAATATGCCACCGAAACGTTTAACCGAAGACAATAAATGTATACAGGCAGTCATTGACTAACGACCGAGATACGTTCCTGCACTTTGATCGTTGGTCTTGTTGGTCGAATTTAATACAAAATTTGTATTAAAATACAGACTATATATATTAATCTATTGGTGCTCTTTACCAAACAAACAAAAAATAAACCAAAATATTCGGTTAGGGTTAGGTTAGGTTAGGTTTCTAAATATTATATATCTTCTTTTTTATAACATCTACTCCGTTTACCAGTTGTTACGGGTACGATTTACTAATTATTCACAGAAATTTAATATTTAATTCGTATTTTATGTATAAATAAAGTGCTATTTTTTCGGTTGTAGCGAATCGTCGTACGTCGTGGACCAAAGATCTTGAAAAGCTCTTGGGACATTGAAAAGGTTCACCACCGCTTGCCTATTCAGTCCGGATTAAGGTGTTTGATCGAAAATTTTCCGCTAAATTTAAGGTTGCAAACGGCTGTAGTTTTTATTTGATATTTACTGTAGAAGAATAACACTATTATTATCTCATCTCTACCGAACCGCTTGTCACGTTGATCTAGCGGACATCTCTATGACACTTAAGTATCATTGACGGGTACCTCAATTAATTTTATGTCAACCGTAGGCAATTTCGTTTTTTTCTCATCCGAAACAAGTAAAAAAAAATCGCCCTACAAAAACCCAAACATGTTCAGCAAAAACGTCTAATAGTGAGAGGGTTTCCGGTCATATGTCATTTCATTTAATGGGGATTCTTTTTTTGAAAGTAATACATCGGAAGTTCAATCGGATGCTAGGTTGATGGAACACACATTGTTTATTTAAGTGGTTTTTTTGCCTTGTCAGCTTCCCTAGTAGTGCATGTGGATTGTCGTAGTAGAGGCTACTTTTATTACGAGAAATATTTGTTGGCAACCGTAGATGAAAGGAAAATATGTTATAGATTTTTTTTAGACACTTTTAAGGTGTTCACTGTCAGTACTTGGTGGAAAGGATTTTTTTTACTATTTTTCATTCTCCCAACTTGGAGCATATGCGGACTCCTCACGGAGAATATTTCAACATATTTTTTCTACGAAAATTTGTAGATTCGTAATCTCTTTTCGAAGAGAGTAGGGATTGAAAGGATGCGAGGACTAGTGGTTAGCTAATCGCTGTTACTACGCGCCGCATTTTGAGATCGGAAGGGTGGGAGGGAGCATTTTCAACAATACAAACAGCCATTGCCTTTGAACATAATTGATTTATCGACTGAAAAAATCTGACTCGAACCCGGCCGGTCCATCACGAAAGCCAACGACATTGGCCACTGCACCACGGACCGGACGAAAGGTGATGCTAAAACAATTGATAAACAAGTAATACGACCTTTTTTACGCTTTAATTCATTGTAAATTTATTTGGATGAGGACCGGTTTCGCTCATCGCAAGCATTTTCAACTGATTCAATTGAATGGACAGTTTATATATTATACATATTTACATAATTTATAAATTGTATACAAATACAGAAGCATACACAACTTTACAATTTTTGGGCAAAGCGCTGCACAACAACAATAAGCAAAAAAATACATAAATGCGATTTGTATTTCTTTTTTAATAGGGAAATAAATCCCTTTTCAGTTCTGGCCATAGAAAGACATCCATCCGTTTTTTTTATATCAATTTCATTCATCTCTAGAAAGTTCTGGCAATATCGAAATATTCTGCGATATTGTTAATAACATAACGTTTTGCTGTTGATGCAAAATCTTATAGAAAAATGCCTACTTTTCAGATCTTTAAATTCCACCGCGAGAAGTGTCGTCGCGTTTCGTGTTATAAGGCCGAAAAAAGAAAAAAAATTTTGATGAATTGTTTCGGGCCGCATAAAAGCTGAACGGGCCGTAAATTGAGGAATGATTCGTGTTCCGTATAACGAAAAAAGAAAAAAAAGTTTTTTTGAAAAAATTCGGGCCGCATAAAAATCCTGTAAGGGCCGCAAGTTGAGTATCGCTTATCTGAATAGTAGTCGAGTTAAAACCGCCTACCCGCAGCCGTAAGCATTCCATATATAAAATAAATATCCGTAGCCTAGGCAGGTATGTGTTCATATACGTCTATACGAGAACAGCATTGCGAAATCCTCAGTCTAACGAAGGAATTTCCTGTCGTATATCATAACTGGGAGGAGAAGTGGGTGTGGGTGAATTTTGTGAACAGGCGAGCGCCGGATTTGACCGCGGCTTTTGTGGACAAATAATCGCCTTCCGGAGGTTTTTCGGCTATTACTCAATTTTATGAACACACACACACTTCGCGCTCGCCTTTCACTCCCTTCTCATTCTTTCGCATATCGCGACGTCTTTTTATTTATTTTCACCGCATAAATGACAAATTTTTATTTATTTTTCCAAGATATTTTTATGCGTACTAACTTTTCTGGCTTGTTGATGTCTTTGACCGACTTTTTTTTAATATATAGAAAGGAATAATTAAACTGACTAGCCAGCCACATGAGATAAACTCTCCAAAAGGATATCAAAAACATCCACGTCGTAGATGTCAAACCCAACGATATATAGAAAAACACGACTCGCAGCTTTATTTCAATTTGATTCTCCGCAAATCATTTGATTTCTCTCTCTTATATACTCGCATGCTATTGATATAACTGTGTGAGATTGGAGACATACATGACTGAGGTTAAATCATTTTAACTGAATTCTCGTTTTTCTAACTGGCTATTAGCTGATTTTTATGTCCATAGAGCAGTGTTTCTCAAACTTTCCTATAATTTTCGTAACACCGAATACCCTTCGTCAAAAAAAAAAATCGCATATCCCTTTTCTCATTTTACTAAATAAACAAAATAACGCAGCGCGTACCCCCACCAAACTCTTCCCGTCATTCACGGGGTACGCGGACCACACTTTGGGAAACACTGCAATAGAGTGACTCTTGTTCAATACAAATATAAGATCTTTTCTTTTCGCGTAATTGTTCCAATATTAATTGACATTTACTTGGTATTACTCTATTATAATAAGGTACCTTACCAAACATAGTATTTCTTTGTAACTAAATACATTCACAGCGGCTATTTTTTCTGTTGTGAATCGACGCCATTTTTCCCTTTTTTAACTAGGTAAAATTCCAATTGTAATTCTAAAAAAAACTCACTGATTATTGTGAAAAATCGACATTGCGATTAAACCGTCCGAGTAGACGCGGTAAAAATTGGGAAACCATTCATACCAGTTCCAATGTGATGAGTTTTAAGATTTCCCGTCCGAGATTGAAAGGCTTACTTAGTTACCGCATCCCATCATTATGGCCATCGGTCGGCGCTGCCAACTTAATGATAATAAACGAATAATGGAATCTTCAAAGGAAATGAAATGAAATGGCAGATGCGGGGCGCTTTTTTTTTCTTCCTCTTTCTGGCGCGTTATGGCCGCGGTCGTGTTTACTTTGAAACTCTCCAAAATAAACCAAAAGTGTATAGGTACAATATTACCCAATATATTAATCATAACAGTTTCCCCCCAAGCGTACACGTGTAATGTGTACGTACAATTCTGAAAACATCCGAGCTTACGGGTCGTCTTAGCTGGGCGAATCTAGGCGAGGCGTTCCGGCGCGGCTTTGAAAGCGGCAGAGTTTTAAAATATCAAACGGTCCTCGCCCATGCAAGTGTCATACGTAGGCGAAGCGGTCCGGTCAGGACGGCATATGTCGCAAGTCGCCTCAAGTGCGCACTCATGGCGCACGCGAATCGCTTGAAAATATGAAACGGTCCAAGCTCACCAGAGCGTTAATTGCGTCTGGCCGAGCGATGGCACATAAGACCTTTGATCAACTACGTTTTAAATTGACTGGATTCGCCTAAATTCTCTTGCCTTTTCGCGTCGCTTACCTAAGACACGGGGTTAGGATTCAACGTACAACTTTGACCGTTAATAATATCTCATCAAAATGCATAGTCACTATTACTATCGAGAGTAAAAAAAAAACCACACCTATTTTTACATTTTTACATTTTTGCAAATAATGTTTTTTTTTAATTTGCTTTAACGAGGTAAAAAAAATTAGGGTAATTTTAGCACATTTAAATTTTCATAATTAATTTTAGATATATCCGAAAACACGGATGTTTATAATTTCATTTTTTTGTAATTTTGGATTACGTACGTTTTTTTTTGTTGATAAACTTAGGTATAGCTTAGTATTGGATATGTCTCTCACGCTTACTTGATTGCTAATACCGGCTTAATTGAGGATTTCGAGTGAAGATACTTGATGGAATTTCATTATCAAATTTGAATCGTTTGATCCCAGATTAGCTGTCTTGTCCTAGTCCTCGTATCTTTTCAATCCCTACTCTCTTTGAAAAATACAAGTTGAGCAACTTAGTAACAAACAGTTCTTGTAGAAAAAAATACGTTGAGATAAACTACGTGAGTGAGTCCATATGCTTCAAATGTCAAGCGGAAATGGTTAAAAAATAAAGATTATAAGCGTTGAGCGTTGAGAGTAACAAGCATTTAACGTAAAAAAATGTTAAGGTACCTTCATTAGGTGGCCATATGTTCCTCAGTGGGGGTGGACATGGATAAAAAAAACGTATTGTCAGATTTTTTTGAATTCTGCCCATAGTGGGGAACCGTCCATTTTAAAATTTACAAATGAATTAAGGGCGAGATGGATAGTTTCTCTGGCCATGACTAGTTGCAAATAAATTTCCGAATCGATGGCTTGCGATATCTGGTGATTATTTTGATCCCTCGTCGAAATTCCTGCTGAATGTTGAATGTGCGATTGTGTGGGTGGACGGAATATATGAATATGTGCGGGGGTGGATATGGTATCCCCAGGGACAGATGTGACAGGGGATGTTAAAGGACCCCAAACATCCGAAAACATCGCGCAAGTTGCGGGGGACACGGGGACGCTTTGATGAAATTTTTCGATTTTAACCCCAGCAGTCCGGCGGTAGATCAACACTATTCGTTTTATTTTGGCAGAATTTACACCTCAAGCTTTTTCTGTGCGGTAGATGCGTTCCGCGGAAAATCGCACAAAAAAAACTACGACTTTATATGAGAACATAACGTGTAAAAGGACGCACGTGTTAAGGTCAAGTTGTAAGTAAGTTGAAACACTGGATTTTGCATGTATATATTTTTAAAAAAAACGAGCCAAAATATCTTTGAGTGTATCTACACTAAAAATACTTGCTATGTATTTTAGTTCTACAAAAATTATATAAAAAATATATTCATTAACTTTACTTTATATACTGGCTTAGAAGATATCCACAGTATATCTTCTCATCTATTCTAACATTTTTTTATGATTTCGTCTGAATTGAACTTGATGGTATTTCAATATCAAATTTGTCCTGTCTTTGTTCTCGTATCCGTTCAATCCCCACTCTCTCCGAAAAATAGATCATGAGCAACTGAGTAATAAGCAGTTCTTGCAGACAAAAATATGCTGACATAAACTCCATGAGGACTCCATAAGCTCCACGTTGGGAGCGGACATGGTTAAACTTATTGAGATTCAGCAAAAACACAGTATGATTTGTAATTATAATGATTTTTTGCGTACAATCAATAACGAACCGTATTTTGTTTATCTCTTATATTTTTTATGAGAAAAGTCGAACAAAACTTAAATGTTCATTATCCCAGAATATGACATTTGCACTTATGTTTATGAGGGCAGTATATATTTATAACGGCGAATTTCTAACACGTAACGAAAACGTATGAACAGAGATAGAACACGTTTTATGAGCAAACACTAGTTATGTTAATTATTATGACATTATACATTCAATGAGACAGAATGAACAAATAAAGAAAATACAAAATTAAAATTAATAGCTCGGTGATTATACTTGCTATATAACGTGTAACACGTGTTTCGTTTCTATGGCGTAATCATTGAGCATATTAGACAAGGGATGGATGAACGATCCACCAAACATGACAGCGAACGACCTGCGAGGAGATTTTTCCAATTTCCAATTTTTCAAAAGGACCGACTTCTCTCGGTGTTTGAGCAGTTTCAACTTGCAAAAAAATATAGCCGGTTATTAGAATTGATTTATTTGGTATTTATGTACTTGGTAGAACTCTATTATGAAACAATGAAAACAAAGCTACTTTTTCAATTTTGAAAAAAAAAACAACGTTTATCACTTCAAGTTCATTCGTATTGCTTACGTCATTAGTAGTATAATTATTTGTTTGCTTTGTTTTGATTCAATAACTCCCTCCTTGCTTCCCGTAAAAAGGCAAAATGCCATACTCAATTTTGTAATTTTATCATTTTAAAATATTAGAATCAATCTTGCTTCATTACTTAAGCAAACTTTGCGATAGTGAGTCCGAAGATGCTTCTGAAAGAGGCGAAACACGTGTCACAATTAGTAACACAATACGTGGAATAATCAAAGTTATTTTATATTAACTTTCTTTTTGCTTGTGTACCTGGGCAGATGTTTGCGGGTAGGTCTTCAAAATCGCACAGTTTTGTAAAGGTCACTGCAAAATCATCGGTAAATGCGTAATTTAGTAAAAACAAATGTACGGGTCTGACAGTGTACACACAAAACTGCACCCGCCGCGGGCGTTTTCCAACCCCCGGGGTAGCTCGCCAAACGAAACCTACCCTGTAATTAAATTTACAAAATTACACTACGCTGCGTAACATCGAATTTCGTTTCTGGACAATTTGCCCGCATCTGAATTATTCGTTAAGTGACCCTCGATTCCCGGATCGCCCTCCCTCCCAATTGGACGGCCGGCCGATAGCGCGGGGGTCGTTCATTTCGACCGCAACGGATAAAATCTACAAATTACACATGTTTGGATTCATATTAAATTTTTAAATAATTTGTGACCACATTAACGGTGTCTGTTTGGTTAATTCGTATCGCATTGCGTATATGAGTTTAATTAAATACGGTATATTTTGTTTTTCAATAAATATTTTTTTTCAAATTTGAATTTTTTTATTTCACTATTTGAGCTTTGTCTGTATCCCTAATTCGTATGGCTTTGCGTTGGCAAATAAAAGAGTTCAAATGATACAATATAATCTTTTTTTTCAAAATTTAAATCCTTTATTTTTTTATTAAATACTTACAGATACCCGGAAAGCGTTGCAATACCACTCAAAGAAAGAAAGTGTTCGTAATATAAAATTTAAAATAAATTTGATTATTCCACGCATTGTGCTACTAACTGTGACACGTGTTTCGCCTCATTCAGAGGCATCTTCGCACTTACTATCGCAAAGTTTGCTCAAGTAATAAACCTGATTCAAGTAAAAATTGATTCTAATATTGAAAGTGTTTGTGTGTTTAATTGTGACTATTGAAGTTCTTTTAGATACGCATTATTTTTTCTTTTTCTGTCTGGTGCGTATGCGAATAAATCAGAAAGGTTTCCAACATTTAATCATTATAATATGTATAAGTAATCAAAACACCGTCTTGGGCATCAACACAACAAATCACCAAAGCTTTATCGCAATCGGATGAACGGTATGGCAGCGCGCGCATAAAATACGAATAAACAAACAAATTTTCATTTTTATATTTTGCTGTATGCTGTATCCTTTTCCGTTCACCCAATGAATTTTAAGCGAGATTAGGTTTTTGTGCTTAATTTTAAATAAAATTTAGGGAGGCGCGAAAAATAATTTTCTTTTGGGTTGTGAAGTAGAATAAAGTTTGGAAACCACGGACATAATTATTGAATAACTGTATTTAATGTAAACAAATATTTCTGAATACAGATATTGAAATATTTTATTGACCTAGGATAATAATTTTTGGTCTTGAATCCCGGATCTAAATCTCTAAGAATATATTAACAGCTGTGAGTAAGTGCTGAATTGAAATTTATTTATTCATTCATTCGTAGCGTCGCTATAAAGTAAGTTACTTGTCGTTGAAAGTAAAGTTAATCAAATCCAGTGAAGTGTATCGAACTGGCGACAAATCGTGTCTAATTCAATCAACTCCACTACTTTACTTTTAATCTTGAACGAGAGGGGTGTCTGTTTGTGTTGGATCTTGCATGGGAACTAGAGACTCCAAATACTCGACATCTCAACTACTCGAGTATAGAGTAGTACAATTTAAAAATACTCGAGTTTATTCGAGTAGTTTCTGATATATCAAAATATGTTACAGTGAAACTGTATTCTCAGTAAAAATATATTCTTCTCCAAGCTGTCATTGAAATCAAATTTGACCGCCCTATCTTCAGCCCAATGTTTGTCTGTGTTTTCTTTTGGTTCTCTTTTTATGAAAGGGACTCCTTGCTGATTTTGTTTCATTGAAGTAAACCAAACATTTAGGCCGGCAAATCATCGACTTGGGCCAATAATTGCAATGATCGTGACCAGTGAAATCATGTTGTCATACAAATCTATTACTTGATACATTGTCACTGAGAATTCAGTTTCACTGTAACATATATAAATAGATGATAAATAAATTGTTGCTTGTCATTACAGACTCTCGTCATCATAAACTTGTCATTGATGAGATAAGTCAGCAGGACCCAAAGCAAAAGTAACAAAAGAAATTCTCGCATGGCATAGTTAACAGTAAAACCATTTAAAAAAAAATCCTGACAGTAAAATCCATGTGTAAGACTCAGTTAAACGCAACGGTCAATCATATTATTTATATTTTTTTAAATTTATAAATAAAATTTAAACATACATACATTCATCTTCATTTATAAATTACGAGTATGAATCGAAAAATTTTCAAAATACTCGAGTATCGAGTACTTGTAAAATGGACGAGTATTCTCGAGTATCGAGAGTACTCGATAATCGAATTGGAGTCTCTTATGGGAACGTTTCGGAGTGTCATCTCCGCGGGATTTGAAAACATTCATACTTCAATTTACGCGATAGATACCTATTCAACGGAAAACCGGATGAAAATTGATATGATACTCGCAGAGTCATCGGAGAAGTTGAGATATAAAAAAAACACTCGTCTTTTGAGAGGATTCTTTGGAACTTGATTTGACTCCTTGATGGTGGAGCGATAGTGATCTAACGATTTGGGAAAAAAACTGCGGACGACGATATAGTGAGCCTAATTTCAATGAATATTTTTCATACACCATAGAAAATAATGTCGATATATGTAGGGTAATACGAAATAATTACAATGGCTACAAATTACACATATCTCGAATCACTTTTAAGTTGTTCAATGTCAATACTTGATGGAAAGGCACTGTATTATAAAATAATAAAACATTTTTAGTACTTTTCCACTCTTATTAAGATCAGGACCAGTTTCGTTTACCGCGAGCTTTTTCAACTGACATAACTTTCGGTTGGAATAAGTACAAAAAATGCTTTATTATTTTTTAATATATCTCAAGTTTAATAACATTAATGCGAGATTTAAATAGATGTTGGAGTCGTATAAACTTGTCGCTTAAACGTCGATAATATTGTGCACATTTAATAAAATTAGATTTTTTCATTTATTTTTAATCTCTTTGCAATGTTGTGCATAAAAAGCTTTAATCGTGCAACGAATACTATACATTTAATGTTCTATGTTTCTTCAAATGAGGGCTGATATTGAATTTAGTGGAAATATTTGTTATTAAAACATTAAACAAATGAATTACAATCTTATAGTTTGAGCAAACTAAAAAACTTTTGTCTCCTGTCTTCTAACTGTCAACCCATTCGATAATCCAAAATAAATTCATATTGATTAAAATAAAATACAGATTATTTAGTTATGACAGCCCTGTTCTCGCTCAGAAAACAATAAAAATAATTTTGTCTCAATGTAATATTAAATGTAACGATACAAAGATGGGTTTGTGCAGAGCTAACACAAGTAAAATAAGGGATGAATATAAAGGGACAACTAACTTCCTATACAGATATAATATATCAATATACTTGTATATTAAATAAATCGCCGATTTTCCCAAACTGGCATTATAAATCCACCAACTGAATTAATCCAGACAAAGGAATGATATCAAATAATCTAAATGCGCACTCACGTAAATTGTGTTTTATTACATCTGTTCACAATATTTGAACCACAAAATCGATGTTCATTATTTGTCTCTACCATTGTACAACATCAAGGAATTACTATGTTGCGTGGCGCGAAAGATGACTGCGATAATTCTCTACGGTCGGGATCAATCTCAATTAAAAACTAAAAAAGTCGGTGTCACATAAAATATTACGTGTGCATACAAAGAACACGAAATAAGCCCCTTTAACTTAATACAGTTTATAATTTTGTACGTATTTATTCCTGAGTCTGAAATTTTGATTCTTAGTCGCCAAACTGACTTATTTTTATTTGGGTGAACATGTTGGTTGTTCCACCACCCTTCCGTTATGTGTGTGCAGCCGTTTTTCACAGCCGCATTCCATAACGCTATACGTTCAAGACAAGAAACGAATTCACTCCTCACTTACTTAGCCAGAGACATATCTGCACGGGACTGATTTTTTAACCATGCACTAAATAAAGTGCTTAAAGAGAAGAAAAATATAAAGGAAAAAAAAAACAAAATGTGACTTGCTCACCCACTTTATTAAAAATTATTAATTTGCATATTTTTTACATCGTAGAAATAGTAATTATTTAATATTAAAATGAACTTCCACAAAGTTACCGCCGAATCCATCGAAAGTAGTAATTATTTGATTACAATAGTATATGAAAATACTACGAAAATACTGCCAACGCGTTTGAGAGTTCGTAAATGTTAAATCACAAGTGACTTTTTTTTAAGTGTCTTGGAATCAACTCGAGGTGATAAGGCACCACAAATCCCTACACCCAAAATTTTCAATTGATAAAATCTTAATTGGTTTGAACCGGCAACCATCTGTCGAATGCTAGACCGGATAGAAAAGTGCTTCCAAACTGGGGGCCGCTAAACACATGTTTTTCTTCACTGGGGTCGCGGATTATTCTAGATTTTGGGGGCCATTGCATGAAAAGTTTGGGAAGCGCTGGATTAGACAATAGTACGAATATATACCAATATTTCCGTGTGCCATCATTTATGGGCGAAAAGCTGAAAAAATATTCCTTTAATTATACGATATGCAAATGCTTTGTTATTTACATAATATTTAATTAACATGTTTTTTAATACACTGCTTGTTTATTTATTTATCAAAATTATACATTTGCTGCATCAATTATTGAAAAAAAAACACCGTTTCAATATTAATTAATTATATCGTTTGTATTTGATGTCATGCAAATACTTTTTTATATCACGTCCAAAGTATAAGACCCCCCCTGCACCCATCTCTATATAATCTATTAAAATTATCATTTTTTATTTTTTATTAAATTTACGTTTTTAAAATTAATGCAGTTTCAATAAATAAATAATAAAATTATAAAAATACATAATTTTAAATTGAAATTTTTGTAATTCTGAAACAAAACTTCTTTTCGGCTTGTTGCGTAACGGCGGTTGACCAAAACGGCTTCAATTTTTTGTTTTTTTATTTACCTTGTAAAATAAGTGATTATAATACCAATTTTAATCGAATAAATCAACAGAAAAAAAACACTACTTCTGCCGCACATTCGTTGGCTTGGCCTGTTTAGGAATTTAATTTTTCCATGCAGAAATCCTCTTGTCTTGTGGGGACCATCGATCTCAACATCAGAGTAATTGTTGTATATTCATTTTTCCAGCCTCTTGAAGCTAGTTGTTGACTAATCGCTCATGCTACCTTCCGTAGGTAGAGAATAAATTTGGACATCGCCGGCATTCGTGTTTTTCTACCAGGGCTGTGTAGTCGGAGTCGCGGCGTTCTGGCCGGAGTCGTACTCGGAGACTTTTTATTTTTGCATTTAATATGTAACATTTGGCTATTGTTCGAATTGGTAGGGTTGATATTTAATTGAATGCACATAAATAGGAGAATTCGGGAAAAAGTGACGATATTAAACTTTTTTTAGTCGGAGTCGTGGTTTTGGTAAATGCTGAAGACGGAGTCGGACTTTTTTTAACCGATAGATTGGAAAAACAATTTATGACAGTAATCGTTTTGAGATTTGAACCTGTGTATGTGTACTGAAATTGACGAGGGGGGCTTTGACTACTCGGCTATTTGAACTATTTATCACAAAAACTGATTGTTTCCATTTTAATATGATATATCGGTCGCATTAGATTTATTTTAAATAAATGAACACAGTTCTTTTTTCAAATAAAAATTCTAAACTTGAAAATCGAATAATCCGCTGTTTTGTTTATCTACCTATAGCTTTATTGCTCGTCGTATTTTTTTTAGTGCGGTGTTTTTCGATGCCCTTATTGTTGTCGAACTTTATTTAATCGACCCAGTTAACGTTAGACATGCTATATTGGTTTGAGGATATCTCCGAGCTTCGATATACAATATTCCATAATATATAGATTGTTATATAATTCAGCATTAAGGTAAATGAACCAGTAGCTGACCATTTAAGAGAAAATTTCAACAAAAATAACGATTAAGGTTTAGCATTGTACCGAATGAAGGCAAAGCAAGTATATTCATATTGGATCATATGTCTTAATTAATATTATGTAACAAAAATTACGAAAGGGCCAAAATCAAATTTTCAGATGTTAAATATTAGTATTTGTGTCATTAACCGTGGACCAGCATTTGAGAAGAACTGATTTATATCATATTTTTTTGTTGATCCAGCAACATTAAGTCGATTGTCAAACTGAAAAAATAGTAATGTAATTTAGTTCTACAAAAATGCTTTGCCATTGTTTGCCTGTGTTATAATGGAGTTCTAGCAATTAAATGACAATTGAGTAGATTATTTTCAATAATGATCCATTCATCTGTACAAATGTCTTAATTAATATTATGTAACAAAAATTACGAAAGGGCCTGCTTAAAAAAAGTTTTGTTAAATTATTTAAAGCCATGTTCCTGTTTCAGTAGAAGACCATCTCACATATTGAAAAATTCAAAATATTTTCAGACTGAAGTTTTTGATAAAAAAAGTTAAAATTTCATGATTTTTCTCGACTATTTGGTTACGTAAAAACAAAACGGTTGGGAATTTTTTCACTATCCTAGGTCAAACGATGACAAAACATGTTTTTAATCTACCATTAAAATTTCAAAGCAATCGGTTAACCCGTTCTTGAGATATCGTGGAGGTCAGTTAGGAAAACACAGTTTTGAGAAAAACGCGTTTGAAAGTTCAACTACGATTTAATCTATGAAATCTTTACTCCCTCTTAATCTGCTATGCCTGGTCTATAGATAATTCTTTCTTCTTCCTGTTTTAAGACTTTTGAAGATGCTTGCTTTGCTCTTGCTTAAATTTTGGTTTGTTTCATGAATTGAAATTACATGTGTATTGAAAGTTCTCATGTAACAAGCCGAAGCATCAAAATGTGACCGATATCCCGCCTCGAAACAAGTGTAGTCTAACTGCAATAACTTTCCATCGACTTTAAATATTGTAAAATCACTTTACCAGCATATTCTACACGTGTTTAAGAATCATTCTATGCAACAAAAAAAAAAATTGATTGTTTTAAAATATCACTTGGGGGGGGACCCCCTTAAGAAATTTGAAATAATGCACTTTCCTCACTAGGTGTTGTTTTCACATGGCCGCCCTGGCATTATTCTATTGGCTATACGGTGATGTGTTAGTGGCTCATTCCGACCACAGATGCCTTAAATTGTCTTAACTTTACAATTTATAGCAATCCTGCATCTGCATTTCTTATTTTGGGCCATTTTATTCTCAAAAGGTCGACTACTGTTACATGTTCAACGACTGGTACATTTACCTTATCGACCCCCAAAATAAACTATAAATACGGACGGGCGCAGTTTATCAATGCCATATTTACACAATTTCGGCAATACATACTTCAATCTATCGGATATATTTTGTTCAAAATTCAAAATATATTTTAACGTTTTTGAATGTATTCAAAATAAACAGTGATCTCAGTGTTTGTGATCGAAACAGTCCATTCAACATTTTGATACATTCAATCTAAAATGTTATTTGATAACGATAAGCCGATCGAATGAAAATTTATGAATTGATATCATAGCCGACACACATTGTGGGAAAATTTTATTCGCAATGAAATATTTCATACATTATATTATTCATAATGCCTTTACTTAAAAACTTTGAAACGAAGTGATCATATTTTTGTGTTTTGAAAATTAATAAGTCTCTATACAATGTAATTACACTTGGCGAAACTAGATGTCGTTAATTTGGAACGAAAATAAATTCAAAAACGTTCCATTTGAATTTGCATATTACTTCGCTTTATTATCGTTAAGACGCTAATTCGTGGTACGAATATGTACTACCAATGTTCGAAATGCATGCAACAGCGCCGGCAAGCAGCGCGGATTAATAATAAACTACAAAAAGAAAGAAAAGACTATTCGTCGCCGTCTGTCAGACAGCCGGTGTTAAATGTTAAATATAAATCCAAAAACAATAAATATTAACACAGCGCAGCATATACGGCCGATACAGCTCCGATATAATAATAAAATAGCCCATCTTGTGGATGTTTATGCCCGCTACGCATTAACCTGCTGTCAAACGATTTGGTTAAAGGTATACCAAAGCTCTCAAGCAACATCGCCGAAAATTGGGTACAACACACGACGTATATAATAAAATATTGAGTTTGATTATTAGAATAAGTATTTTTTTTTACCATATCCGCTCCTTACTTATATATAGAACTAGCTGTACCCTGCGCGCGTTGCTACGTCAGCAATTGTAGGGGGGAGGGGGAGGGGGGTTGGTGCAGGGGGTGTACGCCAGAAAGTTTCGCGGAATTGTACTCGAGAAATTTGTAAAAATTCGATATCATTTTTTGGGGGGAAGGGGGTTGTTTGGCGGGGTGGGGTTTGGGGGGGGGGTATGCCTGAAACCTTCAAAGGAGTGAACTCGAAAAATTCGTAAAGTTTAAAAAAACATTTGGGGGTGGAGGGTGGTTGGGGGGAGGGGTTGGTAGGCCAGAAACCATCGCGGGAGTGTACTCAATAAATTTGTAAAGTTTCACATCGATCGGTCGAGCGGTTTAGTAGTCCATAGCGGACATACACCCAGACATTCATTTTTATATATATAGAGATATATAGACTCCTCACAAAGTTTATCTCAACATGTTTTTTTCTAAGAGAACTGCTTGTTACTCAGTTGCACAAGATCTCTAAGAATGTAGGGATTGCAAAGTATACGAGGTCGAATACAGGACTAGTGGTAAGCTAATCGCTCGTGGCTACGCGTCGGCTGCTTTAGGATCGGAAACGTAAAAAGGGATTTTTAGTAACACAAGCCCCCATTGCCTTTGAACACAATGGATAAACCGACTAAAAAAATCAGCTCGTACAGGGACTCGAACCGGGGCGGGTGTCATGGAAGCCAACGATGTGGACCATTGCACCACGTACCGGGCTGAATTAATTTATAATTTCGTTGGATTCGGCGGTAACTTTGTGGATGTTCATTTTCAAATGAAATTTAGATTATTCTACGTATCGCGTGACTATTAGTGACTTTTGTTCCATCTCTTTCAGAGTTATCATCAGACTTACTTTAGCATGGTTGTTTTCGTAATAATATAATAGTGATTCTGACATGATACATTACAAAACGTTTCATTTGGTCGAATACTAACTGCTCTTGAGATAATTTTTTCTCGGATTCATTGTAAATGGGCTCGAATCTACGAATCTTAACGTTGCTGCTTTGACTGTATAATTTTTTTTATTCCTCCTTGACCATCTCATATCTGATCCCACCAAATTGGGCTTAGATTGAGCTAAAATCCTTTCTTCACTACCATCCGAGTCTTCTTGCCTCTTTGAAGTCTCTGAAGTCTCTGAAGAGAGATGACTTACAACAAGTTCTTACTCAAACAATAAAATTGTAGAAATGTTCCAGACTTTCATAATTGTTGTATAAAATGTTCGTAATTTTCTTTGGAAATTTGGATTCAGACAAAATGTTTCCGTCAAAAAAAGACCGCAGGTTCCACACCCGTGAAATAGTCTAGCAGATATTCACCTTTTCTGTTTGTATCTTTATGCTCATTTATCTCACAGGATATATATCAGGAGGTAGTTTTTAAATTTGGTCAAATCGCCTTGTTGACAAACTAAGGAAATTATATATTTTCATTCTTTTTTTCCTCATAAGTTTGTGTTTACTAGCAATATTCTAAAACAAATGATTACATGTTTAAAATTCAATAATTAGAGATAATGTGTAAAAATTCAAACTTTCTCATGTAAAGAATAAAGCTCTCAAAAGGTTTATCTACAATTGGCAGTTATGTTCTTAAAAAAACAATTTTGGAGTTAACCAATTTTTGAGAATTACCTCTCGAGATGTATTTTTAAAATATATTATACTAAAATTGTATATTTTTGAATAACGTGAAATATACTCGAGGGGAAATCCACCAATGCCATTCTAGTTCTTCTCTATGAGAAGACATCAAAACACTCATGTCCGTGTTTGAAAAAATATTATAGCGAAGCGGTGTATAAAAATGTAAACAGTTGAAACAATGTTATGAGATGAATAGCATCACAAGCATTATAAAAATATCCCGTCGGATCGTGGGCGCTCGCGGGATTGATTCGGATATTTGTTTACTTACCGCGAAGGGGTTAAAATGTCCGCCCCCTGAAATCTGATCCGTGGATAATTCTGAAAATCGAACTGGCGTGCTTTCGCCTCTTTTACCGCCGCGAGTTCGAATTTCGAATTCGAAACTGCCGGCGCGGGGAATGTATATTTTATTGTTTATGCCGCGTGTCTTTGTGGTATCTACATACCTACTTACCTACCTACGCTCTTTGTGTTTTCTTTTTCTTCTTCTTTCGTTTCGTTCTTTACCGCCGTGCCTGAACGCTTTTGCGAGATTTCTTTCATATTTTGTTGTGTGTATATTTTATTGCTTGGAACGGGCGTCTGCATCCACAAGTTTTTACACCCCCGTCTCAAAGTTGAAATAAAGTCATATTTCAGTATAAGTACTTTAACATGTGTTATGGTCAAGCATGAAATGATTAAAAACGAAAGCGATACCCATTTCGTAACACGGCAGCGTTCAAATGATTGCCAGGAGAGTACATGGCTTTGTGTGATGGATTTATTTTTATTAATGCCGTGATTTCTGATTATCGCCAATGTGTCAGATATTTTTTAAATTTGACGTTAACCGTTGGATAAGATGCTAATAATTAGTCTTTTACGTACTTACAAACCAGTTGTCGTTAAATAGCATGCATTGGAGCATTCAGTAGCAGTATATTGGCTGTGTCTACAGTGCACATTGTAATCGTACATTATGGTGAAGACACAAAAATTACTTAGATTTCTCCACGTATTGTGTAACTATTCGTGACACATGTTTCGCCTCTTTCAGAGGAATCTTTAGACTTACTATCGCAAAAGTTACACCAAAGTTAGAGTGATTCTAATATTCTAACATGATAAATTACACACTGAATATGGGATAATTCTGACGAGGGCGTAAGCCGAAATAGCCAAAAACTATATAATTTTAGTATATCTAAAATACATTGCTATTTTTGAGGTTGGGATTTTCCCTTTAACGGGAACAGTTAGGGAGGAGGGGGGTGGAGGGAGGAATATAAACAAACAATAATTATACTACGAAAGACGCTAACATTACAAATTATTAACTAATGGACTTCCACAAAGTTACCGCTGAATCCATCGAAAGTATTGTAAAGGCATCATTGGCAATTTGCAAGTATTTTTATTTCTTGCAAATCCTCATAAATAAAATACTGTTTAATGAATTCTGCAACATCTTCTACTTGACTTGAATCGTCTCGTATCATATGACAAAAAGAGTTATACTAGAAAAGTATTTGATGTAAAATTATTTCGCGTGATTGCAATATGCATTGTAAAATAAACCTGATGTAATATGATACATTTTACCGCCCGTTTGCTCCTTTGTTGTATTTTGAACTATCCATTTTATCCACAATGTTTCTGATATTACCAATACTACTAACGTTAATATAGTGAAAAAATCACGGTAATAATTGTTTTGATTGTATACATATAAGCAGTGACGGTGGTGACGGGGTGTTGGAGGGTGCAATGGAAGATTCAACCATTTTTGCAAGAGTTCTTTCCTATTCATTGGATTTTAAAACACTTCTATAGCATGGACTTTCAATTCAGATGTTCGCAATACCAACTGTTTCTCTTCCGTAGTACGGAAAAATAGTTGAATCTTCCTTTTGCACCCCCCAGCACCCCGTCACCAGCCGTCACTGCATATAAGTACATCATAGCAATATAGTTTTAACATGTAAAAAATCGCTATTCATTGATTGTCGATTTCTTTTAAGGTGTTCACCGTCAATACTTGGAGGAATGACATAATAATATAAATGATAAAACATTTTTAGTACTTATTCCACATTAAATTTATTTGATCAGGACCGGTTTCGCTCATGGCGAGCATTATCAACTGATAAGAAATACAACGAAACAGTGATATTAATACAAAAGTTTTGCAAGAACTACAAGGTATGACAAACAATTGTTATTACAATAAATCAAATAAATTGAAGCAAAATACAAGCAAATATACCATGATTAAAATGTTGACGACCTCTTAGCAATGCAAGCTATTCATCAAACTTTAAAACGTTTGTTTCAATTTTGGCCAATCATTTAGTTGGTTTGGTTTTGTCATTCGAGAGATATTATAGTCATTGTAAAGAATTATATATAATTAGTAAAAAAATTCATTGGATACTTAGTAAAGTTTTGCTAAAGTTCAATCCTTGTTTCGTACATCGGATACGGTTAAGTACGGCTAGTATACGGCTAATACAAACTTTTCCGGCCAAGATATTAGTTAGAACCTTTTCAATGTAAGGTATGTAACTTCACGATATGTAACTTCACGATTGATTCGGGCACTTGGAAAACTGCGCCGTTGAACTATGAGACAAGTTGGTCACATTTTTAACAGTAAAATGTGACACACCTAGTATCAATGACTGTCCTTATCTGCGAGTTTTATTCTCATGTTTGCTTACTTTTTTGCTGATTTTGAAATCGATGAGAACTATTCTTCGAAGTGCCCTACATCAATGATACCAGTGTTCTTTAATCATCAATCTTATCAAACGTTTATTTTTATGGCAGTGTTTTTTTTATATATCACGTTCTTCGGATATCATATTATGACACAACTCCAGTGCCGCAGCATCTTCTTCCGATTCAATTCTTTGTTTTTTCCGGTCTCATAATCGATTGAGGGGGCCATTAGGCTAACTCACAACACCCATCTCCAAAAAGGATTTGTAAAGAAAATTCCTCTATTATAAACAATATTCTCTGTCTCAGCTGTCTCAAAAACCACCATCTCTGAGGTATTTTGCGATGACTCTCTGTACAAATCTCAACCATTTTTTTTGTCATATGTCATGATTATAACTCGGAAGTGCAACGTGCGTCCAAATACTATATTATCAATTATAAAATTCTGCACTTCTCAGATTTATTAATATGCAAGTCATCCCTGGCATGAGGGACGAGTATTTTAATGGTGCAATGGTGCACTGTTCCCCAGTTTATATTCAAGCAATATCAAAAAAAAAAAAATAATTTAAAATTCCTTGCGTCTTCCCATACAAATATTGCAGAAAGCGATGACACGCCACATGCATTTTTGTGTTTTGTTTATATTTTATTCAGTGCTGAGATCTACGTAGAAAAGTTTGCCGAATGTATTCATCAACTCGTACTCACTCGCTTGTCTTGAATATATTGTTCCGTTTAGTAAGGGTTCAGTCCTTCCTAACGCCACTCTTAACCCTTTTGGATTCGAGACCATTTTGAAAAATTCCGCGAAGAATCCCAAGGCATTTTCTTTACCAAAAGGTCGTCTTTATTACAATATTTTAACTTATCAGTGTTTTTTTTGTGATATATCGTGTTGTATTAATCATATTATGCTATAGTAATCGTTTTATATGGATTGTAAAACATGAATAAAAACACATAAGCCGTTGTAGCGTGTTAAAAAAACTGCGACTGATTGGTCCCGTGGGATCAAGACGGTCAAACAGACGGAGGACGGTTTTCTTGCACAAATATGTTTTTTTATGCACTACCTAATATTCTGGTCACCGGCCACCACTGCCTGGTATATCGACTTATTTCACAATTATCCGTGCGATATTCGAATGGTTCCGTATAGAATCCAACCCTGAGTAAAAATTTCTAAACCGACCGTTGAATTCGTGACCGAGGTGTTCGTTCCCGTAATCTTATCGAGTTATCAGCGAACGGCTAATTTAAGTACCGAGTATTTCTATTGCAACAACCAGACTAAGCGATGCCCTCTGCAGTCTGCCGGGCCGATTTCGATTCATAATCCAGATAAAAATAAATTGATGCGTAATTATACTAAAAACAAAAGAACCTTTGCACCCACAGTTTAAATATGGAACTGTAAAAGGGCTTTCGACATACCAATTGCGTGACGCTGTAATATCTGTCGATAATATTTTGAAATAAACATAGACTTTAAATGGATCGCTATGTATTCCACTGTGATTATTTTTCAATTATTAAAACGACTAACTTTGACCTTTGAGATGCCCGTGACGTACAATATACGCGCTGCCATTTTGGAACCATTCCCTGTATGAAATATTTTTTTTAAGCGTCAGTTATAAAATCTATCGATTATATCGCTGGAATGAATGGATTAACAACAGGGCAAAATTACATCATATATATATCTTATATGCACGTTCGATATTTCGCGACGCGTAAGCTGGCGTTACGCATATTAGTTACTTAATCATTTATTTGCATAAGAAATAAGATTTTTCATTTATAGGAATTGCATTTTAATCTGTAAATTATTGACAATGTATGGTGTTGTGATAAGCCTAACTTTTGCATAAATTTTCGCAAAATTGGAAATGGATTATTTTTACCGGCTTCGATTGATGCTTATTATTATATGTAAGTCAGTGATGCACAACTTGTGTCATCTCATGCGGCCCACCGTGACAAATATCACCATTTTTTCTTCATAAATTTTCACCGGCGATGGAAAAACAATATAAAAAAATATAGGAAAAATCTGCAAATTGGTAAGCTGGCCTTTATGCCAGTAA
Organism: Himalopsyche kuldschensis; assembly: GCA_028554975.1. NCBI lineage: Eukaryota > Metazoa > Arthropoda > Insecta > Trichoptera > Rhyacophilidae > Himalopsyche > Himalopsyche kuldschensis. The sequence goes on from JAHFWI010000045.1 coordinate 4,167,568, forward strand.
AGTTGTGCATCACTGATGAAGATTCTTACGAAGGATTTTTTTTAAATTTAAAAAATTTGGGCTGTTTTAAGGTTAACATTATAAAACACCTGAAAACTTCCCTGCATCTCGCGACCAAAGTCCTGGCTTACAAACCGGAAACCTAATCGGAAATCTGATCAATTGTACCTCAAAAAAAATCTTGTAAGTGCATTGTCTGTTTTTCATGTAAACCACGTAAAATTGTACCGAACACGGCGTTATTTTTAATTACTTTGAAGAGCGAACTGTCCTGCCAGTTCCCGCTTGACTTTATAATTAATTAATTAAATCCAGGGGTGGAACCGACGCGTTTGGGGAAGGGGGCGATAGCTGATGTATATCTCGCGTTAAGGCCTACAAATTTGCTAAGTAATTGATTCAAATTACAAGAAAGGGGGACGTCCCACGACATAAGTCTTCGGAAAATAAGATAAAGTTTTGTGAGTGAGACGGCGGAATAGGAAACAAATTTGCATGTATATTAGAACGTTACTAGATCAGGCGGGGGGCGTGTATAAAGTTAGCACTTGAACCCTTTGATTGTAGGGCTGAATGGACTGACGGGAGGAAAGTTCGCAAGCTTTCACCTTAGCATGACAGTGTTTTATAGATTTTTTTCTTATTACTTTGTTTAATGAATTCATGAACGACTCGCAGAGCTCGGTTGGTACTAATTACAACAGTGAACTAACAACAAAACCGTTGGGTTATTATTAGAGGCATGCAACGGTTATTATTATAGAATATATTTTATTATTTCCAACTTTAACGGCTAAAAGAAATTTCTTCGTTGCTTTTATACAACAAATATATTTTTCTGCAATACTGTAGCATTATCGAATTTAAAACGTTTGAACTTTGTACTTTCCCATGGGTTTGCGACGGATAAATCCCACATATTAAATTAGTAGGCATTATTTGTAATTTTTAATTTACTCATACAATTACTGATCCAATTCCCTGAATCGCATTGACGTCAAAATATTAGATAATTTCTCCAGATTGCGATGATAACAGTACAACTTAAATTCTAAGAAAGCGATACAAACTATTTACGACTATATTACGGTTCAAGTTAATTCGTGCATATAACATACGCGAAGATGCCGAACGGCGAATCCCGGGTTGTCAGCGATAAAACTAATGGAAAAGTACAATTGTTTAGCGATCACTGATCTTCTCAACCCTTTGCAGTCTTAAGAAACATCCACCAGCTCCGCAATGAGACCCACGTGGATAATAACGCACGTGGTACAAGGCCACAAAGATGACTAAATAATATTTTACACGTTCATTTTAAATAGGTTTATCACATGTTTCTTAGTTAAAAGAAGTCAGTATTCAATACCAGTTCGGTTTGGCTGATTTTAGTAAATGCCATGTCTCGTTTACACCTCGGACATTTCTTTTGTATTTTATATTTAATATTTGGATCGTTTTCGAATCCTGGCCTGGGGAGGTCGATAAGCGATGGTCAATAAATTTTGAGATACATAACTAACGTTCACCGTCAGCTGTTACTCTTGCTTTACCCATTCGTTTCCATTCCGAGTTGTGATAATGGGGCGAGATCGCGTCGCGTTTAAACTCACTGAAAAATTCATTTGATACAATACACATTAAATTACCGAAACATCCCGGCATTGTTTCCCTTGTCCCGTCGTTATTCTATTCGTTTATAATATAATAGCCGGTACTCGGCAAGCGTTGCAATGCCACTTAGAAAGAAAGTGTTTGTGTTTAATAAAGTCCTTTCGGATGCACAATATTTTAGATTCGATTTAATTTCACATTTGCCGTTTGACGTTTGCTGTTTATCTTTTGCCGATTGTCTTTGGTACTACACACGCGCCACCTACTGACAGTGAATTGTACTATGTCTATAACCTTTGCGCAAGTGCAACAACAAGTTGTCAAGATGAACGGTATGGCAGCGCATAAAATATGAAAAATCATTGATTTTTATATAAAATACCTTCTGTAAGTTGATTTTACTATGCTTATGATCTTGACAAAGTTTTATCGCAATCTAATAAACGGTGTAGCAACGCATAAAATACGAGGAAACAAACAAACATTGATTTTTTATATTAACATATAGTATATATGTATATATATATTGCGACTCCCGGATGTCTTCTGAAAGGAGAGGGGGTGGGTTATATCATCGACACTCCGAACAATTTTGCTAACAAGCTTACCAACTTTGAAAGCATGCGCACGGCTTAATAAAATCACCATTTAATGGACATATCCCGTCACTAGGAGATTAAACGTATTCATCTCGATACAAATCTTTTGAAATCAGTCAGCACTGATACATTAGATAATTAAATACTTTTTCCCAATGTTTAATATGCCAGTACAGACTATTTCAGGGCCCAAATTGTTACTGTCCGTTCCGTGGATCAGTGGTCAACGTCGTCGGATAGTGTGTCGGACCGCTTGGCTGACCGTCCCGGTACGAGCAAATTTTTCAGTCGATAAATCGATTCTGCTCAGAGGCAATATGTGTTTGTGTTGATAAAAATCCCGTCTCACCATTCCGATTTCAAAGTGCGACGCATAGTGACAGCGATAAGCTAACCACTAGGCCTGTCCTAGTCCTCGTATCCAAGCATCTGAGTAACAAGCAGTTCTCGTAGAAAAGATTTAAAAAAAAAAAAATTGCATTAACTTAACTGTGAAAGTCATACGAGATTAACTCGATGATAAATAATGTATCGGTTGTGCACAAAATCAACGATTAATAACATACACCCAGCCCAAGATGTCTATTTTTTCAATTGAAAAAATTTGACCTTACCGGGAATTGAACCGGGCCCCCCGATCGCTAGGCCAAAGCTCTTGCCACTAGACCACAGGGACCGACAAGTATAATCTATTGTATAAGCTCAGAGCATACTTTTATTTTCTGAAAAAGAAACACACTTTCAGTGTTTTAATAATCTCACTTCATTTGTGGGATACTTTTAGACCTGTAGAATATGATGCAGCATTTAATTATTTTTCTCAAAATGCCACTTGGCTCACTTCACTTCACCGACGCGGTCACCCGACTTTTAAGCAGTCAAGTACTCGCTCACTTTTGTACGTACACGGACACCGAAAGTGAAATGAAATGAAATAAATCGAGCAAAAATGCCGAAGCACGAGTTCAGCAGACTCCTCGGTCTGGGGGTGGCGTTAGTTTCGATTTTGGCACGCTATTCCGTGAAACTTTATTCAAAAGCCGCTACGTACCGACCGCTGAAAATTCGGGCCAGACAAACTTTAATGTTGTGTCTAAAGTTCACATTTCGATACAGCGACATGAATTAAATATATTTTTTTTATATACATTCTTCTAATCGACAAAATATTAAATCTCAATTTTACGTATTTCTGCAAAAGAGATCCAACGCACAAAATGACCAAAATTTTCTTGTCTCTACCATCCCTTAGATAAAATTGAACTCTATAAAATGAAATTTCTGTCGAAAGATATTGTTTGGTAAAAATAGATATTACTTATACTAGACCAGTGGTTATCATGTGCAAACTCTAGAGTATTTGGCTGCGGCCACCGATAGCTTCATAGAAAATATCGATATTAAAAAAAAAGTAAACTTGTTAACAAAAACTGAATATTGATTATTTCAGACGCAATTAATACAAATAGTTAATTGACAAACATGTTAAGAAGGTCCATTTGACATACATAAAACACAACAGATTCAAAACAAAATTCCCAAGCGGTTCTTATGTTAACGATGCGGCCACAGTGCAATTTTCCGTGACAACCACTGGACTAGACCCAAAGCACTTGAATCTTTTTTGCTTTATTTAAAATGTAGATATATACTCTTCTTTTTAAATGGATCCACGTCAGGTTCATGGTCAGTTCGATGTTTTTTGCACATTATCAGCGTGAAATCCAACGAGCCCGAGATGAAACTCTTTTCTTTTCTCAAACATTGAATTATCTCAGAACGACACGTCTGTGGGTTGGATCTTGTATGCAAAAATATGTCCAATTAATTGAGGCATTCCTTAATATTATATTAAAAAATCATTCTATTTTTTTTTCATTAATAGATATTGCTGCATCGAAATCTGAACCTTTTCATTCAAACATAAGTTGGTAATGGTGCAAGAAATTCATCGGCCAGCTTAAATTGACACAATTATTCAAAAAAGTGTCCCCTAAAAGTTTTACATAATTATTATCGGATTGCTCATAATAGTCCGTGGCGCAGTGGTCAACGTCGTTGGCTTCCGTGGCGTACCTCACGGATTCGAGTCCCTGTACGAGCTGCATTTTTTTTCAGCCGATTCTGTGTCTTCAGGCACGGTTGTTTGTTGTGTTGTCTAAAAACTCCTTCCCCTCACCCGATCCTTATAAGCGAGGCATAGCGAGAGCGACTAGCTAACCACTAATCCTACCTTATCCTTTCTTTCCCTACTCTCTTCGAACTTAATTTAATAGTTTGAGCGATTGATTAACAAGCAGTCTCGCAGAAAGAAATGTTTGGGATACCCTCTTATCAGTATAACATATGCTCCACATTGATAGCGGACATGAATTTAATTAATCATATATGAGATCTAATATACACACTTATATAAAAATCAGGTTGCAAATACAGAACAAATATACTGCATGAAAATTATTGTACTGTTAATTTTAAATGACTTATGCACAAATCAACATTTTAAGACCAAAAACACAGTGTGAACATTAAATAACAGATAAAAAAATAATGACCGACTCTATTGAAATTGACGTTATATATATATCGCCCGACAAACGGTGTTATGAAATATTTATATAACTATGTGTCGAACGATGCCCTGGGCATATAATTATTTTAAACATTGTTCGACAAACAGCGATGTGTCGTAATCAACACATCGTTTCGGTTGTTTACGACGTATTGTAAGCAACATGGTAAATCAATCATCAATGTGACAATCTTCGTAATCAAATTGTGTCCATTTAGGGACCGACTGTCATTCAGCATGTATTAATTCAAAGCTACGTTTTAGATGTCTGCACGGGCTCGGATGAGGCCCGCGGACCGGGTAACGAAGGTTTGGGCTCGGGTTCTAAGCAAACAAAAATCAAACCAATACCAGGATGTTTCAAGGTGTACATACTACTATAAATTTTCATAAAAATTTTCGACAAAAATAAATTTTCGGATTCTGTACGGTATGTTGGAAAAAAATCCAGTTCGGGTGAGATGTTTGGAAATGAAACTCGGGCTCGGGCAAGGTAGAATTTTGAAATTTCGACCCGCGCAGACCTCTCCTCCGCTTGTTGATATGAATGTTAATTTAAGTTTTGTTAAAATCGGGCATGCCAAAACCTTGGCCCGCGGGCCTCATGTGACCCAATTGAAGGTTCTGTGTGGCCCATTCGAGGTTTTTAACTTCCTTTACATTTTGAATTGTGTTATTGGTAAAATACAATAAAGGACGTAATAAAATAATAAATTAATTTTAATTGTGACCTGTTTATTATTAATGTATAAAAAATAGCCATTCAATCATAAAGGTTTTAAATATTTATGTGTCGCCCATCAGACTTACATTTTTTTTATATGGCTCGATTTCAGTTGGATTAAATGTTAACACTAGGCTTCTGCGCGCGCACCTAGTTAACATAACCGACATCAAAAATAAGCCAAATGTTAATATATATTTTACGACATTTCTATATTACTCTCAGATATCTAAATACCTCATATTTACATATTAATATCTACCTGATCTCAAAATTTAACAATGTGAATCCCGCAGTCGTAAAACCGTAAACCGATTTAATTTAAAAAGCCATGTACCCGGCGACACAAATTTGAGCTTAATAATTTTACAACCCTCACAGATGTCAGACAGTGAAGCGAAGTCTTATCATATCCAAGCTTGTACATTAACTACTGAGCGTCGAATTTACACGTTTATGGGCCGACATAAAGCGTTTTAGGGCTTTAGTCTTCAACTCTTTGAATCCCGGTTGATTTTGACAGGGCTTTTGGGTACACGATTTATTACACTTTTACCTCGATACACACACGCGCGTAAATCATTATCAGCACGGCTCCAGGTGAAATCACTCGTTGGTTTTTGTTGTTGCTATCTTTATAAATCCCTCCTCTTGCATTGTCATTTACGTGGGATTGAAATTGTAAACTTATGGGGATGATAATTTTGTTCATGGAATTAGATTTTTTTTTTTAGTATGATATGGCTTGAATTTTTTATGTGCCGTCTTCCAAAAGGTGTACAAAACTACCAAACACATTGTATCGTCAATATATTATTGAAAATTGTCAATGTCAAGTCATGTTTAATCTACAATTTAGTCATGACATCAAAATATTTATCTATCCAATATGAATTCAAATTCCCCGTCAATACTTACGAAAAAGAAGCGTTCATTTCTTTGCGTCAGTTTATTCAAGTTCTTCTGCAACACCTAGTGCTATTTTTAGATATTGTATTTGCTTGTCGATCTGTTGTATAATTTTACAGTAGATCGCTTTTGTAAGATTGTGAAACAGTGATAGCTTTTTCTGCTTACGTCCTCGTCAGAACTACATTCAAAACTCGTTCTGAGGAGGGTGTAAGCTGAAATAGCTATATATTTAATAATTTTTGTGATTGTGCTAAATATTTTTTTTTACGAATTTGGTGATTGCACAGACTACCACTGTTGTGTCATCGGGAAATCAAATAACCCGGATGCCTTAAAAAAATCTGAGCTTTATGTAAATTTATACAAATTCAAATTATCCACGCGTAATGTCAATCCTTGTCAAATATGATTTTTTTCGACTGTCCAGATTTTTAGTTTTCCGGACTACCTTCTTCCCCAATAAATCCGGATAATCTAGGTTCGACAGTTCAATTCACTGAAGTTCTGATTTATCGTTTTTCGACGTCGTGTTGTCATTTCATGCGGCCCAGTATGACAAATATCGATCACCTATTTTCTTCAGAACTTGTAACGTACGATGGAAGAACAATATAAAATTTTCTATTTTATATGCACCAACAATATCGATAGTTGAATCACTTTTACCCATGCGCCATCGAACTATCTGAGAATTGATTATCTGGTGCTTCTCCCAAAAAGGTGGTGCATCACTACAGTATAGTCTCCAAACAGTCCAAACCAACGATTAATGCGAAAACCATAGTGTTATCCATATGTAAGCTAAAAACTGCTTCGGTCACCTTCGTTATTAAGCGTTCTTGTTCCGAACATTCAGGGCAAAACCGCTTGACATGCATCTTGATATAACGCTCATTTCCCTCTCAGTGGGTATTAGTTGGTAATCTTAAACAAGACGTGTAACACGCGTGCCGGCTCAAAGTGTTAACAGCTCGCGTTGTATGCGCGTAACTTTGCAGACTTATCTTGACATTTCGGAACGCTTCCGCGGTTTTGAGGCTTAACGCATACAAATGGCTCCCGCGCGAGTGATGCCCCGAACGCCAACTTCCCATTCGATGCGATTTACAATATCGCCGCAATGACGCTTTTACCAGCGACTTCGCTTTAATGTGGGTTCATTGACAGCTTTTCGTATTGAACACTATTTCATTTATCACTTATTTTCATTTCATTATGTATAGTTAAGCTTCAGTTTTGAGATGTTCACTGACGATACTCTGTGGAATAGACATTGAATTGAAAGATAATAACACATTTTTTGTATTTATTCAGGACAGGTTTCGCTCATCCCGAGTATTTTCAACTGTTAGTATTATCAGTTGCACTTCACCATCTACCACAGTGGCTTTCACGTAAAATTTGGCTGTGGCCGCATTAGGAATGTCTGGTGGCCTCATCAAATTTCTTTTTTGTCAAAAATTCCTAAACATGTATGTATTTGAGTTTTTGCGAACTGACAATTCTTGACGCACGATACAATGCATCCAAAATATTAAATTTTCAGTGTCATTGTTGAAAGATTAACTTGTAAAAACACATTTTTATTAAATATCAATATTAACTATCAAGCTGTAGGTGGCCGCACACGAGAACCACTGATCTACAAGCTTGTCATTATATTGATTTTATGTGTATTTTTTAAACCATGTCCGCTTCGAACTTCGAGCAAATGGACTCCTCGCGTTACAAGAACTGCTTCTTATTCAGTTGCTCGCTTTTTCGAAGAGAATATGGATTGGAAGGATACGAGGACTAGTTAAGGACGTTTGGTTTGCAGATCGCTCTCACTACGCGCCTAATTTTCGGATAGGAAAGGTAGAAAGGGATTTTTAACGAACCCGGGTGGTCCGTCACGGAAGCTAATCACGCTGTCCACTGCACCACGGGCCGGGCAATAGGGAATTTTAAATATAAAAGCATTTACCTTGTTGGAATCTTTATTCGTAAATAAAAACCTGTTAAACCTGCTTGGTTATTTTTCATTCAAAAAAGTCTGGTCCTTAAGGGTTAAAAATAACTAACACGATCACATATTTTGCCAGAATTTGTATGATTTTAATTTTTTATTCTGGCTTTTTAATTTAATTATATATTCTTTTAAATGCCCGTTAAGATCTCCATTAAGACCATTCCATCTCTAACTCGCGCTTTAATTAAATATTTATAATCCGTGTTCGTGCTTCATAATTCATCATGGAATAGTTTCACTCTGCCTTCCTGGCCCCCTCTTGCTAGACGAAAATCGTCGCCGGGCTGAGCTTTTTGAGTGTCGTAGCTCGTTAAGGGCGTAGGCGTCAGATTTCCCCTGAGTCCCATAGCGGAGGCCCAACACGTTTGCAGGGGAGGAATTTTGTATGACGACAGACAGACATTCAGTGTAAAAATGTCTGACACCGTGTTAGTTGGTCGCACATACAGGGTGTTTATAAACCGACAGCTTCTGAGCGGTTGGTGAAATTTTATACTGTGATAGTTAACCGAAGAACCGTGCTGGGCTTATAGGTCGTATTTATCGGCGAGACTTTTATATATGTATTTTTTGGTACTTTGTTGTTTTATGCCAGGCATCAAAACACGAAAAATTATCTCTTAACCTAAGAGTTGCATAATCCTTCGCCATTCATATGAAATGACACATAAATCACCAAAATCATGGTGCAACACTTGTATGTGTGTATACGTGTATTTTTTTTATGTATTCCAGATTATTGTTAGATAATCCTGTGCCTCGCCCCCGGCAGCCAGCGCTTCTCAATAATCGAGATTTTGACATTCGATAAACTGCAAAAATTTAGCAATGTCTTCTAACATAACAAGAAATGCAACCCTAATGCCCAACAATATATGAAATGTACAATACTTTCCAACGGTAATTTGGAGTCTTCGATTCAGGTATTTTTTCTCACACTGATTTGCGAATTGCACATTCGCTTGTGACAAACCCACCGTGTCGAGGACCCTAAATGAAAGCTTCATGAAATTTCCATTACTTCACATAATCTCTCGCGGAATAATAGTATGTGATTGTAAATATCTCACTGCACTTTTCTCATCGCGCATTTCCCCGAATATTTTTTTCTTTGTTATACATGCTTTGGCCCTTCTTTCGCAACGGGGATGAATTCTTAGTTTTTATTTCAAAATTCGCCAAGTGACGCCCCGCCCCATGTGTGCGTTGAGGTTCCAGCGACGTTCGTTTCGAGTTTTGCTGCCTGGTATAAAACAACGAAGTACCTATTTTTTTAGATATGTATATATAAATTTCAATCGTAAATACATTTGTTTACATTGTATAATTATATTAGAACTTATAAATTAGTATTCTAATTGGATTCCAACACGCATTTAGTTGCCATCCGGCCCGCCAAGTTTTTAAACATTTCAATCCGGCCCGTTTCTCAAAAATTCTAGTGATCCCTGATTTAAATAGATCGATTAAGGTTACTCCACGGCTTGACAAAGTATATTTGTTAGGGTTGCGTGTTGCGGATAAGTAACGATTATTCCAATGTTCATACATGTGTAAATATTGACTAATTCCGACGAACTAAAAATATTTATTTTCTTCAAATAGTTGATCGGTTTGCACACACCCTGTAGTATTCGTAATATTTGTTCTATTCCTTCATATTGATAGGCCTCGGGGTACATATAAGAGTTCATATTATTTTATTATATTGCAATGTGTGCGGTGACAATATTCCTTTGTTCCGCTTACAAGGGGGGGGAGGGCAGCACGAATAAAATAACATCATTTCTGCCGACGGTGCTGTTACTCCCGTTTAGGGTCCGTAACGTGGTGCTGAAGAGGTCATTCCACGCTTCCAGGAGTATATTTCATCGCCGTATTGACTTTCATGGTGTCATGAGAGAACTTAATCCGCAATATGATCCTTCAGTGTAGATGCTTTCAACTCATTGCCACTAAGGGGCATATTAAATGATCAATGTTGTATGTTATTAAAAAGAATATATTAAACACATCATAAAATTCATTTAGTGAAAATTTCGCACCAATATATCGCTACATCAATTGCAACAGTTGGACAATTGTCAAAAAACGTATTGGAGTGTGCTGGATAATACGACATATGTATATATAATGAGATTCTAGTTATAGAGTCCTATCAATCAGCGGCTCCCGACCGGTGGTGCGCGAAAACATTTTGATGTTCCGCGGATTTGTAACAGTGACGTCATTGGAGCTAAGAATCTATAAACTTATTTTAAAAATGCAGCAAATTATTTGTTGCGTTATAATCAGGGCTGTGGGGTCGGGGGTCGGAGTCGTGGAGTCACTGTTTTGGACAGAGTCGTGCAAAACTTTTGAAAAGTTTGAATTGTTTTCTTATGCAATATAAAATGTAAAATTTGGCTATTGGTCGGATTGGTCGGTTGATATTTAATTTAATACACATAACTAGGAAAGGTAGGAAACAAACGTGACAAAATTAAACTTTTTTAAATCGGAGTCGTGTTTTTTTAACGACTCCACATCCCCCTGGCTATTATAATCAAGCGTGAGTTGTTAATCATTTTAAAAATGTTATACTATCGTTATTGTGTTAGCTGTCTGATTCATTCAAAATTATTAGTTTAATAGTACGTGACATCCGAAAGGTTCTTCATTACGTCAAGCCACGTGAGGAGGAACAATGAAGATTGATTTGAATTTGTGATATATGTAATTTAAAATTATCTGTTAGCCTGACATGACATAATATAATATAATCAATTTGCTTGTTCTATACCTCTATGCTATCTTAAATAGATCAATGAATGAAATACTATAATTAAATAAATTCCAGATCAATCAGTTAAATGGGTTGACTCAAATCGAACGTGTGATGTTTAAGTCTGTGCAGTATAAGGTTGGTATGTTTCCTTGGGGGCTAATTTGTTGCACATGTTAAAAATGAATATGCCAATATTCAATCAACCATTGACATATGTATAATTAACGTTCTACCCCCGGATACCTCATGCTATATTTAATAGATCACTGAATGAAATACTTTTTTTTTATCGTAAATAATTAAATGTCAATTCAATCAGTTAAATGGGTTGACTCAAATCGCGAGTGTGATGTTTTTGAGTCAGTATAAGTGTAGGTGAGTTTCCTTGGGGGCTAATTTGTTGGACATTACAAAATGAACATGCCGATATTCACTCAACCGATGACATATTTATAATTAACGCTCTCTCTCTACCCCCGGATTTCATACGCTGAACGTCTCTCGCGCATGTTTTCGACGGTTTCAAGCAATGATTGACGACCGATCGCCGGAGCGGCATCTGGCGTCCCGTCACACGCCGGCCGCCGGTTTCGGATTATGACGGATCGTCAAGCCCGGCGGAGTGGACGCGTTCAATATAAGCCATTAATCACGGCGAGATCGAACCGTGGGCGACGATACCACCGATGCCATGGACTGCTACTCGATGGTATGCTGAAAAAGCAATCCAAACCGAGTGACAGACTGAATAGATATGAGAAAATTATACTGCGCTGGCTAAGCAGAGATATCTCGTGAAAACTATAGGTAAGCACCAGAAACAAGCCAAAGCAGTTCAAGTATATATTCTCTGTTATTTATATTAAAATCATTTGTACTTTGAGTTCCGCAGTCTTGGCAAAACAGCTCAGACGACTCTTTTAACTTTCGTCCCATATGGCTGACGTGGAAGGTTTAAAAAAAAAGAGCATGGCGTCGGCTGCTCATTTAGATAAATCGTTTTTTTAAAGGATTATGTGCCTATGTAGATATTTTGGCCATTTGTACTTAGGAATCAGAAAATACTTTAAAGTACTATTTCTTTTTATGCTATAAATCCCTTTGTCATTCGATTTAAAATGTATGAAATATAAGGATGGCTAAATAATGTTGCAGCATATTTTGCACCAAGAAATGTCAATGTTTACATAGATTGATGAGATTTATTAGTGTAAAAAGTGTCTATGTTCATTGATTGAGTAGGCATTTACTTGGTAGAACTCCATTATAATCCTGTAAGAAAAATAACAATGTATTTTAAGTCTACAGAAATTATTTTATATATTTTTTGATAGCTATTTCGGCTTACGCCCTCGTCAGAAGTATAGTTCTGTTCTGACGAGGGCGTAAGCCGAAATAGCTATCAACAAGAATATAAAATAATTTCTGTAGAATTAAAATACATTGTTACATATTTTTCTTACCGTATTATGTCTATGTTCACTTAGAAAGTTATAGTGCGAAAAGACAAGTACCATAAATTTCATTAAACTTTCAGAAACACATCGCCTAAATATTTTTTTAAAAAACAATTTCCGGTAACAATTGATATATTTGACAAAGGCACTTCTTGCATTAGGCCCTATATATACATGGCCGTTTAATTTAGGATTTCAACTGAAGGTGAGGGTTCGTTCAACGCGAGGATTGTCAACTGATCATTTATTTGAATAATGTCTTTCCACCGAGAAGTGACAGGAAACACCTTAAAAACTGTTTTTATCTCTCTCTATTGAACTTGTTTTGACAAAAATACTTCATGGAATATATTCAAATATTCAAATTATGTTCAACATTCGAATTCGAATAGGAAAGAATATTTAAAAAAAAAAAACGGAGCTCCGAGTAATAATTCGGTATTCTTTTTTCAAAAATGAAAAAAACGTTATTATTTTAATAAATCCATTACGGACATTCCTCGAGTGTTGCAATGAGTACCACCTAATTACGCCCGAATCCGTCTGCGGGCCGGCCCACCCCTCGATTTTATTATTTTCGAGAGACGTTTTTTTTTTCATTATGCTCCGGCTGTCAGCGCTCTTCTATTTTTAACGGCCCCATTTTTTATCCGCTCCTTTGTGAAGGGGGCTCCTTGTTATTTTACCTTTTAATTACTCGCTTAGGGAAGAGCCTGTCGGCTGTAAAGATATCATTTTGTAAGACATCAGTCTTATCTGTTCTCTTCTCTCCGAAATTAAAAACACATTTTGTCATCCGGGAGTATTATGGGAATGGGGCTACAGAGATCTTTCGATAAGTGTTTTAAAGGATTACTTAAATTCTACGGTTGACTCTCTTTTTATTCGTTAGATGTCGTTACATCTGACGAATACATAAGGTGGCTCAAACCTTATCAATATTTGTGCTGAATAATGGCTTATTATATGACCAGTGTCTTATTCAATTAACGGTCAGTAAATACGAAAAAATGGTCAGTAATAAATACATAAAACGTTGCGTAAAAAAATACTGAAGACCGCCCGGGCTCGATTACCGGTACAAGCAGATTTTTTAGACGATAAATCGATTCTGCTCGGAGGCATTGGGTGTTTGTGTTGTTAAAAATCCCTTTCCAAAGAGCGACGCGTAGTGACAGTGATTAGCTTACCACCAATCCTGTCCTGGTACTCGTATCCTTTCCATCCCTACTCTCTTCGTAGAAGAGAGGTTGAGCATCTGAGTAACAAGCATTTCTCGTAGAAGAACAAATGTTAAGATAAACTCCGTTAGGAGTCTCATGTGATCCAAGTTGCTAGCGGACATGTTAAAAAATACAGTCAGATAATATTTATTGATTGAATTGGCATTTTCTTGGTAGAACTCCATGACAAAACGGTGAAAAAAATATCAATTTATTTTAGACCTACTGAAATTATACTATGATTGGTTGATAGCTATTTCGGCTTACGCCATTGTTGGAACTGACAGAACTGACGGACTGACAGAACTGACGGAACTTACGATGGACAATATATAATAATATATACCTCGTTGGCTTCAGTTGCGTATCGTACAGGCTCGAATCCCATTCCGGATATTCCACGTATTTTAAAATGATCATGTCAAAATGTTTCTGTCATCGCGAGCATATTATCAATTGATGAAATGTACATAAAATTTAGTAAGACTAATGAAATATTACATCAAGCAATAAAATTGGTGTGAAAAATGTGACAAGAATTTAAATTGTCTATAATTAAAATGCTAACGACCTTTTGCAAGTAAATGTGCACTTATCAAAATTGATAAATTTTTAAAATAATTATATAAAGTAATCAAAAACATTATGATTGAAAATAATTTTTTAATATGTATATGTAAAATTGTTGAAGTATTTATTTAAATTTATTTAAATATAATGCCTATGCGACAAGAATTGACGGTGAACATCTTAAAAGTGATAAAAAATATATTTTCTTCTTACATATCAAAAAAGTTACGTTGAATAAGTTGTGGTTTAACATACATACTAAAATGTTAACAGTTTCAAAGTCCATCTTCTGGGAAAACAAACAGTTATAATTTATTGAAACAATGCCCCTAAAACTTTTTTAATTTAAATATCTTATAACGACTTACTTACGCGTTGTCATTGTTAAATATATATTTTCAATCAAAATGTTAATATGTACGTAGCAGAAGATTGAGTTTCACTTAATTAATTTTCACTTTGATTAAAACGTAAAATTTGGCACGAGACGTTAACTGCGGAGCTTCGAGGATATATATATATATATTATATTATATTATTTAACGCAAGGAGGAAAGAAGATCGTTTAACTAGTATAGTATAGTGACATTATTGTTTTTATATTCAACGTATCTTCCACACAGACATTAAACTTCGATTCAAAAAGAGAACTTCCTATTTCAATTTTTTTTTTTTTTTCAACCGGAACTTTAGAATTCATTAGTAAAAATATGTTGATCAAGCACTTACTTCCAGGGCTGTGGAGTCGGTAAAAAAAGTCCGACTCCGACTCAAGCATTTACCAAAACCACGACTCCGACTAAAAAAGTTTAATATCGTCACTTTTTTCCGCTAAATTTCCTATTTATGTGTATTCAATAAAATATCAACCCTATCAATGCGGCAAAAAGCCAAATTTGACATATTAAATGCAAAAATATAAAGTTCAAACTTTTCAAAATTTCCGACTCCAAGTACGACTCCGGCCAAACGCCGCGACGACTCCGAGTCCACAGCCCTGCTTACTTCATATAATAGGCAAAATCGGTCAATATACTTCCTATCACGCGAAAATGTGCGAAAATCTATGCAAAGGTCAGGTTGTCGTCAATATTCCCACTTAACAGTGAGGTTAGCTGCGCGAAAAATTTAAAGACTGAGCAGGCCAATCCAACAAATGCGCGGCATAATATCACTGAGCAACTTCTGTTGAAATATTTCATTAAGAAGCAATATGCTCCACATTGTGAGCGGGTATGAATAAGAAATACATTTTAATAGCATATTTTATTATTAGTTAGTTAGAGTGCGCGCAAACCTGGAACTAGTGCGCGAGGGAATCAAACTACTGCGCGGCCGCGCACGTGCGCAGCTAAGAGGGAAAATTGGTTGTCATAAAACCATACATTGTCAAAAAATATATATTCATTCTTCACAGATTGAATAACAATAAATGAAAAATCTTATTTATAATGCAAATAAATGATCAAGTATCTGATATGCGTTCCGCCAGCTTACATGTCGCGAACTAACGAACGTTTATGTCAGTGAGAGATATATAGAATGAAATGCGGAAACCCTGATTTTGCCTCAAAGGAAAATAACTTTATATTTCAAATAAATATTTCATTCTGAGAATCCAGCTCCAAAATTGCAGCGCGTATGTCGTACGTAAGGGTTGAAAGACGACGATATAACCAAGCATAGTTTTGGCATACCGTCCCTGTAGTATAATCATTCATGACTCCGCCATATATTTGGTTCTGCAAAACTTTCGTGTGAATTATTACCGTCGTAAATCATATGTCAATCTCGATAGGAATTAATCTTCACGGTGAAAAACGAGTTAATCGTCTCCTAAGTAAACGGGCAGGTGAGTTATCCGTCTTCATTATTTAGTAATGACGTTGATAATCCACCCGAAAGTGATTGAAAATTTTAATGCCGGAAGGTAAAAGAATAATCTGTATCCAAACTTTTCTTATCTGGAACGTAATGAGTTGACTAATTTCGAATTGGATTGGTGGCTGGAGAAAAAATACGTTTTTTAGTATTTGAATTATTTATTATTTAAAATAAATGAAATATAATTTCGTGTATTGAGATCAGGACCGGCTACTCATGTCTTTCACCGGTCTTGGACAACGCGTCACGGCGACACTTTACTTTGAAAAGGTTCTAACTGCTCTTGACACTGTTTTGAGATATGAGCCGTTGAAGTTTCGATTGATTAAAATTAACTTGTAACAGTGAGCAAGTAAAAATGTTTCAAATGACTTATTTTAAGCATATTTTTTCACAACTCTTACTGAGAAGTAATGATCTTAAAGATCTACTGATGGAAATAATGTTGACAATCTTGGAAATTTGTCAATTAAATTTAGTAAAAAAACTCCGGAATTCTGCTAACTCCATTATTCAACCATAGATAATTCTGAAATTAAAATATATACATAATAGAAGGTAAATACAAGCGTTTGCGACCAAAAGGTCATTTGAGGCAAAAATTTCAATTAGAACCATTTCAAAGTAAGGTGACGAGTGGTGGATTAAACACTTATAATTTTGGTGACACTGTTTTTCGTATAATAAAAAAGCGCCCTGAACGTTATAAAAAATATATAATGTACATATGTACATATTTATCATCTGAATTCCTTGCGCAAATGTTGCTTCAGTAATAATAAAAGAGTGATTCATATATTTGTTGATTGAATTGCGATACATTTGGTAGAACTCCATTAAAACACGGTGGAAAAAATGGTAATTTATTTTCGTTCCACCGAGAAGAACTTCTGTTTTTTTTCATATCCGCTCCCTTTTCGGAGCATATGGCCGCCACACGGTGCCTCCAAGATCTCCCGCCAACTTCCTCGCTTCTTCCCAGGTCACCCCGGTGTCCCGTAGCTCCTCTGAGTACATCCTATGGATGGTCATCAAAGGCCTTCCGGGGCGTTCATATAAAATTTAAATTAACTTTGATTATTCCACGTATTGTGTTACTAATTGTGACACGTGTTTCGCCTCTTTCAGATGCATCTTCGGACTTACTATCGCAGAGTTTGCTTAAGTAATAAAGAAGATTATGTTGAAATCACTATACATATCTATCTATTCACTCCTTTAAAGATTAACATTACAAATTATTAACTAATGAACATGTTCCACGTACATATTTTGAAAAAATCTGATTAATCCAATTATTGTACGTGCATTTTTATAATTTCTCCAAATATCCGTGTTTCGTTTAAAATTCGAAATCACATTTTAATTTTCGAACACACACTCTCTATTTGGAAGCGTCCCCTTTTCTGAACGGCAATTCAATTAATTATGCTAATAAATATCACGGCCGCCCTTTTCGGACCCGAATAATTGACACGCCTTATTAAAAGTCCGCGAGGGCTTTTTCCCTTTGAGGTCCATCACACGGACGATGAGCCTCGTCCGTCAAAGGGACGCGTTCACTTGATACATTTTTTTTGTCTTGTTAGCGAGCTCTGTGGAATGGACTTTTTTTTTTAATCCGACGGCGATCGTGCGTGTGTGCTCTTGGCCGTAAAATTGTTTTTGTGAAATATGCCATCGTAAACATGTTACGTGTGACAATCTCTCATCATAAAAAAACGGAGTAGATTAAAAACATACCGTATACGGTGTTTTGTCCAACATTCCGTTACAAGGATTAATAACACGGTGTTCATATTTAGAAAACAAACGGCCCGCTATAATATCTGTTTGGGCTATTTTTTTGCAACCATATACGCTTAGCACATGAATAGGCGCCTATCTCGACAGAAATTGGGTAAATTATGGATATATGTTCACGGGCAGTGGCGGCTGGCGACAGAGTATTAGGGAGTACAAAAAAAAATTCAACTATTTTTCCGTACTACGGACAGCCAAAAATTCATAAGACTGGCACTCCGTTGGGATTGCGAACATCTGAATTGAAAGTCCATATTATAGAAGTGTTTTAAAATCCAATGAATAGGAAAGAACTCTTGCAAAAATATTTGAATCTTTTTTTGTACTCCCTAATACCGCCACTGCTAGTAGTTGACCATGTACCAGTAGTTGACCATTTGAGAATAAAATACCCAAAATAAGAAATGCAGATGCGGGATTGCTCTAAATTGTAAAGTTCAGACAAGTTAAGGCATCTGTGGTCGGAATGAGCCACTAACACATCACCATATAGCCAATGGAGTGCCAGGGTGGCCATTTGAAAACAACACCTAGTGAGGAAAGTGTATTATTTCAAATTTCAAACACGGTGTGTACCTTGTTCCTGGACCACCCATTGCTACTTGATACAACCACGAGTGGTGTGACAGAAAGCCCTGAGGCAACTCTGATAGAAAGGTCATTATAAAGCTCCCCTGATTAGACATGGTCAACTACTGGATTTTTCAATTTGTGAGATTGTCAACTACTGAAACACAGCTTTAAATAATTTAACACAACTTTTTTTAAACTGGCCCTTTCGTAATTTTTGTTACATAATGTTAATTAAGACATATGATCCAATATGAGTATACTTGCTTTGCCATCATTCGGTACAATGCTAAACCTAAAACGTTATTTTGTTTAAATTTTCTCTTAAACGGTCAGCTACTGGTACATGTATTTTACCTTACGCTAAACATATGAATAGGCGCCTTCTCGACAGAAATTGTTCTTCAAGCACTGTAACTTCCACAGCACTAATGATCTGTGTCACATAGAGATGATCGATTTTTTTTTTCATTTGTACAGATGAATGGATCATTATTGAAAATAGTCTACTAATTGTCATTTAATTGGTAGAACTCCATTATAACACTGGCAAAAAATAGCAATGTCTTTTTGTAGAACTAAATTACATTACTACTTTTTCAGTTTGGCAATAGACTTAATGTTGCTGGATCAACAAAAAAATATGATATAGATCACTTCTTCTCAAATGCTGGTCCACGGCTAATAATACAAATATGTACTAATATTTAACATTCCAACAAATTTCGTAATTTTCCATGAGTTTTGTCGCTTACGACCCTGGTTTCACCGTTCGGTATATTCAAACATTTTAAGCGCACGAATGAACTTAAACTGATGCGTGTTAAACATTTTATGTCGTTTATATTATATATAAAAATAAAAAAATCATTCAGTTAAATTGAATCTAGATGAAAGCTCTGACGTTAGTGAGTTCCAATGAAATCAGTATAATTATAAGGTATTTTCAATTAAAGACTAATTGCCAGCTAATAACATGGAAATGACGACTTATATATTTGGTGGGTTTTATCCGACCTATTATTGATCAATTGATTTATTTTAAGAGTTTGAATTTATGATTATTGAAAGGCCTGAAGATGTCGAAAGTTCGAACCGACAAAAACTAATACAAAATAAATTTCACGATTCAAATTAATAATAGGGTGATAATATATAATATAATTATAAAACTAGTGATTACAATTTTATTGGATTTTTACATTTACTTTGTACTCGAATGCATCTTGATTAGACTAATTAATTTTTAATTGAATTTGTATGACACAGCAGTGGCAATTCAATTGAAGTTAATTGAGCATTAACATTTATGTTTTCTTATCAAATACACATTCATTTTTTAATGAATATATTCAGTATTATAAAAAATATGTGTTACAAGATGTAGGAGGATAAATCTACACTCAATAACAAATAATACTATTGTATTATTAAATAAAAAGTTTTTTCTTGTTCTTATTCCACATTACATGTATTTAGTTC
The DNA here is from genome assembly GCA_028554975.1 of Himalopsyche kuldschensis. Taxonomy (NCBI): domain Eukaryota; kingdom Metazoa; phylum Arthropoda; class Insecta; order Trichoptera; family Rhyacophilidae; genus Himalopsyche; species Himalopsyche kuldschensis. The sequence goes on from JAHFWI010000045.1 coordinate 4,187,756, forward strand.
AGGTCCGATTTCGCTCATCAGTTGAAAATGCCGATCCTGATCCTAATAAATTATATTTGGAATAAGTAAAAAAAAATCTTATTATTTTTTTTATTTAATGCCATTCCGTCCAGTATTGAAAAAAAATTACCGAAGTGGTTTGGTTTCGGAAAATAAAATTTGGCTGCTTATACCGCAAGCATCTTTTTTAATCCACGCCCGCTCCCAATGTGGAGCATCTGTCCTCCTAATGACTCCATAAATCTAAACATGCTTTTTTTGTACGAGAACTGCTTGTCAGTCTCTCAACTTTTCTTTAGTTCGATGAGAATAGGGATAGTGAGGATAAAACTAGTGGTTCGATGGGCGCTCTCAACATGCCCTACTTATATAGGACGGCACAATCAGATCAGTCAGTCAGGTCAGGACTCTGACAGGAGGTTGACCTCTGCACCATGGACCGAACGAGCATTTCACATAATAAATAAAAACAAATATATATACTGACAATATGCTAAAAAATATCTTCTTTACTGAGCTTTTTGTTGTTTTCCCTTCACCAGGTTCTACCGAAGAGTTCCATTTCGCATCGGAGCCAGCCGACGTGTCGGTTCTACCCGGTGGTGAGGCGTCACTCCAGTGCGTGGTAGCCGGAAAGGACTACAGCAATGAAGATGCAGCTGAGAGCGAAGGAGGACCCAGGGTCTCGTGGCGGTATGCACCCGCCCTACCTCTTGATGAGGCGCCGCTGCTTGACTTGGATGGGGATCAGTACAGGTATATTTCAAACATTTAAATTTTACACACAATTTTTTATTCTAATCCATGTCGGCTCCCAATGTGGAGCATATGATACGGTGTGAAAAATAACAATGTAATTCTACAGAAATTATTTTACATATTTGTTGATAGCTATTTCGGCTTACGCCCTCGTCAGAACTAACTTTTAAACCTGCATTAACTCATCCTTATATTCAGTTTAAACCTGTTCCACACGTAAATCTTCTTCTCTGTTCCACCATCTTTTAAGTTTTATATGGTCATAATATGTTATTAAATTTGACAAATTGATTTGATGTATTCTCGAAATGAAAACTAATCTGGGCTTTTACAAAGTTTTAATAAACGTAAATTTATCATTGTATATAAAAGCATATGATTTCCTAACAGATTTTATCACAAAATATTTTTTTTTTGCGACAATTGTTTTTAGTTAGTAAAATCCCGCTTAAAGCGAGCGTCCAAAGACGTAATTTTTGTATGATTGGCGTGAATTTTACGGAAAAATGCCGTTTCACGAAGATATTAACAATAGATGTCGTTTTGATAGAAGCGGTATTTTTAAGCTGTCTTTAATATTTGTTTCTGTAGTTATTCGAAATGTCGACATCTTGATACAATAGCTGATTTATGATTTTCAGGAGTCAATTTTTAAATGGATCCTTGATGCTGAAAGAGCTTGGCACCGGAGCTCCAGCCGGTGACTACCAGTGCGAAGCGTCATGGGAGGGGCGGGGGACCATCGTCTCTAGAGTGGCCACGGTTACATTGCCAGGTAATTTAAAATGCTTTTGACACAAACTTTTTCAATTCGAAAAACGACAGAACTTGATAATTGAAGTACAAGATACACGTAAAAACTTACACAACACTCAATTGCGATAAACAAACGCCATAATCCGAATGAAGTGATTATAGTGGCAAGTTGCAAATAATTTATTCCAAAAATGAATATTTGATTCAAACAAAGAAGAAGCTGAAAGATGACAATCATTGATAAAATATGTCTGTAATAAGTTTTTTTATCATCTCCCCTCCTAATAGGTTGCATATAGACTCCTAGTGGAGTTTTTCTACTTGAACTGCTTGTTACTCAGCTCAGCCTCTGTTTCCTGATGGGAGTGGGGGTAGCGAGCATAGGACTATTAGTTCACCAATCAGTCTCGCCATATCCTAGACTGGGATTCGACCCTGTGAGCTCCTGCAACCAAAGTCTTGAACCAATAAGTAGCCCCAACAAAACTTAAACATATTTGCAATTTAGTTAATTAATGTCTTCTTTCATCAGGTCTGCCGGTTTTTGAAGCGGAGCCCCGAGATTTGAGCGTGTATCCTGGTGAGGCAGCGTTTATGCTCTGCGCTGTACGAGCCACTGTTAATAAGCTCACATCAGCCATGGCCCAGGCCAGATTGAAACCTCTGGATCTAAAGGTAAACCTCTTGATAAAATCAAACAGTTATTGTATCAGTGTCAGAGGTAATCGAAGCCGGCAAGTACAAAGCAAATTCCAAATTATTTTTTCGTGATGTATTTAAACTACATTCGTTTGTTTGTTAAATTTATTTTTAAATAGTACGAAAAAAAAAATTTAATGGCAGCTTATCGAAATTATATATATTTCCAGGTCCAATGGCTCAAAAATGATTCGCCACTACGCGTGGATGAGACTCGAATGAGCCTTCTCCCTTCGGGGGCTCTAGAAATTGATCCGACTGGTGTGCAAGACCGAGGAGTATACCGATGTAATGTGTCGAGGCATGGTGCGCCGGGATTCAGGTTGGACATAATCACTTACTGTTTATTATAATATAAAATTATATCTTATCTTTTCAGTCAGTGGAAAATTATAACTGTAATAATATTTAATTGAATATTTTTTGTTCCAGATTGAGTAATAAAGCTATGCTCAGTATCAATATGGATGTTGCATCAGCAGACACCATAACGGCGCCATCGTTCATAGCTGAACCAAGATCGCAAACTGTTGTCGAAGGTATGAATTTTTAATAATATACAAGATGCGGTTGCGTCACCAAATTTTTCCCTGTTTATTATTTAGTACCCTTTCAGTGGTATTTTGCCAAGCTTGTATTAATTATTAAATTAATTAATTTGTATATTGATTACATATACATATACTGTAGATCTACCATCATTACTTGACCGCCGACGAATTCGGAGCTAAATTGGGCTCCATAGAGTAGATATCTTCAATGGCCATTTGAGTTATATTGTTTTAATAAAAAAAATATGTGTACATAAAGATTTTTGATTGAGTATTGCAACATCACGCACGCGATGGTGGCGCCCTTGCTAATGGTCAAGTTATAATGATACATCTACAGGTACGTAAATCAAAATCAGTCGCAAAAGGAAAGTTGTTTTGGTCTACTTGATACCTTATATATAAAAGGTATAATTGTTTTTCATTAAATGAGGAAAAAAACATTGACTATATAAATACTTACGTTTCAGGTTCACCCGTGACCATGGATTGTGCAGCATTAGGCAACCCAAGGCCAGAAATAATCTGGCTAAACAATGGTGTTGCCATCGATTTGAAGTAAGTGAATTTTGAAATGAATCGAAAATGATTATTGAAGCTTATGTCGCATCAAACTGAAATACGAGATCTGCACATTGAAGATTAAGTGAATAATATATTATACGCCATTTTCCCTGCAGCCACCTTGACAGTCGATTCACAATGCTGGGCTCGGGAGTACTTCATATCAGCTCGGTGAAAGAACATGATGCTGGAACTTATCAATGTCGAGCTGATAACAGAGAAGATTCCACGGACGCAACTGCTAATCTGGATGTGCAGGTATATTTATGAAATACAATCGGGACTACGTTATAGGGGACTAGGCACCCATACAATATTTTAAGTTATGTTCTTTCAATTGAATTTTGTGAATAGCTTGGAAGGGGAATATTATAGGGGGGTTATACTGTTCTTTACTTCAAAATACATGAATATCTCAGGTCAGGGGTTGCTTTTGACCACAAAAGCATAAATATATTATTCATCCATTTATTACACTGTATCATGGTTATCAATGTAAGCCTGTCCGTAATCTGTATTTTTCTTTTCTAATCAGGTACCCCCGCGGTTTGTAAAGAGGCCCACAGACAAAATGGCCGTAGAGAGGCAAGACTTGGAGTTGGAATGCGAGGTGTACGGCAAACCAGAACCCACGATTCGGTGGCTTAAAAACGGAGAAGTCATCACACCGAATAATCACGACATGGCACTTGTCAACGGGTTAGTCTCTAACCTGTCACCTCATTTATTTCTGTTTCAAAAATGCTTCCATTTTCAAAGTTTTTTCTCGAGTAAATATATAAGACGGAAAGAAAAATAACAATGTATTTTAGTTCTACATAAATTATTTTATATATTTGTTGATAGCTATTTCGGCTTACGCCTTCGTCAGAATAGTTCTGACAACAAGTTATTTTTCTTTCCGTATTATAATGGAGTTCTACCAAGTAAATGCCTACTCAATCAATAAATATATAAGTTTTGGATACAAGTGTATATATTAATTGAACATTTCTAGTTGATTGCTCTCCTCTTGGTTCATATCGGTTTGTTCATTTAATTCTTGTTTGTATAACAAAAACGAATGAATTCTTCACAAGTCGATTTGTTTTTATTTTGTCTTTGTCTTCTGTTAACAAACCAGTGTTTTAGAGTAAGACAAAATGGTGTTTTCAATTCTAATTGCGTACTTGAGTCATTTGTTTTCTCTCTCTGGCTTTTGTTTGAAAAGCATGCTTGAAAGGGAAAGCTAGTGTATAATATTTACATAGAGTTTTGTTGTTGTTTGACTGAATGCTTCTTATTAGTTCCTTATTTTGTACAACAGATACAATCTTCGCATCCAAGGCCTGATGGTGTCTGACGCTGGAATGTTCCAGTGTGTCGCTTCGAATCCCGCCGGGAACATCGAGGCGTCGGCTCATTTGACCGTGCAGAGTGCAGGTATACTAATAATATTATTTAGAAATAATTAATGACCTATTGAATATATCCATTGTTTTATTCAGGACTCACTGTGTACTGACATAAAATTCAAGCAGTGTTAAGACAGAGAGACACACTGAAGCTTGTATGACAAATTGTAATTTATATTACAAACTTGTTAAAATATGTGCTAGATTTTACTGATTTCTAGTGTTCAATAATACAGTAAGTATGTATGTAACTATTTTGTCATCTGTTGGGGAATTCAGAATATTTTTTATTTCTGTACATTTATGTGGTTTGTAGTCATTGCAAAAATTATTTAGTTTATTTAAATCCTTGTATTTTTATGCTGTAATATTTTTTTTATTTTGACCATTGCTTGTTTGTTAATTATTATTTTTGTATTTCATTTTCTTTTACCTTTTACCCTCCAAATCCTTGCCTCCCTTTATTGTGATTCATTTTTCTTTTGATTTTATCGATATTGTTGTAAATTTTTTTTTGCATGTTATTATTGTTTATGGTTTTTTTACATATCATTTTTCAACTCTACTGAATAAATTTTGACAAATCTCTAATAGATAACAGACATCCGGCGAAACGGAAAAACGTTAACCATAAAACTACGCATAAAACGCGTAAACCGAAACCTCATGATATCTTAACAGATCAGTATCTGTCTGACAACCCATCCTTAGACGATCAGAGACAAAAATCATTCCAAACTCTCACATCATTAAAAAGTTCCGATGAATCTAATTTCCACACTAAATTAACCGGCAAACGGGATATGACTGGGTTTCTGAACACCCACGCAATCTTCGACAGTCTGAAACCGTCGTCACCGTCAAAATCCCAACAAAGCCAGTTCGAATCTTCATCAGAAGATAGAGGCTTCGAGGGGCTCGGAGAAATATCTCCCGGGTACACGTCCACTACCACTGAAAGCCTGTTCATCGACGGAGATTCAGATCTCACCGATGATTATTCCCAATCCTTTCCTGCAATAAAAGGTATTCAAGACACGGAGGCTACGGGACCCCCGTCACGTCTGACCCGACTGTGGAAGACGACGGCCGGACTCCTTCCGAGCCTGATAAACTACGGGCAGTCATCATCAAGCCTAGATTCGTGACGCTGAGCTGGAGTCGGCCGAAAATTGCTGGCGAAATGATCACCGTCTACGCTGTGGTTTACAAAGTCAAAGAATCCGTCAGGTGAGGATATTACTATTTTTTGCCAATGCGCCAAATATTTTTAATTATAAAAGTCATACAAGATAAGCTCAATGATACATTTTTATGAATCAGTTGAGAACAACTCAACGAAAAATGACATAAACCCATGTCCAAGATCTCTTTTTCAATTGAAAAAATCTGACCTTGCCGGGACTTGAACCCGGGTTCACTTGTTCACTAGGGCAAAGCGCTTGTCACTAAACTACAGGGACCGACAATCGCTATGTTTTCTTTCATCTTGCTAAGTTTATTCTCAAGACTGAAAAACATTGGTAGTGGATATACATATGTATAAATAAATGATTGCAGAAAAACATGTTAAATTATTATTGTTACTAATATATCCTGATTATAGGGAACGAATAATGAATACCACCCGTGGAGATGTCCACGAAATGAATGTGCCCAACCTTCAGCCGAGCACAGCTTATCAGTTCCGAGTAGTGGCTTACAACAAATACGGACCAGGCCTCAGCACGCAGGTAAGCTATCATATCAAGAAATAAGTAAGCGAATTGTTCTCATTTGATTATTGAAAATGTTTTTTATTAGATTTATGAACGATATTTATAAGCGCGGCTAACCTTTCTGTCAACCTTGGCAACTGTTGTTAAATTAACAAAACTTGTCAACCGGTCAAGTGAAAACAGTGTGAGAAAAGAGTGTCATCCCCCCCCCACACGTATGTAGATACATGATGTCTTAAACATAAGTGGAGATTGATCGTCACTTGCCTTTCAATTTTTAGTAGAAGATCTTTAACCCTTTAAACGCCAAGCCAATTCATGGAGTTTTGCCACACGCCACCATTTTCAACCATCGATTTCTCCATGAAAATGCCACATAACATACCCGGAAAATCATTTTATACTTTTTAGGGTTATTTTTGGTTTTCAAAGAAAAGTGAAAAAAGAAAATGAAATGTGCAAGCTCTAGTGACATCTGTTAGCTTAACCTCAAATAAAATAAAAACTGCTAAACATATTGATATTTTAACAATCACACTGCATTGAAAATATGTGTCTGCATTAGATTCCATTTAAAAATGAACGCCATGGCGTATGAACGGTTTAATACGTTGCAATGTATAAAACCTTTCCAAATTGTCAGAGAACACCTCTTCAGGCTCCGCTGGAACTGACTTTAACTGATTGATTCTATCATAGCAACATTTTCTTTTTGCAAAATTTACAGTGTTGCACACAGGCACCAAAAGTCTTACGCTTTTCATTTCATCATCAATATTGCAATTCTTTCTAAAATAATAATCCACCCTGTATATATACAGTGTGATTATATGCTCTGACGTTTGAATTTTACTTCACAGATTCTTGAAATAACCACTCAATCCGAAGAACAGTCTCTGGGACCTCCGTAAAAACTGACGGTCATGCCTATTGGTCCGACAGCACTCGCCGTGTCCTGGTTATCACCGCAGCCTGTACCTGGAGCCAGAGTTACCGTGGAAAAGTATCAACTCTTCTGGATGGATGTGAGTTGTTTATAACGTGAATAGTGGTAATTTATCTACAATGGTATCAATTGTTGTATAAGAATTCACTGTTATCTCAACCCCTGAGGATGAATGCAACTAGATGCAAAATAATTTGTTATGTTATGTGTCAAAGAGACATATCGATAGGGGAAGTGGATACAACAATCTTATATATAAAACCGAAACGGCGTATGTATGTCTGTGGGTCTGTAATTCCCTTTTGCATTGTTGGTCATTAAGTTGCCATAAAAACGAATATGAAAGAAAATATGTTTGAATTTTTATCGGTGAAGACATTTAGTCAAAATGTAATAAATTAGTCTTCTACTGCACTTTTCCCGGCTTTTTATTAATATAATAATGTTTATTATTTACGTGAAGGTATTATTTGACATTTCTTTGACAGCAAATTAGATTTTTTCCTTGAATTTGGACATTTTAATGGGCGAGAATGGGGCTGTCATCAAATTAAATAAAGTTTGTGATTTTATTTTAACTCTATTTTGGATGTTAGATTTTGTGATATAATTATGTCGAATGATATAACATTAAATAATTATTGGTCGAATAGTCCGAGCAACGCCGGGTAGCAATACTAGTATTTCAATAAGTATTAAAAACACTTTCTTATTCATAAGCTCCACTTAACCTTAAAACAACACATTGGAATAAATTACTATTTTATATTTAACGAATTCAGGAGGTAATTTTAAATATATTTGAAAGCTAAAATCTGCTAAAAAATAGTTAAAATTAATTCCTGGTGAAACTTTGTTTTTGGCTCTCATGAGAGTCTTTAAGAGGCTGAGCTGAAGTTTCTTGCAGTTTGGTGTTTATTTATTATCACGATGTACAATACTTCATTTTGTTTAGTTTTCTGATTTTGATGCCTTAGTATTAGTTAATTGAAATATTTTTGTCATTTCCAGAGTGAAACAGGCTACGAAAGGTCCATGATTACCGAGGAACTGTCCATCCGTCTCTCTGAGTTGCGTCCTTTCACATCGTACTTGGTGCATGTTGTGGCTTTGGCCAAAGAAGAAGGTGCCGGAGCAGGTGCGCCCAGTGAGCAAGTTGAAGTGAAGACACCCGGAGATGTCCCTTCCATGGCTCCGCTAAATGTCACTCTTGAACCAGAAACCAGTACTGTGAGTTGTTCAAACTGCCTTTGCTTCCAGTAGATATTTCAAATTATTTTTCATATTGCTAGATGTTAGTCACACTGAGCTTTTAACTTTTCCATTCACCCGCAGCTCTGAGTGAGTGAATATGGTTAAATATATTGTCACAGGCATAATTTATTATAATGTCTTAACCCCTTCACTGCACTTTTTTTTTCCTCTTACAACCCTAGCCACATTGACACCGCATCACCTAGATCGCTAACAGCTGACACGCCCTTCTTGCCCCCACAGTTATAGGACACGTCCTCGCCGTTTAGTCGTCCTGCTCCCTCCCCTTTTATATCCAATGGTCATAATAATTAATCAAGACCACATAAACCAAACTTCTGCTTAATTTTTCTCACAAGAACATTTTTCCAGAGTAATTTACAAATGTTTAAATTTACACCAGTGTGTCCTTTTCATTAATTTACAGTATTAACACATTGGATGCTGAGAACACGCGTGCAGAAAGCGTGTTCCACAGCGTATTAAAACACAGGTCTAACATTGAATGTGTTAACCCACCTCCCCCCCTCAAGTTTTTCAGTATTTAATTTGTCAATTCTTCTATTCACAGAGCGTAGTGATGAGCTGGGAAGCACCGTCTGTTGAGACTCACAACGGAGACATTACAGGCTTTAAAATCAAATACCGGCGGTCTGGCAAGCGGAAGGCAGACTCCCTGACCACCCCTGCCAATGCCAGGATGGTTACCTTGAGAGGATTAGATAGAATGGTCACTTACCAGGTACGTTGGAAGTCTGTGTAATATATTGCCACATGATTGCAACAGAAGACAATCTCAAAATCGTAGTTTCAAGAGTGTTTTGTACTGTGTTCCAGTATTCCGATAAATATTCTGTACCACGCTAGGACACAGAGGCAATGTTAATATCAAATACAATATTTGAGTAGCAAATAGCTCTTGCATTAATAGTATGGTAATGTTTTCTTCAGATTGACATGTCAGGTAATGTCCGCATACATATGATTTATTTTTATGTTACAGTATAACAAACTGTTACATTGAAATCATCATTCATAGAAAAAAAACCAGGGCTGTGGAGTTGGAGTCATGAAGTTGTAGTGTTTTAGCTGGAGTTGGAGTCAGAGTCATGAATAACTTTTTAAAAATTTGGTTATTGGCCATATTGGTTGGATGACCTTTAATTCAATGCACATAAATGGGAAAGGTAGGAAACAAAAACTCCACAGCCCTGGAAAAAACACTTTTTGTCCATTGTCCTTCTGTTGCATTGATGTAGCGATATTTAAAGTGGAGAACTTTCTTTACTTTGACAATCAATTTCAGTACATTTTGTTTTTATAATTTTTATCTTCAATATCAATATACTTTGATGCTAATCAACTTTATTGCCTTATTCAAAAGAATTTTCATGCCTTCTATGCATCATCTATCAGTAGATATCAAAAAAGATAATTGCTGTCTAACTATAAATGTATTTTGTTATCATTGTCAAACGAGTCAAATTTAGAAAAATTTGCTTACTTGGTGTAATCTGTTGGACTTTGATGTTTTTCTTTTGAGCCTATTATTGAAGAGGGGATTTATATGATGATGATGGATCTCTATAATGAAGCTTTCAACATAGTAGTCTTTACGTCTGCAGTTTGAGAGGTTAAATATCGATACTATTGAATTTTTAGCGTTTTGTTAGATGAAATATTGGAACCTAGAAATTGATTGATCGTTTTGTTTTAGGTCCGGATTTGTGCATTCAATATCAACGGTTCCGGCCCCTTCACCGATTGGCAGAATGTCGACACTCTGCAGAACGATCTTGACGAGAGCCAAGTTCCTGATGAACCCAGCCCGCTGATAAGTAAGAATGCTTTTAACACCGATACGACAGTCGGAATTCTCTTAGACAACGTTTGTTCCTTCTTTACAGTTTCTTCTGCATATTCAAGAATATATCTTCCACATGAATCTCATTCAGTTCAGTCTTCTTCTACCACACAAAAATTAGATAATTAAAGAAATGTTTTACCATTTTTTTGTGTGATGGATTGTACTTAATACTTTTGATTACCATTGTAGCTCGATCTGGTGCCGATTCAATATTCATGTCATGGTCGCCTCCTCCCAGAAACCAGAACATAAAAATCCGAGGATATACTCTCGCATGGGGTAAAGGGATTCCCGACGTTTACTTCCAAGGGCTCGGAGAGCAGGCGAGATATTACACGATCAGAAATTTGGGTGAGATAACGGTTGCAAAGCTTTTTGAAAATACAGAGTCGTACTGTGATACGAATACAAATAAATCTTTGTTTTTGCAGAACCCAATTCGGAATACGTGATATCATTACGTGCCAACAATCAAGTGGGCGACGGGCCTCCGGTTTATGCCAACATTCGCACGAAGGACCGCTCTGAAGTCATTCAGAACGGATTGAATGACAATGGTCAGTCCGGCTCTGGATCAGCTAACGGTGGAATCGGGTCAAAACTTGCTGCACCGCCTCCACCTGTCGGACTGAAGGCTGACATCTTGAGTGCCAACACTGCGGTGGTTTACTGGACAGATAATTTGCCGCTGAAATCGCAAGTGAGTATATAATTTTTTACTGGTAATATTGACCCTTTTTGCTGTAAATCATGATATATGATTTAAAAATAATGTAGGAATCTATTTGCCATTGTGTGGCAAAATTTTTAGGGGTGGTGCAGAAGTCAACGTTTTTGGCTTCCGTGGCGCAACTAGACTGCTATCGTCTCATAGGTTCAGTCTGTTTGCAGTGTGTTACAAATTCATAGAAAAAAAAATCGAGCTAACAGTGTTATAACTATCACATGACAAGATTTAAAAAATCAAATTGGTATGCACCATTTGATTCTGTTAACCTATGAGTTAATAATTTTCGAAACTTAACTGTTGGAATATTTGTAAATTTGTTCAGCAGGGAAGAAGAGGATAATGAAAATCAATATTTTCCTCACTTTGTTGGGTCCTTAATGTTGGCTGAAGTATTTCAAATATATTTTAAAAATTTTAAGCTCGTGTCGTGCGTTTCCCAATTGTTCACACGTATTGCTAATGTTACCATTTTCTTGTATTTCAGTTTGGGACCGAGCAGCGTTACTACGTGGTACGTTACAGCGTTGTAGATTCGCAGCGTCACAAGTATTTCAATTCTACGCCGCTCAATTGCATGATCGACGAACTGAGACCGTTTACTCAGTACGAGTTTGCAGTCAAAGTTGTTAAAGGTGAGCCCAGCAAGATTGATTTCGTTCCTTTGAACTCTAGGGCTTAAATCAAAATGGCAGAACACTGATCTTTATTCTTTTTATTTAAATACATTTTTCTCTGCCCTTTCAAGTGTTTTTGTGCTGTTGAATATATCAATCCTTCGAGTAAAAGAAAAGTAACTAGATTTTGGCCAGTTTTCAGCTATGAATGCCACTAGATACAAAATAAATAAGTCAAAGACAAATATTAATAGGAGAAGTCGATACGAAGATAGCTCAATACGTATCTACTAAAACCACTTTCTTGTTCATTCATAGCTCCACTAAATCTTAAAAGAACACATTAGAATAAATTACTATTTTATATTTAACAAATAAGTCAGAAAGCCAAAGCATTGCATTTAAAGAAAATTGATATCTGTTAAAAAATAGGTAACATTGATTTCTAGTGAAACCTGTTTTATGGCTTAGTAGTAATTTAGGTTTCACTGTCTATGAAGGGCCGATATATGATTCTCTTTTGTTTTTGACTAGGTCTCAGAGAGTCTCAGTGGTCGATGGTCGTGTTCAATCAGACATTAGAAGCTGCTCCGGGTTCACATCCACGTGAATTGAAAGTTTCCCCGTCGCCCGACGGATCAGCGCACTCTCTCACGCTGCACTGGCAATCTCCCAATAAAGCCAACGGAGTGATTACAGGTTTGTGGAACATTTATTGGAAAAATTTACATATCATTGGGTGGCAATTAATTTTTACGATACACATTGAAAATTAAATACAATTTTAAACAAATTAATCGCAAACAGGTATTTTTATACCCATGGTCAGAAAAATATTCCTCATTTCACACATCATCTAATATTTATATCTATACTCGTTAATATCCTGTTTAAAAAATCTACTTTTTACATTCAATTGAACACTGTGAAGTAAATAGTGTATAATTATGATTATAGGACCGATATAGTAAATATCCTAGAAAAGTGAAAACAGTTTAAATTAACTACAAATCCTCTTTTCTCAGGCAAACAAATATTAGTTTTAATAACTGTCATAGAATCATCTATTTCGGAGGCATTCATACGGCCGGCTGCTAAACATGTTTTAATCATCGGTTCCTGCAACAGAATTTTAAATGAAAAAATTGATAGTTTCGATGGATTCGGCGGTAACTTTGTGGAAGTTCATTTTAATATAAAATAACTTTGATTATTCCACGTATTGTGCTACTAACTGTGACACGTGTTAAACCTCTTTCAGAGGCATCTTCTGAGTTACCATCGCTAAGTTTGCTTAAGTAATGAAGCAAGATTGATTCTAATATTTTAAAATGATAAAATATCAAAATGGAGTTTGGGATTTTTCCTTTCTAAGGGAAGCAAGGAGGGGTTTATAGAATGAAAACAAAGCAATCAAATAATTATTCTACTAATGACGTTAGCATTACAAAATATTAACTAATGAGCTGCTATCAATCAGATAGGTTTGGTTTAAACCTATTAACTCCATTTTGTAATTTTATCATTTTATAATATTAGAATCAATCCTGCTTCATTAATTAAGCAAACTTTGCGATAGTAAATCCGAAGATGCCTCTCAAAGAGGCAAAACACGTGTCGCAGTTGTAGCACAATACGTGGAATAATCAAAGTTATTTTAGATTGAATTTATATATTTATTTTTAAATTGCTTGAATATATGCGGGATATCTGTACACCAATGCACTATTGCAAGAGGCATTCCTGCTTTGCACTTGGCTTTTATGCTAAGTCTGGAATATTTTGTTTCCCAGGATATTTGATTCTGTACACGATGGATTCGACCCGCAGAGACCGGGATTGGGTCGTTCAGGCTGTGCTAGGCGGCGGTACCTCAGCGCCTGTCAGATCGCTTCATCCGTCCACCACTTACCACTTCAAAGTTCAGGCCAGAAATGGAAAAGGATACGGTCCCTTCTGCCCCGTCGTTACATACAACACGACCGCCGGTGAGTGGAACATTATATGGTCAACACTGCATGAAGTAGTCTTGTAAAAAGAGTAGTACAGTAGAATCTCGATAACGGATAAAATATCCTGTTAACACTTTGTTACGGAATTTTTAATTATTATGGTAATTACACACAAATTTGTGCACACCGTAAACAATGGGTTAAATGTGAAAAATGTTAAAAATATCCTTTGAGACAACAATGAAGTTTATATTTATTAGTACAGAAATTTAAATAATAACTTTAAAATTTCTACAATTTACATACTGCTTGAAATATTTTTTTGCATTTACGTAATGGTAGATATATTTAACCCTCTGAGTGGTGAGATATTTTGGATAAAATGAAGTTAGTAAAAAAAATATATAAACATTTTTTTTTGCCATCCGTAAATCTGGAAAAAATATTATAAAATATTTTGGGTTCCGATGTTTCTTTCAGAATTTTAAAACGCAAATGTAAAATTTTTATTGAAATAATTCATTTTAACTTTTAAATAATTATCTACGAGCTTTTACGTTCAATTCCAAAAATACCAAAAATCGCTGATTGATATGTCTAGTTTTAATATATGAATAAATAATAACATTTCAATAAAAAATATGAGAATGGAAATATTGATGACTACTATCATAATTTTATTTAATTTTTTCTTTATTTAAAATAGCTCACCCTTCAAAAGGTTAAGAATGTTATGAAATGTTACTATTCACTGGCATGCTTTTTGAGTTTTATGTTTTTTCTTTCTTTTTATTTTCAAATAGGAAACGGTTTGGCCGATTTAGACCTGCAGTTTGCCAGTAAAGGTAATGTAATTGATTGCATAAGGTTTTTTTTTATCTACACTCGTCATTTTGCAAAAGGGGAAAGTGTTGTGTACACTGCAAGCAGAATGCCTCTGTTGAATAAAATGGTTCGGGTTCGAGTCCCGGCAAGGCAATACCAAGCTTAGATTTAACCAGGGCTTTGGAGTCATTAAAAAAAATACCACTCCGACTCTAAACATTTACCAAAAACCTTTGACTCCACAGCCCTGGATTTAACATTCAAAATCTTGTGTGATTTAATAATGTCTGAACATCTGGCGCTTTGGCAATCATTAGCTGCAATAAAATGCAACTATTGTTCCTTTATACTAGAAAAAAAAATTGTAGCTATTTAATATTGAGCATGAAAATATATTTCCAATTGACTATTTACCTGGAATCGATGTCAACAGTAACCACATGCTCACAGATACAGGCAAGAAACCATAGATGGAAATTACTTATTATCTGATATAAAATAATAATAAATTATTCATTTCTACTTTAGAAAGGCAACAGGATATAACCCACGCAGAACAATTTATGCCTCCTTTTTTCAAACTTGAAAGCGCAATTTTGATACTATTTCGGCGTTTGCAGCTTACATCCTATTAGTTGTATAAGCTGTGATTATCGAAAGAAGAATATATTGAAAAAAACTGATGGTTACGTCCTTTTGCTTTTCTACAGTTGATTTATATACATATATGCATGACTTTCGCGATTTGCTTAATTGGGTAAATTATAGATATATGGTCACAGGACGGAATCCCAATCCTCTCGAGCTAAGCTCAAAAAATTTATACATTCTGACTTATAATTTTATGTTTTGACTTTACTCTTTGAGTTCTTGTGGATTATTATAAAATGTGGAATCAAAATGATTAAATCTGAAGAATATTACTGATTATTGTATGAGTTCTGAAAGAAGAATTTGTTTTTAATATTAGCCTATAATAAAATTATTCTTTTTATTTTAAACAAATAATAAACTTATGTGACTGTCTCTATCTGTATAATATTATTATTTGTGTAGTTTGTGGTTGCATTTTTGCTGTTTAAATGAAAACAACTCGATTTCATACTCATTGCGAAGTATTCTGTAGGATTTTCTATTATAATAAATTTAAAAATCAAAGACGAAACCTTACATTAATTAAAATAATGTTATCTGCTTTCAAATACCTGAACATGTGAAATCATTTCATTTAATGTGCTTATTTTTCATAAATCTTTACAAAAATTCTGTCCCGTGACCATATATTCATAATTTATCCTTAATTGTTCTTTGAAATTGCATGAAATTATTGTACATACATAGTATCTAAATGCTCTCTTTTTTTCTGTTTAGCATATAAAGTAGTAACGTTGTAAGGACATAATTATGAAAATAGCAACCTATAAATAATATCAATGTTAATAATTAACAGTCCTACCAAAAACAGGTGTTATTCAATCGCCATGATTGGATGAAATTCATATACCAGATTGTACCACAAAATATACTCAGTATATTAAAAATCAAAAGTCATGAATAGTTGCATATTTTTTATGCACAGTAGTTAATACAATTTTCTGAATTAGCTGTGATGAATTACCGTATTAATGTATTCATTATTCTCTTTACATCCACAGAAGTCCGCCACGGCCCGTCGATGACCATGTACATAATCGTCGGAAGCACAGTTTTATTGGTGACGTTGGCTGGAGCCGTGGCCACTTACTTCTGCTGCAGGAAAGCCACTCCACACCCTGTGGCCAGCCCGGACTCTCGCAGCAAAAGGTGACTAGAGACAATGTAATTATGATAGCATAAAGTCATTTAGAATTGCCTCTGACTAATATGTTTGATGCTTCATTTTCAGTACATATCAGAAGTCTAGCGCTTCAAATATCAAACCGCCAGACCTTTGGATACACCATGATCAAATGGAGTTGAAGCAAATGGATAAATCTCATCACGGTTCATCAGGTAGGATGATAGGGCTAAAACATATTTCATAGCTAAGCAAAAGTCATTGCAAACCTTCATCAATCTTCAAACAGCAGCCATGTCTATGAATTTTCGTTTTTAACTATTCACCTTTCTTCGAATTATGAAAGGATGTTATTTTTCGTTATATCGTAATAAATAGAGGGATTAAAAATAATTGGATTGATATTGATTGCGGACAAACACATTAAGAATATGTGGGAACACTAAAAACCCAAAAGAAATACCACATGAAGCCACAATTCATTAAACAAACAAATCTCTAACAAAAGCAATGCTTGTCGACATGACGTATTTGTTATCTTTAATTACGAACGTGTCAAATTAAGAGCCCTGCGACGAACTCATTCGATGGTCGCTCGAAACATACATATATTACTCGCTTAATTACGGGGAAACACATAAATAATTTAATATCGAGACATTTATCACCAAATGTTCAACACACATACACCTAGGGAGAGATAATAATTTATGATTTTTTTAAAATCTTTTTAAGAGTTATAAATTTTGTAGAAAAGATAACGACAAATACATCACAATCTTTGCACATGAAACTTGTTAAAGTTTTTATTTTTCTTTGAATTACATTTGAGCATTGTGCAAATCACAAATCAGAACTAAATGTTTTAAATATTGAATACACCCAATAATTTTTTTTAGTTAACACAATAGTCGACACAATAAGAATAAATACACGATAGTTTTTTATTTAAATGTGTCCCTCAATACGAAGTATAAAAACATTAAATAAAGATCGAAAATAAATATAATACCGCGCAGTGCCTGTCAAGTAAAATAGTTCGTCATATCATGCGCGCGAACTTTCAAACGACGGGTAAAATCGAAAAATTGTAGCTGTTCGAGAAATCGATGTTTTTATATTTAAATCTATTTGACAATCTCAAGGAGTTTGTGGTAGCAAGATAGATAAGGCAATATTTTAAAACAATAATCACCCCTGTGCAAGAGATTTATCGTTTAATCATCAGTTGAAAGTTCCGTCACACAGAAAGACAGTCGCGTACGGGCCTTGTCTTTTCCCGACACAACATCTGTGACGTTCGTCCGCCACGGGTTAACAATGTCATTAACGGTACAAGAAATTTTTCTTAGCTACAGTTTTTCTCGTTTTAATTTGCAAGATTTAACTTCTAGACAGTACATTATTGAGTTATAAGTATCTATACAACTAAATATTTAAATAAGTATTAATATTTCAATAGTTAAGTATCCAAACGCACAGATTTTGTTACTCTCAATGGTGTTAATTTTAGTACGAGAATTCATTCTTATCTCAGCCCCTGAGGATAAAGAAAATGTAACTCGATTTATGCCAGTTTTGAGTTATGAATGCCACTAAATACATAATATTATTTAATATTATGTGTCAAAGAGACACATCAATGTAGAAGTGGATACGAAGATAGTTCAATATGAATTAAAATCATTTTCTCTATCATAGCTCCACTAAGCCTTAAAACAACACATTAGAATAAATTACTATTTTATATTCTAGAAATAAATCAGAAAGCCAAAGCATTGCATTTAAAGATAATGAAAAACAATTGGTATCTGTTAAAAAATAGGTAACATTGATTACTGGTGACACCTGTTTTTTGGCTCTGCTGAAAAGTAGAGAAAGATGAGTTTCTAAGAGACCGAAATACTTTTCGATATTTAAACAAATAATATCACAGCTATTAATTATTCTCCGATATTGTTTTTAGGTTCCGGCGATGGAGTGTCAGGGGTGACTTCGATGACTCTTCCAAGACCCCCTCGTGACAGTTGTGAGTATGAAACTGCTATGCCGGGTGGCGGTACTATTCATTCGCAGCAGAATTCGCAAGGGTCCTTGGATAAGCGGCACTACGTACCCACTTATGTCGGTTAGTAAACAATGAATGAACTAATTGATTTATGAGTTCTATAATAAAACAAATTTAGCTACAAAACTTAGATGTATCACTGTCACATTATTGATTTAAATAATGTTTTTATCCAATTCTATGTATTGGAATTGATTAAACAAGGCGTTATATAAGTCATACTTTAATGTAAATATTTTTCCTAGCCTAACACTTTTTTGGGTTTCTCCAAAAAGATTTATATTTGATTTGGATATCCATTTTTAATCAAATTAATAAAATGAACAAACACTCTACATTCGGAGGAATATGGTTATTGAAATTATCTGTATACACTATTGGAATCCCTTTTTCTACATAAAATATTTGTCAAATTTTCTACAAAAACCACAGTTAAAATAATAACAAGTATTTACAAATAATAAATATAATAACACATTTTTAGTACTTATTCCACATTCAGATATTCAATTGATAATTTCACTTCAGTTGATAATTCTCGCCATGAGCGAAACCCGTCCGGATCCAATAAATTTAATGTGGAGAAGTACTACAAATGTGTTATTATTTATATTATAATGCCATTCCACCAAGTATTGACAGTGAACACCTTAAAAGTGACAAGTACAAATAATGACTTGTGCTAATTTACCACTCAAGCAGTTACTATCTATCTTGCACTTTTTATTTATTAAACCTTCCCCAATATATTTTGTCAATTATCATTTTTGTTGCGAATTTCATCGTTTATTAATATTTTGCTTATTGGCACTTTGTGTTTTATTTTTTCTTATCGTTTGCCTCTTTTCTTATTTACTTTCATTTTCGTCGTGCACAAACTACCAAAAAATAATCAACCAATCAGGCGGAACGGTCGGCAACGGTTGCAACACTTCGACGCTGCTTCGGAATTCGCCCGCTGCCATGGGAACGCCGATGCCTCAACAGCCCCCGTTGTCAAATGGCGTCAGATCGTCTCTGAAGGTTAAGCCATTCGTTACTGGTGATAATTTCGCCAGAGATGTTTGTAAGTTTATAACGCCGATTGGTGACATTTTGTTTTACGAATCATTTTAATAACCGATTAAGCATTTTACATTTTTTTTTTCATTAAAATATTAATTTTCATATTATTTGACATCTGTGACTTTATAATTTATCCTCTTCGGGCCCCGAGTATCACCTATGATACTCATGGTTGTTATTAAATATCAGCCCGTCTGTTGAATTGAACTTCCCAAAACAATTATTTTCATGCTGTATTATAAAAAATATATTAAAGTAATTCTTATTGTCGCAATAAAAAAATAATAATGTATGATGTAGAAAAATATTGTTACTTTTTATCGTAAGTGTGAAGCATTTTTAATGCTAAAAAAGTTCAACTTCCTTCAACAACAGTGACTTCTATACGGATCTATCGGATATATTCAGTTGGTACGACCGTTTCTTTCATTATATGATACTTTTGGTTTTGGAAGGTTCAATTCTACAACCGGCCTGATATTTTATAAAAACCAAGAGTTATATCCGGGATCCGAAGAGGTTATGTATTGAATTAAAATAGAATTAAAATTTTTTCAGCTATGTCCTCGATAAATACGTGCGGAGTCGGCTCAATAGATCCTCTGTCTCATCCCGGACTCCGGCCGGTCTACCCACGGACACAATATGCACTCGGCCAGGGGGCCAGAGCACACGTTACTATAGACCAAGTGAGGATTCGCACCAATTCGATTACTATTTGAAATAAAAGCTTGGATCGAAAAATCACAGATGCTGTTAAATTTTTTGTAATTAATTTGTATTTTTTTTCCGCATCATTTATAGAACACACCTCTTCTATCGGCAGCTGGTAGTTCTCTCTCAGGAACATTAGCCTCTCAGTCATCGATCAGTTCGTTGGGACAAGGCTTGCCTCTTCATCATCACCACACAATGGGAGTCTCTCCAATGTCATGTGAGAATACTTTATTTGAATTTTTTTCATATTATCAAATTGTCGTGTAGACCTGAACTGTTGGGGTAAATATTTGCACAATATCATTCACTCTCTATTCAAAGTGATTCAATTTGCAACACACTGCAATCAGCCGTCTCAGCATATGAGACGCTAATTATCAACGGGTTAACTAGGTATTAATAATTATTCTGTCGTTATTTGCAGGCTCTCAAGTATCATGCGGTCAGCCGCCGTCTCCCAGTCCTGCGTCTGAAGGGTTCCCCGCCGACGCGAGAGAACGGGAGCAAGGACATTACGTGGCCTACGAAGCTTTGCACCCACCGTTAGTATTCATTCAAACCGCATGTGTCTTGTGACAATTTTCAATTGGTTACAAAAAGACATCTTCTTTATGCACATGTAACATTATGCAACCAAATTCACCTATTATCGCATCTCTTATTCGGCCCATTAGGGTAAAAGAAATCTAACTATATTTTTGCCAATTTTGAGTTATGAATGCCACTAGGTACGTAATAATATGTTACGCTACGTGTCAATGAGACATATCAATAGGAGAAGTGGACACAAAGATAGTTAATAAGTATCTATTAAAATCACTTTCTTGTTCACAGCTCCACTAAACCTTGAAAAAAAATATTAGAATAAATTATTATTTTCTATTTAACAAATAAATCAGGAAGCCAATGCATCATTCTATATATATATTTTTAAAATAATATTATGAAATGTAAAAGGACAGGTTCTTAGCCTCAGAGCGCCGATCTATCGGCGCATACTTTGAAATATCATATACAAGAAATAGAGAAAGCAAACATAGTGAAACAAAAAAAGGCCATTGGAGAAATGTTTTATCATTAAAATAAACTAATTTACTAATTATTATTTTTTAATATTCAGGTTTTTTTAACAGTTATATTTTGAGTTCAGCGCGTGTATTTCGCTCCGATGATCATTATCCGTCGGTGTGACTTTTGATAAACCTAAGACTGACCATTTACCAATAAAAATATGTTTTGATATATGGGCTTGTATGCAGGTACCCTAATTTTTTGTTTGCAAAATTCCAATATTGATAAAATATAAATATTAAAAATATATTGTAACCAAAGTATATACTATGTTTTCATAAAAGTAGCTCTGAGCTTATTCGCAAGTACCCGCAAAAACAGCTGAGGCTAAAAGGGTTAAAGTGAAAATCTAATTATACAATTGATCGCAGAATAACTAAAGAGTCAAAACTTGTTAGTCAAAAAACACACTCAGGGATGGGCAAGCGGAAACATTACCTTGCTTTATTTTGAAAGGTTTGATTACAATAGGATGCCAAAGCTAAAATGTTACAATTTATAAAATGACTTAATTTTACAGCCGCGATAACTGTGAGGGTGTAAACAATGGTGGTAGCTTAGGACGCAGGGCGGGAGTTCCTCTTCATCCTCTGAGGAGTTTTAGCGTTCCAGCTCCGCCTCCCAGTGATGCACCACACACACCGCATCACAATAAAGGTAGATATCGAACATATTCTGCAAAGTCGATTACTGTTCATTATTTGTTGTTTGTTCAATTATCTGTTTTTGAAATACTCTGATTAAATTTAAATTGAATTTTAAAATTTTTGTACTTTTTAATGAGTTTTATCTCTGACGAGATGGGTTTCGTCTTTCAGCATCTTTAGACATTTCAAGTGCAAGGATGACGCTTAGTAAATGGATATTAATTAGCTTATCTTTTCATATTATTACAATCAATTGGATAATTATTTGCATAAATAAATTACGGTGTCAGTTGGTCTTTTAAAAGTAACATGAAATGCCAGAAGGAGAAACCAGGGTTGTTAGTAACAAAAGTCACGGAAAAGTACAAAATTCCAACAATTCAAATTTGATTTATTTAAGCAAACATTTTTTTTAAATATGGTGTCTTAATGAATATTGTTCATTTCAGTGTCCGTAACGATAAGACCGACAAACACTTCGCCGTATAAGAAGCCACTGGTGCCCGGGGGCCCTGGAATTCAAGGACCTAGTATCGTGTTGGGCATGGGTGCTCCGATTAATAGATTACAGCAAGGTAATTTCCCATGCATTGAAATTTTAACAGTCTAACTAAGAAGATTGGAAGCGTAATTTGAAGGACAGAAGTATTTTATTCTAGTGTATTTTTCTTTTGGTTAAAAAATGAATCACATATATTTTACTACTTTTTTGGCACATGATTAATTATTATTGTTGGTTATTCAGGTATTTCGGTGCCCCATTCGGTGGAAGAAATAGAGTCGCTGGCGCCGTCAAGATCCACCGAGAGACTCCACCAAGAGATGGCCAACCTCGAGGGTCTCATGAAGGACCTGAACGCCATCACAGCCAACCAGTTTGAATGCTAGGCTAATTAATGTGTAACTAAAAACTCAAGTGAAAAACAAAAACTATTAAATTTACTATTTATCCAATTTATTTAAATAAGTGAACCGACATTGGCTTCTTGTCTCGTGTATTCAGTGACAAAACAATTGATTTTTATAATTATCATTAAGACTTCGAAATTAATTGTGATGCAAACGTATTGTGCAAACCAAAGGGGAAGAATGTGAGCGTATTTATAATATGTGTTGCACGCTCGAATGAAAATAATATTTCAAGGAATATATTCAGAGTCATTGTGTTTTCCAGTTCAAATCTCATACAATTAGCTGCAATTTGCCATTGTTTCTTTTTAATCCCAATGAAGCACAAATGTAAGCGAGACAGACTGCATTCGAGCAAGCACTACTTTTCATTGTCAGGTTTGTCTAATCCAGTGATGCACAACCTTTTTGGCAGAAGGGCCAGCTTATGAATTTTCAGATTGCTAGAGGGCCGCATGTGTAAAAGTTAATACAGAATAATAATTTAAGTACAATTGTTTTGAGTTTACTTAAAACTGCGGGTGGATGTAATGATGTTGAATATATTCCCATTGATCGATGTACATTGTCATTGATTAGGTAATGCTAGAAACTGTGAGATGGCAACATAGAGAAAGTGAATCAATAAGTGACTAAAAAAATTACAAAGGCAGCTTTATAGACCCTCTTTTATCATTAAACAGAAATATTACAAAATACATATATTTATACATGACAGACCTGTGACCAAGGGATCGACGTCATACACTTTGTTTATCCCGTGTTGACGAGTTTTAAATACCAGTACATTCACTTGAACTGGCCGTATGTGCATTTGAATGCTTAAAGATACTGAAAGTCAAAACATAGGATGGGAAACATAGAGACAAAATTCAACTGTTTCAAATTTGATACGCCTTCAGTCAAAATCCTAAACAACTTCATAAATTGATTTGTAGTCAATTCATTCTTTCAGAGCATTTCTTAACCCTTTTCTTATACATCAACTCAAATACACTTATACATCAAATTGAATAACAAACGCAATTTCTGGTCTTGGAGTTGCCTGGCTGAAAAAAGGATGTCCTGTTTCATATACTTGCATGGGCGAGGACCGTTTGATATTTTAAAACTCTGCCTTTCAATATGTTTTCAGTCTTAGACATATTTTAAATGCGGTTTTCTTTTTATTATCAGGCATTATTTTCTTCAAGCCTTTGTTAAATCAATGACAATTACTATTACGATGCGCAAACAAGACAAGATAAAGATAGAATGAATTTTTCACCGTGATTTTATTAGTTTGTATTTAGCATTATTTATTTGTATCTTTTATAATTGTACGAACTGTTCTAAAGTATTAACAGATAGAATAATGATGAGTTACTATTTTCTTAGTTCATTTCATAATAAAATTCTGTCACTTCAAATGAGGCAAAAGATGAAGATGTTAGTTTGGTTAATTAATTTATACAATCAATTCATGCACCACTTCCAACTTCTATAGCGGTTTTGCATCTTATTGCAATATATTGTTATTTAAAACATGGCATGGGTTACAATGCCATTAAAATGAAAAATGAAAATGTTTAGTCACTTTCATTATTTTAATTCATTCATTCATTGCGGAATAATCTAGCTATAAATTGATCTTGCTTCAAAGTGCACATAGATACCGACCAATATAGTGAATAGTTTTGTGAAGAGGGCTGAAGGTAAAAGAAATCGATGCTTATGTATTAACCTTTTGTGTGGTGAGTTATTTTGGTTTAAATTACGTTTTTTCAGTTTAGTTTAGTTTAGTAAAATATTAATGGCCGACAAAAAATCTGGGAAGAATATTGTCACTTATTTGAGGAATCAGCATTTCTTTCGGAATTTTGAAATGCAAATTTAAAAAAAATATTTAAATAATTATCTAGACGCTTTTACATCTAATTTAGGCTTGGATCTTTATTGCATTAATCTGTCCACATGCGGTTCTCTATTGACATTGATTCCAGGAAGCGTATCGAATTGAAATGGATTTTTACACTCAATAATATATGGCCACAGATTTATTACCAAATATATGGTATTATTGTGTTTATCAAAAATCACTGATTGACATCTCTAGTTTCAATATATGAACAAAATAATAGCATTTCAATAAAAAATATGAGAATGGCTATAGATAATAGATGACAGGGCAGAACATATAAGGCCATACTACTCAAAGGGTTAAATGAAACAAAAATTGCAATGGATGTGATAACATGCCTCGCACAATATAATCGATCTGTGAATATTTTAGTAGCCGCACTGGACGTGTCAAGAATGTTGTCTATTGTTTATCAATTATCTCATTGAGCCCAGTGTAAATGCAAACCAAAATGACTTCTCCATCTCAACAAAACACACCTCACTTACACCCACTCTGTATTTCTTTATTGTTTAACGTACATGCGATTATTTAATGAACTTAACTATATATAGTATAGTGTCTAGTTACTGATAAAACTGTATAAATTATTATTCACTTAAATTTTGTATATAATATATTGTAATTTACTTTTTAAGTATTGATTGTTCCATATTATTAAGTCGGAACACGAATTAACTGCTTGTACGTAAACACAATTACAACGTGACCAATTCAATCTGTTATTACAGAATATCAACGCAATGCTATTTTGACAAGGTTCAATATTTTTCTTTACGTTATTTTTTTTATTTATAAATATTGTTGTTTTATATAAATATGATGAGTCGATTTAAGTTTTCTTCCATACTTTGCCAAGCAAGACTGATAGAAGTAATTTCATCAAGCTTTCTAATTATTTCATTTAAAATAAATATTCATTTACATTATATATATTGGTCATAAAGGTTCAAAAATTCATGACATTGTCACTACATTTATAATTTATAAACATACATGATAGTGTCATAGTGCTGCATGCTATAATATATACATACATGAAACGGTCATCGCTTGAACATTGAAATATATTGAATACAAGAATGATTTACAGTAGATAAATCATTATTAAATTCTGCCATATTGTTGTCTCAAACAGGGTTTCCCAAACTATGTTCTGGAGAAACTGAATAGGTGTTCTGTAACAAATTAAAAAGGTTTTATACACTGCTTTTACTTAAAATTAAAAGGCGAGTGATAATCAATCTCCACTGATGTTTATGACGGCAAGTATCAAGGTACAGGTGGACGACCATCTTTTCTCACACCGTGCGCATGAAAGACATGGGGTGTATTATTTTTTTACCTGACAAAACGGTTTGCCACACTGATGAATTTCGTTTATAAATCTAATTAAAAAACAGCTTGAAAATTTTGGGAAATGTACTTGAATTACCCAACCTAAAAAATATGCCAAGTGTTCAGTAAAAAAATTTGAGTTTGCAATGTGTTGCAAAAGTTTGGGAAACCCTGTTCTAGAACATTTTATCATAACTGTGTTTTGTGATTTTTTTAAACTAAAAAAACAAATGAAGCACTTTTAATGTCTTTTTGTCTTTCGGCTTCTATCCGTAAAAGATCCAAAAACAAAGACAACCAAGAAAATTGTTCTTGATTTATTTTTTTGTGACCAACCTTTGACCAATATAAAACCAAAATACTTCTTAAAAAAAATTATAATAAGAAATAACCCAGTTTTTATTTATTTCCTTTACTGAAACAGAAGATTCTGAGGTTTCACTCAAACACATTGAATTTTTAAATGTGTGAAGATAACTAAATATAATAAAAACCTTTTTGTATTATTTTTGTTTATATCGTAAAGGGAAGCTTAATTTTACCTACAAAATGTTCGAAGATCATTATTATTACATAAAAATTAAGCTCAAAACCATCATTTCATAGCAAGGATCCAATCAATCTTGCCATTAAAAAATTCCATTCCTTTGCTCACTTTTTACCACATCTATATCGTGAAAGATTGTCAAACCATCCCTTAATGTTGCCACTGTGAAAAAATAAACACATACCAGCTCAATTTTTTATATTTTTAGGCCTAATGTTTCAATACAATCTCAACAATGTGAAGGTTAAAAAAATAAACGCCTTTTTATGAAATAGTATAAATAAAATATTAAACATGTTAATTATTATTGTAATTCTCTCGGTGTTTTGTGAAGTCTGAATGGAATGTCGTCGAAAATTAACTATCTCCAATTTTTGATGGGTATACGCAATACAATCAATGACTGTACTAACTTAAAAAACAACTAAAAATTAAATTTAGTTATTCAGCCTTATTCTTTTCTAAAGAGTTTTTCAGTTATGTTTTTCTATTGTTATCATATCCTCGTGGTCTATAGAACTTAGATCAAGCAAAAGTTACTATCTGCAAAAATGACAGTTTTGAGTCAAAAATAACACTTCTTTTTTCAAAAAATATTGCCACTTCAAGATGCTTCTGCTTAACCCTTTAAGTGGTGAGTTTAGTTTAATAAAATATTAATGGCAGAGAGAAAAATAGAAAAAAAAAAATTTTGTCATCCGTAAATTTGAGAAGAATATAATTACTTATTTGAATATATATTAGGTATTAATATTTCTTTTGGAATTTAAAAACGCAAATTTAAAATATTTATTGAAATAATTCATTATAACTTTCAAATAATTATCAAGGAGCTTTTACTTCCGATTCGGGTCTGAATCTTTATTGTATTGATCTGTGGACATGTATTTCTCTATTGATGTTGATTCCAGAAAGCGTATCAAACTGAAAATTTTTGAGCTGAATTTTTGAGAACGGCAATAGAGATATTAGATAACATACTTAGATGTACTCATGTACGGCCATACCACTCAAAGTGTTAAAGTATGGCTAGCTGACAACTATTCGAATACTTGACATCATATAAGCCGAAAGAATTGTTTTAAAACACAACCATCGTATTTGTTTATACCTGTCAAAAATTGTAACTGAGATGGGGATTTGATAAAAAAAAAATCTTTCGAAAATCCTTTCAAAATAATGGAAAATGAATGCTTTTATATGAAATGAAAAAAAAATGCAGCTATATTGTACAAATTTTTATCAGCATATGCGTCGTTATAATGATTAAGATTTTTTCATCAATCGTTTATGTATTGGTGAATTGTGTAAATTATTTTCTACTCAAATATTCAATGTAAATTTTTATAACAAATATACATATAACTAGCACAGATACATTAATAAATGTCGCAACGTACATAATATATTATATGAACCCAATTGTATTTTAAAATAGTTAAACTTTACTACGAATCGGTACTCTTATTTACTCCAGTGATTAATGATGGATTTATATAGGAATAAATATTATAACACATAAATAGCTATCAACCATAAACCATATAATTTCTGGAGAACTAAAATACATTGCTATTTTTTCACCGTGTTATAATGGAGTTCTACCAAGTAAATGCCAATTCCATCAATAAATTAATATTATATGTGACAATTCAACCTAATTTGAAGAACTTCCCCAATCTTGTATTGGATACATGTGTGTTTGTGATGTCTTTTCTCCTCGGGTTGATCTCGAGTGAATTATATTCGCATTTGATTTAATCTGATATTTGAATTTGAATAATTGTGATTTAAAATTTCTAAATATCTGGCGCCTTCTTATCAAAAATATTCCTATACACTGGAAAGAGGGGATGAGCGATTGTCTTCTTCTGGTTATAAATACTCCATTAGTTGTCCATATTCGCCACTTTAGGAATGGACATCGTTCAAATGCTTTACCCGATTCTAAAATGAGTTTTTACTATTTTAAAATAAATGCAGGTAACACGGTCTAATGTTCTAATTTGTAAGAATATTTGTGCATAAAATTTTCTGCAATTTTTGTATTTTCGATACAAATAATAATTAGTGATTTATTTTAAAGGTGACTAGTTTAATCCACACATATATCAGCTCAATATTAAGGCAACGTCGATTTAGTACTTATTTATTAATTTCGTGGCCGCCGACTGCCATCTGTACAAATATCTTAAAAGTTTTGACTGAATAATTATTACAAAATATATGTTTAAAAAAGGAACACCTCGGAATTAGTTTTCATAGACAAATTATTGGCAAACGCACACTGTTCTATTTCGAAATAATCGATGGATTAAATTAAAATGAAATGATTGGTTAAAATGTGTACGAATCTGCAACATTGAATGGATGGAGACTATTTTCTATATTAGGTGGTGTCTTATTTTTGACAGCTATTGTTTATTAGAATTGATAAATATTATTTAATTTATGACAAATGATCCCATATTGTATAGTATTTAAAAATAACTGTGGGGAATATTCAATATGAAAATTTATTGCCATATTCATAAATAAAAAGTTTGATTTGTAACCCTTTTCTTGTCCTGTCAAAAAAATACACTACTGCACCCAATGTTTCATTAATTAATTAATTGGAGAGATTTTTTCCCAAATTTATTGATATAAATAGAAAAAAAAATGGTTCAATCTCAATTGGTTACCCAAATGGGCAAATTCACGAATGACATTCCATGAAAAAAAATATTGGCATTTGAAACATGTAGAGTTTTATAAAGTTCAGAATTAATTTTTTTATAGGAATTCCTTTCAATAGTGTTTCCCACTCTTGATTAGTTAATGTTGACAGGAGCATTCTGAATTCAAATAAAGCCAACAAAAAGGGTCCATAGATATTTCTACTACCATAAGAATAGAAATAGCAAATAGGAGCAAACAATCGTTTTTGTGTTTAATCTTTCCCACCGTTATTAATTAACTGATTTATACTTAGGTTTATAAAAGCTGCCATTTTTTATATAAATTAGTTTTTAGGTTATAAAATACATTATATTTTCCTTGCCACCGTCGATCCGTATTATTCACCGTTTATGTGACGTTTAAGACTACGTTTTGTGAAATATTAAAAGACTTTTATGTAAAATTGATCTAAAATAAATTTTTGTATCATATATCTACCTACCTATTATTATTCCTATATATTTCGTAGTAAGCACAAATGCCTGATAATATATTATTTATTGTAACTGGCAATACAAGACATTAATAATATTCCAATGAGCGATTATGTGAAATCTTTAAATATTGTGATTCAATTATATATTATAATCTACAAGCTGCCACTTAAAAATTCATTTCTTTGTAAAATTAATACAAGATTATACATTTTCTGAAACATACAATTACATACATACGTTTCTATTATACTTTATACTAAAATGCTATTTTTTAGATTGTGTTTTTTTTATATTCCAAGAAAATTATCAAGTGTTTATTAATGGTTTTATTAAACTGTATTTTATATCCAATAAGTTGAAAGAAAGTGCATTGTAAATTATCTGTTGTTTTTTATTTTTTCAATAACCCAGTCTGCAAAAGAAATACATATATTTTATGTTTACATAAAAGGTGCTGTAATATTTACAGGCAAGTTTCATACAGTTTTGACAGATTTATTGAAGAAGATCTACTTCAAAATGAAAGTAAACTAACTCGTACCCTGGTAAGAACATATTATAGACCATATCAATGTTTTGATGACCACACACCAAACAAAAGGGTTTTGTGACTAAATGGAATTTAGGACCACTGCTTTATACTATTTTTGTAATCCCCTCAAGATAGAGGTTTGCATGGGCCGAAATTACAAAATTTCACCCAGCCCAAAAACCTCCGACTCGGCCTGGCCCGAGTTTAAACATGTTTATTGTCAGGCGGAATGAGACACCCAGGCAAACAATTCAAAAATTCATCACATATTTAGTAATACATGTTTATTATGTACGTAAACTTCAAAATTGCAGCCATAGACTAATAAATGCAACATTAAAATTCTGCTAGTGGCAAACGTCTGTTATGGCAACACTGATTAAGTCAACTTCAAAATTGCGGCTATAGACAACTTATATATGCAACAATAAAATTCTGCTAGTTGGAAACGTCTGTTATTACACAGTTTATGAAAGTCCACCTGAAATTGCGGCCATAGGCTAATAACTAATATATGCGACAACAAAATTCTGCTAGTTGAAAACATCTGTTATGGCAACACCATTTACGTAAGTCAACTTTAAAATTGCAGGGAAAGACAACTTATAAATGCGACAATAAAATTCTGCTAGTTGCAAACGTCTGTTATAGCAACAGTTTATTTAGAAAGTCCACCTGAAAATTTCGGGCATAGGCTAATAACTAATATATGCGACAATAAAATTCTGCTAGTCGCAAACGTCTATTATGGCAACACAGTTGACAAAAATCAGCTTCAAAATACCAGCCATAGACTAATAACTAATATACGTGACAATAATATTCTGCTAGTAGCAAACGTCTGTTGTGGCAACACAGTTAACAAGTACAGTAAAAGTCCGTTAATTCGAAATTCAAGGGACCGGATTTCCCTTATGAAAAAATGAATTTTCGCGGCAATTGTCGACGGCTTTGAACATCGCGGCCATTTTTTCGATTTTTTTATAGATCAAAAAAATCTAATTACGATTTACGCGATCACTAAAAAAAATGAATTTTCGCGGCAATTGTAGACAGCCTGGAACATCGCGGCAATTTTTTCGTTTTTTATAGACCAAAAAAATCGAAATACGAATTATGCAAACACTAAAAAAAAACAATTTCGCGGCAATTGTCGACGGCTTGGAACATCACAGCCATTTTTTCGATTTTTTATGGACAGATATGCATTTCATTTGAATAAAAAACACTTGACATATTTGATTTTTAGTCACTTATATTTAAGGTATTCGCGCGTAAAATAGAATGACGTTTAGGTCATAGGTTTAGGTTTAGGTATATATGTAAATACTTATAAAAATGAACCATTGTAGTGATGTTAGGTACATACTAATATATAGATGTCTCGCTTGCACCAATTTTATAAATGCTCGAATTCGATTTTGACATACGATACTTCACTTTATATAGATGTCTCACTTACACTAATGGTTTACATAAGCTTTTACTCTTCAAAACAATGTGTTGACTAACTTTTAACCTACAAACTCACGAAATTGTCGAAACTGTCAAAATTTCGAATTACAAGAAATCGTATGTACATTTTGGCGAAAAACATTACGAATTACGAATTAAGCGATATTTCGAATTAACGGTACATTTTACTATGAAAAGTCAATATTGGGACGAACAAATTATGAAAATTTCGAATTACAAATTATCGTTGTTCGAATTAACGGACTTTTACTGTATCAACTTCAAAATTGCGGCCGGCACGAAAATATGTGGCAGGTTGCAGTTGTTCCAGGGCTAGTGTAAAAGTATAAATAAAAATTCCACATTGTTTTATTTTAATAAGTTTATTTATTCATTATTTTTTTTAAATCTTTTTACCTATGTATTCAACATTTATGTCAATTTCTATCACTATATAAATCTCAGAGTTATTATTATTAAGAACCTAAGTACACATCTCTAACAATTAATAAAACGTTTTTGATTCCTACCGTTTACAATAATTTTTTGTATGATAAGCGTTTTGAAAAAAACATTCATATTTAAATATATTTTACAAATTACGAGCAATTTTAAAACATGAAACGAACTTACAATTTAGTTTAGAAATAGTTTTAGCAAAGAATTAATTGAATCAACGCTGCCTAGATTTTAGGGTTAATTATTATAATAATTCACTTTGTATATCCATACAAAAGATAATAAATATTTTTATAAGCATCAATAAGACCGAATTGAGAAAATTTTATTTTCTAGTTTCAATTAATATATATTTAGTTTCAAAAATGCATTAAATCTACAGATTGGAATTTACATTATTTTATGAATATAAGCTGTGAAAATCTTAAATACAATTTATTTTGTGATATTTTACATTCTATCTTTAGAACTAACATTTAATGTTTAATTTTAAAAAACGGGAGTCACCGATTTTGAAACAAAACGGTTATAGTTTTTAAAAAAAAAATTCTGTCTGTCATCTTGTCGTGAAAAACTTCATTTCTGCTAGGGCCAAGTAACTACCAGATTTGTTTCATTAGATATCTGGTAGCTTGCCTGCAAGATTTAATTTGTCTGCTAGTAAGTTCCGCTCGAGCCAAAACACAGTATTACATTTTTTTTGTATTACAAAACTGCAAAAAATAATTTACTGAAGATTTCATTTAATCCGGACACATCAAAAAATAAAATGCATTTATAAAGACATTGGATTTCAAACACAGTTGAACTATATTTTGGAAATGACACAACACTTCACTATATCGCCACCTCCAAGCCAAAAGGGGGCGCCAAATCTCTTATTCACGGGAGAGCACAAAGAGTGAACAAATATTGTATCAATCAGAACAACTTCGTTTCAATACCAATTGTTTACATGTATCTTTTTTTGTTTTTTTAAGATCCTCTTGGCAGTCTTTTTGTGAACCTTACCTCATATTTACTAACACCCTTTTGGCTTGGTATGGACGATATGAGATATCCTTACATAAATAAATTAGCAATAAAATTGATAAACACTTCTAATTAACGGAACTATTTGATGAAAAGTGTAAAGAAAAGTTCTTCAAGCACCCAATATAAAAAAAAATATAATAAACAAGCAAAAGATTAACGTTAAAAAATACAGTTTATGGGAAAAATGGTCATCAGTATGCATTTAAAATCAAACTGTTACAAACTAATTTAGTTGATGTATGTCAACCGTCAAGATTTTAACACTATTTAATGTTTTAATGCAGAATTGGCCGAAAATGGAAACAACGGCTTTGTTCACTTCAAGTTTCATTATATATCAATAATTTTATAACTGCGTCTAGACTCGAATGATCTGTTCAAATTGTGAGAATGAGTTATGATTGATTTTGAAAGTCTACTGGATGTATAGATCAAAAATAAAATATTACACCACATAAAGATAAAATAAAAAAACACTAATTCACTAATTTTAACTTCACATTTACGGATTCAACATAAAATATGCCAAGTACTATATTCATATATTATAAATATGTCAAAACCTTAAGAATTACAATAAGTTTGAATATTATTTTCACCATGGTAAATATATATATATTAAAATCATGGCAATATTGTTGGGAGCTCTCGTTGAGGAGTACGCGCAAATTCCGATCAAAGTCTAACCTCTTACCGTTTCATATTAAGAATGATGATTTGACCGATTTTGCAAACCTAACTAGATTAAGAGATAATGACACATGCATCAATGGCTTAAAACATGGTAAAGCAAAGAGACAAATTCTCATAAGGGAATATCGACAGAAGGAAAGACTTGGAGGAGGATGATACTTAAGAGGAATGAAATGACAACACGGTCGATCTATATATATATATATAAGTGATTGTTTCTTTGTTTGTTTGTCCCGTATGCGTTCCTATACCGCTTATCCGATTACGATAAAACGATGGTGAGTTGTTGTGTGAACGTCCATGAAGGTTTCTTAATAATTATAGCCTTTTTACAATGAGAGTTCAGAAAGAGATAGCAAATTATGTTGTGATATGATAAAATCAGACACTTTTTTTTCTTTGAGTAGCATTGCAATGCATGCCGGGTACTTGCTAGTTATAGATAAAACTATTGTGTTCAGTACAAGTGTTCAAACATGAACTATTATAATACGGTAAGAAAAAATAACAATGTATTTTAGTTCTACATAAATTATTTTATATATTTGTTGATAGCTATTTCGGCTTACGCCTTCGTCAGAACTATGCTAGATAGATAGTTATTTTTCTTACCGTATTATAACGGAGTTCTACCAAGTGAATGCCTACTCAATCAATGAACTATTATCCCATACAAACTGGTATTACTTTTAAGCAGTGGAAGCTGGCGACAGAGTATTAGGGAGTACAAAAAAAGATTCAACTATTTTTCCGTACTACGGACAGCCAAAAATTCATAAGACTGGCACTTCGTTGGTATTGCGAACATCTGAATTGAAAGTCCATGTTATAGAAGGGTTTTAAAATCCAATGAATAGGAAAGAACTCTTGCAAAAATAGTTGAATCTTTCTTTGTACTCCCTAATACTCTGTCACCACCGCCACATTGTGGATACTAATGCTAAAAGTGCCCTTGTCAAATGTATCAATTGTCCAGTATAGGCAATTGTATGTTAATAAAATATATTGGCAACATGTTTCAGAAAGTTCATTGAAATTTACAGTATCTATGTAATTTGGTACAGAGGTGATTTTTCACACTATAACTGTCCAGTAGTAGTAAACATAGACACGTCTTACACCAGTAAATCTCAATTTCTGATTGTCTATGTGAACATATAAATTTCTTATTTGTTGATTGAATTGGTAGAACTCCATTATAACACGGTTAAAAATAACAGTGTATTTTAATTCTGACGAGAGCGTTAGCCGAAGTAGCAATATTGCTTTTAAGTGTAAGACTTTGAAATAAGACTAATATAATGATAATATAATAGAGTAGTTTATATTGGTCTTAAAGATCACTTTATTAATAAGCACAAATATAACATTGAAAGATTACTTCATATTTGTCAAATGGTGAATACAATGGGGTTCGGATATTTCTCGTTGTAGTAAAATTAGTGTTTAAATTGCTCAACGTTCAAAAGTCGAGCGATCTTTCATGATTGTATAGATTCAGAGTTTTGTTAATTGTGCTTTACAATGTGCAGAGCCTTGATGCATGGCGAATCGATAAAATGTGAAGTATAACAGAATGTCCCTACAAAATAATCAATTGGAAAATTATAATAATCATTCAAAAGCAACAAACAGACTACGATAATAATTATATCACCCAAGTTTACAACCTTACGGAAACAATATTAAAATTAATCATAGAGTAATAATACTTGTCGGTCTTGTGACGCTTCTTATAGTTAAAAAAAATAGTAATGTAAATAATTAAAAAAAACAACATTGCCTATGTTACATTTCAAAAATATAAAATGATTACAATTATTGGACAAGAATCAGCGTACATGTAACGACAACGGAAAACCTTTTATAACATGCTTGAGACCAATTCGTAAGAACCGGAGGTGTTCCAACTGGCAAAGTACAAAATATTACGAAGAGTATAGTGACGCTCATATTTCATCTTAGCAATCAGCAAATATCCTGATGCGTCTTCGAGTTAGATGAAAGACTTTAAATGGTCTTGGAGAGGTGGGCATGGCGTCAAGTGGAGTTAAGTCATGACCAAGACAAAAATATACTGAACATTGATTGATTGATTTTCATGAGACATCTGTATTAACAAACAACATAACACAATAGATTCTGAAATTAATACTAAGTATAAAAATAAACAAAGAAATTGAGTATTGTAAGTTAATTCTAAAATAAAACAGTTGCCATTTTCGTTTCATTTCCACTGACCCTTACTGCAGTAAGTTACCTATATCGGTAAACGGTATATTTCTTTATGCACATATTATTTAATATGCAATGATGTCTTAAATTATTAGAAAGTTTATTTCAATTTTAAATAGCATTGTCACTGATGCATGTAAGATTTATAAAAAAAATTTAACATAATATCCATTCAGCAATAAAAAGAAGTAATTTACAATACAGTAATATTAAGTCGGTGTTGTTTAAATATGTACAACGAAATATAGAATTGAACATGATAAAAAAAATCTAGGAACTGGTCAAAAGAAATATATAAATGATAAAATAATTGAAAAATTGAATTACATTTCAAGTGTATATAGTAGATTCTTGATTGATTGGGACAGATGGAAAAAAAATTCGTAACTTTTGTCTTCTATTGTAGAGAAAAAGGGTTTCTAGAAACATAAAAACTATCAGTAATAAAAAATACTACGATATATACAAATAACAGTAGAATAGAGTTTCAACTGGTTCACTGACTATAATCAAGTGATTATGAACTATGCAATCGCTTTAAAACAACTTGTTCCCCCTAAAAAAAATAGTTCACATACGGGGCAATATTTTATTTCAATTTGGATTTTTTGCTTATACATGTACACACTTACTAGCTTTTGATATTTCTACGACTTTAGAAGTTAACCTAGAGAAGCTGGATATCAAAAAATATTTACAAATAGGAAGTATGCCTTTTTACTAAAAAGGATTTTATCTTTATGTTATCTAAATAGAAGTTTCATTGTTTATTCTTTTGTGTGTGGAGAGCCGATATTCATGGCTAAAGTTTGCTTCTGTAAGATGACATTTAAGAAACAGAAAACAAGCCACCATATAGGAAACATTTTCATAAAAGGTGGGATTATAATAGGTTCAGGAATAGTTTTCAGCCAATTGCTTAGTGCTGTAGATAGCTGATCACTCTCGCTATGCCCGATTTCGACTGGATGTCTGTAATTTTAGTTATTACAGATATCTTTGAATAACTTCACCAATTGGAATTTTTGGTTACATGGAAAACTGCATAACTTCTGAATTAAAAAAATATCTGCAAAATGCTAACAAGGTGGCAAAACTCTGATCAGTACCATT
Source organism: Himalopsyche kuldschensis (assembly GCA_028554975.1). Classification (NCBI taxonomy): domain Eukaryota; kingdom Metazoa; phylum Arthropoda; class Insecta; order Trichoptera; family Rhyacophilidae; genus Himalopsyche; species Himalopsyche kuldschensis. The sequence goes on from JAHFWI010000045.1 coordinate 4,225,104, forward strand.
CCAATGAGGTTTGATAGAGAAGGGAGGACAGGAAGCAGTGACAATGTTTTCCCAGCTGATGCCTTGAAGGTGGAAAGAGCTTACAGGCAAAAGAACAACAATGTAACATCTTCTATTTAATAAATCAATACATTCAAAAAATATGCATGCACAGGAGTAAATCGTTTTCAGCGGCTGGTATAGATATCTGAAATTGTTTAGATTACAAAAATACAACTGGGTTCCCAGAATTAATCCGTGATATGTGTTCATTGTGACACCCTATACTTACTAGTATTACAAAAAAAAGTATTTCTAAATATGTATTTGTATAATACAATATAAAAAAGAATTTCTTTCCAATCATTAAATGACTCTTCTTTCTTTCATCACATTTCAAAAATTCAATACGGATCGTTTTCATTCTAAAAAATATTCAACGCACACTAGTATAGTTTACTAATAATTAATTAATTAATCATAATCCTTAAAACACTTAGAGAAATGAGTTTGAGAGAGATTATATTATAAATATAAACACGTGTAATAATATAATCTTTTATAAGTATCATATTTAATTTGTCGTGACAGAAAACGACGGGCAACAAAATACAATTTTGAAAGAAGAACCAAGAACATTCACTATGGGTGCGGCTTTCACAGGAATATCTAAGAGGTGAAGCCATTTAAGCACCTAGCAGATCCATCTAGCATAGAAGATGTCAGATGCACCGATGCAGAGAAATGAACACAAATTTCTCACAAGGATTATTGACAAACATGACTGATTTCTATGTGCGGTCTCTTGGCTGTTTAAATTTGCCAGTCCAAGGATCAATGTCGTCAATGCATCAGTGTTTTAAGCCTGGCTAATTTATAGAGCATCATGAGCGGCAATTACAAAGTCAATATTAAAGTACAAAAATAGCAGCAATTTGCTATCAAATAATAATTAGCTCGTAAGGAAAGTATGCACTGTAAATTGCTTCCTAATTGGATGATTTTTTTCAATAAAAATTGTAGAATAATTGGTCATTGTATTCTTCTAATCAATAATGTATATTTGCAAATCGTAGTCAGTTACAAAAAAAAAATTGCAGTGGACAAAATTATCTTTCTATGACTTATTAAATAATTTTTTATCTTCGGATTTTAACATGACATATGTGTTTTTTATAGGAATTATATATAATCGTAGTATCGCAAAAATGTGGACTTGTCACAAGCCAATAATTATAAACTTATGCGGATGTCTTAATCAAGCAGTATATCTCCATCGTACTGGCAGCAGTTTGTGTGTAACTAAATTAACAAAAACACAATGAGATTCTTGTAAAGCAATTCATTTATTATGTTGGTAACAGAGCCGTAGGCGCTGAGTCGCTGGAAGTGCATAAGGGGCCCAAAATGATGCCAGGAAGCGCAAAATCTACTCCTTGCGATAGATGCCAGAGGACCTCGCTATGGCTCTGGTTGGTAAGGGGATTAATGCAGATTTATAGAGAAGCGATTGTCCACCCCAGATTATTTGTGTCAGTTCAACATAAATCCATCTAATTTAGATATTATTATTGATTATACAACAAAATATCGAGAGCAATGCTTAGTTGTATAAACTCAAATATTCATTAGCTGTTTAATTAATTTGTTATTTACCAACTTCTGCCAGTATAGCGAGGATATGAAGTACAAAAACAATCATCCTAAAACTAGATTTAATCAAAATCATACATTTTTGATTTGTTTTCTTACAGTAATAAACCTACCAAAAATAATCTATCAATGTTGTCTACTTTCTTCGACAGGATTTACGTTTGCCCAAAGTTTTCTATCAACTATCGTGCTAATATTTATGTCATAGAGATTACAGACAGCAGTTATAACAGTGGTTTGCAGCGTGGTAGCCATCTGTGGGCGGATGGGTGACCCCAAAGGTAATATCACAGGTAAAAGCCGTACCGAGTGGACGGCTTCCGTTTGATGGTGGAGGCGGTGATCTAGTCGGGCGGCAGGTATGTGAACAGTTTGAACTTTTCACGGATGTGCGGTCTGACATCCTCTTTCTGTAATCGCAAAAAAAAATATTTATAAGTATAACCGTTCTGGAAAAAGAAGATAGTGTTATGGACAGTCGATACAAAGATACTGCCTGTTACAAGTCGTATTATAAGTTTCTCGTATGCTGAGACGTCTGATTGTGGTGTGTTGTAAATAGTTATTAAAAAATAAATAGAGTAAACAGTGTTAAACCTATCACAGATCAGATTTTGTATATTCAAATAGGTATGCATTATTTGGTCTGATAACCTCCATGAGTGTATTTAACACAAACACTTTCAAAATCCTAAGTGTTGAAATATTAGTAAATCCGCTCTGTTTCTGATGATATTCAATTGTTGATTGGGTTAGTAATCTTGCATGACTTTATTTTACATAAGAAATAATAATCTGATTGATATTTGGGGATTTTTCCAATGATACAAATTAATACTTACTGATAAAATATGCAAATTTAGATGGTTTAAACCTAGTGGGTAATAATAAAATTGTACCTATGCATTGAACACAGGAAAAATAAATTGGAACTATTCATTTTCATCAAACACTTCAGGTTAAAATTTCTGGCTCCTTATTGACGAATTGCTCAAAATTATCTTCAGTAGAGAATCGACTTATTGTTAAAGGAAGTGGTACTATTTGGGATGTTGATTTGTTTTCTGTTGTAGCGATTTTCTCACATTTAGTTTTGCTTTAATATTGTAATGAAATAATCTGAATTGGACTCACGACAACAGCGAGATGTTCCAAGAACGGCAGCAAATTGAGCAGCTCCCTGTCAGAGCGGTCCACGAACCAACTCTCGATGGGGATGCCATTTTCCAGCTGATAGCCAAAGGCCTGCGGGGAGTTGTCAACTATCACAGTCTTGCTGAGGTCCCGGCCCAGGATCGAGAGATCTTTGATGTAGTTGCCGTTCACCAGTAGACAGTGTTCGCGGAATAGCCTAGAAATTATACGCATAGTCAGTAAAAGGAATGTCACTTTATATTGAGTTTTCGTAAATATGTTAGTTCATAAAATAGCCCTGAAGTTTCTGCCGGTGGTGAGGGAAAGGGCGTTAATTATTGAAAATTGAGTTTAACTCGTTTACTGCATCTACTACAATAGTCACAGCTTGAATATATTGCGTTAGGTGTCATTTCTCACCCAAAGCAATTTCTGTTTCAATTAATGGTTGAGCATTGATTGATTCCTTGTGTCTTTAACAATTTTATTTCTCAAGTGAATTAATCAAAATTCAATAAATATAGTATAGTGATTCAAACGTGTCTGCCATATTTTTATTTATAATTTTTCTGTTCATTTTTTTTGTTTTTTACACCAGTTTGAATGTCTCAAGGAAAAGAAATTTTCTCAACAAACAGTAGTCACTATACTGCTGGTATTGTTTACGATAATTGTGATTGATTGAAAAAAGTGCAATACAGTAAAAGGTCCGTTAATTCAAAATTCAAGGGACCAGATTTCCCAAAAAAAATCGAATTACGAATTACAGGATCAGTATGAAAAATTAAATTTTCGCGGCAATTGTCGAAGGCTTGGAACATTGCGGCCATTTTTTCGATTTTTTATGGACCAAAATATTCAAATTACGCAATCACTAAAATAAAAGAAATTTTCGCGGCAATTGTTGACAGCTTTGAACATCGCAGCCATTTTTTATGGACAGGTATTTCATATGAATAAAAAACACTTTATTTACAGTCACTTATATTTAAGGTATTCGCGCGTAAAATAGAATGACGTTAGGTACATACTTATAAAAATGTTCAAAACAATGTGTCGACTAACTTTTAACCTAAAAAACTCACGAAATTGTCAAAACTGACAAAATTCAAATTACAAGAAATCGTAAACATTACGAATTACGAATTAAGCGATATTTCGAATTAACGGTACATTTTACTATGAAAAGTCAATATTGGGACGAGCAAATTATGAAAATTTCGAATTACGAATTATCGTTGTTCGAATTAACAGACTTTTACTGTACTTGTTTTGGCTCTCCTAAAAAGTAATGATATTAGACACAACACCATTTTCCTTTCGCACATGGATATAACCCTTACTACTATCCCTCTTTTCATTCCTAGATTTACCTACAGAAAAAATTGTGACTTGCAAAGCTCTTCATGAAAGTGAGTCAAGGCAGTCACTCAAGCCTTCTACGAACAAACTGATGACGTGATAATTAAATAATGAGATTTATTGCCAACAGCCGGCAAACAGGTCTCAGTTTTAAATGATCAAACATGCGAAATCGTTATAAGAAAACTGTCGCTTCAATTTAATCTTACTTCAAATAATTAATGAACAAAAATATCCATCTCACGCAGAAAGACGAACATAATATTTGCATTGACATTAAATTCAAATGGGGCCTAAAAATAAATACAATTTGTACTTCGCTAAGCAAACATTTTGGTTAGTACGTCAACACTATGAATAATCTCTCGTGAGTTGATCAATATCAAACTCATGATGACTTTGAATAATATTAAATGCAGTTTTGATCATTGATATATTTGAGCACAGTGACACTTCTAATGAAAAACAATTATGCACATTGTAAAAGTAATGTTTCTAAGATGAAAAAACATCTGTAGATTAGAATCCATGATTCCCCGATGGGAAGTCCCTTGAGATGCGAGTTTATAAAAAATGTTTTTTTAGCCATGTCCACTCTATTATAGTTTATCTCAAAAGAAGTTTTATAGAAAAACTGCGTATTACTCAGTTGTTCAACCTTTTTTTTGAGTAGGGATAGAACAATGGGAGGACTAGTGGTGAGCTAATCGATCTCACTATGTCCCATTTTCAGGATTGAATGGTCGTGGGAGGGAATGTTAGACACCGCAGACATCAATGTTTTCAAACTTTATACTGAGTCATAAACGAATATGATGGGAATGTAAGAATGGTTTAGCTTTTTGAATCTAAGATTTAATAGCAAACTCTATCCAAATAAACAAGGCATGATACTGCCTGGAATAAAATGTATGCTATGTACACTCCTTACCTGTATTTAATCCATCGTCGTGCCGGATCCAACAAATTGAGAAGTTTATCAGCGCACACCCTCTTGGAAGCGGTGAATAAGATCACCTCGTACAATTGGGAAACCCTCGATAGGAACTCTGCAAAGTGAGGACGTGTTCTCACATGAACCTGGAATCAAACAAAAAAAATAAAATAACAATTCAGACTGTAATTTATTTTAAAACCATTACAATAATGATATGCTATACTTACAGTATATCGACAGTCTTGAAACAAAACAGGAAAATTGAATGAAGCATCGGGCAGTTCCTGAAGTGAACAGTGGACCAATGTCTCATCCAAATCCAGAACCTGAAAAATGCACAATCCCGACAATGTATTATTGTTGTTAAGGAGTTGATTTACCATGCGCATTAAAGTAAGTTAAGAAAAAAGTAATTATGCCTTACCAAGCTGAGTTCAGGACTGGTTCTTGTCTTGAGTGGCAGAGCTGGACATCGACCGCGAGGAGCGCCAGGTAAAACTGTCTCCAATGGCGGTAGCTGGAAATATTCAAGCATGTTAGATAGAGCATAGATGAAAATAGTTCAGCCAATTCAAATGTTGAATTTAAATACAAAAGTTTGCAGCAACTTTATAGTTACACATAAATATCAAAATATTTTGCTTATGAATACAGACGGCCTTCGACTTTCACACATAATTGTTTCTTGAAAATTTTTGTGAATTATGAATGTACAAAAGAGGGATGAATTAAAAATAAGAGGATTTTTGAATATTCTAGAGCAGTGGTTCTCACGTAAAATTTGGCTGTGGCCGCATTAGGAACATCAGCGGTCCTACGGAAATGTCTGGTGGCCGCAGAAAAATTTTGTGTTGAGACTTTTTTGTCAAAAAGACCTAAACATATATTATGTGTTTGAGTTTTTTCTGTATAACAATTCTTGATTCACAACACAATGCATACGAAACATTTAATTTTCAGTGTTTTGTTGACAAATTAACTTGTAAAAACCAGGGCTGTGAAGTCGGAGCTTTTTGCCCCGAGTCGGAGTCGTCGCGGCAATTTGGCCGGAGTCGTACTCGGAGTCAGAAATTTTGAAAAGTTTGAACTTTTTATTTTTGCATTTTATATGTCAAATTTGGCTTTTGGTCGCATTGATAGGGTTGATATTTAATTGAATACACATAAATAGGAAAATTAGGGGAAAAAAGTGACGATATTGAACTTTTTTTTGTTGGAGTCGGAGTCGTGTTTTTGGTCAATATTGAAGTCGGAGTCGTGGTTTTGGTAAATGCTGGAGTCGGGCTTTTTTTCACCGACTCCACAGCCCTGGTAAAAACACATTTTTATTAAATATCAAATAATCTATGAAGCTGTTGGTGGCCGCAGCAAAATCCTCTGGTGGCCGCACATTAGAGCCACTGTTCTAGAGTTAGTTGAATACCACCCTTTTTACTGCTCTTACTAAGGTCCATTACAATGTTGTGTCTTTCACAATCGCCATAATATAATATGTAATTGAGATATTCATTCTCTATTAGAATCACATTCTTCTATGATAGTCAAAAATTTGTCAAGATGCACGGAGGCTTTAAGCCAAACTACAAATGGACTAATTAGAATTTTTTGAATTTTAAACTTTTCCATGAGTTTTGTTCTAACATAAATTATCTTCAAATTCCAATCACGGATGTTTAAAAACTATGTAGTAAACAGTTTGTATTGTTTATATACAAAAATATAAGTAGGTCACTAAGTTAAAAGGTTATTAAAAATGTAAATTAGCGAAATTTTGAATGAATACAAGTTTCCATGATTTAAGTGGGTTTGTTATAATTACGGGGATTTTTCAAAATATTAATGACCAGATGATAACATAAGAATATTTAAAAAATAAATCTAGGGTCCTATCCGTGGCTGCCTGTTGCATGTTGTGTTGCTTTTAAGCCTTTGTGACTGTGAGCACATCGAAACGATAGTAAGTGAATTGATATTTAATAAATAGCAAAAATTTAGTTACCTACAAATAAATGACAATTATTAATAAATGACGTAAATTAAAATTAACAATTATTTAAAAGGGTACAGGAATGGTGAACTACTATTGGTTATAGTTTCGTTCAAAATTGGCAGACCGTTGAGCTGAGCTCGATTAGTCTCTAAGATTTCTTGATAAAATAGTTTAAACTCAAATAAACATGTCGAAATTTAAATGCCTGAGTCAAAATTAAACGTATGGTTTTCAAGAATTAAATGGTTGGTGGTGGAGAATATTTCCATGCGGCGGCTAAATGCTCAGCCACTCTTATATTTAAGGTTCTAGCAGTTTTACCAATATAAAATCTGGGACACTCACTACACTGCAATCTATAAATCCCAGATTTGTTTTTATAATTTATTAAATAAATTATAAAAATAAAATTATAAATTATAAAAACAAATCTGGGATTTATAGATTGCAGTGTAGTGAGTGTCCCAGATTTTATATTGGTAAAACTGCTAGAACCTTAAATATAAGAGTGGCTGAGCATTTAGCTGGGTTTTAAGGCTTAAAAAAGATGCGGGAAACCGTCGCCAACCATTTAAAATGAAAACCAAACGTCTCAGGGGACTCAGGCATTAAGTTGTTACATACCAACAGGGGTGAGTTGGAAAAAAGTTATTTTATCAAGAAATCTTAGAGATTAATCGAGCTCAGCTCAACGGTTCGCCAATTTTGAACGAACAACTATATTTGCCTAGTTCACCATTGTGAAGCATTCCTTTTAAATAATTGTTAATTTTAATTTATTGTCATTTATGGAATTGTCATTTATTTTCAATTAAAGCACTTAATTATTAAAAATACAAAAAGTTGTTAAAAAGTTTGTAATGCCAATAATAAAGGCTTAAAATCAATCAACTCATTCCGAGATTTACAGGACGATTCAGCCCCCTTTTTTTTAAATATTCTATATGTAACCATCTGGTTTTTAATATTTTGAAAAATTTTCGTAATTATAAAATATTGTCCACTATTAAATCATGGAAACTTGTATTCATTCAAATTTCGCTAATTTACATGCACAACCTTTAACTTAGTGACCTACTTATATTTTTAAATAAAAACAAATAAAAACGAATTTACTAGAACTTAAAAAATACATCCGTGCACTTGAATGAATGAAGATGCCGAAAGGCGAAACCCGGGTCGTATGCGCGACAAAACTCATGGAAAAGTACAAAATTAAAAAAAATGCGCAGCCATAAAATTTTTAATTTGATATTGAAATTCCATCAAGCACTTTCAGTCGAAATACTTAATTATACAAATGGACTACTGAATACTGAATTTTTCAATGTTAAAAGAGTTGTTATTCTTTTCTGTATATTTATATTGGCTAGGATGATGCGGTACTGCAAGACTAACCTGCTTAATGAAGAGGTAGGGATCAAATGAGTCGACCCATTATGCAAGTTGTTCGGGTGTGGCTGCCTGTTGCATGTTGTGTTGCTGCGATGTCTGTTGTGACTGTGAGCACTTCGAAACGCAAAATTCTACATCACCGCACTCCTCCTGGAGAAACAAATAGAAAAATTTTGTTACCTATATGTTACATGGTCAATAAGTCAAATACGATTGTGTGATAGGGTCATAGTTGCATTTGACATTTTTTATTTCAATGACTCGCAAGCAAGCTTAAAGATAAATTGATTTTCATCATTCTTTCTGTGACACACAGGAAACCATAATTACCATTATAATTTTTTTACATTTATTTAACTGAGACCTTTCACTTCCAAAGATCCGTCAACAATTAGAGGGGGATAGTTAACTATGATAAATTTAAAATTTCTAATGTGATTTTATAAAAAAAAAAATTCTGTCTTATAATAACAATTTGTAATTTTTATTATGTGTATACAAGTATGTATGTATATGTGAATACATTTGTCAAATGCATGGCGTATTGGCGTAAGCTGTAATGCCATGATTTGTATTGTTTTATGAATAAATAAATAAATAAATAAATAAATGATTATGTAGTCTTTTCGTTATGATTAATAATCATAGATGGTAGAAATGTTACCTGATCATCACAATGTTCAGATTCTGTGCATCTGAGGAGTTCATTCGTCTCCACTTGTAATGAATCCAATCTCACATCCCCGTCAGCACCCGATAACTGAAAATAAAATATGTATACTCAATAAAGTAAATAAAATAAATGGAAAGAGATGTTTTTCCTAGAACAACTAAAGGCCAAAATTATCCATTCAATAATTCATTTAAAAATAAAATTTCCGTCATAAGAGTAAGACTTAGTAAGATTATCTGATGATAGCATGAAGCAGTAATAGCTATCAACCAATTCATATATAAATAATGTAGAACTAGTCTACATAAAAAAGAATACTTTTGTAATTATTTTATATTAAAAAAAAAAAAATCTATTTTTTTTAAACTGTGACTCATATGTTGACAATTGGCCTAGGCATTTTAAGCATAGTCAGAATTTTTACATCTCATATCATTTAAACTTTATTTCATTACAACACCTTTAATATGTATTAATTGTGGATAAATGAATTTTAAGACTTAAACTCACCCATCCTTCTCCGGCAGCTGCCAAAGACTGACTGATGTCAGCCAAGAAGCTAGTCGGTTGCATTTGCAAATCACTCAAAGCTTCCAATCTCTCTATCGCGGTTCTGGTCACCTCTTCGTCGCCGCAAAACTTCCTCCTCTGCCTCAACGCATTACAGTTATCACTCTCATCATCGACCAGCATTGAAACAAAATCAGGCTGATCTTCGACAAGCGAAGAAGCGACGGCTACGCAACCGGTGATCAAATCCACTGGGTCGTTGATCAAGCATGGCAGCGGTATCAAATCCACATCTGCAAATTCGACCACACTGTCCATGATGATTTCTTGTCTGTACGGTTTTGAATTGCATAAAAGTCGCCCGGGACGGGTTTCTAAGTCGTCAGGGTTTAAATCGAGCACGGGTAGACGTTCCGGATGCATTTGATAGTGATCTTTCTGAGAGCGTTCCAGACAAGACACCCGTCGGATTGTTGTGTTAGTGGCGGATGCATTTCTGTTCAATTCGATGGCAGATGACCTTCTTTTCGTGCATGACCTATTGATACTCTCGGCGATCTTTCTCGGTACTGATGTAGCTGTCGCGTTGATCTTCGTGACTGTGTTAATCTTTCGACATTTTGCTTCTATTTTATTGAAGGGAACAGTCTTTCGATTGATGTTACTATTATTACACCGGGTGAACACTTTATCAGCCATAACTGTAACGTTTTCAGCGACCTTCGTACCGATCTCCAAAAGTTTAGCGCTGCCCAGATCCACAAATTCATCGAGCCTGCAGAGCCTTGAATTGTTATCAGCGATGATATCCGCGTCAGAATCCGATTCGTTCAGAGCCGCGGCTAAATCTCCCAACTCTCCTTCGTACATGGTCATTTCTTGATCTCCCAGCGCAGTCCAGTCCAATTCGGGAACCTCTAACGCTTTTACATCTTCAACTTTACGACAATTGATCTCTTCTTCGTTTATCACATCGGGAACGAGCTTTTTAACAGTGTTACTTATGACAGCACTTCTAGTGCTTTTGGGCAGCTGCCGAACCTTTCGGGAAGGTGAACCGTTCACAGCGGCAGATCTTTCGCACTTTTCCAACCGTCGACTCTTTCTCGGCGACGGTGAGTAGCCTACGTTCGGTCTGATCAAATTGCCGGCTTTTGTGCTGTTATCAAGCCTGTTTTCCCTGGCAGCGACGCCACTCGTTGCGAATGATCTAGAGCTGACTTTACACGTGATGCTATTCCTCAGATAACCTACGTCATTCCTTATGTTTATGTTATTGACGTGACCGTTGACAATTCGCGGATACAAGGATGTTGTCGTTCTGTTGACGGCAAACGTGGAATCAGGTTTACAATCATGCTTTAAAACGCTGGTGGAATGCACGGACAGGGGTTTAACCGGTTTCTTATCAGACTTACTGACAACGTTGACGAACATACCTTTAGGTTTGAGCGGAGTTATTTTATCGCCTTGTTTGTTATTTCTCTGAAGGGCAACCCTGGAGACGTTACTCCTAGTCTGCGCTGTGTGCGTATTGCTATTCTTGATGGAATCTTTGAATCCTACTACGGACCTCATCACACCGACTCCGTTTGATTGCTTTTCCATTGTGGTGGCCTTTCCGTACACACCGTTGCCGTCCTTGATCGGGGTGCTCTTGACGACCAGGCCTTTGTCATCGGGCATGGCTTTTATTGTTTTGATTCCGTTGCGGGCGAGTTCTCTCCGTTTGACGGTCTGCTTCCATGAAGTCGGAGACGTCTTGCTTGTGGGGTTGCGCTGCGAACTCCCGGTCGTGGCGTTGGGACGTTTGGTTGTCGTACGATTTATTCTAGATGGACCGAGGGCAGTGGCTAGCGGATGGCGCTCTCTTTTCTCACTTCGGAGCCACATGCTGAGTAGCAGTGGGGGATCTCAATAAGCTGGAAGAACAAAAGACATTATTACATTACAATAATCATGTTAACTGACAATTCTTGGTGGAAAGGTATTGTAATTTTTTTGTACTAATTCCACATAATTTATAATGTTCCGAAGCGGTTTTGCTAAACTGATTTATTAAATTTCAATTTTACAAGTTTTGTCGTTTTTATGTAGCTCTACAAAATATTTTAAAGACATTAATTTATTGCATTTAAAAGTTGCAGCATTATGAAAAATCGATTAATTTAATATCATCTTTATTCATCTAATTCACATTGTTCCGGTTGTAATCCACAAGTTAGGCGATTAAAACTTTTCAAATATTAAAAACTATTATTATATTTTATCTCTGTTCTTTGTCTTTTACAATACCACTCAAAGAAGACACGCAAGGCTACAATTTTTCATGGAATCACAATCACAGGATGTTTTAAATCAATTTTCTATTCACCTTCGTATGTTTCCTCTCGTATCTACAGGTGTTAAAATATATATATTCACAATCTCTCAACCAATTAAACTAGTTTGATTCATTTAAAGGAGAATTTGAGTACAATTATATAATGCATATATTTAATTGTTTGTTTCGCACTTAGTTTATTTCTGCTAATGTATTTATATAAACAATTCAAACAAAGATATTAAACTGCATTTATTTATATATTTTATGTTCCCAACTGATTTCCAATTGAGGTTGGTGTGAGAGTATAGAGCAGCTGATTACAGTAGTCAATGAAACCTTGAACATGAGTGAAATATTGTACAGTATCTTAATGCAAAGATGGACCGACACGCGGAAAAAAAATGACTTTAATAAAAAGATAAGCGCTGATACCAGTGATGCCCAAGTGAGCTCAAATATTTTTTAATAATTTGACAATAAATATAAAACAATAAAAATTAAATTACAATGGTTTTAAATATTGAGCAATTGACTTCTTTCTTGGAGAAAACAAAGATTTGATTATTTGTGTGATAATAAGAGCATTACATATTTTACACAAAAATTTAATGTTTTTCCTTATATCGCAAACTTCTGATAACAAGGAATCAGTGTATAGTAATTAAATTTGAATCGTTTGAATTTTGTACGTTTCCGTGAATTTTCTCACAAATGACCCGGATATTTACTTTCAGCATCATCAGGCATTTTAAGTGCAAAGATAAACTTGAACTGATGGATAGTAGTAGATAGTAATAGTTTGTATCGTTATATATAAGAATAAAAGTAATATCATTAAGTTTAAATGTTTTTGATGGCAATCTGAATTAATTAGATAATATTTTGATATTAATGATAAGTAATTTCATATATATAATTACAAATTCTGTAAGACTTTTAAATGTGACGTTGTTAAAAAATAATTTAAAAGCTCATAGCCTGAAAATGCCCGCTAATTTAAAGTGGTGGATTTTATCTGGTCGTGTTATTTTAACACATTGGCAACACGGGAAATCTGGACATAAGGAGAAATTACACGTATTCCACAGTCCCTGCAACCAATGTGTTAAGAATTGAATTATTTTGAATGCTTAAATTTTTTAACGATTCAGAACATGATATTGAAATGCTTTCAAGCATCTTTAATCAAAATCCTAAATTGTATATAAATTTCTTTAGATTCTCATGAAATAATTTTAACACTCTAGCAACCGCATTTATCGGACCAAAGTTACACGTAATACCGCACATTTTTCAAGATTTTGGTTTTTCGCGCGACATTTAGAATTATGCTTATATCTTTTTAATCAGTTGAGTAAATTGGATAAAATAAAATGTATTGTGTATTGTATAGTATAATATATCTATTTAAAAACAAATAGTTCAAAAAAAAAAATATTAAAGTTGTAAAACACATGATTTATTTATATTTTTGAAATAAAAGCGAAACAAATATTTCTTTTCCATTCATAAACACATAAAGCAAAGTCAAATTCTTTTGAAATGTGGTCTCCGATCATTATACACAATATTGTATAAAAATATTTGAAAAAAATTGAGTATTTATTTAGACTTACCATACATCCATCAGTCGTATCGATTAGGAAAATTTACTTGTCATCACAATGCCACAATAACATTATAACTATTACTTTTACCAGCCAAAAAGGGTTCATTTATTGTTATTAGTTTTTTATAAACACTGACATATTATTTTTTTAATGAAAACATCAGAAGAAAAAATTACACACATATTACTTATCACTACTAACTATACTATACCATACGTCTACAATAATCACTAAAATTTTATCAATATTATTTTTTTGTGTGGTAATCTTCAGAACATTTTCCGTGTGTAATGGAACATTACAAAATAAACACATGTAAATTGTGTCCCCTCGTCTTTTATTAGCGGTAAAAAACTCAACATGCACTTCATTACAAAGCTTTTAGTTTTATCACTTATTATTTTCCGAATGATGGATCTTTTCAAATTGCCCGAAAGTCTTCCAGGTGAATCAACAATCGAGTGTCCTGATGTAGTTTTTAATCCAATTGATGTTGATTGTGGTATCATTGCTGAATTGAACATTGCGCAATTGAACAAAAAGAAAACAACTTTTTGTCCATTTTCTCGTCTTCCGATATATTGAGTAATATGATAAGTTTTTGATCGGCACGATCAACGCCTTTCATATTTTTGTTATAATCTAAAAAACAATTGGGTTTATTTTTGGTTCTACGATTTAGTTTTATATATTTATTTCACAAAACACGTAAATTTAAACTCTTTTCCACAAATTATAAGATTATATACCATTACTATAGCACGTATGTCAAACGATTTCACATAGAAATACGCAATAATTATAAATGCAATCGCGGAGTAATTACATAGGATGTATTCTATTCAACCGATATTTTCAAACTAATTCTAAACTACAATTCTTATATATATGTATGTATGTATATAAAATGGGGATGGTCAACATCAAAATGTGTAAAGACTTCGCTAATTGTTTAAAAAACAATGGTAATTGCTAGAAAGCAAAATGCCATACATACCTCACATGCCCGGTAATTTGATTTTTATGATACGCATATTTTTAAAATAGGGTTCAGCAATAAATCTGTCAAAAAACATTATGCAATTGCACCATTCATCTCAAACAATTGAGAAATCCATTCATCTTTTTTACAGAAATTTCGACTTCGCTAAATGTTTAAATATACAATTGAAATTTCTAGAAAGCAGGCTGTCATCAATACCTCAAACATTCCCGGTAATTTGAGTTTTATGATTCGGGTATATTTGAAATAGGGTTCAGTAATAAATCTTTTAAAAACTTAACGCAGTATGCCCCATTCACCTCAAACATGCGATTGAAATCCATTCATCTTTTTACCGAAATTACTTTATTGTCCTATTTCAAATATTTAGACTCGGAGTAGACAATGAAACATATTTTGACGAGCTAATAAACAAAAATACTTACTTCGTTTCAGTCAGAATATAGTCCATGTTTATTTATAGGAAACTTTTTACCCAACACCGCACATTTTTCGCGATTTTATTATTTCGCGCGACGAATTATGCTTATAACTTTTTAATCATTTGAGTAAATTGGATAAAATAAAGTGTATTGTGCATAGTATAATATATGTTTTTAAAAACAATAATTCCGAAAAAATAAAATATTAAAGCACATGATTTATTCATATTTTTGAAAGAAAAGCAAAAGAAATATTTCTTTTACTCATTTTATTACATAAACACATAAAGTCTAATTCTTTTTAAATGTTTTCTGCGATCTTTTTACACAATATTGTTGGTTTATAATAATCAACCAAAAAATACAATATTTATTGACAGACTTCCGAGAATTAGGGTACATACCATCAGTCGTAAAATTAGGAACATTTACGTGTCATCACAATGGCACAAAAACATTATAACTATTACTTTTACAGGCCAAAAAAGAGTTCATTTATTTATATTAGTTTTCATAAAAACTTAAATATTATTATTATTTTATTAGGTAATGTAAATAAGTGAGTTAGTAAAAAAAACAAACTGATATTTAAATTTATTGCATCTAAAATGTGAAGAAAGATAAAAACATTGCAAGAAAAAATTACACACATATTATTTATCACTACTAACTATACTCCATTATATAACTATTGTAAAAGTTGTCCATGTATGTATATTTGATGCCATAAACCTCGACAATGACGATGATATCGCTTTGAAAAAATGTAGCACATTTCTTGGCATTTATTTCTCACCTGGTAATAATGGTATTATTGTCAGAGCAAAATTTTTTTATTTCCTTTACTGTCGATCCATTTCCGGGTCTTTTCAACTTCTTTGTATTTTTGTTTTATTTTGATTGTAATATTACTTCACAAAACACGTAAATTTAAACTCTTTTTTCCACAAATTTTACCATTACTATAATAGCACGTATGTAAAACGATTTTACGTAGAAATGCGAAATAATTACAAATGCATTCGGAGATATCACATAGGTTGTACTCATTTCGACCGATATTTTTAAACTATAATACAATTCTTATGTAATAACATGGGAATGGTCACATCATATGGACTGTGTAAAGACTTCGCTAAATGTTTAAAATACAATGGAAATCAATACCTCAAACATTCCGGTAATTTGATTTTTATGGTATTTTTGAAAATAGGGGTTCAGTATAAATCTTTCAAAAAACATTATGCTATGTGCCCCATTCATCCCCAACATGGTAATCTATTCATATTTTTACCGAAATTACTTATATTGTCCTAATTCAAATATTTAGACGCAGAGTAGACAATAAAACATATTTTGCCGAGCTAATAAACAAAAATACTAGTTCGTTTCAGTCATTATATTTCATTATAGGAAACTTTTTGACTCAGCAAATATATTTTATTTCAAGGACGTTTTTGAGCCATAAGCTTGTGAGAAATTGAATAAAAAAACATGGAAAGCTATTAACCAGACAGTAATGAGTCGTAAAATAAAAAAAAAAAATCCAAAAGTGTCATGTAATGTGCCAACAGATGCAAAGACAATGCGCGGGGCGTAAATCCGCGCGAACGCGGGACCGGTTGTTAACCGATTGCGATAATTTCCGCGCGAACGCGGGACCGGTGACTTGAGTGTTAATGGTTAATTTTTACAGTTGATTTTCCACTAGAATTTCTTTTGAATTACGTATGCATGGTTTGATAATATTAACCAGTGTTAAGAGCATTTCTATAAGATAATAATTTGATGAACAATCAAATATCAAACAACTTAATTTAGCCTTCCATCTGTAGCTGATAGCGCCGGTCGTATATCAGTTGTGTTGTGTGAAATGGGCCCCTGGATTATTGTTCTGCTACGTCAATCTTTTGAAGCAATAATCCAAACGCAAAGATGTGGAAAATTTTCTCAACCGAAAACAAAGAATACTCGTGCATTCGTGCGGCGTCAGATGTGAGGGAAATTTTGAGTACTGCACCGAACAAACACGGTAACAATAACAAGCTTTAAGATGGCAAACAATGTATTTAATCCGGGAGTTGAAGGGAGCGAGGAAGATGTGCATGTGACTCGATATGCCAGTAGCATTTCTTTTCAGTTTATACGATAAAATCAGGTGATAGATCAAAGCACTTGATTTAGACAGTCATAAAACAGTAATTCTTTTATAATGAAATGGATTATATTCCATATAAAAATTATAAATACTGGTTTACTTTTCGAAATTTTACTTACAGCAAAACCAATACTTAAACCTTTATAGGAGTGAGTAAATCTATACTGAATGTAATTCAACATTATCTTGCTTTATTACTAATTACACTTTGCAATAGTATGCCCGAAGATGCCAATGAAAAAGGCGAAATACATGTCATAATTAGTTAAAGGTTAAGAGGCCACATCACCTTCCTTTAAGTCAGAATTATTCTGTTATATTGAAGGTGCTTCACACCAGGTGATAAGAATGCTCCGACTCTCGCTCCACCTTCTTGTCTGAAGATGTTGAAAGGCAAAACCCAGGTCGTTAGTGACAAAACTCATGGAAAAGTACGAAATTCAAACGATTCTAGTTTGTAAGTAAACGATTGTAGTGACTTCACATCACCGGAACAGATGTCTTTTTTTTTACCGTAAAGGAAAGGTTAAGCCTTCTGCCAGTATACAGACGATATATAAGTTTACAAATTCAGAACATTTCAAATGTGGCAGTGATTTTAGCTATCATACATTTCATCATTTCTACTAAAATAGAAGATATAATAAGTTTCCAATTCTGTAATATGATATCCGATTGAATATTATTGGATGAAAAATAAGAATTCTTATATAAGCCTTGTGATTTTTTTAACAATTCGACAAGGTATAATAATTACTAGAAAATTCTTTGTATCATGTTGCAATCTTAGCCTGGTTCCATTTGTTGCCACCCTCCTACTGACCTAACTATAGCACTTTGAAAAAAATGAACATACAAACACTAATACGTCACCATAGTGTAAACAGAGTGTATTCAACTAAGCAACTGAAACAAAATCGTTATTATTTATTTTTTTTAAAAATTCTGTATAAATAGAAGATAGTGAGCGCTAAGCCAGCTGAAATATTTATAACGTGTTGAACTTGACATAGGAATCTCCCAATTGTGAATGAGAAAACGCCGGGCCCCTTCTACATAAGTATTACCCAACCAATGCAAAGATTTTGATTCAAAAGTTTAATACACTCTGGAGCGATTGTTGTCATAGTAATTTTGAGGTAACTTGAGGTTACGTATTTACAAACAATTGGGAAGATTTTGTTGCAATTTGGGTATATCGTCGTCTTGGAAGACACGCTGTCACATGCTTATTGGATTCTCCAAGGGCATTGTCTGTTGAAATGGTTCATTGGGAAGCCATATGCTCCACAATGGGAGTGGAAATGGATTAAAGAATAAATGTTAATAATTTAGGCCAGTTCCAAGTTAATTCGTGCACTTGAAATGCCTGAAGATGCCAAAAGGCGAAACCCGGGTCGTTAGCGAGAAAACTCATGGAAAGAAACAAAATTCAAACAAATCAAATCTAAATGTTACTAACATGTAATTGATGCTTCTCTATTTTGTGGATCTTTGAGATATTTTAAGCAATAATCACTAATCAGGTTGTTTAATTCATCAGCTATTAGTGTGCTCAAACCTGGGACCAATGCGCAGGGGTTTTGATACTGCCGTATTTCATGTTTCCCATAGCCAATGTGTTAAAAAAAGTAATTCAAAGATGAACGTAGGTATATGTTAGAGGTCTGCACAGGCTCGGGTAACAAAGGCTTAGATTCGGGCCCGGGCCTGGGTACATAAAAAAGAAAACATAAACCCGATTATTCTGGATGTATACGTCATTATTGTATATCTCAATTACATACATATTATAATTTGATGTGTTGATACTAAATTATTTTAAATGTTGATTAAAATTTTGTTGAAAAGTTGAAAAAACTGTCGGGCTCGGGTCGGGTAGGCGTAAGATGTTCAGGAATGAGCCTCGGTCTCGGGTCAGGCCGGGTTGGAGATTTTCGGGCTTAGGCTGGGTAGAATTTCTAAATTTCGGCCCGTGCAGACTTCTAGTATGTATATGAAAAATATTCTTTTTTTAATTTATCTGTATAAGTGCACAGTGCACGTATAGTGTTTGGGTATATATAATTGTTAAGCGAATGTTGATAGGTGGCAATGCCACCTGTGTATATTAGTAGTTGTCGAAATTATTATATAAGTAAAAACCTTGAAATGCTACATAAGCAATATTAACACCAGTCGAGAGTTAAATGTAGAATAGATTACAGGTAGGAAGTGATATTAAAAAAATATTGAATAACTTATTTCTTGTGTTAGACAGCTTTTTGAAGGTTTTTGAAATAAAATTAATAATTTACAATTCTGTAGAATTTGAATAAGAAGGAGTCAACGACAAGTGATTTTATTGCATTAGATTTGGCAAGTGGTGTGAAATTTGCCCGGCGGAATACGGTGATGGTGCTAGCAGGATAAATCATTTATTGATATTAGTAAGCGCAAACTTTTCCCATTTTAAGACTGTTTTTGGAACACTATAATCAGATGTACCAAATGTAATTTGTTAGCATCAAAGTTTCGACCTGATATAGAGCTACACAAAGTAGACGTGTTGGTTTCAATATTTTTTATACTATATGTCATCAAATAGTTAATTGACACATTTCACTATCCAGTCAATTTAAATTAACACAAGTTTGATGTGCCGTGTGTTTTTTTTTTTTTTTGGAAATGTTATTTTCAGTTTGTTATGATCGGAACAAGGCAAGCAGAGGGGGAAACAAAAAGTTTTAAGGTTCAATCAATATCCCAACTCTTTGAATAATTTATCATAGCTAGTTAGCATAATAAATGCATCTCTGCACATGACCAGACCTGCTATTTGAATTGAAAAAAACTCATTTTATCTTACGATAGATTAATTAAATTGAGGATTTCAACTGAAGGTGTTTGATAGAATGTCAATATGAATAAAATTTAAATCATTTGAACAGTTTCGCCTTTTGGCATTTCAAGTGCATGAATGAACATGAACTCATGCAAAGTAAATAGTTGGTATCTCTTATATTATGTAAGAATTTAAGTAGTTCACTATATTTAATTGTAATAATCACAATAAGTGAATGTTTTGATGTTAATGAGTTTCAATGAATTGAATAAATAATTGTTTGGGTATATTACAATTTCAATTATTTTAAATACAGTGAAGCCCCGATTCTATGTTTTTCAAGGGACTGTATAAAACAAACGATTAATGCGGGAAAGTTTTAAATATAGTTATATTTAAATTAGTCAGTCCCAGTGGTCTAGTGGCAAGAGCTTTGTCCTAGCGATCAGGGATCCCGGGATCAATTCTCGGCAAGTTCAGATTTTTTCAATTGAAAAAGAGATCTTGGGCTGGGTATATGTAATTTATCGTTGATTTGTACATGACTGATTCATTATTTATCATCGAGTTAATCTCGTATAACTTACATAATTAAGAATATTTGGCGCATTGGCGTAAGCTGTAATGCCAAATATTTTAAATTCGATTTAAAAATAAAAAAATAGAAAAAAATATGAACTAAATGCCGGGACTATAGAAAATGAACGCACCACGCAGGAAAACGTATAATGCGAGAACGTAAGATCGAGGTTCCACTGTAGCATGAAAATGCCTTCTAATTTAAAAGGTGAATTTTATCTGATGAATAATTAAACATTTAATTTATTTTTATTGTTCGAATTTATAAGTTATGATATTTATTCAAAATGACATAACAAGGGGGAGATAGAAAGATTAAAATTTTTGTTTAAAATTGGGAAATTATTTAGCTGTTCCCAATTTATATCTAGTATTTCCTGGTAAAACACTAAGTTGAACTATCAATTTTTTTTTTTTAAAAGAAACCTGTACTGATAATTTTTTCTATTAGTCTTCTATTTTCTTCTACAATTGTTAAAATATATCCCTGGTTCATTTGTTTTTGAGTTACTATCAAATCTAGTGAAATATCAAAATAAGTAAATTAGTGTTATACTTACAATTTTAAGTTGTATTTAATGATTTCAGAAGTAGAACCATTTTGAACATTTTTAGAGAGAAAACAACACAACAATTTGCACACTTATTCAACAATTAATGTATATAATGTATTTCCCGCCACTTGATCATTCACATTTTCCAGTTTTTTTTTTAATTTTTTATGAAATATAAGTTCACAATATATCGTCACAGTACGATGTTTTCACATCTTGTATCGAATATATTAAATATCTAGTCAATCTTCAAGCAAACAATGAATTTGCATTTGAAGTTTTCTGGTGCCAGCGGCTGTAAAAAACAAACAAATCGTTACTAAATTGTATATATAAAAAAACTGTATTTTTTTTAAATGTCTATGTTTAGAACGGTTCCCGCCTTAAAAATTATATGTTTTTATATGCATTAATGACTGATTTGTTGATTAATCATACATTTCGATATTAAAAACACGAAAAAACGCATAATTGCAACATATAACAACGCTTGGTTAGGCCGAAGCGGCTTTATAACATTTTTTCAAGCTTGTATATTATGGAAAGTACAGCGTTCGATATAAGTAGGAAATCACGAAAAGTACATATAGAAAAGTGCATTTGCAAACTAAAAAAACTGATATTACCTGAGAATATATCGTGGAGAATTCCGCGGCGTGCCGGGCATTCGATTATTTAGTGAATTGGTAAAAAAAGGCGACGGAACACTGATGAGACAAACAACTGTCAAGATGGCGGCGCTGTTCGCGTTCTGCAGCTTTGCCAAAAACTCAACTGCGCATGCGTTCACTTTTTCTCTTTCACTACAGAGGCAAACTGGACTAATAATGACTATTTTCGCAGTTTTTTTTACCATTTCAAAATTCAAGGGTCAAATAATCATCATTGCTTCAATTAAATATTCTCAAGCAATATTCATAGAATAAAACCACCTTTCTTAAATGATATTTAAATATTGTGATTAATAACTATAATCGCCAAATGGGACGATTGCAAAAGCTAGTCTGATAATGCCCCTTAAAAAGGCGAAACACGTGTCATTATTTATTTTTTTGTCACAGAATAATGAATAAAAGTTATTGTGACTTTTAATTCTTAAGTAGTTCAATATTTTATTATTAAATTAAATGAAATGTAATATTTACTGGAGTTTATTTTTAAAACTTTACTTTGCTAGTTGGCATCTTGTGAAAAAATTTCACAGCTTCATTTTATATTAAACTTATCATTGGAATATTTTTGATCTAATTAGGTAGGTACTATTTGTCTGAGTCAAGCGCTGTATTCTTTATGGCTAAGAAGTGGATATTTTTAATAATACAAATCATAAGATAATTATTGGTGACATATCAATAATATTATATCCGGATGCTTCGTGTTGTATATAGGTACTTACCTACCGAAAAATGCAGCCTCTCGAATCTATTTCGTAATTTTACAAATACTCATTAAATGGACATTTTTCTCTTTGGTATATCATAAAATTGTTTATAGCAATAATTCAGTAGGAATTATACATAGATAACCTATAGAATTATAGAACTTTAATAATTTGTAGGAAACACGGTGGAAAAAAAAACTCGAATACCTACATCGAAAATACATTTTTTTTAGATAAGTGCAATGTAATACAACAAAATAATAGTCAATAATTGTCAGTCAATACTACTACATATATTATAATGTCTAATTATATTCAAGAAAAATAGCACCTATTTCGTTATGTTCAGTTAGTGAACATTGCATTGTCAATGTATCGAAATAATTTAATGTAGCAGGTGTGTGGTGAGAGATAATTATTCACAAGCTTCAGGAAATAAAATAACAGGGGATATCGTATTTGTAGGGTGTATTATCAACCTTTGGTGGGTTTGATCTTACCTTTATTGATGATAAGAAAAGTGTTTTCTTTTTCGTTTGTATCAGTAAGTATACAATACTCACTAGAGAATTTTCACCGACCATGTTATCAAAATAAAAGTTGTGATAGTCTTTGTCATTTACCCTGCTGATGATGAAAGTTAGCCCTACAGTATATCTATAATATTTATAGCAATCCAAAATCATCTATTACCATGTTTATATTTTTTTTCAATTATTATTAAGTGGCTCCTACAATTTATATTTATTATTTGTTTCAAACGAACAAAACAATTTTATAAAAAGGTTCCACATTTGGAAAGAGATCTGCATTCACATACTATTTCCCTTTTCTGACAATGTTAATAGAGATTCACTTGTCGGTACATGAACTCGATAAAGATCTTAGTCCGTTACGCTATGTACAAATGCATGTTTTTACAATTCCATTGTTTAATAAGCAATATATCAATTGCCCTTGGTAGAATTCTAAACTTAGCTGCCATGATGCCCAATAGGCATTCTATATGTCGCCTAGCTCAATTTGATGGATTATTGAATTTATTCTTATGCATACCTAGACGGGTTCTTACAAACCGCTCAGGAATAATATTTAAGTCTGGGCTTAGTATTTTTATTTCAAATCAGACTCACTGATCATGTCAAATATATCATAATCACTTTCGCTTAGTTGACAAAGTAAATGCATTCCAAACCTAGGAATTGTAAGCAGATGTTGCAGCTTATAAAACCATTCAAAATTTTTGCAGAACACTATTCAGGCTCTGCCGACAGTTTGGGAAAACCTGGCCCATACCAATATAAAAAAAACTGGAGTACATGAATTCATAATGATTGTATTGACTGATCAAAATACATAGAATATGGTGTACATGAATTATTCATCTGACTGGCTCATGTTGACCCATATTAAAAAAAAGAATATAGGTGAATATTTGATTTCCATGGTAATGTAGCTAAAGGCATGAACCTTTCATGTGTCCACATTACCCTAAAACAGGACACCGGATAAAAGATTAACTGAATTCTAATACTTTCCTAGTCCAACATTGTTTCTTCTCGCCCTTTCCGAATGAAGAAATATTGAATCACTGACCTACCAGTTAAATTTCATTTGTAGTCTATATTGAACATGGTTAAGAATCAGTTGAAATATTACACCCCACAGCCAAAAAATCATGATGAATAAAAAGAAAAATTTATTAGATGCACAGTATTAATTTATTCTCGCTTCAATAATTTCATAACATAGTTTATAAAATTTTTAATGTTTTACCTTAAAAATAAAAAAAAATAAAAAACTTAAATATGGAAAAGGCGTTAATTTATCAAAAGTCTTACGCGGTAAGGCCACTTATGTAAAACGTTTTACATTTTTAATACAAAAACTATCGAAATTTCACTAATACACAAAAAAAAGATAAATTTTGTACCTTCAAACATTGCAGATATTAGGACATAATGAATTTTGTGAATATACCTTTGACCCCTGCAAGTTAAAATAGGAATATTCAATAATAGTGAAAAAATGACAGTTCTCAAAATTTTGATCATTTGTATTTTTTTAACAAATGTAAGTGAATACATTTCCGGTAGATTACTTCTATATTAAGGAACAATGAAGTAGTGTAGGTGCTGTGTTAAACAAGTTGCTTTTTCATGATTTAGTACTTTGGCTTTTAAAAGATGAGTAGCCATAATTGAAGGTTGTACTAGGGCAGAACCAAATGTTGTGTATTTAGTGCACGTATATGTATATTACAGTTGTGAGACATGGCACCTTACAAGGGCACAATAGGGATGGTACAGTGGTTTGAATTTGTCAGGAATTCATTGGGTAGAGGTAGAGAACACTATCCAGCCCTTTATGAAAACCTCCGAAATAAAAAAAAATGTAAGTAGACCTAGCCTGAATCCCGCCTATCTACTACCTGCCGGATGAATTACATTGTCTTGAAAGGCCATAGGATTTATACAGTGGAGATTTAGAATGCCGAGTTGACCTGGTAAGAAGCAGAGACAGGGATTCTTCAAAACATTGTATGGTAGTCATGTGAACCGAGTAGGGAGTAGATATGATAAAAAAAGAACAATATTTAAATGCAGTTAATCGAGTAGTAGAGACAGACTGTATTTGTGCTATCACAGCACTGCATAATCAGTATCATCCTTTGAAACAAATAACACAAAACAAGCAATGAAGCATTATATCTGCTAACAACTGCGACTTACAATCTGCTATCATGATAAAATTGTAAGAGGAAACATGGTACATTTAACTATCTGTTCTAACAAGTAGGTATACAGTTAACATTGATAGGATCAAGGGGACACTGTGATGATTTACCATATGGCAAAATAAGCTGATTATTATTAGATTAAATCAAAATGTTCAATTGAATGCAATGTTGGTTATTTCTATAAGTCGCAGAGATTCTATCAATCAAGACTTTGACTTGGCAGACCTGCCCATTACAGCAAACGTGTTTGCAGGCAATGCTATTAAATGGCTTCCAACTGAACATGTTTCAATAATTGTGGATTTGATTTTTCTATACTGTAGATGAATTGCCCTTTTATTTTAAAGCTTAACCCTTTGAGCAATGTTGTGTTGCATTGTCTAGTTAAGTTAACCAGGTTTGTCAATAAATTAACCAATAATGTAGTGCCTTACAATTTTGAGTATACAAATTCATTTGCATCAATCACCAATAGAACCGCGTGACCGTGGATGAAGTCAATAAAAATCTAGGCCTGAATTGGCAGTAAAAGCCAAAAAAAAAATTGGAAGGAAAGCAATAATATATTTTTTGTGTAGTAACAGTAAATATTTTCATAGAAAATGTTTCAGTACTCAAAGGGTTTAAGACCATTACCAATGTAAATCAGTGGAGACAAACAGAAAACTAATAGTTCGATTGGAATGGATAGCAATACTTCTGATCATACTTGCTCTGCAAGCACCTTCAAACTAAACTTTATCTAATAGAAATCATGTATTCAATTTATACAAAATTTGTCACACTATTCAACACGTTCACTGTGGAATAATTTAGGTATAAATTGATGTTGTTCTGAAGTGCACATGGATACCGACCAAGATGGTGAGTGTTTTTTGAAGAGGGCTGAATACACGAGGATTCAATGCTCAACTATTCAATGAAACAGAAATTGCAATGGATGAGATAACACGCCTAGCGTGATATATTCAAGCTGTGACTATTTTAGTAGTGTACGCCGCAGTGAACGAGTTCAATGTGCAAATAAACTAACATTTTTCATGGTGTTTGTACCTACATATAATTTAAAATGTTTTATTGAATAAAAAAAACAATATATTGTATGAATCACGCCAAAGACATGTGATTTTTTTGTGGCTAATTTGACTCAAGTGCATGAATAGATCATAAATCAACTGAAAGTCCCATTAGCCAAAACAAATTCCTGCCTTAGGTTTAATTGGAGCAATATATGAACACAAATATTTCAATTCATAAGATATCACACAATTAATGAAGAGTACGTATCTATTAATTTAAATAAAAAAAAAAACAACATTTTAAAGAAGAAATGTCTAATATTTACAAAGTATATTAACTGTCGATATTTATATTGTAAAATAATATTAGTTTTTTATGAAAGAAGTATTCATAATTCATAGTAATAAAAAGACATTAAATGAATAATGATACAGTATGTCAGCCATGACACCTCATATCAAAGGTAGCCAACTAATGCTTCGAAACTGTTACAGGTCTCATATTATTTTCTTTTTTTTGTTTGCAAACAAAATAAAATCTGTGTTTATTTTTAAATGTAAGCAATAATCAAGTAAAACATTTGAAAAGCAGCAACTGGTTTTTTCAATTTTGTGAGCTTAGTCAAGGTCCAATCTTATAATAAAGTGTATGCCTTATATCAGGGGTGGCCAAAGCGTTGATCGCCTATCTGATCTGTACAAATCCCTGGTACCCGTCCCAAGAAGCGTGCGAGACAGGGATAGCACGCTAAAATCTCAAAGTTAGCCGATTATCGACGAAAATCTCTTTCTTAAACCCGGGTCAAACAAGGGTTAGCAATTAGATTAATAAAGGCTTTAAATAACTACTTTTAATGTTGGTCGATCGCCGCCAATAATTTCAAACGAAAGTCTATCGCAGGCAAAAAAGTCTGGCCACCCCTGCGATATATGAAGTTTGCAGTTACCACAGTTCAACAATGTTTACCTTCTATCTTTTATTACTATAATTTATAATGATGATTTTACGTACCTTTCACGCGAAAGAAACGTTTGATTTAAATCAATTCATTAATACTTTATCTAAGATTTGGTGATTAAAAACAGAAGCATACAATGAATTGCTGCAACGTCAATTAGCAAAATATATATTAATAAATATATTTCATCTGCGAGATCATAAAACATTGCGGATCTAATGTAAACATGCCAACAGAAAGCAAAACAACCAATATATACAAACTTTCTGTATAAGTTTCTTACTGTAAGTATAAAAATTAATTAGTTTCGTTCAAAAACTTTATAGAAAAACTCTAGCAAATGATATTAATTACAAATGCATGCTAATTTGTTTGATTCACGATGAATGAAGTGGCATGTAAAAAATTCATCTGATCCGAAAAGATTAATGAAAAAAGATTTAATTATAAACGTAATAATTAAATTATGCATTGAATATAAAAAAAAAACCTATCTACACTATTTTTACAAGAGTAATAATTTAAAAAAAAAAAAAAAACAGATTCGGAGAGCCTAAATTGAAACCGAGAACTTAATGGCAATTACTTGTAACACTCATTTAAATATTATTCAGGGGAATGTGTTATGTTATATATAAAATCCCACCAAAGATAATGGTGTATTTAGTAATCTGTCACACTTAATATAGTCGTTTCCTTATGTAACGTTTTTGAGGAGACCAATTGACACATGCAAATTGCTAATACATCTGACGCCCAACTAGTTGTTTATTACTTCCAATTGAATATTATCAAACAAGTGAACTGAAACAGGCCGCTAGTGGTGAGCTGTGTTATTGCTTGGTCATCATATATGACTGTAACATCACAACCTGTAGGGAAAATTGCATATATTCTTCCATGTTAGAAGTATGATGAATAGGGGTTGATCAATATCAGATATTGCAAATAGCTTTATACTTGAAAGATTATTTTGCAGGTTTGCGATTGAGCTCTCATAGTAAGCAGTCTTAAGCATCTTCTTTACAGCAAAAAGAAAGAAAAATAAAAGATATCGAA
Source organism: Himalopsyche kuldschensis (assembly GCA_028554975.1). NCBI lineage: Eukaryota > Metazoa > Arthropoda > Insecta > Trichoptera > Rhyacophilidae > Himalopsyche > Himalopsyche kuldschensis. Next base: position 4,253,371 of record JAHFWI010000045.1, read on the forward strand.
GACAAGCGTTGTTTCAAAATTATTTGCAAGCTGTGCAGTGGTGGTACTTATAATATTTAGACGAACAGGTAATTTTTATTGGAAAGTAGCTGCTGGTCTTGAAACAATATGACATATGCAGGAAAACGTAAAACCGGCATGCGTGCGCTTGGGGACATTAATTATTACAAACATGTCGACGGGCTGTTTCATCAATGAACAAAGAATACCAGTTCAGAGAAATTGTTTACTTAGTGTCATAGCAATAAGTCTAAGTAACAGACAGATGTAAAAAATTAACAAAATAAAATGTCGATAGAAAAAAATTTATAAAAAAATGACTTTTGAGGTATCTCTCTACGGATGCATTTGCGAGAAGATAGATTCATTTGAATGCGTGAATGTTTTGTGTAAATTAAATCAGTCATCGTCATCGCCATAATCATAACCTTCACTATCGTGCGCGGCAACGAGATGCTCCTTATCGTCTTCTTCTTCATCAAAACCGAAACATGTCTCCATGTCGCGTTTGGTATCGACTACTTCGCTAACTTTCTTCTCTACGGGAACCGATTCTACGATACTGACAGTCCCTTTTCCGTCCTCCTCCAGTTCGATCATTTCGAACACGACATACTGTCCGTCTTCATCTTCGTCTTCATTGTCTTGGTCTTCAATGATGATCCTGTCGTCGTCATCGTCTTCGTTGTGTATCCGTTTCTTTCTGCCGATTTTGAGAGCAAGGCTCTGCTCGTGAACGTTCGATTCGGGATCGTGCTGCGCCAGATGCCGGATCAGATTTCCTTGATGTATAAACTTCTTTCCGCACTCGTCGCATTCGTGATTTTTGGGACGCGGAGTCGGCGGGACATAGTTGGGATTGTGGTGCAGGTTCTGATGGCGTTTGAGCAGCTGCTTCTGCCGGAACGTCTGATTGCAGAGGTCGCACGTGAACGGTTTCTCGTTGGTGTGGATGAGCATGTGAGATGCCAGGTGCATGTGCGAAACGGAAGCGCACGGGCACACGTCGCATTTGAATGATTTTTCGCCACCGTGTGTGCGAATGTGGAGCTTGTAGCTGTAGCGATCCGGCAGTCTCTTGCCGCACCGTTTGCACTCTAGAGGCTCGGTCGAAGTGTGCAGTTTCCTGATGTGGCCTCTCAGATCAGACTTTCGACCACATCTTGCCGGGCAGAGGTCGCATTTGAACGACGGCTTGTTTTCAGGATAGTGAGTGAGTCGGTGAGCCTTCAGAGAGTTCGATTGACTGAATGCTGAACCGCATATGTCACAACCGTATGGACGCTCTCCAGTATGCACCTGGAAAAAAAACAAAGAAATATAGCGGACATCATAAATGAATTCAGATTACGGTAGTGTATTTTGAAGTGAGGCTAGAACATGGCTTGTGGTTAGCTTATCGCTTACACTATGTCACGTTTGAAGAGTCCCAAAAATCCCAAAAAATTTACTATGTGGATGGATTTTTTTTTACATCAACCGTTCTTATCTATGGATTCCTGGCAAAGTAAAAAAATAGCACAACCTAGTATGTTTTAGAAGTTCAATATGAAGTTGCTCTGAAATTGTATGAACTGTTTGGGTATCACTCAGTTCTGACTAAGTAAGAGATGATTTTAGCTGGCACGGTCTGAGCAGATAGAAAAAAAAAATTAGCTGCACCTTTCTGCACAACGATAAAACAAATAATATAATTACCCGTAGATGTCTTTTAAGTTTGAAGGTGTCGGGAGACGCGTAGGTGCAATGTGGACACTGGTACGGCCGCTCCCCGGAGTGACATCTCTGATGCCTCCGCAGCTTGGACTTTTCCACAGCAGCGTAATCGCACTCGTTGCATTTGTGCGGCCTCATTTTGGTGTGCTTATATCTGAAATGCCTGACCATCTCTCCGATAGTGGCAAAGCCAGAATTGCAAACCTTACACTTGTGCGGCCTGCTACCGGTGTGGGTATTTTCATGATTATTCAGCGTCGCCAGGGTCCGGAATCCTTTTCCGCAGACCGAGCATTTGTGTGGCTTTTCGTCAGAATGCGTTTTCATATGTCTCGAGAGAAGTATCTTCTTTTTAGTTGTGTAATCGCAGCACGGACAATCAAAGGGTCTCGATTTAGCCGAAGCCTTAATTTTGACTATTTTAGTTTTATCGTCGGCCTCATTGTCAGACTCATAGGCTTCGGGAGCCTGTTTCTCCTCCTCGTCTTGAAAATCATAGACGGTTATATCGTTCTCTTCTTTACTCTCCGCTTGATCGCCGTCCTCTACGACATAGACGTAACTCAACTCTTCACCGTTGTCCGTTATCTCTATCGGTATATCAAAATCAGCAATAGTATCATCAGGTATAATTTGGCTCGGAGATATCTCTCCTGGTTCTTTTTCCGTTATTTCTATTGGTGCATCGTCAGCAGTGTACGGTTGAAAATAAAACTGCCCGCTTTCGTCCACAAAATACGTTCCCTGTTCTTCTTGCTCTTCTATTTCTTCTCCCTCCTGCATTTGCGTGATCTCAATGAGCTGATTCTCATCCTCGTTCTCTTCCAATTCCTTATTAAACTTATCAAGGTATTTCTGTATCTCCAACGTGCTGTCCTCCTCTTCTTTCTTGATCGCCCTCGCCGAAACGTTTGTCGACATCTTGGACGATTGTTTTAACACTAATATAAAATAATTATTTTATAGCACGGCAACACCTCACGTGACTTTAGTTTTTCACTATTAACACACATTTAATATTGTCAATATATACTTAAAAATACTTTGTAAGATATTCAATAAGAAAAAAAAGTAAAACTAGCTCAAAAATTCATGCATATTATTGTTATTAAGACTATGTAGTTAATCAATGTATGGCTTTGTTAATTTTCATTGACGAGAGTCAAGATATCAGTCCACTCCTTGTTAACTTGGTTAAGCTGCGCGTAATTGTTTGTCATGGTATTTAAATCATTGCTGACGGTCTGAACGACTTCTAAGAATTTAAGCAAAACTTCTTTTGTCTTTTGCAGGGCGGTCAATTCTGAACGGAGCTCATCCGCATTAGGTTCCTGTAAAATAAATGTTCGTAAGTTACATTAAAAAGGCGACGTTACAATTAAGCAGTAAAATCTATCTCGGTTTTCTACTAGTTTCGGCAAAACAACAGCACAAGTGACGATGGTACTTTGTGAATTCATTGTTTTTCTAAACAAATGAAAGGTTAAAATATTAGAATCAAATAATGATACATCCGTCCCCTCTATTGGCAGATAAATGTTACATTACCTTTTTGGAACCCCTGAAAATGAAAAAATTTGCACTTGCAACATTGTTGTATTCAAGAATCGATATGAATTAAAGTCAAAATGGAGACCGAATTTATGCCTTATTTGATTTACTAACATTGACAAAATAATGATATGAATATAGCATCTTTAAACTGTTCTTAATATACATTAATATATTAGTTTTAAGATTGTAAAATAAAATGCAAACATACAAATTTACTGATATTTCTTGAGACATTTAATTGGAAATAATCTTCTACTATAACAACAATCATGGCAGAATAATAAATCGACAGGGATAAAGTCGGACATTTATTTAGGTATCATCTGTGAATTCAGTCATGTATTATTTATGGTATTTCGGGTAAAATAGTTGTTAAAAATCAAATAACTGATCATTTTTTTTAAATTTTCTTATCAGTGAAGTAGTTAGTTGTATCTGCCAATTCACTTGTCGGTAGATTCCCAAAGGAATCAGCCTATATGTCATCATTGGGTGTCATTAAGGGCCAAGATATCGGTACAATTATGACATATTTAATGATTGCACCAAGTGATTTTTGTGACATGCCACTGTACTTCAATGATTAGCTGCAGAAGAAGCCAATACGCCAAGTCAGCATAGTAAAATAGTTGATTGATAACATACCATCATAATTACGAATGTACTTATGTTTGTGTAAAAATGTCAATAATCATCTATGAAATTAGAATAGTATTTCTTGAGGAAATCTAATGATTTCGATTGAAAATGTATATAAATATATGATAATGTAGCAAACACACAATAATATAGAATGTTTATGAAGTTTCTTTGAGGTGCTAGACAATATTGCTTGGTTATGTCTGCGATATGTCAAAATATGGGGTCACTTCATCAATGTAGAACGGGACAAAAATGCCAAGCCGTGAACACAAATTACACGAAATCATATGGAAATATAATCGCTGCGTGGGCTTAATCGAGTTTTAAATATTAACTGGCTAAATTCGACACTTAATGTTAGAGTAAACAACTTGATCGGGAATATTCACGGGTATAAAAACTGATTTAAATTAAGGACACGATGACATAAGGTTCGCAATAAGAAGCCATTAATACTCACGCTTCTGGCGTGCGAAAATTTGGAAATGCTGCTCGAAGCCATAATTGTTTTAATCGCGGTGTGTTTTCAATAATAAACCTTGCATTGATCCATATTATCCCGCGCATACAATAGTTTTTGAAAACCGTCGTCTTTTGGCTTTACAAAATGGTCTGCAGATGGAGGTGTTCCTTTTTTAAATTACTCTGCTTCAACAAAAATGGCTACTTATGATAACGACTTTCCACATATTCAACGCGTCGTTTTTTACTGTATGGCAACATTTTAAGTTATTATAAGATATCGGGGACACTTGAAAGAAGTGTGAAAATATAAGCAATGTAAATAGTTTTAATTTATCCTTACGCTGATTATAAAAATAAAAGAAAAAATAAAAATAATTTCTTTCTTGAGACAGCTAAATAAATGTTGCTATTAATTTCCAAAACTGTTAAATAACGTTAGTCATTTTTACAATATTTCCTTAAAAAATATAAGATATGCTTCGCTTTAATTATGATTTAATAAATGATTGAAAACAACGTTTTAAAATAATGGTTCGAAGAATTAAAATAACGCTGAAAATACTGCTAAAAAATTGCAAAGGTAAAATTTATTTATTTATAATCTTATAACTTTTGCAAAAATTTTCCTCGATAAATATTTTACTAATTTATTATAAAATAATAAAATCTTTTTTTTCACAAAGATTAGAAATATTATAATTAATTCTGATAATGTTGCGACAATATTTCAAAATTATTTTTGTGGGACAAAATACTCTCATCTAAAATACTTTTTTTAATTGAGAGGTCAATAAAAAAAGAAATTCTAGGAACCTGAATGATATGAATATTATTACACTACAAAATATGTTACGAGACATAAATTCGTTTTTTTCCAATGCTATATGCAGTTAATTGGTGGTTTTTAAAATGGTAAAATGTTCTTCTTTTTATTAGTGCTACACAAGTTTTGATTACAATGCTTGAGAATAGAGAAGGTTTTTACTACAATCAATCCAACTGCATAGTCTTTCGTTTATTTTTGTTAAGCAATTTTTCCGGAAAACCTGGGAGTGTAAATGGAACATTATAAAAGAATTCTATTTTTATGCATGGCAACAAGAACGGTTCAAAGGATAGATGAAATATTTGAATTGAAATCCTTATATTATTATATTCCAATGGTAATAGTTAATGTTGTCGATTTCTTTAATTTAAAATTTATTCATGAATGTATTTTCATCCTTGAAGTAAAAAAATAATCTTTGTTTTCTTAACATTTTTTTAGCTGAAATCAGTGTGCATATATATGGTTTGGATAACAGACATGCTTACAAATTGAATGCTCGAAGACAAAATATATTTCTTTTTCGGGGAAATACCTACCAACTTGTGAATTATAGACGTCTTGAGTTGTTTGTCAAGGGGGCCAAAGAATTAATATAGAGCAGCTTCTGATGGATGGTTTGGATAACTTAAAAATAATAATTCACAACTAGAAGGATAATTTTAAATATAAAGGAGTATTTTTATTTAATATAAATAATTATTTACATTTCTATAAAGATAATAATAATAATAGCTATCAAACTTATTGAATATTATATATAAAAATTAAGTACAAATAAAATTAAGTACAATGTAGGCATGGCAACATTTTTACATGAGTGAAATATTTGCTTGTGCTATTCACATAAAACATTATTGGCAGAAATTATTGAAAAATCCCATGTGAGTGCGACAGGTCAATTTGCTCATTTATCCACCAACTTGAGTGTTGCCATTATATCTACCTTTTTAAAAAAGTGTTTTAGAAATTATAAAGTGACAAGTATAGATGACTAAAATAATATTGTATTTGGTGAACAAACAATGAAATAATACACAATAGAAATAAATGCAAAGGTGATTGATAAATTCTGTCCTGCTAAGAAAAGATGAGATATATGTATGTCGCATATGTTTGAATTGTTGAAAATATCATACTATAAAATTTGATACTGCAGTCAGAACATTTTTAAGCTGAAGGGATCAAGATACAGTTTACTTTCCAAAACTGGTGAATATAGGTACTAAATTACTACAAATATCCGCACTTATCACCACCGCTAGGGGGATTTTTAGTGTTTTTACATTCAAAAAATCATAGCCAATTATTTGAAATCTAGATATCCCTGTTTTTGCTTAGGTCAACAAAATATTGAATGTATTAACAAATAGCAGTCAATCAGAAAAATATATATTCAAATAATGTAAAATCATATTAACCACAATTCTATATAATTATAATATTAATACTAATGGTCTTTCCTATCTCAGATGGAATGTTTTTTTTACAGGTCATTAACAGGTTTTTAAATGTCAGGTTCTTCAATTTGAAAAAGTATATGTCTTAGTCTATTTATCGCTTGATGAACTCTTCAACCGATGTTAAACTTTCATATCTGCATGTTTCATGGCCTGCATAAAATATAGCTTATAAAGTGTAGCCATCCTAACATATGCCACCACAATAGTGGACGATTAACAATAATTCCAGATTGCTCGCATTATGGCAACACGCAATTCAAATGAGTAGTTTTTAAAAATATTATATTGTTCTCTCAAATGTTAACCACAATATGCTCATGAATTATTTAAAATTAAAATAACGATGCATTTAATTCTGCAATAGAAATTTAATGCTAAATTAATCAGATCTATTATTGTTATCTTTATTGCAGAGTATGAATATTGTGGGAATTTAAATGAAATATAAAATTGATAACTTTTAACTGGCTATGTAAATAGGTGTGATGTGAGTTTTGCCTCATTGAGAAGCATCTTCATATCAAAATTGTTGTAAAATGTCTAACTATAACGTAAACCATTGTTTCATAATAATACTCAAGCCACTGTCCCTAAAGAATTATAATAAAACATAAATTAAAACAATTTACAACACCATACCCAAATAAAATCGAAATGATTCCATTGTATTTTTTGCAGTTAAGGTTTATAGATAATAAACCAATTTTAATGCAGAAGAACTCTGATACACTGATATCAAGAATGAGCTTGTTTTTCTTTTACTAATATTTTTGTAATTCAAGTAAAGAATTTGAATCAATGTTTACGCTATAGTTAAAAACCTTACAATTAAGTTAGTTCTAAAAGAGACATAACACCTATTAACACAATCAGTATATTCACAAAGTTATCAATACTAATTATGTATTTAAAAATAATTAATTTGAAATAGTCTAGTCATCTCAGACAGCAGCAGAGTAAACAATGCAGATCTGACTTCAATTTTTGCTACAATTTTAAATGTAACTATATCTATTCAGTTTATATCATAACAAGTGAATTTTACAAAACTACACTTTACTAAGCACAGTCAATATGAAACAAAATAAAAAAATTGCCATTATTAAAAATAGAAGCTGTCCAGTGATACTAGAATTAAAATAGTTTAAACGCGAGGCTTTTTGCTGCTATAGTCGTTGTTTCCAGGGAATCTTCTGCTGGGAGTTTCGCAGCCTTCCCTCTTTTACCGGGCGAGTGGTTGCATATGCGACAGCATTTCTACGTCGCTGAAGATCACTTGAGCACCTCCGCCGCTAGTCGGAATCACATCACCCTGCAGAGCAAGCAATAGATATATTGTAAGAAAATAAAAATTGTAATACATGAAACATATAAGATCTGGCGATCAGAATCGAGAATAGGCAAATCTCTTACAAGTAACCACACAGTTTTAACCACACTTGTGTGAATCCTTGTCTACGAATCAAAGCATTGTAGAATAATTAAATTAAAGACAGAAAATAATTACAGAATATAAGATTGAAGTACCTTATACAATTTTGTTTCTAGTTCGCCGTCAGTATCCTGTTCCTGATTGACAAGGCAGTAGTTGGATGTCTTTGAGTTTGTTATATCCTGAAACCAAACAGAAAGAATTAAATTATAATAAACAAAAACAAATATCCACATCCCAAACTGATGTAAGCATTTTGAATTCTTAGCATCCTGCATTTCATTATAATATCTAACATCCACGTTCGTTAGTTCCCAACGTGTGAACTGGCATAACGCATATCAATTACTTGACAATTTATTTGCATTATAAATAAGATTTTTAATTTATTGGTATTGAGTTTTAATTTGTAATGAGTGAATTTATATTTTTTGATAATGTATGGTGTTGTAACAACCCTCATTTATGCATTAATTTTCGTATTATATGTAGGTGCTTGTTTAACATATTTTTACTAATGGATTCAATTTTTTTTAACTTTATCAAAATCTTTGGCTGTTGTAAGGTTAAATAACGAGCGTTGTAGGTATTAAAAAATCACTCTTTTTAATTGTAGCCATGAATAGCCGATGTAAAACAAGCTCTAATGTTATCATTTTTCATACAAAAATCAGCAGGAACATTTGTTGCCCAACTGGTGTAGCATTTAATTGAATTTACAATGTGTGACAACTTCTGCACGGTATGGTTACTAAAACTTTCATTCATCTTATGATTATGCAAAAAAGACATATTTGTAAAATAAACACCTTGATGTTGACCAATTTGGTGACGGACTTCCCCTTGGGGAATCGGGCCTGCATCACGGACCCGCTGGGAACCACCGCACGGGGCAAGTGCTCCAGCCATCTATCTCCGCAGCGACCCGCGTCTGCTGAAAGTGATCTTCTGTGGCGAGGATTCGCCACTGCTATACCCTGGAGTATTCAAATTACAAAATTAATTAAGTGATTTTGAATTTATATTAGGGGTAGTAAAATTCCTGTTAATTATATTTCCACTGTATAAAAGAATTATCAATGGATATAATTGGTTATCAAATACGAAATAACATGCTAATTGCCAAAGTAATTAAAAGTGCTAAGACAAAAATCTATTTCCTTATTCAATAGAAGAATTCTTCATAATATGTTGATTTCCACACAAGAACATCAAATTCTAAAACCATTAACCCATTGTTTACGGTGGCACAAATTAGTGTGTAATTTAAAAGGCTTGTAAACAAAGTGCTAACACATTGGATGCTGAGAACATGCCTAGCGTGTCCAATTGCATACTAAAAAACAGGTTCAGCATTGAATGTTATTTTTCAGCAGTATCAAAAGTCTTATCTTACCCGTTTAGAATTAGGTGATGTGAGTCCGGTGTTGCTAGAAACGATATCCGGAGCTTCCTGCGATCGTCTGTTTACCATGACGGAAGCCCTGTCACCCTCGGCAGCCGGTTCATCGGAGGTAAGAATGTGTGTAACGAGACGGATTTTGTCTTGTTGATCCTTCATGGATTTCTGAAATGTTAAATTACAACGTTGATAATTTTTCATAAACTCAATTGATTTCAAATTTGTTTTGCTTGAATTTTGTACTTTTCCATGAGTTTTTTCGCTAACGACCCACCGGTGAGACGTTGGCGTACAAAGGGTTAATGTAACTTTATAAATTGAGAATCGTACATTGACCCTTCATAGGTGAAATATTATCTATGGTACTGAAATCTTCGAATAGTAACCCAGATAAACTGTTGTCATAACTATTGAGTATTGTCAGATAATATACCTTTATTTTCTCTTGTTGCTGCCACAATTTAATTTCTAGTTCTTTACTCATTTGGACATGTTGTGTCGCAATTTTGTCAGTGAATTTCCTCTTTTGATTTTCTTTCTCCATCACTTTTTGGTTCAGCATGAAATCCTTGTCGTCCAACTGTACAGAAATAAAACATTGTATTATTTTTAACAGGGACAGAGAGAAAAAAATGAGAATAAGATTCTGCTTGGAGATTGAAAATATATTGAAATGCAAACCAACCAGTGTTTGATTTTTGGCGTGTATTTAATGAGTCAGTATCTAATTCAAGCTTTGGTCAGTGAAAATTCAAAATGGTCAGATAATATTATAAACGGTCAGTAATGTATTTATATTGGTTAGTAATTTATTAAAAACGGTTGGTATTTAAATTAAATAGTCATTCATTTAAAAAAAGGGTAAATTTTAGTTTATGATTTCTATCAAATATGGTCGTAAGAGGCCAATTTATGACCAAATTTATGATAAATAACCACATTAAATGAAATTTATGATAATAAAAGATCCCAAAGAATACTTTGAAACATTAAGTATGACATCGAGTTGATGTAATTTAGAGGATCAAAAATGCGTCATTTTCAATTTTTAACTGAACATTTACTATTTTTTACTGACCATTAAGTATTTATAACTAACCATTTATTTAATATTTACGACTATTTATCGAATAAGAAACTGACCAAATAATTAGTTGCCTTTGATTTTGTACAAAATTACCCATAACATTATACTATAGACAAACCATATTTAATTGCATTGTAATATAGCTATTACAATAAATGAAGACATTTGGATGACTAACCTGCTGCTGGAGTATATCAGCTCTCTGCTCGGAGGCCACTAATTTCCTCTGGAGATTGGAGATGGTGTCTTCAGTTTCCACTAGTCGGTCCCGCATGCTTGCCATTCTTACTCTCTCACTTTCCAGCTGCATCTTGAGTGAAGCCGCTTCCGTTCCGCCGTACACCGAAGACTTCACGAGGCTGTCCAGCTGCGATCTGAACTTTTCATCTACAGAATATAAACATTGTTTTATTAGCCGACTCCATTTACATAGTGGAACATTTATATTCACTAAATATATGCCAAAAATCACTGATTGATTTGTCTATTTTCAATATATGAAGAAATGATAATAATTCAATAAAAAGTATAAGAATGGCAATAGATAATTGACAGTCATAATACTCGAGGAGTTAATTTCTGCTAACAAAAGTGCTCACTCGCCGGTCTATGGTTTTATAATGATAATTATAGCGCAGTTAATAGTCACTTTAATATTGGATATACTTGACAGTTGTGTTGCCATGTGTCTAGAGGGGTCTAAAATATTTCATTGTTTTCACTGCAACCGGAGCAACACATCTAAAAAAAAAATGTTACTTGAACAACAATCGGTGCTCAAGCAGCAGGCACATAGCATGGAGTTGAATGAAGCCTTACGCTCCATAGTAGACCACAATGCAATACACATAACAAACCTCTTAGCGCTTTGTCTCTCAATAGAGCCTTCCTCCTTTGGACTCTCATCTCGAGGTGTGCGACAATCGACTGAATGACTTCCTCGGTTCGGGTAGAACCGTTCAACTCAAGACTTGGGAAGTCTCCGCCGAGACTGTAAACCAGAGCCAGGTCTATGTCCAGCTGGTTCATATCGCTTCTGAAAATTTTGATAAAAAAATTACTTTTCATGTTGTTGGTAAGTTTTTTTTAAACTTTTAAAAGAAAATAGCCTTGTCATTTTTTTTTTTTAATCGACGACTTAAAGAGATAAAATTTACACACTGTTACATAATCATGTAAAATTGTTGCAGGGGTAGTTAAAGACGCAAGGAACATCTGGACTTAAATTAAAGTCGATTGACTTGGTTTGAACCAACGCTTAGTGAAATTAACATTCACTTCTCACAATTAATGAATGGTTGCAAATAACTATCAAGAATCTGCAATCACTAAGAGTCTATCTCTAGCATACAATATTCAGGGATGAAGATAATAAGTGCTATTTTGGATAGAATATTAGGAAAACAAATACAGTAAAAGTCCGTTAATTCGTAATTCGAAATTTTCATAATTTGCTCGTCCCAATATTGACTTTTCATAGTAAAATGTACCGTTAATTCGAAATATTGCTTAATTCGTAATACGTAATGTTTTTCGTCTAAAATGTACATACGATTTCTTGTAATTCGAAATTTTTACAGTTTTGACAATTTCGTGAGTTTGTTAGGTTAAAAGTTAGTCGACACATTGTTTTGAAGAGTAACTTATGTACTTAACTTATGTAAACCATTAGTGTAAGTGAGACATCTATATAAAGTGAAGTATCGTATGTCAAAATCGAATTCGAGCATTTATAACATTAGTGCAAGCGAGACATCTATATATTTAATGTACCTAACTTCACTACAATGGTACATTTTTATAAGTATGAAGTAAGTATGAGACTGAAAATCAATTATGTTAAGTGTTTTTTATCCATATTAACCCTCCCCATACTGTGCTAAAAACTTCCGCGAGCTCCGGTGATATGTATTTACTACACCATAGTATTTAAAACCGGAAAAATGTGAATATTTCTAGACATTGCTTTGATTGACTATGGTTGAAGTTGAAATATAACAATTTTTGTAATCTATGGAAAAGAAGAAAAATTTAATGTACCTAGTCGAATTCGAGCTACAAGTAAATGAGACTGAATGGGTGATTCAATTATAATTATTTATTTCCATGCAAATGAATAACCATACATAACTGTAATTTTATTTTTATTCCATCTATTTAATGAAATATTCTGTCCATTGTAGTAAAAATCAGCGAAAAATGCCTGTCCATAAAAAATCGAAAAAATGGCTGCGATGTTCGATCCCGTAATTCGTAATTCGAATTTTTTTGGGAAATCCGGTCCCTTGAATTTCGAATTAACGGACTTTTACTGTAGCTTTACATTTTTAACATTCAAAACTCCAACAGGTGATTTAAAATTACCTTCCATCAGCGTTGATCCTCTCTCTGGCCTGTTTGAAGATGAGATTGGCCTTCCTCCGTCCGGGTGTCATGCCGGCTCCTAAATCGATTTGGGGACGAGGCTTCGCTACCTCGACTTCCATTGCCACTTCGGCAAAGCGCATGACTTGCTGTGAAAGTCAAATTAATATATTAATATGGCTATGATTGCAAGTAAAATGGCCGTTCCTGCATTACACGCTACTTCTACATTTCATATATCTGTTACTTGCTACAGAGAACAGTCAGAAAGAGAAGACATCTCTCATACAACATGTCAATAATCATAGATAGAAAGATTCCACTGTATTTACCAAAGTTTCATCGTAGTCTTCACAGCTTGGGTTAACGCAAACGACCATCCTGACTTCGCCCTCGCCGTCAAAGAAATTTTTGAAGAGATGTGTTATTTTGGCATCCCTGTAGGGCACGCAGCGTGACGGAGCACTCGACTGCTGGTTTTCACGGAGAGCTTCGAGGCAGGCGCGCAAAGTCATCAGAGAGTTGTTTATGTTGCCCGCTTCGCGCAGACGTTGACCTTCAAAGGGAGAAAAATGTCATCAGTAGAAATATTTTTTGTGCTGTTTTTATCAGCATCTTTTAAATCTATTTTATAATTACTTTAACAGCATATTGAGATACATTCATGCCATGGCGCTTCTTAATTAATTAAAGGAATGTGAAAATAAGCTCCAATAAATTCAATGCAAAGAAAATGCGTCTAATTTTATTTTGTCTATTTATTGGCAAGTATATGCAATTTGCAATACCATGACCAAAAAACTTAATCATTATTTAAGCGTGAAACACTAAAACATCTAGTACTACAGACATGCTTTTAATCCTTTGTACGCCAACGTCTCACCCGTGAGTCGCATGTGTATTGACTCCATACGCCAATGTCTCACCGGTGAGTCGCGGTATTTTTCCGATGAAAATAAAGATTCTTTTAATACATAAACTTATATGTTTTTAATACATGGACATGAAATCGAAAAAGCCCATAAATCGTCCCGCAGCATAGAATGTATTGTACACATGTGCCAGACACAAGAAAACATCTTCAAACTATAAATTATGTAAGTTAAATCACTTTTTATGCAATTTCTATTCTCACTAAAATTGCTGGCTAAGTGGCTCAGAGGGTTAAGTGGCTCATAATATGTAATAAATAATGATAGGTTACCCGTATTATTGGTCCTGCTGGTTCTCTCGCTGCCGGCCAGGTCCACCAAGCTCAACTGCTTCACCGAGATCAGATTTTTATCTTGCACCACTGATTCACCCATACTGTCGATCGGCGCCTACAATAAATCAAATTCATCAGAAAAACCTATTAGGACACGGAATCAGTACAGATGTCTTTCATGTGACTTTTTTACCTGCACCAACCGGATGGTGAATACCGAGTGACTTCTGCTTGATTCGGAGTTGAGACTAGTTTGAGCCATCCTCTTCCTCTTCAGCCCCTTGTAGAAAGCTTCCAAAGCCTCTTCACGACTCTGAAAATAATTATAATATAAAATGAATGTCACGTATTTTGCAAGGCGGTGATTATACGGATGGCAGATATTTTAATTTTATGAAATTGAAATCTGATAAAAGTTGCAGGATTAAGTTTCAATCAGGGCTGTGGAGTCGGGGTTTTTTTGGCTAGAGTCGTACTCGGAGTTGGAAATTTTGAAAAGTTTGAATTTTTTATTCTTTTGCATATAATATGTAAAATTTGGCTATTGGCCGGTTGATATATAATTGAATACACATAAGAAAGGAATAGGAAAGGTAGGAAAAACACGTGACAAAATTAAACTTTTTTTAGTCGGAGTAGTGTTATTGGCAGAGCTGTGGATTCGGAGTCATCACAGCGTTTTGGCTGGAGTCGTACTAGGAGTTGGAAATTTTGAACTTTTTATTTTTGCAAATAATATGTCAAATTTGGACATTGGCCGGATTGGTAGGGTTGATATTCAATTGAATACACATAAAAAGGAAAATTGGGGAAAAAGGTGACAATATTAAACTGTTTTTAGTCAGAGTAATGTTTTTGGTCTATATTGGAGTCTGAGAAGTGTTTTTGGTAAATACTGGAGTCCGAGTTGTACATTTTTTCATTGACTCCACAGCCCTGGTTTCAACAGATTCGGTTTCAATATAATCAAAAATGAATTTAACTAATGTAAAACCGTATCAGTTAATAATGCTCGCCATGAGCGAAACTGGTCCCGATCCAATAAATTTTATGCGGAATAAAAATGTGTTATTATTTTTATTATAATGCCATTCCACCAAGTATTGACATTGAACACCTTAAAAGTCATTAATCTAAAACAGTATTCGAGAATTGTGTAAGTTGATTCTTTCCTATTGCGAAACAGAGATTACAACCACCCACTGACAATCAATAAAACAATAAAGATTGTAAACAAAATTATTTCTAGCATACAGTTTTCATATTGAAAAGGAAATCTTCAGACACCAAACTGTTGTATAATAATCATTGCTGAATAGGGACTAATGGAGGAAATCCACACACCCTCTATAAAAGAATTAATTTGCTGGATCAACAGATCAAGCAAGATGTATCTGACGTGTCAGTATTGTGATGAAGTGGATAAATACCTTTACTTCCACTTCGGTAACGCCATGAATGTACATATTGTGATAGGAGTCTTCCCGCATTATCTTTGTTAGAGGATGTCTGCAAAAAAAAAAAAAAACAACTTGTAACTTACAGAAGTTATTGATATTTTTATTTTTTGATATTTTTTAAATAAAAAAGAAAAATATTTGGCATTACAGCTTGCGCCAATGCGCCAAATATTCTAAGTTGTGAAAGTCACACGAGATTAACTCGATGGTAAATAATGTATCAGTTGTGCACAAAATCAACGATAAATAACACTCAGCCCAAGATCTTTTTTTTTTTTTTCAATTGAAAAAAAATAATTGTGAGTTCTTGCCACTAGACCACATCATGCGAAATTTATCAGTTACAATGGGCCGGTGAAGATAGCTTTGCAATGTCGCCTTAAGCATCTCTCAACTCTCACAAGATTTAATGAAAAATAATTGTGATTGTTTACGTCAAAAGATAACTTGTTTTAAACTCTACGTAGAGGTAAAATGCACTAATTCATCGAAATAAAAGGTTTGTTTTTTTAAATTCAAATCTTATAAAGCGAATCTCATGTATTAACCTTTTTAATCCCACAGGGCTGATCTTTGGTCCCAGTTTTTTTACACACGTTTTAATGGCATTTGTTTTTTCTCTCATGTATTTACTTTTACAAACTATATATACATTTCTTTATCACACTAAGCATCATAAAATGATATTACAAAAATGAACGCTGATAGGCTAATATTAGCCGAGATAAATAATAAAATAAAGACTAATGTTGTTTGAGAAATATGCCCAGGGATTTTTAGCAGGCACTTTACAAAATGGTCTGGAATCAAAAGGGTTATTTTCTCGACAGTAAAAAAAAAAAGATATCACAAAACAATACAATATATACTCACTGTCTACCCAGAGTCCCTTCTTCCAGTAGATCATAAACAATGTTGTTATATATTTCTATGTAGGTGACAAAAACTGAATAAAGACAATCGTCATTTAGGCCATCGACTTTGGAAAGTTCCGATGAACTCAGTGCTAGATCTGGATTCGAATTGTTCCTGAAATAAACAAAATAAATCATAGTAACAAAGCAAAATATACGAATAATAATTAGTGTCAATATCTTTCGAATTGCCCTTATTAAGGATGGTAAGGAATTTCGGTTTCTATTACCGATTCACAGCTTAATAAATATTAAGGATATGAAACCGGACTTACTTTTTGGTGGACTTGGATGAGCCCCCTTTGTGCAATTGCTGTTGCCTGTTGAGGGCAGCGTCTGCGTCAGATTGCACCTCAAACATATTAGCGCGATCAGGATAGAAGACAAAGCGTCTCGCCTGTGCGGTCTCTATCGTCTGAAAGATAACATCTAGGCAGCGGGGCATTATTCCCGCATTCTGTGGCTCCCCTGTAAAGAGAAAAAAACTTTAGTACAGATACCAACAAATAACATAAACATACAGAGATAATAAAAGAACTATGTGTAAGAAGAAGAACACAGTTAAGATCTTGTAACAAATTGGAAATGGAAGCTTCTAGATAATTAATCAAAAGAAATAATGAATTATTTTATTTACAGTGTCAACTAGGTAAGCGTTCCAAAATTATTATTTACTACTTGAAATAATCAGTAATATTCTTCCTAGATTGACTCAATACAAGGTTATTTTTTGGATAAGTTGTGTGTGAAAGTTGCTGTCAGAATACTAAATTCTATATAGGAAATGCAATCTCACCTGTCATGGTGTAAGTTTTTCCACTTCCGGTGACTCCATAGGCAAACAGCAGCCCATTCTTTCCTCTGATCAAGTTCTCCACTAACGGCAGAGCCACTTTTGTAAACACCTAATCAATGAAACAAAATAATCAGTAAACAATTGCTTATAGATCTTTGTATGCCTTCAATGTCCACGAACTTATAATGGATGACTTTATCGGAAGCAGGAGCTACATTTAATTCAATACGGACACGCTGCTGTACACAGAGCATGTATTCTACCAGTGCTGCTTTACGGTAGCGATTCATGGCACCTGAAAGACATTTTGATCTTCGAGAATAGATGTCTGCGCCGTATATTGGGGATGTGGTGGTTTGATGTAATAAGGTACTCGGAAATTAGGGAATGTATAGAGTAGCACCCTAAGAGACGTTGAAACTGGCAAGGTCATGTGTTAAGGATGCTTTCAGAGAGCCTCAGCCCTGCCTGCCTCTTCGTTTGACCGGTGGGGCTCCGGAGTCCTGTGTACTATCCATAGGATGTTTTCAACGGAACTGAGGGATGCTAGCATATCATGGGAGGAAGCAAAGGAACCGGCAGGTGATTGGGAATTGTAGAGGTACCGTTTGTTGGCTATATGCTCACATATGGAGCAAAAATAGTCAAAGAAGAAGAAGAATTATAGCACTTGCCACTTGGTTACGGCACATGAATTAGTTAATTAGTATATAGACATTGTCATGTAGAACGATAATCACCTCATTTTGTACAGCTCTAGGTGTAAAAACTTCTCTGAAGGAGTAATCCTGCGGTTTGTTATTGACGGATCTGTCGTGAGGAGGGCACAGTCTTACTCGGGTCGGCGATAATACCCTGAGACATGGCTGAGGTGGGGGAAGAGGCGTATTTCCATTAGTTCCGATCGGCGGAGGCCTCGGCGCTGGTGGTCTTCGAATTCGGCAATAAACCCTCACGGGTGCACGAGAGACGCTTTCCTTCGATGTTGTCTTTGTCAGTTTACCCGGGGTCTTAGAGCGGCTGCAACAAAAGGTGTTACTTTTAATAAGCACAATATGGCCCCTTTGAGACAGAGGAACCTAACTCATTTTTCTCTACTTTTCAAGAGATCCAAAAAACAAGTTTCACCAGTAATCAATACTACCTATTTTTCAATAGATAAAAATTGTCTTTTCATTAACTTTAAAGACCATGCTTTAGCCATCTGATATATTTGTTAAATAAAAAGAGTAATTTATTATGTGTTTTTTAACAGGTTTAGTGGAGCTATGAACGAAAAAATGTTTTTTTATACGTTTTGAGATATCTTCATATCCACTTCACTCTCGACATGTCCTTTGACACATAGTGTAACATACTATTTTGTATCTAGTGGCATTTATAACTCAAAACCGGCAATACGTTTATTTAATATATATTCTCTAGTTACATACATGTCTGTAAGTTCTTAGATAAATTGTTGTAAGAGTATTTTTTTTGCAAAAAATTCTGTCTGCTTTTAACCTGGACCGATCTTTATATTAAGTACATTAAAGAGAATTTAGGAACCAGTGACAAAAATCATCCATATTGAAAAATAGCGTATGGAATGGAGCAGATCAATTCCAACGATTTTCGGTAGGAGAAATGAAATTGTTTTCAAAAAATATTAATCATTAAACATTCCTAAAATAGCAATTGCTTATATTTCTATCTTATCCACAGGTTTAGAAGAATGAATAAAACATTTTAAAATGGATAGATGTATGTTTAGTAAAATTAGCGTCAGTCTTCCGAATAAAAACAAAGTACATTTTGACTTGACGGTGAACACAAAAACAAGAAGTGCCTTCAATGAAAACTAAATATTTAAAATGGTTATCAGAAACGATGTTTCTAAATTCAAATAGGAAGTTCTGATAATAAATGAGGGAGAAATAAATCAAAAATGACATCAATAACTCGCCCAACTGCCGTTAAAAGATTAAACAGAATCGGTGGATTAATGTAATATAAAACACATCTTACGTGGGCTTCATTGTTGATTGGCGTTTATCAGCACTTGCTTTTATGTATCCTGTCGGTTGTCACTAACAAATATCGATATTTTGTAGCACATTTATTAACATCAGCTGAAGTTTGTCTGAAGGACCGTTGGTATTTTAGTATTTGAATGAAACTTCAACGGGCCGAACGTTAGTCATACTCAAAGTTGCAAGCATATAAAATTTACCATTTATAAAGATGTCTCATGCCTTTTATGAATTAAAAATAAAATTTGGATTTTTCAAAAACTGGATATTGATGGTAAGCATTGAAGCGTAAAGTATAAATATTATACATTAATTTAATAATAATACATTTAGTTAATTATTTTCTAAATCCGTGTATTATCGTGTTAAATAGTCACTCAAAAAAAATGGTATGAATATTTTTTAAACCTACGTTATTTAAAAAAATCATTTCAACAGAAATGTGATTTGCAAATCTTTTCAATGATGAAAAGCTCGTTAAATAAAAATATCTTGTACATAAAACCGAAACGGCGTATGTATGTATGTATTATGTCTGTAATTCCCTTTTATGCATTGTTGTTGCAAGTTGCAGTATAATAATGTTTATTATTTACGTGAAGGTATTATTTGACATTTCTTTAACAGCAAATTAGATTTCTCCTTGAATTTGGACATTTTAATGGGCGAGAATGGGGCTGTCATCAAATTAAATAAAGTTTGTGATTTTATTTAAACTCTATTTTGGATGTTAGATTTTGTGATATAATTATGTCGAATGATATAACATTAAATAATTATTGGTCGCTTAGTCCGAGCGACGCCGGGTAGCAATACTAGTATTTTATTAAAACAAAAGCAAATGTACGCTAGTGACATCTATATATCAATAGTGAAATCTTTTTGTAAACTCAATAGAAGACTTTTGAAGCGCAAGGATTATATTAAGCACGTTGCTTTTGTAAGAAGTATTATAGATGTCACTTATTTAACAACCTCATTATAATAAAATAAATTTCTAACTAGACGATAAGTTCTAATTCTTATTGGAATATTAAAATATGTACTATCATATTTATAATGATTCTATACAGGTGTTCATGTAGTTATCACGAGCAATTCTTGTTTCCGCAGTAAATTAATGAAATATTAAAAGGGTACATGTGTTGATAATTAACCAGTCGTACCTACATCATTTTTATTTTTAACAAGGTAGGTATGTACTTTTTTGAATTTCACTTTTCCAAGTGTTGACAGCACACAACTAAATAAATTGAATGAAAGAAAATTACAGATTTAAATCATTGTATTATACAACGGCCAGATTATTTAAAAAATTAAAATGAATGGAAATCATTTTGACATTATGATGAGCCAGCCGGTTTTGAAAATGTAAATAAGATGTCGTGTGGACCGTCAGTTACAAGTTTATTTTGATCCTTGAAATATAGCTTAATACAGCCTGCCTACACAAGTAGGCATTCCTACAAATGAATTATTTATGTTAATATTTCAATTTGCGAATGAATATTATTGAAATTTAAACTGAACTTGTCATAATTTATATTCTGTAGAAATATCTACGGTTGATACTCATTAAATTCTAATTTGTTACGATATTTGCATCTTTTGACACAAAAAGGATTTTATTTTAAATGCGTTGATAACTTCAATATAAGCCTACATAGTTAATAATTTATAAGAGTTATTGAGAATTTTAAATAAAGATTATTGACGGAAAAATTAGTTGGAAATTCTATCCAAATGTTTCAGGTCCTTTAAATAAAGATTGTAAAGTATCTATCACACGATGAAAAAATAGCAATATATTTTAGTTCTACAATAATCATAAAATGTATGGTTGATTGAAATTTCAGTATATAGCTAGTTTAAACATACATTCAGTGACGGCTGGTGACGGTGTTCTGGGGGGTGCAAAAGGAAGATTCAACTATTTTTCCGTACTACGGAAGAGAAACAGTTGGTATTGCGAACATCTGAATTGAAAGTCCATGTTATAGAAGTGTTTTAAAATCCAATGACTAGGAAAGAAATCTTGCAAAAATGGTTGAATCTTCATTTTCACCCCCCAACACCCCGTCACCAGCCGTCACTGTTGAGGACTAAAAGGATCAGTTAATAAGAGTTTGGCATCCTTTTAAATCGAAATAAACCGGAAACTATCAATACATAGTTGGTCGAAAAAACAATTCAGATTCTAGCATTTTTCAAAATTTGCCTAACGCCTCTGTCAGAGGGCTAATCAACTATACAAGACTCCGTGTAGACACGAGAGGGTTAACGTCTTGTGTTTCAAGACCCGTCCGCTCGGGGGCATTGTTCAACGCGCCCGTTCCTGAAATGAATCAATTGTGGAGTTTTTACCTCTAGGTGGGTGTGTTATGTAGGCCGTGCGTACATAACATCGATTTCATTATTAAGCTACAAATTCCGTACCGAATCAAACCGCGAGAACACATAAGAGAGACAGGATTCGAACGCTGGACAACTGCGTCGACGACACTCTCCAAAATAACAATATCGTCGTTTTCATTTCAAAATTTCATTTTTGTTATTAATAACAATGCAAAAATCGCCATTACTCCAATTTCACACACACACAACTAACAAGAGCTGTGCTCAAGGTTATATCATCTTAATATATAAAAAAATCAATATTTGTTTGTTTGTTCGTACTCTATGCCCTGCCATACCGTTCATCCGATCGCAATGAAACTTTAACATACTTTTTGCTTGCACTTGTGTGGAGGTTTTTGGCATAGTAAAATTAGCTAAAATTTTTTCATATTTTATGCGCTGCCATACCGCTGATTTCGACAACGTATTGTTGCACTAGCGCAAACGTTATAGAAATAGTATAATAAAATTTCAGTATGAGGCGCGTGTGTCGTACATCTTTACGGATTTTTTACGAGAGCTGCTTGTTAGTTGGTTAGCCTCACTTTTTTAGAAAGCGTAACAGATTGATAATCCCAGGAAAGGACTGTTAGTTAGTCAATCGGATAAACCGAATGGAATATAAACGAAACAAAAATCAATGCTTTCGAAAATTCGTCCGTAATTCGGTTAATAAATAAATTGTTCATCTGAGATTTCGAGCCTCTGAGCGCCGTAACCGACTTGTACAAATCGCAAAAAGCGTCTCGGCTATATGCCCCTAAGATGACTAAACAATACAATAAGT
This sequence comes from Himalopsyche kuldschensis, assembly GCA_028554975.1. Lineage (NCBI taxonomy): Eukaryota > Metazoa > Arthropoda > Insecta > Trichoptera > Rhyacophilidae > Himalopsyche > Himalopsyche kuldschensis. The sequence continues at coordinate 4,275,895 of JAHFWI010000045.1, forward strand.
TAGATATGAATCGTTTGATTTTTTGTACTTTTCCATGAGTTATGTCACCAACGATACGGGTTGCATCTTATGGCATTTCCAGTGCACGAATGAACTTAAACTGACGTGTAGTAAATATTTTGTATCGCTTATATACAGGAAAAAAAGTTACCCAGTAAGCTCAATCGCTATCATCGTTATATGGATGTATTAGCAAATGTTAAATCGGCAAAACTCATGGAAAAGTAAAAAATTCAAACGATTCAAAATTCCATCGAACACCTTTGGTCTTAATCTTCATTTACAATAATTTGGGGGTTATATCTTATTAACGTGTAAATTTTTCTGTTTACAAAATTTTCGTATTCACATTTTGCTCATTAGTCATAGCTTTTTTTAGTTGAAATCTATTCACTCTCCGTAGAATGTTGCCAAGTTAAAAAAAATGCAATGTAGTTCACTATGTTGCGGCCAATCTATTTTTGTTATTATAACCTTTCCAAATTTGTTGTTTGGAAACTAGCAAATAGTAACTTACTTCCCAAAGTCCGGTCAGAGTGAAAACGGGGACAGTTATATGTCACATTGTTTTCCCCCACTTGCAAACAGAATTTGTCTAAAAGTGTGGATGGAATCTAATAAAATATAGCCTATTATACCCTATACTTATACACTCATCGAACAATCTCGAATTAAGTCCGCACGACCGTTGTCTATCCGAAAATAGAATACTGACTTAATAAGTGAACTCCTTTTTTGTAGAATTTACATTTTAATTAAATTATTAAATGAATTATGATAGCTTATTCAGAGTGTTGAAAAAATGCTGTCTTGATTTGTGTCTTGAAGGTCAACCTCGTTGAAAAATATAATATAATCAAAAATTTTAATTTGAAACGTTATTAAGTTACCTTTTACGAAGCTGAAATTCGAAACTCAACCCAAAATTTACTACAGATTGCTTAATTATTTATCATATCTCCATATTATATACATACGAACTATTTTTTATGTATATAATACAGATGCGAATCAAGGTATTCATAAAATCTAAGAAAAAGTAACGTGTAACTTCCATTTTGCAAAGAATAACAACCGTAATGGGTTTGAATTCAATTAGCTGTTGATTTTGGTGAAAGTATTTTTACTTAAGTTTCAATCTGTCAACCGATTGTTAATTTCAAATATATTCACTTGGTGGCGCATCGATCGAATAGAACACAATTTGAATCACATACTATGGTACTTTTAGTTCATTTGTTTTAAGTAGTTTTCTCAGCATAACAAAAACAAAGATAATTTTATATAATCATGGATTTAAAAATATGGAGAAAGAATCTAGGTACACGGTGTCATTAAATAAATGGATCTATTGCACAAAGTGGTTGGTATAAGGCGTTAGTTACTTAAATAGCTACATCCAAAAAAAAAATAGGTCGTCAAAATGGTTTTTAAAATGATTTTATTTTCGATATAAATCGTATAAATTGGTTAGGCATGCATCAAAAGACTAGAGAAATTTCAAGGTGCTCACTGTCAATTCTTGGTAGAATGGCTTTGTATTAAAAATCTGTCGATTATTATAAAGATCGGTTGATAATGCTCGCGATCAGCGAAACCGGTCCTGATCTCAATAAATCCAATGTGGAATAAGTACTAAAAGTTGTAATTATTTTTATTAAATAAATTTGCGAATGAATATAATTTATTGATATAAATTTAGTATTTTACAGCTTATTTAGCATAATAATAATCAGAATTTAGCATAATCAAAATACAATAATTAATTGAAGAAATTATATTACTGGAACTAATAGATGAAAGTCAAATAAGTAAAATTTACGCTTAGGATGTTTTTAGCTTACTTCCTTGCATACAGCGGTTACATATTTTTAATTTTTATTCTAGAAATATCTAGAAATAAAAAGTTAGGTATTTTTTAAATCTTTACGCATGTATAGAGAGCAATGTATTTGACGCAGATATTGCCTAGATGCGGACCTTGTAATTAAATTATCTTCACGTCAGTAAATCAAGAGATTGCCCAACCCGGTTTTGCGGTAACAACATAATACTTAGATACCCAACAAGCCATTAAAAATTAAAATTGATGCAAAAAAACACACACCGAAATCGACGCATTTTCGGTTCAACAATGGCGGCTCGGTTTTCTCCAATGGCGCGCAGATTTTTTATTAATGAAGGCCACAGAGCTTATTCACATTACTGTGTGAAGGTACATATAAAATAAGTATTCACTTATCCGGAATGAGCCAATGATGATTAACCACTTCTGTAACGTAAGGCCACTGGTGACAGCTACGTACGGACGTCGTGAATAAAGTCGCAAATATTGCAAAATATATAAAACATCTTCCCGTTAGAATTCTTGTGATACTTTTGTTTCCATAGCTAGTGACATCTATACACTGTCTCTAGAAAAACAATGCTTCTTCTGTCATCAGTCAATGATTGTTGAAAAATGGTCTTTTAGCAGCGGTTAAGCTAAAAGTATTTTTCGAAGTGTATCCATTGGACTTCCATGTTCAGGTTTGCAGCGCCAAGATTTTGCTGCATGGAGGAGAGGTTGTTATGTTTGCGAGGATATTGGTGTCCACACTACCTGACTTGAATTCCGCGACGCGGCACCATAGTAGAGCTACCATCAGCAGTGAAATAACTCTGAAACTAACCGCATAACTTTGAAATCGCACAAAAAAAGGTTTGAGTGTACAAAGAAATCTTAAACGCATATTTTACAGATACCCAATATTGAAATGTAAACGACGATATGCGTAGTACTATATAATGTATTTTATTCTTGACTATGCTTAAAAAAAATCTAATCAAAAGCGTATAGTTTCAATGATTAAGAAATAGTCATAGTCGATATCTATTTGATCGATACCTATCGGTATGATTAATGTTTTGCCGTCGTACGTGACGTGGAGTTTAGTGAAATAACAAAAGATAGCGCACCGCACTGAAAAGTTGATTTCAAATATCAGCCATAATGTAGAAGCTGTGTTCTGTTCCGAACATCACATAATCAACCAAAGAAAAATAACAACGAAAAAAGACACCGCAATACAATAAATATATAGATTGGTATAGTCATTAAAGGACCCGACATGTTATTTATACTTTCCTTCCATTTTTATGTTTTTAGATCTTTTTGGAAGAAGCAGCGGCGGAAAAAAAATATAAATTAGAATCTATGGTCAACATGTTGCCGACCTAAAGACGCTGCTCGAAAGATTGACCGTATTTTTACTGGCAACACTATTACAGCAAATAAATACAACTGCCAACCGCTTCTTTTATGTAACATATTTATAATCAACACAGTGCTTAATATTATTATGTTCTAAATAACTGAATAGGTTCATTATTGATATGTTGACATATTATATTTATCTCTGCTATTCTTATTATGATAGAGATACGGAAGCTTATAATCACATCTATGCTTTTTGGTGGATTCCATGTAAAAGTAACTCACAAAGAATTTCAAAAATTTGAATATCGAATATTAAAGTCATAGCGCATTTGAATATTCGAATATAATGTATGAATTTCTTCATATTTTTATTTTCTATTGCATATAGCTTTCTGATGGAGGTATCTCTTTCTACGAGAACTGCTTGTTACTCAGTCGCTTAGCCTGTGTTTAGTTTGAAGAGTCAATTGTAGATATTATTTGTGTAATGATTGGACATTTTGTCCGGTCCGTGGTGCGGTGGTTAACGTCCTTGGCTACCGTTTTGGCCGTTTTTTAGACGATAAATCGATTCTGCTCAGAGGAAATGGGTGTTTTTGTTGTAAAGAGAGCGACGCATAGTGGCAACGATTAGCTAACCCCAATCCTAGTCTTCGTATCCTTTCCATCCCTTCTCACTATAAGAAAGGTTGAGCAACTGAGTAACAAGCAGTTCACGTAGAAAAACATATGTTGAGATAAACTCCGCTTTGAGTCCATGTGGTCCAACTTGGGAGCGGGCATTGTTACAAAATTGATTGGAGGTAATCACCCAACGTTTCGAAACCGATGCATCTTTTATAACCAAGTATTTTAATCAAACAATCAGCCAATCATATTGTAAAAATCTGTAACAAACATATACCTAAATAACAAAACGGTTCAATGCAGTTAAGTAATGAAGTTTTTATACTTTATGCTAGATTTTGAAATAACAATTTCCGGTGATATTTATAAATTGTATTTAATCAATTATTATAATAGTTTCTCAATATTTAATTTTATCATAAATTAATTGTATTTATGTTCCCACCAAATATGATAAAAATGTTTTCACTAATTCTATACGTTCGTTAGTACATAATGTGTTAAACATTTCTATACCCGGAGCAGCATTGAATCAAAAGTTAACATGTATTCAAAACTTCTGTCCCTCACTCGCTCACACGAAACGACAAAGAAAATCGTATTTTCGTCCCGCTCTATTATTCCTCTCTTAAACGCTAGATGGAATCATTATTATTATCGAGTTTTTTATTTAATATTTTTTTTATTTCACTTTTCTACAAAATGCAAGATGGCCGCCGGACCGCGGATAATTTAGATTCGGGACGGTCCGGCCCATTCCTTTTTTAAAAAATCTCTCGCTTAATGTTTCAATACAGCTGACGTCACTATGGTGGGCATTGTGGCAATTTCGTACGTCTATTGAGAAATAAATCATTATTATTTGTAAATGTTTATTAAAACACTGACAAATTAAGACCTCCTTATTCCGATATATGAATCAATTTAATCGAATGGCAACATTAAAAATTAATATCTTTATTGTTTATGATATTATACCTAACGCTATTTAGAAAAATATTTAAATTTGGAATACAAATAATTCTGAAAGATGGCGTTTGACCTTTTTTTAAATCAAATAATTGTGAATTATAACTTCATTTCATAGCATAAATTCGCCTAATTTAAATAATTAAATGACAACTGTTGTATATTCAAATAAATAACTGTCTTATCTGCATTTTTGTTGCAAAACGAAAGCAATGGAAAATTGTCAAGCAAGATAATTATTTTTCAGTGTTTTTTTTTATTAAAGCTTAATGCAAAAAATAGTTAAGCCGTCCAATAAAGTTGGACTTGACAATTTTTTTTTTTATTTTGACTATAATTTTGAGTTATATGCTATTTACGTACAGTATAGTTTTATATGCCGATGCAAACTAGCTATATAAAACTTTAAAATATATATTTTAAATTTAGCCTCAGCAGTAATTGCATTTAATATAAGGTGCTTACTGTCATTCTCGATGGAAAAACATATTCAAATAGATAATAATATACACTGTGAACGTTTTAAACTGATGTAATAAAATAAAAAATCAGGGTTTTTGAGTTATAACAGTATATATAATAATAATACAGTATATAAGAAATATAGCACGATTTTACAGATGATGATAATGATGATGATGATGCAAATTAAGCCTACATAAATGAAATTAAATTGTCAATAGTTAAAGTGATTAATTCACTTTTAACAACTTTTAATAATACGGAAAGAAAAATAACAATGTATTTTAATTCTACATAAATTATTTTATATATTTGTTGATAGCTATTTCGGCTTACGCCTTCGTCAGAAGAACTTTTAATAAGTAAATCGACAGTATCTAATTATAAATGTATCCCATTATGCTATATAATCAGTAATAACTTCAGTGTATTTTTTTATAAAGTTTATGGAGATTTTATATATTTGTGAATAAAAAAATTGTTATTTTGAATTCGGTTTGTTTAAAAAATAGAAACAAAACCTATTTTTAAATTATTTAATATGTAAATAAATTTCAAAAAAAATCAGATTGTTTTAAAGTTATTAGTAATGCAAGTATAATTATAATATTATGGACACAGTGATGAAAGCTTAGCAAGAAAAAAATGATTGAAATCTTTCGTATTCCACTGGTTGTATAACTATCCTGTTATCATACTATTGAATTTCTTAGTACGTGTTTCACCTTTTACAATCCGTATTATAAACAACTATTAGTAGGTCGCAAAAAATTAAATTATTTCGCCTCCAAATGAAAGTAATTGATGTTATTTTTATCTAGACCAGTTGTAATTACATGAAATTGCACCGTGGCCGCATTGTAAACATAAGTGGTCCTTCGAAAATGTCTGTTTTCACCAAATTTTTGTTTGGAGTCTTTTGTGTTTGAGTTATGTCAAATGGACCTGAATGTGTTTGAAAATTGACGATTGGTATTAATTGAACAGGAAATATTTCAGTTTTTACAGTCTTTGTTGACAAATTAACATGACTTGTTTAGCCACAGTTTTTAAATTTTAATTTTTACCATGAAGCTGTGAGATCCACTGATCTAAACCCACGTTCAACAGAAATAAAACACCCTTATTTTTTTCATTAATCTTCTTATATATAAAACCGAAACGGGGGATGTATGTCTGTAATTCCCTTTTGCATTGTTGTTGCAAGTTGCCATAAAAACGAATATGAAAGAAAATATGTTTGAATTTTTATCGGCGAATACATTTAGTCAAAATGTAATAAATTAGTCTTCTACTGAACTTTTCCCAGCTTTTTTTATTAATAATAATGTTTATTATTTACGTGAAGGTATTATTTGACACTTCTTTGACAGCAAATTAGATTTTTTCCTTGAATTTGGACATTTTAATGGGCGAGAATGGGGCTGTCATCAGATTAAATAAAGTTTGTGATTCTATTTTAACTCTATTTTGGATGCTAGATTTTGTGATATAATTATGTCGAATGATATAACATTAAATAATTATTGGTCGCTTAGTCCGAGCGACGCCGGGTAGCAATACTAGTCTTATATATAAAACCGAAACGGCGTATGTATGTACGTCTGTAATTCTTTGGGAATGATATAAAATTAAATAATTATTGGTCGCTTAGTCCGAGCGACGCCGGGTAGCAATACTAGTATGCTAATAATAAGAATAAATATCTAAGTTATAACTAAAAATCTTACAACTGTGTTAGTTGCGACGCAAAGAGACTAAACACGTGTCACAAATAGTAACACAGCCACTATAACAACAAAGTTCTCAATTTTATAAGAATAATAATTTAAATTTGAATGTCCAATGGATCTCGATTTTAAACTCTTATTTAACTGTGATATAATATAGTATTAACATAACTCTGTGTAGATTATTGAAAAATCATTTAAAATATACTATTTCTGAATCACCGTGCATTAGATATGTAATTATTGGAGTAGAGTATTTTCGATCATACAGTACCCCTATATCAAAGCGTTTTTTTTATTGCCGATCTGAATGTGATATTCTAATACCCAAATACATGGTAATTGTATATCCACCTACCAAAGAATACAAATTCTGAGGCGCAGTCAAAGTTTTATGGACGTTATTAAAACACAGTATTTTGGTGTATAGCCTAAAACTATAGTTTAGATATTTATTTTTCACTAGATTGCGGGATTAGGGTTAAGAGTTCCCAATCGGATTTTTAAAATATTATCAAACTACTCGTTAATGACCGTTTCATTTAATAACTGTGTGGTCGGTTCACACTGATTCAGTGAATACTGACCATTGAAAATATTCACTGATCATTTGACATATTACTGACAATTTATTTAAATAACACGCCCGTGGCGCAGTGTCAACGTTATTGGCTTGCGTGCCTGACCGCTCGGTTTCGTTTCCCGGTATCTTTTCAATCGATAAATCTGTTCAAAGGCATGGGTATTTGTGTTGTTGAAAATCCCTTCCCACCTTTCCTATCCCAAAGAGCGACGCATATCGAGAGCGATTAGCTTACCACTAGTCCTGTCCTAGTCCTCGTATCCTTTTCATCCCCTATTCTATTCGAAAAAGAGAGGTTGAGCAACTGAGTAACAAGCAGTTCTCGTAGAAAAATGTCCATATGCTCCAAGTTGGGAGCGGACAGAGTTAAAAAAAAAAAACTGTCCAAAACTAGAAATATATACCCATTAAATACACGCCATTCTTTAATGTGACACGTGATTGCTATATGATCGCCTTAACCGCTTCCTAGGCGATTTTTTTTTGCAACAATCTGTTATTTTTTAATTTTTTAACCCCTCAAAGATATTATCAATGGCCTTCCGGAACCGTCAGGTTGATAAAAAGAGACAGGCATGATTCAGGCTCCCCTGAGGTATCCGCAGCACATGAACAAGCCAGGTCAATCATCACCTTAGTATTTTAGCCGTTATTATTACGTAAATATTGAAAACATATTTTTTCTGGTTCAAATATTATTCACGCGTATTTGCGTGATTTACAGAAATTAAACATTTATTTTTCACGCACGTTTGCGTGATCGCATATTTTCACATCTGCGCGGTTTGAGCAGACAAGATGTGATGGTCCACAAAATGTGCCCAAATTTCCAGCTGAAATTATTAACTAAGATTGCCCACGCCCCGCCACTCGATCTGATTTTATTGAATAATATACGCATCTATATTATTCGAAATCAAAAGACATAAAAATAAATAACTTTATTAATGGCACAATAAATCGGCCGCATAACTTTTTTGACTCGGCCCCTCCCCATACAATAATAATTAAGCCGAGAGCGAGTCGAATATTTTATTGCTCTTTTAAAATATTACCTAATAGACCCACAAAACTTATGATTTAACGATGGTGTCCGCTTTTTATTATTTATTTATGGCCGAATCGGATAATTAACGCATTCATGATTTTGATCGCGACACTACGCTGCGGTCAATGTCGTAAAGTAGGATTTTATTCAGATTATTTATTTGTTAATTTTGTATTGGACAGGTAAGAGATCGAAAAGAAATGTGCCGAAGTCATATATATTGTTATTGTATTATATATGCGCGTTTTGTTATTTATGAGAGCAATTAATACTTTATTAGACCTACTTAAATATCAGGCAATCAATATTAATAAAAGAATAGGTAGATTCAAGAAAAGTAGGTAGACATACACATACATATTATGAAGGTTCTATTCTATTCTATAAAAGCAATTGATAAATATGAACCAATCAACTGACCGAATCCTTATAATTTTGGGTTAACAAGTTAGATGTCCCACCACCTCAAGTTATGTGAATGAAGCGGTTTTTCACATGCGTCTTCCATAACGCTATACGATCAAGAAAAACTACTCCTCACTTACTTGACCCGATATAGTGCTGAACGGGAATGATCTTTAAACCATTAAGATTTCTGTATTTGAGAACATACGGGATACTACCCATGGCTTTATCCAATCGATTTTCTCTTAGGCATGCTCACGTTCAATAGTTTGAATGCTCGAAGAGAAATGTACCTGGTCACATATTTCTTTCGGCTTATCCGAGGCAAACATGAGAATTCCACCATTCTTGAGAATGTTAAATTGAATGTACCTTATATTTTTTTGAGGAATCATGAACATTGAGTTGTTTGTTCTTCCAAGGAGTAGAACCAGCCTGCCAATGGGGATGCCACTGGGAAGAGCTTTAGTGATTTTTAACGAAATTGCTTCGGATGTCCACATATTTCACATGGAAATGAGTGAGTTCAGACAAGTACTATTTTTTCTTTCACTATTATATCTGTAAACTAAGTATTCTTTTTTTCAATGTTTTCTTTTTTTTTCACATTGCAAAAGCAATAAACTTATAATTTGTAATTTAAGTGATTAAAGAAAAGAAAAATGGAAAGGAAAGGAAAAACGATAAAAATATGACTTGCTCAGCCACTTTGTTCATGTGATATTAATAAAGATGTGTATCCGTACACTGAGAATCCACCGTGGCGTCTTAGAATTAGAATTCTCGCGATTCATTGTCTTTCCTATTCGCACCATATTATCAGACATATTAAAAGAACGAATGACTCGCAGGAAATCAAACTTCTATCACGTGTCAATTTTTAAACTACTTTCTATTAAAAAATTCTACAAAATATGAACATGTTTTTACCATGAATTAATTTAATTGTAAAACACAGCTTCAAGCATCTTCTATCGTGTGTTTTTAGACATTTATGTTCAGCAGGTTTAACATGGCTTATGTTTACAAAGATCCGATCATTATTGACAGATTATAATATTGATCATCTAGTTTATCTAGTAATTTAAAGTTCATATTATGAATCAAAAGAAACAAATTTAAACTCGTCTATACCTAGTGTACATACTGTTTTAATATTTCACCTCGTTAAAGAATAATAGTATAATTGTATAACAAAATGAACTTCCACAAAGATACCGCCGAACCCATCTAATGAATAATATTCTGCTTTCTGGAGACAATATTGACTGTATGGAATATATATAATCAATTTGTTACATAAGAATTTTAACCAATAAAATAAAACGTAATTAAACTATCCACCTTTATCAGATCGGGCAGTAAATGTTTGAGAGACGCTGACATTATCTCCAATAAAAGGTTCTTTGTGAGGAATTTAGCTTCGCTTCACCAACTTTGAATACCTCTGAACAAGTGCATTACGGCATTAGAAAAAGGTAAAAGACGAAATGAAAAATCAAATAAAAAAATAAAATATATAAATAAAAAAGAGAGATAAAAGCCGGGCTCTGTGAGCCCAATGGTGATCAAGACCTTTTTATGAGAGACTCTTTTTTATGTATGTAAAGATTTTTATTTATGTTATACTTAGGTATACATAAGGAGATAAGTAGATGAGGTTATGTAATGGGTTGAGTTGCAACAGTGTCGTTATAGTATTTTTGAGAAAATGTTTTTGATTATCACGTATTAGAGACTCCAATTACTACTTTGTATATACAACATATATAGTATACATTCAAACTTGAGTATATATATAGGTGATGAATAAATAAATAGGCTTATTTCATTTCATTAATACATTTATCAATTTAAAAAATAATAGAGAATTAAACGTCTCAAATTTAAAATTGGTTCGAAGTTTTATTATTGTAGTTTGTCTTTTGTCATCATAAACTTGTCACTGATAAGATAAGTCAGCAGGACCTAAAGAAAAACTATCAAAAGAAGGTCTCGCATAGCATAGTCAACGAGTATTATACGAGAATTTTTCAAAATACTCGAGTATTCGAAATTCGAATTGGAGAATCTATTACATACCATACAGAGTTATACATCGGGAAAAATGTTCTTTTGGGTTTCATTTGTTTTGATTGAATACGTGAAATTAAATTTTCTTACATTGATTAAAGGATTGTGGCAAACATACTCATCTTTTCTGATATTGAACAGCGGGAAAAAGCATTGTTATAGGTAAATTAACGGTCAGTTTATATCAGTCTTCTATATTCTATATGGCAGTATAATAACTAAAATTATTTTGTGAAAAAATGGACATCTGCTAAAAGTATAAAAATTTCTTAGCAACAAGGCAGCACATCTAGTTTTCTTAGCAAAAGAGCAGTCAATGCAACTAATTAATGCTTGCTTATAAAGAAATTAGTTCATTTCCACATCAATCGCTTTTTATAAAATCTAAATACTAAAACTTCAAAAAAACCATGTCATCTTTATTAAAAACTTTTCAGTAAGTTACTGCTTTCTTGCTTAGAAATGCAGTGTACTAAACTTAGCCTCAATAAAAGTATATTGAAATAATTCTCGCAAGTAAAAATGTCACTATTTAAAAATGGTAAAAAAAAATTAATAATAGATTCGTTATCCCAAGACAGAAATATTTGTAATGTTTTTCAACTTTTGCCATTTACTCTTTCCGATTTTTAAAACATGACAGAAAGTGGGAGAGCGATTTGTCTAACGAGTCCTATCCAAAATTCTACACTGCTATCTTTATCATCTCCAAAGAGAGAGATTGAATGATCGACGTTAAGTAATAGTAAAATAAAATGCATTGTTTAGATGCCACGCTAAAAATTTAAACAATATAAATATATTCTACATTGAAGAGTAATAAAAATTACTTTTTATGTTGATTTCAGTTTTAAATTGGAATAATTTTCTAATAAAAATCAGAGCTACGTGGGTTTGCCGTTTCAACGTCAATATTACGTTTTTTTTAGTACGAAAGAAATCGAGCATGTTTATTGGTATATTACTTACCAATATGTTAGTATTAGTGTAGATTCAAAGTCATACGCGTGTATGTGTGAGGTAATGTTTTTATTTTATAAAAGTTTTTTTTCTGTTGATATTGGGATACCAGCCTAGGCACGATTGGAAGGTTTCGTGATTGAAATAATTTAGCCGTGTGACAGCGGGTATCCGAGAAGTTATCAGAGTAATTAGAGGCAATTAATTATTATGATTTATATTAACGTGACATTAATGTTAATTAACCTTTTTATTGTTATTTTTTCGAGCTGTATTCGTCACTTCTACTGGATGAACCAGTTTGTAATTAAATAGGGGCCGACTATATGAGACGTCATGAAGTAAAGGGTTCTGAAATAATGCAATAATTTTTGATAGTGGGCGTAGGCGGGCCTTGTAGAACATGTGACCAGCGAAATTATATTTCGTTATAAAATTGCCACGTAAGAAGTTTTCCAGTTACGCCACTTAGCACGAGAGTTTTAAATATTTTGCAATTAAATAAGAGAGAACCGTTTAAAAAAAACAGATCATTACTATTTCAATATTCCATTTGTAGAAGTTTATAGAGTAGTACAAGTCACGGTAAAAGAGTATGACAAACTGTAGCAATATACTTTAGGCCACTGGTAGCCGCCGCGAACGGACGTCGTAAATATTGTAATGCAAAATATATGACAAAAATCATCCTGTAAGAATGCTGATGATATTTTTCTTTTCATAGTTAGTTATAAATACTGTCTCTAGAAAAAAGGCCTTTCAGTCATCTTATTGAAAAAAGCATTTTTTTAGAGGTGTGATTATGGCGACCACTTCGCTCGGTACTGAAGCGGTTACATATGTTTATGAACAAATATTTGTGTTCCTTCTGAGGTAAAATTGAGTTACTGATATACCTACGAAGCACTCTTTCTTTGCATTGAAATACTGTAGCAGTCTTTATATTCCACAGTGGGAAAGACCATAATTAAAACGTCATATCGGTGATATTTTATAATGTATCTTTATATATATATACATGACGGGACGGTAAAACTTGCTTTAATCAACCATTATTATCCATGTAATTTCTTTCTGCAGTCCAAGAAACCTTCATATAGCGTAGAAATAAAGACGACGCTATAGGAGACTAGAAAATCATTCAAATTTTAAGGTTAGGTTTTTTCACACAGTGAAAAAATAGCAATGTATTATAGTTCTACAAAAATATAAGATATAAAGTTGATAGCTATTTTGGCTTACGCCCTCGTCAGATCTACTTCTGAAGTCTTATAATGGAGTTCCACCAAGTAAATGCGAATTCAATCAAATATGTTTTGACAATTATATTTTACGACATCACAATTTTTGATGACCCTTTTCTATATTTAGTTGGTAAACAAGTGTGCGTATGAAAAGAGTTGGCCTTTCTTTATGTTAGTATGGATGGAAAATATGATATAACATATTTATGAAAACTCTAATTTGACCTTGAATATTTATCATTTTGTAGAAAATTCGCTTTCGGAGGGACCGCTATACGAAGAATTTGTAAAAGAAGAAAACGGTATTGGAGAGTGCGGCATTGGTCGACTGTGTTCGATAATTTTGCAATTTGAACGGTGTGTACGGACAGGTAAGTGGTACGATCAATTAATATTTTAATATAAACAAAAATTATATAATTATAAAGAAAAATTATTTACTTAGTCACCCCTCATACCAAGAAAAAAACGGAGAATAGTCCATCAGCGGGACAGGATAGATATTTCGAAGCCCTGTCAGTTCTCAAAATTAGTTTGTTTCATGGTCACGCCCATACGCAGCCGGAATGGTATGTACCATGGTACCAACATGCAAGAGAAGAGAATCATCATCATCATCATGGCGCTGTGGGCTAGCTCGCGGGTATGTATTGTTAATGACGTAAATATCGAAGCAGATGGTATACACAACTGGTTGTCAAAGCTAGATGACTTTTATTCAAGTCAAAATTACAATCAATTACAATGGGAGACGGGTATTGTAATGGTGCAAAGGTGCACTGAACACCCATTTATATATAAACAGAATATCAATATAAATACAAAAAAAAAAAATATCTAAGGAAGCAACGATTTACACATAACAAATATTGATTTAGTCAACGTATTATTTTAAAATGATGCCTTAAATAGTGCATATTCTGTAATTTTTGTGACGTCACTCCAGTATTTACCACGCCACATGCAAAATTTGTGCAGATAAATTTTGTTTGAACGGTGCTTAGATTTCCCTGTAAAACATCGCTGAATGCATGTTGCCTTTCTAGTAAAGCTCTTAAGCAGACAGAGAATGGATCTATTTCATAATTACGTTTTTTTCCCCTACCGCCACCGCTGCTTTCTATTAAAAGTTGATTTCTAACAGTTCAAAAAAATAAGATTGCCTGAACACCACAATGAAGTTAAAGTAAACATTAGATATAATTCCGTTGTCTAAAGTTTCTTCTCACCCATCTTATCCTATAGCCGTGGCGCGACGTGATTGACCAGCTAACCATTCATCTTGTCATAATCGTTTCTGCCCCTACTCTCATCGAACTAACAAAAATAACAAGCAGTTCTTATCGAAAAAATATGTTCAGGTGTTCTTCCACATTGGGAGCGGACATGGTTCAAATATATCTTATATATAAAACCGAAACGGCGTACGTATGTATGTGGGTCTGTAATTCCCTTTTGCATTGTTGTTGCAAGTTGCCATAAAAACGAATATGAAAGAAAATATGTTTGAATTTTTATCGGCGAAGACATTTAGTCAAAATGTAATAAATTAGTCTTCTACCAACTTTTTCCCGGCTTTTATTAATATAATAATGTTTATTATTTACGTGAAGGTATTATTTGACACTTCTTTGACAGAAAATTAGATTTTTTCCATGAATTTGGACATTTTAATGGGCGAGAATGGGGCTGTCATCAAGTTAAATAAAGTTTGTGATTTTATTTTAACTCTATTTTGGATGTTAGATTTTGTGATATAATTATGTCGAATGATATCATATTAAATAATTATTGGTCGCTTAGTCCGAGCGACGCCGGGTGGCAATACTAGTATATATATATATTTGAAAGCGAGAAACCCGTATTGGCGTAATTTATTTCATAATGAAGAGTAATATATTATTTCAAAGGGATATCTGTACATACATATTATTAAAAATGTATCTTCCGATTTGAAATGAAAGAAAATTTGAATGTTGAGAATCTTTGGACCCGAAATAAGATGGGAGAGGAGGGTAATGTAAAGTTATCTATCTATTTCTATTCAGTGGTGTATTTTAGACGAAGCTCGAGCTTATAATACTAACCAAATATAAAAATATTAAGATGTCTAGATTTCATAAAACACTTTATTGATTTAATTTTAAGTATATTAATATGTATGGCAATTTCGGCACCAACATTATTAGACTTATAAGTTATAATATATCTACATATCATTGTAAGTTAATTTCAATGTATTACTTAGCACTTTTAAGGTGTTCACTGTCAATACTTGGTGGAAAGGCATTATAATAAAAATAATAAAACATTTTTAGTACTTTTTCCACATGAGATTTATTTCATCAGGACCGGTTTCGCTCATGGCGAGCATTATCAACTGATAAGGAATACAATAAAACAGTGGTATTTATTCAAAAGTTAAGTATGAAAACAAGGTATGACAAACAATTTATTTGCTTAGTTGATTTACCAATTGTTTGTCATACCTTGTTTTCATACTTAACTTTTGCATAAATACCACTGTTTTATTGTATTCCTTATCAGTTGATAATGCTCGCCATGAGCGATGCATGATGAAATAAACCTCATGTGGAAAAAGTACTAAAAATGTGTTGTTATTTTTATTGTATTACTTAGCTGTGACTTCTTGGTGAGTTGAAATATACTTTTCAACAGTTAAAAATGCTCGCTATGAGCGTAAACAGTCCTGATCTTTACAATATTATATGTGGAATTACTACAAAAATAATGTTTTATTTATTTTAAATCATTTCCCTAAATTCACGGTCCCTTTTACTGCAATAAGTAATCGAAAAGGTCAAACTATTTTCTTCTGATTTATTAAACTTATTTAAAATAAATTTGATTATTCCACGTATTGTGTTAATAAATGTGACACGTGTTTCGCCTATTTCAGAGGCATCTTCGGACTTACTATCGCAAAGTCTTCTGTGTTATCTGAATTGTTGATTGTCAAAACGCATTTTTGATAATGTAGATTAGCACAATCTAATAGTTCGCCACTTGTTATTGGTAGTGAAATAAAAAGGGAAACAGATACTCCTGAAAATAGTTATTTGAAAATAAAATTATTTCTATCTGGGAATAGTTAGAATTGATTTAAAGTTGACAATGACATTAGTGACACAGTTCGAAAGGGCCTATATTATAAATATGAATTAATCGATGCATATGTAAGTAAATATAATATAAAAACATATCATACAGAAAGAATAAGTATAGCAAGTTTTTGTTGTTGATAATTAGGGACTCCAATTACTCGACATCTGAACTACTCGAGTATCGAGTAGTAAAATTTCAAAATACTCGAGTACTCGAGTACACTCGAGTAGTTTCAGATGTACCGAAATATATTTTATTAATTCAAATTTGTGTCTATAAATAGATGATATATATATTTTATTTTATTATTACATTTATTTCAATTTATGAAATATATATTTCAAAAATAATAGAGAATTAAGCGTCTCAAATTTAAATTTGGTTCGAAGATTTGTATTTTTATTCCAGCAGTAGAAAAACTCTCTCTGTTGCTGTGGACTACGGTTTAAAAGTTAACAATCAATTTAATTGTGTTATCTAGTTTTTCTGCCCGCTGTTTAAAACAAAATAAAATTTGGAATTAAATCTTCATTTATATATTGCGAGTATTACTCGGGTATTTTTCAAATTACTCGAGTATCGAGTACTTGAAAAATGGACGAGTATACTCGAGTATCGAGTACTCGATACTCGAATTGGAGTCTCTATTGATAATTTAATAGTAATTATTACTGGTGTCATATTAAACATCATCACATTTATTTCGATGATATAATTATTGTAGTCTATTCTAGTCTTTATCAGTACTCTATGCTCTATGGCCTCTATACTATTATATTTTTAAAAATAGAACTGGAGTGCTTAAATAAAATAATAATCGAATCTTATTAAAATGCGCTACACCACATTGAAGGAGCAACAAAATAGACTTTACAAAATGTCGGGTCCCTTCCAGCGCGGCTAAAAAATTTTGATTACAGGCCAGTCCTACAATATTTTTTTCTCTTTTAACTTACAAATATTATTACAAGCCGTGTGTCACTTTGGCCTATCTGAAATATTACTATTGTATAAAGGAATACAATTTCATAGTGCTAGACATAATATTCTACTTTTTTTATTGTTTATATTTCAATGTAGGCGATTGTTTATTGTTTTAAGCGGGCCGGAATATTATATAGACGCGTACGTAATTATTGTCTATGGGCTAGGTAATTTGAGATTATTTTGAATTTATTGTTGCCATATAGAATGCGCATTGAATTAAAAATGTATTGTGTCTCCGATAAACTCCAACCGAATTGAAACAGAAAACAAATTTATGGTTTTATTATAGGTAGTATGAGAAATACAAATAGGTATTAGGTATAATTGAATCATGCAACAAATGATATCTATCTTCCAATATATAAAAATCAATGTTTGTTTGTTTGTTCCTATTTTATGCTTTGCTTACGGTTCATCCGATTGCGATAAAACTTTGTCAACATATTGCTTGCACTTGTGTGAAGGTTATCGGCATAGTAAAATCAACTTATATTAGGTCTTTTATATATAAATCAATGTTTTTTCATATTTAATGCGCTGATATACCGTTCATTTTGACTTGCATTTGCGCAAAGGTTATTGGCATAGTACAATTAACTTTCAGTAGGTGGCGCGTGTAGACAATCGGCAAAAGACATACAGCAAATGTAATCGATACCGATCTAAAATATTGTGCATCCGAAAGCACTTCAATAAACACTTTCTTTGTTTGAGTGGCATTGCAACGCTTGCCGGGTACCGGTAATTGATAGAACTATGCTAACTTGGAGTTTTGTTTTTTGTGGAGCATAAAGATTCCCAATGAATTCATTTATTAAGAAGTTGTTCTACGAGAACCATTGTTTATTCAGCTTTCTCTATTAGGAAGAGAATAATGGTCTTAGTATAATTATTGTGTTATCGTAGAAATAGTAGTTAGCTAATTGCTTTCGCTGCACCCCGTTTCTAGATGAGATAGGTGAGGGTGGGAAGGGTGATTTTTCGATATCATATACAAAGAAAAATCAGCTATTCGATCGAAAAATCAAAGTTTTTTTGCTGGAATTCGAGTCAGTGAATTCCGCAACCAAAGAGCACAACTTTGACCACTAGCCGAACAAGCATTATAATATGGACAACATTACTTTTAAAACGACTTATATTGCTAAAGCTAAACACGAAAACATCAACATTAAAATAAAAATATCTCTTAAAATAGTTCAGCTTCTTTAAAAGGTTATTGCTAGATAAAATGTTGTTTATCGTTTGGCCTCTTTTTAAATATTCATTTACATAAAACCACCCTCCTTTCGTCTTGTAAACACTCCCCATTGCCAACGAATTCATTATTGAAATACACAAAGCAGAGGGTTGTTCAAATTGTAACATTTTTATGATGTTTAAATAATTAATCGAAATATTTACATTGCCGATGAAACAAGCGACACGCTTAGATTTGGTATTCAATACAATAATAATAATAATAATAACGTCCAAAATAAAAGGCGACCATGGACCTGGCTTGGGCATGAGCTGCGGATGCCCCAGAGGAGCCTGAATCCTGCCTGTCTCTTATATCAACCTGATATATCCCGATGTTCTGGAAGGCTTTTGATGACCATCCATATGATGTACTCAGTTGAGCTACGGGCCGGGATGACCTGTGAAGAAGCGAGGAAGTTGGCGGGTGATAAAAATTCCTTGAGACACCGTGCGGCGGCCATATGCTCCGTATAGGGAGCGGATATGGAACAGAAATCAATACAATAATATTATATATAGTGAGCAATTTATTTAAGCCACTATTGTGTATCTTATTAACTTTACTGCTTGGCTTTAATCGGAATTAAGATCTTTTATTATTGTATCTTCCCCAATTATGTATGTATATGTTACAGTGAAACTGTATTCTCAGTGAAAATATATTCTTCTCCAAGCTGTCATTGAATTTAAATTTGACCGCCCTTTCTTCAGCCCTATGTTTTTCTTTGGTTATCTTTTTATGAAAGGGACTACTTGCTGATTTTGTTTCATTGAAGCAAACCAAAATTTTAGGGCAGAAAATCATCGACTTGGGCCAATAATTTCAATGATCGTGACCAGTGAATCATGTTGTCATACAAATCTATTACTTGATACATTTTCACTTAGAATACAGTTTCACTGTAACATATGTATATAATGCAGTGACGGCTGGTGACGGGGTGTTGGGGGGTGCAAAGGAAGATTCAACCATTTTTGCAAGAGTTCTTTCCTATTCATTGGATTTTAAAACACTTCTATAGCATGGGCTTTCAATTCAGATGTTCGCAATACCAACTGTTTCTCTTCCGTAGTACGGAAAAATAGTTGAATCTTCCTTTTGCACCCCCCAGCACCCCGTCACCAGCCGTCACTGATATAATGTACAAAGCGGAAAAGTAGCGAGCTGAAAAAAATCACATTCGTCTGAATTTGTCAAACGAAATACTCTTCGTAAATTCCATAAAGCCAGGGCACACTAAAATGAGTTATTAAATACCAAATAACTTGCCCTTATCAAACATAACATCTAAGGCTTCAATTACTTTTTTTTTTTTTAAATATTTTGTACATATGCATCTCCTGAAATGAAGGTTGTGTTTAATTGTGTAGAAAAGTAATTTTCCGTTGGCTATTTTTTAAAACATATGACGTCAAAATAGAGATATAATAACTGTGTCAATTCGCAACACTTCTCGAAATAAATAATGAGATATTGTTGTCAGTTAAAATATCCAACTCTCAACATGTTCAACATTGAAAGAAATATAAAACACTCAAAATACAATATATAATAGCTGTTCTATTATAATTGTGATCGTTACAATTGCCAAAACCTTTTCTTTATTGATTGAATTGGCATTTACTTGGTAGAACTCTATTATAATACGGTGAAAAAATTGCATTGTATATTTGTTCTACAAATGTTATATAATATGTATTTAGTCGATTGCTATTTTGGCAGACGCCCTCATCATAACTATGATGAAACATACATTAACTTATCCACATATACTGGTATAGAAAAGGTACACAATACGTCTTCTCATCTATTCTTACATCTTAATTTATATTGAAATAATATTGTTCTAATTTAGGATTTCGACTGTAGGTGCTTGATTGAATTTTAATATCTAATTTGAATCCTTTTTTATATTCTCATTTTCCATGAGATGTGTTCAAAACTTCCAAGTCAAGTTCATGTTCATTCGTGCACTTGTAATACCCGAAGATGCCGAAAGGCAAAACCCGGGTTGTTAGCGACAAAACTCAAGGAAAAGTACAAAATTCAAATGGTTCAAATTTTATATAGTTTGAATTGTGACAATTAATTTTATT
This sequence comes from Himalopsyche kuldschensis, assembly GCA_028554975.1. NCBI lineage: Eukaryota > Metazoa > Arthropoda > Insecta > Trichoptera > Rhyacophilidae > Himalopsyche > Himalopsyche kuldschensis. The sequence goes on from JAHFWI010000045.1 coordinate 4,296,647, forward strand.
TATTTATTTTATCAGGATCAGTGGCGGCTGACGACAGAGTATTAGGGAGTACAAAAAAAGATTCAACTATTTTTCCGTACTACGGACAGCCAAAAATTTGTAAGACTGGCACTCCGTTGGTATTGCGAACATCTGAATTGAAAGTCCATGTTATAGAAGTGTTTTAAAATCCAATGAATAGGAAAGAACTATTTCAAAAATAGTTGAATCTTTCTTTGTACTTCCTAATACTCTGTCACCAGCCGCCACTGATCAGGATCATGTCAAAAATATGCAGCGATTGAACAAGGTAGAAATTTTCACTAAAAGAAGATTGATAACTATTAAATTTACATTCTTTTCAAATAGTCGCACTTTCAATAAGCTAATCAGTAATCGTGATAAAATAGAATATTTATGAAATACTTTTATGATTATTTGACGGAAATTTTTGGAAACCAATTAATTATTCATAAAATTATTTAGAATCAAAATTAAATTCAATGAAAACAGAACAGTGAAAAAAACTACCCTGAGAAAATAGCGTGATTATAACTACACAATTCGCCCCTATCGGGAACGGGGTGGGACTCTTTTGACCCCGTTAATGTTTATTAAACAATTGATGTTTTCGTGGATTTAACGCAATGATTCATAACTCTTAATAATTACAGGGTTGGCTCAGTCCACTGGCACATAGATTGCCTAAAGGTTTTTATTTCTTGAATAATTACCAAAGCCATAAATTGTGGTCAACATTGAAATTATGTTTTTACTTACGTTGCATGTATTAAATAAAATAGCTTATTAATGCGTTCGGGATATTTTGTTGTGAAAATTTAAGTATAGAATTAAATTTTGGTCTAATTAAAAGGTAAACATAATTGTTGTATTAAAAAAAACGGAATTAATAGAAGAACATCATAAAGCTACAATCACTTCAAGCATGGTATAATATTATTACTGAATACGTTCATAAAATTAATAGTCAAAAACAATTCGACACCTTACTTTGAAGAGGTTCTAACTGCTCTTGACACTGTTTTGAGATATAAAGATAGAAAGAAAGGAGATAACTCCGTTATTCAACCGTAGATAATTCTGAAATTTATATACATACTAGTATTCGAACCCGGCTTCGCTCGGACCAGTTTGGGGTTATGTTCACCTCGGCGCGTAAATCCAGACGGGCCAAGTTGAAACAACCGGCAACTTAATGACCAACAATGCATAAGGGAATTACAGACCCACAGACATACATACGCCGTTTCGGTTTTATATATAAGATATTTTGGTTCATATGAAACTACTCGAGTACTCGAGTATTTTGTAAAATGTACTACTCGATACTCGAGTAATTGGAGTCTCTACACACACATTGATAACGAAACAAATTTACCGTCGAAACTTTCGCGAGCGAAATCAATTCGTTTGTTTGAACTTGCAACAACAATGCAAAAGGGAATTACAGACCCACATACATACATTCGCCGTTTCGGTTTTATATATAAGATATATATTATTTTATTCTACTAAATTAATATCCAATGATTCTTTTCTATGTAGAATATGAGTCATATTTTTATAGAATTATGACGGTTCTGTGGAGTTATTAAAGTTTTTCTTTTCAATAAAAAATAAATATTGTTGCGGGTTATTTCCATATTATGGCAAGACCATAGATTACCCATTACACCAACAAGATACCTACAAAGAGAACGAATTTTTAATAAGCAAATGGAACCGCACTTCCGTTTGGCGCTTTTTTTTTTAAAATTTATCGCGTCCTGTTCGCGCCTCGATTACCCGCAGTTTCCGCTTTCATCGCGAGAAGGTAGAAAAAAGCAATATTAAGAATCGGTCGGCAAAATGGTGGACACGGAACAGGAAGCGACGCCATCTTGTGATTGGGTGTTAATTAAAATGGAGCCTACCGTATTATAAATTTATCGACTCATTAAAGCTTGCGGCTTGATTTGTTTTGGGGAGAAACGAAATTACGAATATGGACGTTCGTTTTTGACGATACTGGTTTTTTTAATGGATCCTCGGTATTTATGATTCTTCTTTTTGTAATAAATTTTCTTGAAATTATTAGCTTAAATGAATATAATTGAAAGAGAAAACGATATTTATCATAATACCCATGTTTTTTATAGATTGCATTATTAATACTAAGGTTATCTGATCTGGTCAATATATGTATCGATGGCTGGAGGTTAATTAAAGAGTAAATTTGCTATCTTTGTTTTTGTCAATTGTGCAGGAGAGGGAAAATCTGATTATGTTGGTATTTTCAAAACGATCGGGAAATTTTCAAATAGAACTTTCTAACGATTTATTTGTACCACCGATAAAAAACAATAAATGAATGAAATGTGACAATAGAAAATGACGGAGTTGGATAATTAGCAGTGTAGATTTTTGAACGACAATGGAGTTATCAAATTTTCTTAAAACGTTTTACTGACGCACTCAAATAAGTTTTGTGCTATATGTATTTTACCATATACGCTCCCAACTTGGAGCATATGGATTCCTCACGGAGTTTATTTCGATATATTTTTTTTACGAGAACTGCTTGTTACTCAGTCGCTCCATCTCTCTTTTTCAAAGAGTGTAGGAATTGAAAAGATACGAGAACTTGGGCGGACTAGTGGTACGCTTATAACTTTTGCTACGCGCCGCTTTTTGGGATCGGAAAGGTGGGAAGGGTTTATAACAACACAAACACCGATTGCCTTTGAACATATTCGATTTATCGGCTGTTAAAATCAAATAGACTCGAACCCGGGTGGTCCGTCAGGGAAGCCAACGACGATGACCACTGCACCACGGACATTTATGATTTATATAAAATTTCTTATTTGTATCCTTGTAAGGCGTAAATTTCACAGAAGAATTTGACAACCCCACTTTCATTATCTCGGGGTATGCCACGTTGACAAATTTTTAATAAGCACTATTTTCACTTATGGAATGGCATTATAATAAAAATAAAAATAAAATTTCAGTACTTATTCCACATAAAATTTATTGGATCAGGACCGGTTTCGCTCACGGCGATCATTATCAACAGCAAAGAATTACAACGAAAGAGTGATATTTATACAAAAATTAAGCGAGAATTACAAGACATGACAAACAGTTGGTATTACAACTAAGCAAATAAATTGATGCAAAATACAAGCACTATTTTATCATCCAAAAATGTTGTCGCACAGCTTCTCCTGAAACCCCTTGCTTTGTCACTAATTATTTCATCAAAATAACTTTACAAAATAATTGAGCCTTTTCGTTAAAACACTCATATATACACTTTTTGATAAAATATATTTACATTACAGAAGATATTGTATTTTGGCGGTTTTTTTTCGTTACACTCTCTTAACCTTCTCCACTCTGACTAAATTTTCTCATGTCTGGTAAGCTACTCTGATTGAAAAAAAATGTTGAATTTACAAAAAAAAAAAAATGTGCTGGTCAAGTGAGTGATAGTGTTCAATTGGGTTGGATGAAGTACATGATTAATTGAAAATTACAAAAGCATTTTTTATTAAAAATAATAATTTTGGTTCATTGAATTTGGTACACTCTATCTGATCATTCGTATGACCATCAGATGGTTGGTACATTACGATAAAAATATTCGTTAAATTACACTTACGGAAGTTAAAAATAATACGTATGCCTTCAATATGTTTTGTTTGCATCATTTATATTAGTCAGAGTGGAGAAGGTTAACTCTTTAATCCCCTTCGCTGAAATCATGTCATGTATTCAGGACCCCTTTTACATCCTAGTACGTGACGTCATCTATAAACAGGCCCTTATTTAACTTTTCATTGGCACTGTATGCCTAATCATAAATTAATATCAGTAACTGATAGAAGTTGATTCATGAAGTGAGTAAAATTGATAAAAAAATCATCTTCAACTATCTATTTTTTACTTCACTAAGTAGATGTTATTATTCAAATGTTTATATTTGAAAATATTTTTTTTTTTTTTTGTAAAACCTCGATATGGCCGACCAATGCGGGTGAAGGGGTGAGTCTGTTGTATTATCAAATATGTTTTCTTTTATTGATCTTTTATATGTTGATAAAATAAACACAATATCTTATATATAAAACCGAAACGGCGTATGTATGTATGTCTGTAATTCCATTTTGCATTGTTGTTGCAAGTTGCCATAAAAACGAATATGAAAGAAAATATGTTTGAATTTTTATCGGCGAAGACATTTAGTCAAAATGTAATAAATTAGTCTTCTACTGAACTTTTCCCGGCTTTTATTATTGATAATAATGTTTATTATTTACGTGAAGGAATTATTTGACATTTCTTTGACAGCAAATTAGATTTTTTCCTTGAATTTGAACATTTTAATGGGCGAGAATTAAAATGTCAATAATAATAAAAAATAAGAATGTCATCAAATTAAATAAAGTTTGTGATTTTATTTTAACTATATTTTGATGTTAGATTTTGTGATATAATTATGTCAAATGATATAACATTAAATAATTATTGGTCGCTTAGTCCGAGCGACGCCTGGTAGCAATCAGTGACGGCTGGTGACGGGGTGTTTGGGGGGTGCAATAGAAGATTCAACCATTTTTGCAAGAGTTCTTTCCTATTCATTGGATTTTAAAACATTTCTATAGCATGGACTTTCAATTCAGATGTTCGCAATACCAACTGTTTCTATTCCGTAGTAAGGAAAAATAGTTGAATCTTCTGTCATCAAATTAAATAAAGTTTGTGATTTTATTTTAACTATATTTGGATGTTAGATTTTGTGATATAATTATGTCGAATGATATAACATTAAATAATTATTGGTCGCTTAGTCCAAGCGACGCCGGGTAGCAATACTAGTATTGATATAAAATTTCAGTGATACATAAACTGATTGATAAGGTTTTGATTAGAAATAAAGTGTTGGTGTAATGTGGCTTACCGCATGTCGAATCATCGTCTTACTCGCGATAAAACTGTCACAGCTGATGTGTTTCTTATACGCAAAAAATTATATATAGGATGTAGACCTTAGATCTAAGGATTCAGTATAGATGCCAATAAAGGGATTATTTGAGGATTTAATGGTTATATTCAGGATTTAACAATGTACTGAATAAAAACATGTGAAGAAAAATATAATTAGTTATAGCTGGGTTCGTGGTCGTGTGTTAACGTCATTGTCTTGAATTGAGGAGCGCTTGGATTCGGGACGTTGTGAGAGTTATTAGCCAACCACTAGTCCTGTCTTAGTCCAGTTCTGTCTATCTCGACTCTCTTTGAAAAATTGAGTAACAATGAGATCTTGTAGACAGTTTCTGTTGAGATAAAATCCATCAATCAGTTATGTTGAAATTCTCATGAGTCTATATGTTCTACGTTGGGAGCGGACATGAGCGTGGTATTGTTTGCCGTAAATATTGTAAAGGTGCACGAAAGGTCTCAGGTGTGCGGCGCAAAATTAATTACATAATATTTAAATTGCTCTTTTAGACGGTGTATCATTTAGCCTGACGGCTCGGCGATAAATTAAAAATGGCAGCCGTCAAAAAAGCGCGGCAAATGAAGACAAACGCCGGCCGGATGTCCGGTCAGAGGGCGGGAAAAACGAAAAAAGGCGGCCATTTTGAATTCTCGCTTTGAGCCGCTCGGCCGTTTATGGCCCCGTGACACGAGATGTCGTGCTCGCCGCCCAGGGAATGAAATTAATGAGAGAGAGAGGAATTTTCATCGTTTATATCGGAGGATTATGAAAAACTAACGCTTCCGGGCCGGGCAGTAATGAGCGCTATACGACGCCGCTATAATAAACAATGCCAAGCTTTATATGCGTATCTATTTTTTTATTATATAATTGAAGATTCAAAAGGTTAACCAATTAACTGTGGTTGAATCATACATCTTAAGCCTCGTGTGCAACGGTTGTAATCCCACTAAATTGACAGTTAATCACTTCAGTACCGTAGGACTACTGGTGGCTGTCGCGTACGAACGTCGCGAATAAAGACGAAAATGTTGTAAAATATATAAAAAATCTTCCTGTAAGAATTCTTATTATTATTATTACTTTTCATAGCTATTGCCATCTTCAAACTGTCTTTTGAAAAAAAATGGTTCTTCTTCAGAAGTCGGGTGATAGATCAATCAATGCGACCATTTTGATCGGTAATGAAGCGGTTAAGTGTACAATAAAGGTAACTAAAGACTATATTACGGGGTTTCACGAATCAGTTACAAACAAAAAACTCTCTTTTTTTGTACAATTAGATCTATTAAGATCAGTTTTCGCTCATCGCAAGCATTATCAACTGATAATTCAAAATGTTAAATTGAATTTTTTTGAGGAAAATTGAGCATGAGTTGTTTTTGCTTACAAGGAGTAGAACCGTCCGGACAATAGGGATGCCACTAGGAAGAGCTTTAACAATTTTCAACGGTATTGCCAATATTCAATGTAATTTTTTCTCTTTCATTTCTATACACGCTATTTTTTTCTAAAAATATTTAAATCCTTTTCACATTGCAAAACAATGCAATTTGTGGTATTTGTAATTTACACACACATTTATATGTATACATAAATAAATAAGTTATGCTTAATCTGGATATAATGCTCGCAATGAGCGAAACCGGTCCGGATCTTAATAAATTTCATTTGTTATTATATTAGTGATTGCAATAATCTTGATGTAATATAAATATAATCCCATCACGTCCATCTGATTTCTCCGCACAACTTTAATTAAAATGGTAAAATTAACGGTAACGTTTTTATTGATTGAGTAGGCATTTACTTGGTAGAACTCCATTATAATACCTTAAGAAAAATAACAATGTATTTTAATTCTACATAAATTATTTTCTATATTTGTTGATAGCTATTTCGGCTGACGCCCTCGTCATAACTACAAATATATAACATAATTTATGTAGAATTAAAATATATTGTTATTTTTCATACCGTATTGTAACGTTTTTATATTTATAATTTTCTTAGCATATTTCGTTACTCTGAAAAAATTTAAGAAATGTTCTAAGTATTGATAATGTATCAAAAGTTCAAAGCTATCTAGATTCTAGTCTATGGTTGACAATTTGACATATCATCACTTCGTTACAGTAACGTCTTTTCTATAGTCAAGTTGGCACGAAAGCTATCTGGATTTTATTAAATTAATGACGTCAATTATGGCCGTACACAAGAAAAGAATTCAAATTGATAGATACATACTTAATAAGAATGATAAACAAAGCATGGAGGACAAAGAAAAATTATTGGTCCAAGTTTATGTCGACGTCTGTTTTATCAGATTGTTCACCGAATAGCAGGGGTGGGTAACTGTTGGATCGTGCTCCGTTAGGCAATCCGCGAGAATACATGAGACATCGTTGCACCAAAAGTGTTCATTTTTGACGGTCAAAACCCGACTATGAAGAGTCAAACTTTTGTATCGGGTCCGTGATGTAATGGTCGACTTCGTTAGCTTCGACGATGTACCTCAAGTCCCGGTACGAGCAGAATATTTTGTTTGACTATTTATCGATTCCATTTAAATGCATGGGTGTTTGTGTTGCTCAAAACAACTTCCTCACATCGATGCACCGATAGAATATTTTCTTGTCCGCCAAAAACCAAATACGAATAATTAAACTATTGTTTATTAGGTACGTGATGCAGTAGTCGACGTCGTTTACTTCCGTGACAGACATCACGGGTTCGAGCCCCGATGCGAGCAGCATTCAAGTCATTTTATCAATTCCGTTCTTAAGGCTATTTATATTGAGTTTTTGTGTTGCTTAAAAATTACTTCATACCCATCCGATTCTATAAGCGGGGCCTAGCTTACCGCTTGTCATGGAAAAAATTGTTGTAATATCTCCGTCAGAAGACCATATGATCCACATTGTGAGCAGACTTGATAAAAAATGTATTTTCAGGAAAATAATAGTATTGAAAAATAACAACAAAAGCTTCATGAATACACGCTTACGACGGATATTGTGGGTGAGGTGGTTTTTGGTGGTGATTTTGCGAGGAACTTGGTGGTTAGCCAACGTACCAGGCAGTGTTATTAATATTATGATAACGGCCAAGGCACCAGATATTTCAAAAGTTTTAAATTTCATTTTTTGTTAGACACTCTAGATTACTCGAGGAGAAAAAATATTACAAAAATGTAAATTGTGAAAATAAAAAAAAATGAATTTAATATTGAGCTTGCTGAAACTTGAACACATACTTATCTGATAGTTAGTCACCAATCATATCATACCTTAATATATGATAGGTGTATTTTATTTTTATACGACAGCTGAAATGGTTGCCTATTGCTGCCTAGCCGTACCATCCCCTTTGAGATGTGACAGTTTTTTAGAGGCGCGACGTAACGTAGCGCTGTGACAGCAAGACGGCTTCGTATCGCTCGACAGTTGACAGTTGATGACAGCTGTCAGCGGTGACATAACGCGAAACAATTAACAGTTGATAGTTCGTTTGACACAAACAGATTACATCCAAATGATAATTTAGAAACAGTGTTGCCCGTGCAATAGAAATAGGCATGCTATATCATTTTATTATAAGTTGGTGTTGCGGATAGAACACAATATTTATCGATACAAAAAAATCAAATTTGGAATATTCAGTTGATATTCTTTTGTTTATCGATTTGAAACAAAAGAACTTGAAATATTCATTTAATGTTCTTTTATTTCAAATTTGGACAGTTCACTCCTTCCTCAATAATCATATATAAATTTTCTTTATATAATATGTTATCAATAAATTTTTTCTCGAGGATTGTCTCTTTCCAAATCGATTCCAGTAATTGTTTGTCCGTTATGATAATATTAATACAAATATATTAAGACATACATATGTTGTTTAAATATTTAGTTTGTTAGATATTTTGACTGTGCAAAAAGGAAAAGGATCGTTTACATATATTCCTATTAATCACAAATCAATGATTTATAATTGCAGTCAAATGAACAAACCTATGACTAAAAGACACCAAAGTTCAAGTCCTTGAAAGATTTACATCATTATTATATCAATTTGTACAAATTAACATGCTAGATCTAGGACATGGGTGTGATTTGAATTCAAAAATATCGGGTGAATTGGCAATCTGATATATTTAAGCTCTGAATTTTTCAACCACGTCCGTTCCTTATGTAAAGTGTAATAAACAATTACACGTGCTTCGTCATTTTCAGAAGCATCTTCAGCCTTAGAATCACAAAGTATGTTCCTCCAAAACTATTTAAATTTTGTATTTAAATAAACTTCTAACTATATGTAGTTACCGCCGAATCCATCGAAAATCTGATTCACAATGAATTATTTCAACGGATTTTATTTTTACGAGGACTAGTATTTTAGCTAGTTATCATTCTCCTTATATTCTCCCATTTTAAGATTGTTTAAAACACACCAATTATTGATTAAAAAACATTGTCTATGCTAGAGGAGGCACACATGGCCGCAGAGTGGCAAAGCTATTTCCTTAAATATGAGCCATTGAAACATTGCGTTTATTATAATTTTTTAATACAATTCTTCTAGTTAAAAAAATATTATTCTTTATTTAAATTTAGTGAAATAAATTCAGCTAACCAAAGAATTTATATTTTGCAGAATGCCAATCGAAGAAATAAATCCGAATAAAATAAACCTCAATTCCCGCTTATCTGCAATCTTAATAAAAAGCTTCGGTATCCGATATCACGGATTTGTTGACGGGATGTGAAGCTGAAATCACCGTTTTGGTAAACCGATATCTCACCGTTTGGTAATTTATGCCGCAATAAAGACAACGATTAGTTCTACAAACGCTTTTTATAAATTTTTTATATCTTGGTGCACCATTTAGGAGCTGGTATTTTTTTATATGTTTAGTTTTTTCTAAGTTTACCTGCTGCAATTAAGATAGTGATGCAATAGATAGAGTTTTTATTTAAAAAAGGATTTTTCCTTTTTTTTTTACTCTGCTCGCTCCCAATGTGGAGGATATGGAGTATCGCAATAGAACTTGTTTTGAAAATAATTTGCCGTTAGTGAATTGCTTATTATCTTAATCGTAATTTTACAATGATCAGGGCCGGTATCTCTCATCACAAGTGTTATCAACCGTAGAATTATAAATGTCGAAAAAATACATTTAAATAACATTGAAAAAGAAAATTCGTGTAAGAAATGTGATAAGAATATTTACATATACTCTTACAAATTTTTGAGATATGACAAAATATTTTCTGTGATTATAATGTTTTTAAAACGAATTTTAACAAGTAAATGAATACCAATCACTAACCAAAATAATATAGGGCAGGGACAGGAATATTTACACCATACTTAAATGGTTCGAATTTTGTAATTTTCTATAATCTTTGTCGCTAACGTCCCGGGTTTCACCTTTCGGCATCTTTAGGTATTTCAATTGCACGAATGAACTTGTACTGTCTGACATTCGTGCACTTGAAATAATGGAAAAGTGAAAAATTCAAACCCTAAATGAGTCTATAGTATCAAAAGTAGAAATGTCCCATATTTTTCGAAACTGGTATGGCCAGCAATAGAATATTTGTATAAAAATCATGTAGATGTGGTATAACAACGTAAAAGAAAATAATGGGTGGTGTCAAAATCAGAACGGTTTACTACTTTGGAAACAAAATTATAATGGTTTGGCCAGTCAGAGTTATCTTCAGTGATGTTGCAATGTGACCGCTCATACAAATTATAAGTTTCAGGCTTTTATGGGCTGTTTGTAAAATTGAAAAATGTAAATATAGCTCAAAAAGCAAACAAAAAGTTTTTCGTGTTTTTCTCGAAAAATAGAATTGTGGATAGTTCTACTTTTGATTCTATACGACTCAAATTAATATTTGAATTTTAAAATTAAAAAGCTCTAACTTCTTTGTCTACAGCAGTTGGCATTTCAATAGAAATCAATCCGTGAATTGAATATTAAAATATATGCTAATAATCTGATAAACGGAACCATTAGTACTTTATTATATTAGTGATGTGTGTTAAGCAAGATTTCCTTTTGTATTAGAACATCCCTAATGCATAAAATTTATTTTCCCATCGCCGTGTCGTCTGACAATGCGACCGAATTTTAATGTTTCCCTTTTGTGTTTTCGGCTAGCCTCTGGAGACCATTTTTAAGTTTTTTTAAACATTTTTTTTTTGATTCACACAAAAGGCGATTTAAAGATTTGGGAATTTGTCTAGTTGTAAATTTAGTCAACTTTTTATGCGCTTAACAGAGACTCCGAAACTGTGAGAACGTATTGACACCTTATGGTAAAAGAAAACTAATTCGATTTTTGCAGGTTTTTTAACCATGTCTGCTCCCAACTTGGAGCAGATGGACTCCTCACGGAGTTTATCTCAACATATATTTTTCTACGAGGACTGATTGTTACTCAGTTGCTCAACCTCTCTTTTTCGAAGAGAGTAGGGATGGAAAGGATACAAGGGCTAGGGACAGGACTAGTGGTTAGCTAATCGCTGTCATGTTTCGCTCTTTGGGATCGGGAAGCTGGGAAGGGATTAACAACACAAACACGAAAAATCCGCTCGTACCGGGAATCGAGCCCGGGCGGTCCGGCACGCAAGCCAACGACGTTAACACTGCGTCACGGACCGGACTTTTGAGTTAGGAAGACTAGATACAATATAATTTTTTGAACCCATTTGTGTTAAAAATTGAATCTCATCTTGAGTGCGATTTTATGATTCAAATTATTATCGAACGTATTACAAAAAGCAATATTTAATATTATGAAGGAACCTTAGGATAAAATAAACGTGCGTTTATATATATATTTGCGGGTTTTCAGTTATGAATGCCACTAGATCAGTGGTTCTCACGGAAATATGCACTGTAGCCGCGTCGTAAACATAAGCGGTCCTTTGGAAATGTCTGGTACTTACGAGAATTGGTTACGAAGATAATTCAATATGTATTCAAATCATTTTCTTGTTCATAGCTCCACTAGACATTTAAACAACAAACTATATTAAATTAATATTTTATGTTTAAGAGCTGAACCAGAAAGCCAAACATCGTCAATAAAGATAATGAAAAAACTATTTTTATCTGTTGAACAATATGTTATATTAAGAACTATGAAAAGTAGAGAAAAATGAGTTAGGTTTCAGTCTCTAAGAAACCGATAGTATAATCGAAAATGCCAATATTTGGCCATAGACTATGCATAGTTAATGTGACCATTTATTTTTGTCCTCAAAACGGGACATCTACCAATTTTTACGTAATAGTATGTACAGTGACGGCTGGTGACGGGGTGTTGGGGGGTGCAAAGGAAGATTCAGCCATTTTTGCAAGAGTTCTTTCCTATTCATTGGATTTTAAAACACTTCTATAGCATGGAATTTTAATTCAGATGTTCGCAATACCAACTGTTTCTCTTCCGTAGTACGGAAAAATAGTTGAATCTTCCTTTTGCACCCCCCAGCACCCCGTCACCAGCCGTCACTGAGTATGTATATTCAAGAAAACACGTATTTTTTCATAGTTTTTATGTTCTAATAAAAAGAAAAGGAATGTTGATAAAGAAAATTACAGGAATAAATAGTATAAATGTGAAAAAAATTATGTTGATTTAGATTTTTCTGATGAACAGATTTTCTTAAGCATAACGTGGTTGTATATAATGGAATTCTTGGCAGGATTTTTTAAAAATTATTTTAACTAACAACATCGCTGTAAGTACTCCGACTTGTAATTGTGTTTTTTCTTTCGTCCACAACTTATTCATCTGTGAAAAGACTCTTTCTACGGGTGCATTTGTTCCGGGCAAGCATAAAATGTATTCAATGATTACTCTAAAGTTTTTATGCTTCAAATTATTATAACGAAAGTCGATTTTTTGCACTTTTTTAAAATTGTTACCGTGTGTTGCTTGCTCTCTTTTTGAAAACGGGACATTTCGACGCCCCGAAGCTGTACTTGGGGACAACGGGACAGGCTACCTAAAAACGGGACGGTCCCTTTCAAAACGGGATGTATGGTCACTTTATGCACAGTGTAAGAAAAACCATCATTATACAAAATAATACAGTAATTTTAAACATTGGTAAAACTCTGGTTAAGCCATTATGTCTCTGAAACATCACATTATTGGAATAGAATATAATTTGTCATATAAGCGTAAGTTGTAAGCCAGTCTATTCTTCAAGTGTGAAAAATATTAACGAAACTTGGACGTAAATAATTGATATAAGACGGGAAATTTTGATAATATTTGAGAAACCTATCTTTACGAAATTCTATATGTCCGATTAAAAAACAGTTTCCAGTTGTCGACCACATTAGGTTGTTATCTGCTAACGTACCTACTGAATGCCTTCAGCCAGGGGTAGTCACGTAATACAATTAATTATACAACTATTTTTTTTCGATGTGAAGAATCGACTAGATAAAATGTCAATAATAATCTTGTCTGCACCTGAACGCTGGGTTAAATAAAGCTTTTAGGTAGTATTATATATGTTACAGTGAAACTGTATTCTCAGTGAAAATGTATCAAGTAATAGATATCTATGACGACAAGATTTCACTGGTCACGATCATTGAAATTATTGGCCCAAGTCGATGATTTGCCGGCCAAAAATTTTGGTTTGCTTCAATGAAACAAAATCAGCAAGTAGTCCCTTTCATAAAAAGAGAATCAAAAAAAAACATAGGGCTGAAGATAGGGCGGTCAAATTTAATTTCAATGACAGCTTGGAGAAGAATATATTTTCACTGAGAATACAGTTTCACTGTAACATATACACAATTTCGTTGATTCAAATTTAAATCATATCATATTAATTTTTCCAACGTACCAATTATAAGAAATAGGTATTCAAGTATTACATATACACGTTTGTGTTCAATTCGATCCCGAATTTTTAGACCACACAAAAACCCATACATTTGAACAGAATACAGATAAATTGCGTAATGAATAGTAATGAATTTTATTTAAAATAACTTCAGACTATATTACTATCGTAAAAGTTGTTTAAGTAATCACCTTTGCGATTCTAAGATAGTCGATATTAGAATAGATAGTAGTTATTTTAAAAATTTGGGATTTCAACCAAGAATTACAGCTACCAAGCGCACTACGCTACTACGCTACCAATCCATAAAGCCTCATCCTGCCACATGCATTCAAAATATTTATTTGTGTGGGCGTTTTAAGATTCGTTGGAAATATCTGAGCTGTAAAAAAACAATTTAAATCCCTTTACATATTCACCCATAGATAACCAAATTTTATCTAACCCATCCTATCTACTTCTCTCCCGTTTTTATAGAGTTTAACATTCACTAAATATACCTAATGCAACATCTTAAATCCACGGGAATACAACCTACCCCGCGGAGAGGGTGACATTTATTAAACCAGTTAGAGATATTTAGTGAATTTAGTAGGGGCTGTTAGGATTTCGATGTTAATAAATTTTATCGGTAACACATCGGGAATTTATAGACCCCGGTCCCTGGGGGGTTGACTTAACTAAAGCGTGGTGTTTATAACAAACAGATATATGATTACAGAATAGATTTATTTCTTATCAGTAAATAATATTTTAATCACAATTTAAAAAAGTAAACATCTCGTGTTCCTTTTTTAAAAATCTTTCCATAAACAACAAACAACTTTACAATAGAGTGATTAATAGTTTTTATAATCTTTGAATGCTAATTCATAAAATACAAACAAAAAAATGAAAATAAACAATATTTGTTTGAAGCGTATGGCAATTTTGATTGTATATTTAATTAATATTTTTGAGAAGCGAAACTACTAAATATCGAGAAGAGTTTAGGTGTCAATTTAATGAAAACTTTGAGAAACGCTTATTAATAGTGTAATTAATGGATTTAGTCATCTAAATTTATAGATAAACTTTAAATTTGTTAAAACATCCAGTTATTCAAAAAAATAAAACAAAATATGTGATACCACTTCCACATATATTCTGATAAAGACCAGGATTTTTGCCAGGATCAGAGTCAACTGATGAAAATGCTCGCAATTAGCGAAACCGGTCCTGATCTATATTAGAATATATGAAATTTAATGTATTTTTATTTAAATAATGTCTTTCCACCTAGAAGTGACAGTTAACACCTGAAAAGTGATCCTGTTGTTGTGTTTCATGGTTAAACGCACAATTCAGTGACAAGCACGTAATAACACAGCCGCTGTAGTTTTAATGCGTGCCGTCCGATGATTTGACGTGCCAAGTCACCATCCACAATGTGTCAAACACATATAGAAACTTATCTGACTCCTTTTTACAAATTTTTTTATCATTATAGTAAAAATAATAAAACATTTTAAGTACTTTTATTCAATTCTACATTTTCATCAGGACCGGTTGGATATATGGCGAGCATTATGAACTGATGATCAGTTGATAATGATCTCCATGAGCGAAACCGGTCCTGATGAAATAAAGTGTCTCATGTATATTAAAAGTACTAAAGAATACTTCAGAATAAGTTATTATTTTTATTATAATGCCTTTCCACCAAGTATTGACAGTGAACACCTTAAAAGTGTTGTTTATCATTATCAAACGGGAAGAAAATCTTCAATCCTATGTTGAATCATTGTGGCTGTGTTAATTGTTTTTGTTAAGTAGTATTCAATTCAACTGTTAAATTGTAATGCGTCCTGAACTAAAATATTATGTGTTAGTCTAAAAAGGGTAGACATAATTCAAAGATGTTGAAATAAAAAAATCGCCAAACTTGATTTGTTCAACAAAAGATATAATTTTTCTATTTGAATTGAGATAAACAAAACAATTGACTTCAATCAATAAATGACAACACTGGCGATAAAAAAACAAAGGAACATTAAATTTAAAAAAAGAATCCATTAAATATATTCCAAATTTAAAAACTAAATCATGTTTCGAAAACAATGGCGTCATTATGTGGCATCAGATAGCGTAAATGGATCAATTTGTCTGGAATGAATTGTCGAATACATTTTCAGCCAGTTTATGGAAAGATATTAATTATTCTCGTTGGAATTAGAGATATGGAATAATTAACACTTCATTAGGGTTAATTTTGTATTGTTTGATGGAAATATAATGTTCTTTGTATTTGTCTCTAAATACGTCAAAATAATACAAGATATTCTTTTCACCTTGTATGTATGCAATATGAATATTTTATTTGAGGTTAGGTTTTTTACTAATTTATTATTGCATGGTTAAAATGTACATTGAAAAATATTTCTTCCGGGTTTTTTCGTTACCTATTTGTTATATTTACTAGACTGATTTACGTTTTTCAGTCTAGTATAAAGTCGTTTTATTTTTCCATCGAATTATTCACTCATATCCGATACTAAAAAAACGGGGCTTAGCGAGAGCGATTAGCTAACTATTAGTCCTGTCTTAGTCTCATCCTTACTATCCCTAATATTATCGAAACTAAAGGGGTTCAGTGACTAAGTAACAACCAGTCCTGGTAGAAAAAAAAATCTAGATACCTCCACTAGGAAGGCATATGCTCCACATTCGGAGCGGACACGGTTTTTTTGAAGAAAAAAAAAATGTTCTTTTATATTATGGTTTGTCAAACAATTACAGTATTAACTATACAAAAAATACAATGTTGAAAAAAGAGAATAAGTAGGTACTTCAAAAAACTTATTAATCTTACTTTTGGACAAAAATTTCTAAAATCTTGAGAGAACCTTATTGCCATTATGGAATAGAACACGTCCTAGTCCCATTCTTTCGATCCCTATTCTCTTCAAAACAAGAGTAACAAGCAGTTCTTATAGAAATTCTTTTGTTGGGATAAACTCCATTCAGAGTTCAAATGCTTCGGATTGGGGGTGCACATAGTTATTTTAATCTAAGCAAATACTTACCTTATTGATTGAACGTCATACAAATCAAAGCATTAGTTAAGTAATGCAGATTTACAACAATAAACTATAAATTGAAGGATAGTACTTTTATTTTTATATCACATATCAGCAGTATAGGTTTAGTCGTGCACTTGAAATGGCTGCAGATGACGGAACTTACGAAAATTATGTAAAACTACAGTAATAAGCATTTTTGAAATTAATGGTTCAAGTTTAAAGCTTATTTGCAAACATAACCATAATTGAAATAAACTAGAGTATCTAAAAGTTGTAAATGTGTTTCTAATCAAATAAAATCCATCAACTTCCCGATACATTAATTTAAATGCAATGTGCTTGACATTTTGAACTATCATTTTTTCAAATAAAGAAGATTGAGTGATCAAAATATACAGTTTGTCTAATTGGCTAATTCACGTGTTCATTTTTTTTTATCATTTATTGAACTTCTTAAATTACAGATACTATTTGGTACACATTTATTTATTGATACAGGTATGTAGGGTATGCGTGCTCTCGAGTATTTGGGTAGGCATATCGGGTATATGTTATTGTTTGTTTTTTTCATTGTTTAAAAATTATACAATAGTTTTTATTTTCCCAGTCATTGGTCATCCCAGGGGACATTTTATGTCACAACAAAATTTTGGCGTGTGACAGACGGCAGTAGATCACATTTTTACGGCAGTGGCTCACTGTAATCCTTTCCGGAAAGGTTTGTAGATTCTAAAAAGTAAAACTATTATTGGAACATGTTCAGATGCTAGCCTACTTAAACGGTGTTTCAAAAAATGTATTCTTTCATGTAAATCGATACTATAAACGATATCATACGAGTAATTTAATTTCCTTCCATCCTAAGTTAGGTTAACTTACTCCTCATCCAAATAACGTTATCTACCGATTAGAACATTCTTCGATAAAGATATGACAAAGTAAGGTCATTACAAAATGTCATATTGTCCGATTAAATTAATTTAACTACCGTACTTTCTTCGTCATGAAAAATCACGTTTTATTTGACCATTTCTACCTTAAGTTAAAGTTTAGAATTTTGACTGAAGGTGCTTGATGGAATTTTAATAACAAATTTGAATCATTTGAATTTTGTACTTTTTATGATTTTTGTTGCCAACGTTCAAGTTAAGTTAAAGTTCATTCGTGCACTTGAAATGCTTGAAGATGTCGAAAGGCGAAACCCGGTTCGGTAGCGGCAAAACTCATGGAAAATTACAAAATTCAAACGATTCAAATTAAACTTAAAGTGTTAAGGCAGCAGCATTAAGTGCATTTAAAATATTGCCAGGAGTGTCTCATTAGCATTCAGTCAATGAAGATAATTGAATAGAATGTTTACATAGAAAATATTTATAAAACGAGGTTAGTAAATGCAATTGCATTGTTAACTCAAATTTGAACCTTTTGAATTAATTAATTTTTTTGTTGCAAACGACCTGGGTTTTGCCTTTGAGCATTTTCAGTCATTTCAATTGCACAAATATGCTTGATTTGACAAAAATCATCGAAAAGTACAAAATACAAATTTGATATTGAAATTCCATCAAGCAGTCAATTGTAAGCTTAGTTAGTAAAAACTGTCACGTCGACGTCACGAAGACGTCACTGCATTTTTTTTAAACAGGTGAGTTGAAAATTTGCAAAGGAAAGCCGACTAAAGCAATAAAAGAATCTAAAGAATTGATTTGGGCATAGACTAATAGAATATTTGTGCAATTTTATTTATTTAAAGTGGCTTTTAAGAACAATTTCTTAGTTCAATATAATACGAAATAAAAAAAGCTCTTTGGTTTTGCTTTATATATAACTAGTATTGCTACCCGGCGTCGCTCGGACTAAGCGACCAATAATTATTTAATGTTATATCATTCGACATAATTATATCACAAAATCTAACATCCAAAATAGAGTTAAAATAAAATCAAAAACTTTATTTAATTTGATGACAGCCCCGCCCCATTCTCGCCCATTAAAATGTCCAAATTCAAGGAAAAAATTTAATTTGCTGTAAAAGAAATGTCAAATAATAAACATTATTATTAATAATAAAAGCCGGGAAAAGTGCAGTAGAAGACTAATTTATTACATTTTGACTAAATGTCTTCGCCGATAAAAATTCAAACATATTTTCTTTCATATTCGTTTTTATGGCAACTTAATGACCAACAATGCAAAAGGGAATTACAGACCCACAGACATACGCCGTTTCGGTTTTATATATAAGATATTTTGTTTTTAAACAATCAAAATATGAAAGGGTGTCCTTTCAGCGACTCGTACCTTCACCAAAAAACGATAATTGTCTTAAAATATTTGACTGGTATGAATAAACGAAAACAATTATCATATAACATTTATAATAACTTTGATTATTCCACGTAATGTGTTACTTATTTAGACACGTGTTTCGTCTCTTTCAGAGACATCTTCCGACTTACTATCACAAAGTTTGCTAAAGTAATAAAGCAAGATTGATTCTAATATTTTAAAATGATAAAATTACAAAATGTAGTTTGGGATTTTTTCCTTTTGTACGGGAAGCAAGGAGGGTCGCCACTGCTTACATTATTTCCAATGAAAAGTTTAACCCTACCTGATTGATTGCATCTCTACTTAATGTTATGTCATTAGTAGAATAATTATTTGTTTGATTTGTTTTGATTCTATAACCTCCTCCTTGCTTTCCGTAAAAAGGAAAAATCACAAACTCCATTTTGTTTCAGGGTTTCGCTCATGGCAAGCATTATCTACTGATAAGACATACGGTCCTGATCTAATAAAATGTGTGTAGAATAAGTACTAAAAACCTTTTATTATTTTTATTATTGTAAAACTTGGTGGACAAACTATTTTTTATTTATTTAAAATTATCCTTATTTCAAACACCGTTTTTTGTTGGATTGTGCCTTAGTTAAAGTTTGTAACATGTCTTAATGGGGTATATTTTTTTTTTTTTTGTGTTTAACCATGCTAATAAATACGCAAGCCTTATGAAATTAATCAATTTCTCAAATCTACTGAGGAGTTTCTGGATGGAAAAAAATATATATCGAGGAGTGCAAAGGGTTATCCAGAAGAAAAGATATTACAAACACTCGCGTAAAAGATGTCAATTATATTTTTATTGTATAATAAATGGACAAGCCAATATTATATATTCGCCTCGTGAGTACTTGAACCCGGTGCTAACGATAACTTTGTGGAGTTTTATCCGCTAGACTAGAGACGCTTTTATAGATCCGATATCCATTTTTACGACATCGTGAAGATACATAAAAGGTCGTTGGTATTGCCAATCGGTCGGACAGTTTAAATTGACTCCAGTAACTAATCTGTTTAATCGTTCAAAGCAGGAAATTTCAAGAGAACATGGTTATAATCTTAATATGATTTACTTCCATTTTAACGTTCTAGCATATGAGAAGCAATATGAAATTAATAGTCAAACGATTTTAAACGTTCTTATGTTGTGTATATTGGCGGTTGTAAGAAATCTTTGATATGTTGTCGTCCGTACTGCCAGGTTCTTTTCAGGGGTAAAACAATTGATACCAGGGCTGTGGAGTCGGAGTTGTCGCGGCTTTTTGGCCGAAGTCGTACTTGGAGTCTGAAATTTTGAAAAGTTTGAACTTTTTATTTTTGAAAATAATATGTCTAATTTGCCTATTGGCCGGATTGGTATGGCTGATATTTAATTGAATACACATAAATAAGAAAATTAGGAAAAAACTGAAAATATTAAGCTTTTTTTAGCCGGAATCGGGGTCGTGTTTTTGGTCAAAGTTGGAGTCGGAGTCGAACTCTTTTTTAACGACTACACAGCCCTGAATGATACTAATGTATAATGCTTTAGTTCAAAGCCGACTTAAGAGTGGGTTGATTATTTGGACCCCGAGAGGAGCGAAGTATGCTCATATGGTAAGAGAGGGTTCAGAGGAGAATGTCTATTTGAGGACATATGGAACAATTTTCTCTGAGCTCAATCAGATCTTTCTCAAACATGCCCACGTTCACAAGTTTGATAACTCATTGTGAAATCGTGAACAACAATTCTTCTAATGAGCAAAACCAGCTTGCCGCTAAGAAGAGCTCGCTTTTAAGCGGTATTGCATGGAACGTTGACATATTCCTCGTGCACGTGAGTGAGTTCAAACGAGTACTATTCTGCATTCCAGTTCATTCCAGTCCTGTTCTAGTCCACGTCGTCTTCAAGGCTGAGCAACTAAGTAACAAGCAATTTTCGTAGAAAAAACATACGTTGAGATAAACTCCGAGAGGAGTTCAGATGATCCATGTTGGTAGCGAAATGGTTTTAAAAAAATTCTACCCTCAATTATCAACTAATGGAAAGTCAAAAAATTGTTTTATTTAAAGAATTTTCATTTGCTTTTAAAAATGAACAAAAGAAAGCACCGTGTAATAATCCAATTTGTCATGCATGCAGTTGGATATTTGCCATATCGACAATCAAAATATAAATAAGCTGAAAGTGCGTGACAATAAAAATATTTTGACTGATTTTTGAAACATTCATTTTTAACTCACGATAAAAAATTAAAGCATTGGTTTCTATATCTTGGCGAAATGTCAGTATTTTCCACAAAATAAGCGGACACGATATTTCTACGATATTTCAAGAACGGTTTAACCGATTGCTTTGAAATTTTAATCTTAGATTAAACATGTGTAATGGAAAAAATTCTGAGCCGTTTTGTTTTTACGTTACAAAATAATCAGATAAAACATGAAATTTGATTTTTTTCAATATTCAATTTTCAATATTTAGCCAATCAGCCGTAATCATGGAAACCGTTGACAAGCTTTATTTTGACATGGGTGCCTTTGGAGTGGTGCAACACACATTGTGATGAAGATTTTTATCTAAAAATATTTTGAATTACAGCTAAATAAACAGTGAACATTTAATAAAAATTTCAAACTACAACATTATTAATATTCGTCAAAACAAAATCCCAAAAAAAGCTAAAAAAATGGCCGTCACACGGGGTGGACCCCCTTAATAGCAACGATTAATTGAAAAAATCGACGCAGGATGTCATGGCCTTTAAGTTTTTAGTGATATAGCGCCACTGAAGAATAGAAACTATATAACTATTATATTACATACAAAAATCCAAGCTTTCTAACCTTAAGAAAAATATGTTTATACACAGTTTTCTCATGCGGGGCCTAGTTAGCATCGGGGGTCCAGCTGATAAATAGACCGGGCCTTAGACCTCACAGGTTGGGCCCTTCAGAGATGCTATTTTGCCGCCCCTTTGTGTGGACTCACTGATGATGTCGTGACAAGCCGAAAGGGCTTTATGGTTGCGGATTTGTATGACGCTTTATGGTGTGGTTTCGCACATAATAGCTTCGTATTTTTTTTGAGTATCGCTATGCAATCAATCTTTGATTCTTTATAGTTACAGGTGATTTCAAACGTCATATACGATTACAAATCAGCAAAAATTTGTTTGGTAAAGAAATTTAAGTTCGGAAAAGAAAACGTTATTGTTCAGATATACGAAATAAAACTAGGGCTATGGAGTCGCTAAAAAATACGACTCCGACTCCAGCATAGGCCAAAAAGACGACCCCGACTTAAAAAGTTTAATTTCGTCTCGATTTTCCCCTGCCTTTCTTATTGATGTGTATTCAATTACATATCAACCAACCAATCCGGCTAATAGCCAAATTCTACATTTTATATGTATAAATAAAAAGTTCAAACTTTTCAAAATTTCCGACTCAGAGTACGACTTCGACTCCACAGCCCTAAAATAAAAGAAACAAATGATAAGTTTTGGAAGCAGACCGTTGGAATTGAGATTGGAGCAATGGAGTAATCAAGATTCCATCAGGATTTTAGGACATTTTGTCCTAATATTAAATTAATACGATTTCTGAAATACTAATTCTCTTCATTTAACATTGATATAAAAGCAAAAGCTTTTTCTTCAATTAATGACCGCTCATAATGTGGAGCATATGGCATCCTGGTGGAGTTATCTAGACATATTTGTCATCTAGACATATATGTCGGTCCCTGTGGTCTAGTGGCAAGAGCTTTGTCCTAGCGATCTGGAGACCCGGGTTCAATTCCCGGCAAGGTCAGATTTTTTCAATTGAAAAAAATAGAGATCTTGGGCTGGGTGTATGTTATTTATCGTTGATTTTGTGCACAACTGATTTATTACTTATCATCGAGTTAATCTCGTATGACTTTCACAATTAAGAATATTTGGCGCATTGGCGTAAGCTGTAATGCCAAGTATTTTTTTTTCCTTTTAAAAAATACAAAAAAAAAAAAAATTGTACGAGAACTAGTTGTTACTCAGACGCTCAATTTATTTAGTTTTGATAAGAATATTGATAGAAAGGATGAGATTAAAACAGGACTAGTGATCTCGCCCTCGCTACGTCTCGTTGTTTTAGTATCAGATATTTGTGAATAATTCGATGGAAAAATGAATCGACCAGGATTCCGAGCGCTCCACGACTGACACACGTCCTTCAGACTGGATCAATTTAGTTTAGTTTTGATAAGAGTCGCGATAGAAAAGATAAGGACGAATAAGTACTAGTGGTTAGTTAGTCGCTGTCGTGAAATGAATTTGAAACATTGTATCCTGTAAACGTGTAATGAGAGTCCGTCGTCTTAGTCGAGGTTATCATATTAACAAATAAATAAGCATTTTTTTCAAATTTAGTGAAGTTAGCCGTCGTTGTAATCAAATCAGCGTGACATATTGGGCCTGTGTGAGGCCGGATCACAGCCAACAGTTCTACTCGTTTGGAATTAATTTGAGGGCAGTTCCATGAATATAATTAACGTTCTGGTGGGCGTACAACCTGGCCTTAAAACCATATACCCAGCGCAAAGAGTTTTTGCATTGAACCTGCCATGACCAGTTGAAACTGGCATGTCCAATGGGATAGTGATGAAGAATTGCAAGCTGCTTTATTATGGAAATTCCAAAAAAAAATAAATACAGGAAAGCTAGTCGGACGAACGGCCTAAGCGAGCAGTGAATCAAATTTTCAAAATGTAAAAATAATACACATCAAAATATTACCATAGCATTGCTAACACGAAGATTGATGGAAAATTTCGTCCCAAAATAGTCGAATTATTATCGTCATGATTTACCAGGGGATCTAAACACCGTCCCGTGGGGGGCCTCTTTAGCAGCGGGGCTCCTCGCTGTCACAGGGGCCGTCTTTCGGACCCCACAAGTCGTCCTCTTTGGCCAACGCGATTCGCCGATCGCTTTGTGGGCTTTGTCCCTGCAACAACGAGGTGAAATTTTTATACAATTGTGTGTCGCTGTGGACGTATATCGCATTATCTTGCGGTCAGGGGCGTTGGCGATCAGAGATAAACGTAAATATGGGTAATATAATCGTTGCCTGTGGGGTGACAATCATTGAAAAGAGAAAAATGAGTCTTTAAAAGCTTGCGCTTGTAAAAGACACGGCAAACTATTTGGGCCTCTTATAAGCCACGCTGAATTGATCTCGACCAAGGCCAGCTTTGAGACAATCGATAAATTTACAACATTTGAAGGGGACACTCTTGATTCCTCTTTAAAATTCAAGGGACCGTATAAAACAAACGATTAATGCAAGAAACGGTGAATGCGGGAAAGTTTTATATATGAATTAAATGCCGGGACTATAGAAAATGAACGCACCACGAGGGAAAACGTATAATGCGAGAACGTAAGATCGGGGTTCCACTGTACTTATAAACAAATAGGTTAAGCTCTGCAATTGAAAATGCTTACGGTGTGCGATGCAGGTCCTGGTTTTGATAAATTAATTGTGGAATAAGATTTTTTTTTGGTTTTGTTTTTGCAGTAAAGATAAAAATTAAAATATTAATAACATATCATTAGTTGATAATGAAAGCGATAAGCGATTCCGTTCCTGATCTTAAAAAATCTAATGTGGAATAAGTACACAAAATGTGTTATATTATTTTTTAGATTAAAACCATTTCACTAAGTATTGACAGAAAACACCTTAAAAGTGATCATTTCTAAGCTAAGGATTTTGACTGAAGACGCTAACTGAAATTACAATATTTATAAAGTTTGGTTTTTTTTACAAAAATAAATGACAAACCATAAGTAAATTAATCCAAATTGCTATGAATAGCTTGTAAACTTTATGATTATACATACATTTAATCTTCTATAATGTATGTATGTACTAAAAAGCTGTTGAAAGGCAGAAAGAACGCAACACATAATGAGGTAATTTTCAAAACTGGTCAATTCCAAAAATTTTTTTAACAGCCAATTTTTGTTTGAACTTTTGAGACCTTTTTAATTCACATGGAAAAGTGTGCATTTTTACACATTATCTGTAATTTTTTAAATAAAATGTATGCAAAAAATATTAGTAGTAAACACACACTTATGAGGAAAAATTAATGAAAATATCTCTGAAAATATATCTGAAAATGCTCGCTGAAATTTTTATGGATAATTTAGAACACAAAATTTTAGATAATAAAATATCGTGTATTACCGCTATGTAGATGATATTATAATTTGTTGGCAAGGCACGGATAGGCAGTTAGATATATTTCTAAACAAGGCTAACTTGATACACGAAAAATTAAATTTACACTAGAGATAGAGGTACCACTGCATTTTTTTAGATTTAACCATCACTAGAATAGAAAATCTTTAGAAACCAACCTTCTGTGATGATACTATTTTCCAAAACTAAGGCAAATTTTTGCATACAATGCAATGATACACAGATTACTGGCTGTACCGATGAATCAGATAGATTATAACGAATTACATACTATAGAACAAATTGTAATGGCTATGAGAAAAGGTGATAACAAACTTTTATAAAAAACGTTTAAAAATAGCTTATTTAAACCAAGAAAACCGCTTCTTTAAATCAATTAACTACTTAGGGAGTATTAGTGAAAAAATTGATTAAAAATTCAGTAAATGTAGCATTTAAAGTTAATAATAACTTAGGTACACATCTTAAAAAATAGTAAAGACAGGATTAATAAACTTGATAGAAGGGTATATAAGATGACTTGTACATGTGATTTAGTATATGTAGGACAGACCGGTAGAAAAATTTCAATTCAACGAGCATGTTGAATCCTTTAACAATGGAAAAACTGATTCACAATATGCAAATCACCTTATAGAATTAGCACATAATCCGAATTCGGTCCATTCCTGCAATAAGGGCCTCAAACTGAATGCATTGGAACAGCTTGAAATTAATAGGTATAATCAGTCCAATGAAATTCTTAACGATCAAATCACAATTAATAGCTCACCTCTGTTAAAACCATTAACAAACAATTTTAAAACAATTTAAAATATGCACTTAGAAAAGAGCCAATTTTTCACACGACCCCAAAAAATACTCAAATTATTAAGACCAATAAATTTTCATGTGACGTCGGTATGGTTTCAACAGAAAGAGATTATGTAGGAGGCAATTTTAATAAAGGGTATATAAGCTAAAACTATCAACAAATATTTAAAAATAATTAGTAGTAACAACCATTGTTACACTTATTATAATGAGTTCTAAAAAATAATGAAAATATCTCAGTTTGTCAACAAATGGATTTGACCAAATTTGAAAACTACTTTCTATTTCCTCTATTATTATATCTGTTTAAATAGAATGGAAACAATTATGCCTCTACGTGCTCTACGGAAGAGTACTTGAGCCCTATCATAATATGAAAGTGGAATTTTTTTAAAATCGATAGCCACGATGGTCACCCTAGTATTATTATCAAAAAATCTCAGGTAACAATCTGATATTGTGTAGAAAAAATGACATAAATTACACGGGACACGACAAGTCAAAACATTTTTCCTAAGTCCATGTCCTTTTTGTGCCATTTTTTCATGCATTACATCCTTGTACGGCATTGTGGTCCTGACAAACGAAATTGGTTTAGCTATTTTGACATATTTTTATTTGTGGGGGCGGCATGTTTGTGCAGATTATTGTATTAGAGTCCTTTGATGATGCTGCATTGATGTTTAGGTGTGTGTTTGTAAGGATCTGAAGATTCAAAAAGATACCTTTTCGAAAACTGGTTCACGCAGAGACACTTTGTCGGATTGACTATTTGATCCTACAATATTGTAAGGAAAGGTTTATAGACAAATTCAAAACGTAGATAACACACTTTCTTCAAGTAAATTTGTATTCTGTTTTAATATGACAACAATGGTGGCATTCTAATGTTTGAAACGGAATAATAGTTTGTTATAATACATTAAATATAACACAATAAAAATTAAATTTGAATAGTAAATTTATAAATTTGACTGTTTTAGTTTCACTAGTTTACAAACGTCCGGATTGCACAGGCTTGAATCCCAGTCCGGGCAGTTTCATTTTTAATCAAATTATCTATATATATAAAAATGAATGTCTGTATGTATGTCCGCTATGGACTACTAAACCGCTCGACCGATCGATGTGAAACTTTACAAATTAGTATATTCCCGCAATGGTTTCTGGCTTACCAACCTCTCCCCCAACTACCCCCCAACTACCCCCCAACCTCCAACCCCCATTTGTTTTTAAACTTCATGAATTTTTCGAGTTCACACCTTCGAAGGTTTTTGGCATACTCGCCACATACGCCCTCCAAACCTCACCTCGCCAAACAACCCCCCTCCCTCCAAAAATTGATATCAAATTTTTACAAATTTCTACTACACTTCCGCGAAACTTTCTGGCGTAATATAAAATGTAATAATGTAGTAATTGTATAGACAATAAACCTTTGAAGGAGTATTGACGTACGTTTGATTCAACACAGTAGAATGAATTAAATCTTATATATAAAACCGAAACGGCGTATGTATGTACATATGTGGGTCTGTAATTCCCTTTTGCATTGTTGTTGCAAGTTCAAACTATCGAATTGATTTCGCTCGCTAAAGTTTCGACGGTAAATTTGTTTCGTTATCAATGTGTGTGTAGAGACTCCAATTACTCGAGTATCGAGTAGTACATTTTACAAAATACTCGAGTACTCGAGTAGTTTCATATGAACCAAAATATCTTATATATAAAACCGAAACGGCGTATGTATGTCTGTGGGTCTGTAATTTGCATTGTTGGTCATTAAGTTGCCAGTTGTTTCAACTTGGCCCGTCTGAATTTACGCGCCGAGGTGAACATAACCCCAAACTGGTCCTAGCGAAGCCGGGTTCGAATACTAGTTCAATATAAAATAACTTGAGTTACTAACTGTGACGTGTGTTTCGCCTCTTTCAGAGGCATCTTCAGACTTACTATCGCAAAGTCTCAAAGTCAAAGGTTAAGTAATAAAACAAGATGATATTGAATTATATTCAGTATAGATATATTCACTCTTTGAAATGTTAATTACTTGTGGAATATTTTTATCATCATTTTTGAAACTTCTTGTGACGGGTCACAAATTGTCGACGTTCAGGCGATCCCTCGTAATATATTATAGAATATACCTACCATCGAAAAATGCACCCATCGCCGTGGCCTAGACCCAGTGTTACAATAATAAAAAAATACATAATATTTTTACCTGATTCCACGACTATTTTTAATTCGAGTGAGGCATATATTGCCTGCCCAAAAAGGTCGACCAATCTACGCGTTTTTTTGTTCGATTTTGTTTCTAATGTATTTTTTCCCTCCCATTTTGGTCCGGAATGGCTGGATTTTAAACATAGGGCGTCGGTGCACCTTGTTTTTTTTTTGTTATTGTTATTCTTACGTCGGATTGAATAATGATATTGTAAATGTGGATGGATAAATTTATATAATACATTTAGATATTATGATTTTTTTGTGTGCTATGCTTAAATTGATTTATTATCATGCTACAGAAAGATGAACAAACCAGAACGTAATAATAATAAACATATTACATTTTTATTTCTGTTCTGAATCATTATTTATATAAACTATAAAGTGAACAAGTTATACAATTAAAAGTATATTCAGTTTTCTTTGAGCTGTTTTTCTTGAATTTATTTATATATCAGTTTTTCTAATATTTAGACATCTGCGGACTAGTATATTGCAAATAAGTTTGTTTTCCGGCAGACAATCAATTGAAAAGCACTGGTCTATAGTATAGTTATCACGGTAAATTATGGATGTATGGTCACGGGATAGTATTTTTGTAAAGATTGATGAAAAATAAGCACATAAATGAAATGAATGTAAGGCTTACGATGTTGTTTTAAATGTTTCGTCTTTAATTTTTTAATTTATTATAATAGAAGATCCTAAAAAATACTTCGCAATAAGTATGAAATCGAGTTGTTTTAATTTACAGGAGCAAAAATGCATCCACAAACTACACAAATAATAATATGTTACAGATAGAGACAGCCACATAAGTTTATTATTTGTTTAAAATTAAGAGAATAATTTTATTATAGGCTAATATTAATCAACAAATTCTTCTTTCATAACTCATACAATAATCAGTAATATTCTTCAGATTTAATTATTTTGATTCCACATTTTGTAATAATCCACAAGAACTCAAAGAGTAGAGTCAATACATAAAATTATAAGCCAGTATGTATAATTTTTTTTGACCTTCTTAGCTCGAGAGGATTGGGATTCTGTCCCGTGACCATATATCCATAATTTACCCTATCTTAACGTGTTTTTTGAAGTTTCAGTTTTTATAATTTATAAAAAGCGAATGATGTGAAAATGAACTAATTTCCTTGTGAAAAAGCAGAAGTAGTTGCATTGAACAACAATATCTTTTTTGATATCAGATTTAACACAATTGAAATAAATTTAAAACTATATTTAAATAGTAAGTTAATTTTAAAATTACAGAATATGTAATTAAAATGACCACTACTAATAGAAGACTAGAGTTTCTGCCTTTTTGCTAAGAAATTCTCAGTCTCTAAAAGTGAGCACCATATATAGCTTTCAAACATATTTTACTGCCTTCAACTCTTATTATATATGTTATTAGTATTGCTACCCGGCTTTGCTCGGACCAGTTTGGGGTTATGTTCACCTCGGCGCGTAAATTCAGACGGGCCAAGTTGAAACAACTTTTTTCAAAATTCAAAACTCTAGGTCAATTAAAATGGAATTAAAATGAACATTTCAGACTGGCATTGACATTTCACAGCCCCTTTCATATATTGACAGCCCCATTCTCGCCCATTAAAATGTCCAAATTCAAGGAAAAAATCTTATTTGCTGTTATAAAAATGTCAAATAATACCTTCACGTAAATAATAAACATTATTATTAATAATAAAAGCCGGGAAAAGTATAAGACTAATTTATTACATTTTGACTAAATGTCTTCGCCGATAAAAATTCAAACATATTCTTTATCATATTTGTTTTTATGGCAACTTAATGACCAACAATGCAAAAGGGAATTACAGACCCACAGACATACATACGTCGTTTCGGTTTTATATATAAGATTTTTAGATCTTTACACAATAAATAAATTACTACTATTGATATCGGTTAAAGTATGTATTTATTTGTAATATTATACTTATCTGAAAACTTAGCGATAAAGAAAGAAACATTATCCAAAGTTTTGATAGTCAAAATTACTTTAATTAGTGATCAAACGTATAAAATATCTGTTACAATTTAAGCAGTCTAACAAAGTTAAAAATATCAACACTAAATAATGCCGTCGGTGGAGAAGTAAAAAACATTAAGTGACATTCGTGCCAAAATCGAGCGTTTTGCACTGTCAGAGTGGAGAAGGTTAAGTATGTATTCCTTTTGATATAATTATATGTTATAAATAATGGAAGCGAGCTTCGTTGTTATTTTAATAATAAACTAACGACTGTTGGTATTTAAATTTGAATCGTTTTAATTGTGTACTTTTCCATGAGTTTTGTCGCTGACGACCCGTGTGTCGCCTTTCGACTGTTTACTACGCATCAGTTAATTCGTACACTTGAAATGTATCAAGATGGCGAAAAGCGAAACTCCAGTCGTTACCGACAGAACTCATGAAAAATTTCTTACGCATAAAAATATGTTTAAAAGTAATAATAAACTTACTTGTTTTTCGATTTTAAATTTAGCATAGAGAAATATATTCATTGAGTGTCGCTTTACTGATATTTTTTAGAATAAAACATCACTGTGTAAAAGCAATAAAAAATAATCAGTTCTTTTTTTTAAACGTGTTATCTAGAAAACGTTCAAAAAGAAGATCGGGTGTACGAATTGTTCTATCGGTCAAATTATTAGGCTTGTATTTTAAAGTGGTAAAGCAAACAAAATCACAGTAAAAAAAATACATTTTTTTAAGCTGTGTAATTTCGAAACAGTACATAAAAAGGATTTAGTGTAACTTCATTATATCTTGTAATAAATACCAGATACCTACACGTTAACGCAATCACTTTTTTTGCCATCTCGGTACCCTACATAGAATGTATATTTATTATTATATCTAAAGATTTTTTGAAATGGTTATTCAGTTTTCACTCGGGCATTGTGTGTTTTTGCAAGAAGCGAATGATGTCTCAGCAGAAAAGACGCCTCTATAAATCACAACCGGCGTCGCGACGCTCTTTCATAAGAGTAGAGCCTTTTTACTCTACTTTGCTAGGGCTGAACATAAGGTATTTTGTATACAATATCTATATTTTTTTGAATGTGGCATGCCTCATTTATAATGTCTAATTTGTTTCAGTAATTTTCTTAATACATTAAATTTGAATTAAAGAAAGAATATTTAAACAAATATAAATCTAAGAAATAAATAAATTGATATCAGAATTTCTTAATTAAATTAATAACGATTTTGAACTGTACAAATATTTTTTATACAATTATATAATAACACATTTTTAGTACTTGTTCCACATTAAATTTATTGGATCAGGACCGGATTCGCACATGGTTAGCATCAGTGGCGGCTGGCGACAGAGTATTAGGGAGTACAAAACAAGAGTTCTTTCCTATTCATTGGATTTTAAAACACTTCTATAGCATGGACTTTCAATTCAGATGTTCGCAATACCAACTGTTTCTCTTCCTTAGTACGGAAAAAATTGTTAAATCTTCCTTTTGCACCCCCCAGCACCCCGTCACCAGCCGTCACTGATTATCACCAGTTGATAATGCTCGCCATATATAACCTAAACATTATTTACTACGTTGAAATGATCTGACATTATATTTATAGAATACAAAATGTAAAATATAATATCGGTGGTGTTTGAGAATAAACAAACAAGTGTAGTGGATAGGTACTTTAATATATAATTTTATCCTTTTTAAGGTCTTCAATGTCAAAACTTGGTGAAATGGCATTAAAATAAATATAATAACAAATTTTTAGCAACCATTTTTCTCCACATAAAATTGATTGGATCAGACCCGGTTTAGCTCATCACAAGCAATGTCAACTGATGACTAAATCGATTTACTAAATTGTGCGTACATAATGCATAGTGATCCAAATCAGTGGATACCGTAAATTATTACCTACGATGAACTGCCACTCAGCTATAGACCCAGCTTATAATAATAATAAAGGGCAATTCAATAAACCAGTCCAGCTCTGTCGACAGCTGGTCGAGTTCTCTTGCCTAGTCATGGCCGCCATTAGAGAAGTGCGATGCGGTCATACAAAAGATATTATTTATCTTATTTATCAAGCGATCTGAACCTACTTCGAATTAATATTTATAATTTATTAATTATTTCAGCTCCAACGCAAAAAAAATTAATAACTTTTAGTGGAACATATAACATATTCTTTGAGTTGAACATTGGTTCAACGTGACATTTGGATTCCTCTTCTCAAAAATTGTAGTTAGACGTAACTGAACTAAAGATGTACCATCAACCATCATAACTTGTCCGCCGTTAAAATTCGGAACTAAAATTGTCCCCATATATTTGATACATGTAAAAGCCATCGAAGTTATATTGTTTTAGTAAAAATATTTTTTCATTATGATTTTGTTTCATTTATAGCTTGCATATAAAAATGTGTTTGTTAAAAAACATATTTGATTGAGTATTGCACAGTTTATACGCGATGGTGGCGCCCCCACAAATGGTACATCTATAGTATACATATGTCGATACGCTTGCTTTGGAGTGCAAAAAGACTGAATTTTGCAGTATTGAGTATGAATTTTTTTAGAATATGTATTTCTGTTGACCTTTAAAGTTCAATAAAGTTTTTAATTAATTTTTGGTGGAACTATCTTAGCAGTTTAACATTATGTGGAAGCTTAATGTTCTCTCTCAATTTGAAGCATATAGACTCCTTATGCAGTTTATCTCAACATATGTTTTTCTACAAGAACTGCTTGTTACTCAGTGGCTCAACTTCTTATTTTCTAAGAGAGCAGGAATTGAAAGAATACGAGGACCACGATAAGACTAGTGATCAGCTTATCGCTCTAGCTATGCGTAGCTTTTTGGGATCGGAACATGCACACCCATTACCTTTGAACAGAATCGATTTATCGACCAAAAAAATCTGCTCGTAGCGGAAATCGAACCCAGGCGGTCCGTCACGGAAGCCAACGCAAAAAATATATTTCAATGAAATATCGAGTTTGTTCTTGACTGATTCAAAAAAAATAATCTCACAGAGTTTTCTATCTCGTATGACTTTCATAATTACAAATGTTTGACGCCTTGGCAT
Organism: Himalopsyche kuldschensis; assembly: GCA_028554975.1. Classification (NCBI taxonomy): domain Eukaryota; kingdom Metazoa; phylum Arthropoda; class Insecta; order Trichoptera; family Rhyacophilidae; genus Himalopsyche; species Himalopsyche kuldschensis. Next base: position 4,330,302 of record JAHFWI010000045.1, read on the forward strand.
TAGCTGCAATGCCAAATATTTAGTTATAGTAATGATAATGCATCTTTCGCGATACGATTAGGGATAGCACGACCAATCTTAATTCAATTTGGATTCTCTAAGACTCGCGGTTGTACTAGGTAAGAACCAAGTGCCACTTATTCAACGCATGCTACTGACTGTGCTGCTTTACGGTTACGAGTCACGGCAAATTACAAAAGCACATGGTAACTGTTTACTGTGCTTCTAAAACAGATGCTTGCGGCGAATATTAGGATTGCGGTGGTTAGACTTTGTCAAGAACACGGAAGTAAGAGGGCGGACAAACCGGCCCCTTATTACGTCCAAAATAAAGAGGCGACGATGAACCTGGTGGATAGGACATGTGCTGGGGATGCCCCAGAGGAGCCTGAATCGTTTCTCTTCTATCAACTTGATGAATTTTGTCGTCCCAGAAGGCCGTTGATGACCATATATAGGATGTACTCGGCGGAGCTTCGAGATGACCATGGAGGAAGGGGAAGCGAAGAGGTTATATACTCAATTATTGATAAAAATATTATAAACAATTATTGATAAACCACTTCGCTAGCGGTTAGTTAGTTTATTTAGTTTAGTTTAGCCCTACTATAGAAGTCCTCCTTTTGTAAAATATATCTCAAAACAAGTAGGCGTTACTAAACATCCTATCTCCGAGGGGGACTAATAAAGTAAATATTGAATGCGTACAGATAATAGACGCGGTGTTGGATTAATGGCTGTCACTATAGTCGCCACTTTTTTCGATAAAAATAGGGCGTATTTTACGCCATTTAATGGAATAGATAGCAGTGTAGGCATTGACGGTGTACGTGGGTAAGTTAACATGTGTTACATGATATTAATACTTGTTATTTGATACAATATGGGTAGAATGCGGTGGGATGCTGGAGGATGGCGACTGAAATAGGGAGTAGGAGTTGTGATACTGGCATATACATAAATATGCTAGGGGATGGCTATTCAATTGAAGAATATAGATTCTAATGATTTTTTTTTTAGAAATCAGCAATTTATCATAGATCGATTTTATTAAAAATTTAATTATACACACACACGCGCATAAATAACTTCATACACCCGATTCTCTTTTTGCACTATTTATAAAAAAGTACCGATAATTTTTATTTTTTTTAACCAACTTATAGCATATGGACTCCTCACGGAGTTTATCTCAACATATATTTTTCTACAAGAACTGTTTGTTACTCAGTTACTCAACCTTTCTTTTTCGAAGAGAGTAAGGGATGGAAAGGATACGAGGACTCGTACAGGACTAGTGGTTAGCTAATCGCTCTCGCTATGCGTCGCTTTTTGGGATAGGAAGGATGAGAGGGGATTTTTAACAACGCAAACATCCATGCCTATGAACAGATTTATCGACTGACAAAATCAACGCTCGTACCGGGTAATTAATGATTAATTTCAATTGAAATTTGGCATACTGCTTGCGGCCTGGCACTGTGCCCTGGAACACTGGTTGGGGAACACTGATTTAGACTATTTAGAGCACTTTGAATAATGTAAATATTGTCACAATTGAATCGTTTGACTCTTTCTAATTTAAATTTGAATTAGCGAAAATTTAAAACGATTAATATTTATGTTGATACGGATATGTACAAAGTACAATGCCAAAATGTATAATTAAATTTTTAAAAAATGATCCAGGCTCAAAATGCAAAACCGTATCTTCAGTAAACTGAATACCGTAATACCGTTCATTTCTCACTCTTTTTTTATAATCTTTCTCGGTTTCTGCATATTAAACCATCCATCTCAACAAATAAAGCGAGAAGTTCTTTTTATGTTCTCTTCGACGCAATTTATTCGCCAAATTGGAGCACACTCCGGCCATAACAATTTCGGGAATATGTTTTTCTCTACGCGGTAATAATCCGAACGCGATAAATCTGCGATATTGTTTCAGCGGCTAACCAAAGTGAAGTTCTTTGCTTTTGGGGGTAGGTTGGCGCAGTGGAGAGTTGAGAAATTTTGACGAGGGTGGAAATAATATAAGACAAAATTAGTTTGATTAGTCAGAAGGACTTTACTGAGTGGACAGCACATTGCGCTGATCTCACTCACTAAGGCCTACAATACTACTTCAACGGAAGCTTTTCCGGTTTTGGCTGGCTTAAACTTGCATATACAGCAGTGGTTCTCATGTCCGGCCACCAGAATATTTGGCTGCGGCCACAAACAGCTTCATAGAAAACATTGTAATTAAAAAAATGTGGTTTTACAACTTATTTTGTCAAAAAATGAAATATTTCGGATGCAATTAATACCAATAGTTAATTGACAAGCATGTTTACGTCAATTTGACATCCCTCAAATACAACAGGCTCAAAAAAATAATAAGTGCAGCCACTAGACATTTCCGAAGGACCGCTTATGTTTACGATTCGGCCACAATGCAATTTTCCGTGAGAACCACTGATATACAGGTATGTGGTTCAATTACTCTTTAACTGAAGGGCATCAACACGGATATTGAAGGTGGCCCTCTGTCGCAAACTGACACTGGACTTGCCAGTTTATAACTGGACATGACAAGTTCATCGGCAAACTATTTGATTTGGGCAAGTTGGTCGAAAGGCCGAATTGCACTTGTGTACACGACCACCAGGACGCCAATCACGTACTGTGGGACAGAACCCGGAATGAATGCCGAATGAGCAGAGCTATTTGCTGCGGTCCGTCCTCATACGGGCCTAAAAGGCCACGCTGACTTGATCTAAACCAAAACCAATTTTGAGGCATTCGATAAATTTGTAACATCAAATGTACATCACACATTTGTAATATCATAGGATACCTTAATATCACTTTAGTTAAGTGGCTGAGAAAGTCACATTTTCTTATTTTGTCCTTTCTATTTTTCTTTTCTATGTAGAATAAGTACAAAAAAATAAAAAGGAAAAATCCCAAACTTCATTTTGAATTTTATCATTTTAAAATAAAAGAATAAATCTTGCTTCATTACTTAAACAAACTTTGCGATAGTATGTCCGAAGATGCCTCTGAAAGAGACGAAACACGTGTCACAATTAGTTACACTATACGTGGAATAAAGTTAATTAAATTTTATATGTTACTTTTTTGCCCAAAATAATATAAAACGAGCGCCAATGAAATAGCTAGCTGATAAGTACGATGAAGCGACGAGCAAACAGTCGTAAAGAGCAGGCGGTGTCTCGGAGCATTATACTCAGCATGCTCACCTAAGTATAGGTAGGTACAAATCACAGCCGCTAGTGGTGTCTCTTCGGGATTTATATTAAAAAGGATCCAGGGATGAGAGAGGGAGGCGCAGGAGTGATGTAACGTTTGTAAAGGTAACGTGTAACATTGGCGTGAAAAAATGTTACTATCTTTTAATGTTATAAAATAAAACTAATCTACATTTGAATGTAATCAAATATATTCCATTTTTTAAGGCACCACAACGGAAAATACTGTAAACAGAAGATATTTTCATCACTTTTTCCTCATAAGTTTGTGTTTACTAGCAATATTCTTCAAGTATGTTTAAAATTGAAGAATTACAGATAATTTGAAAAATGGAAAAATTTTCATGAGAAGAAAAAAGGTCTCAAAAGTTAATCTAAAATTGATAGATAAAAAAATCAATTTTCCTCCTGATATATTGAATACATATAGTCTAGTCACATGTAAAGTGTTCACAGTCAATACTTGGTAGAAAGGAATTATATTAAAATATAATAAAGCATGTCCGGTCCGTGGCGCAGTGCTAACGTTGTTGGCTTGCGTGCCGGAACGCCCGGGTTCGATTCCCGGTACGAGCGGATTTTTTCAGTCGATAAACCTGTTCAAAGACATGGGTGTTTGTGTTGTAGAAAATCCCTTCTCACCTTTCCTATCCCGAAGAGCGACGTATAGTGAGCGATTAGCTAGCCACTAGTCCTGTCTGAGTCCTCGTATCCTTTCCATCCCTTACTCTCTTCGAAAAAAGGGAGGTCGAGAAATATATATGATGAAATAAACTTTATAACGAGTCCATATGCTCCAAGTTGGGAGTGGACATGGTTAAAAAAAAAATAAAATATTAAAGCTCTTTAAGTACTTGTACTTAATTTATTCAGGTCATCAGGTCGATCAGGACAGTAAATGCAACTGAAATGCTCGCGATGAGCGAAACTGGTCCTGATTTTATTAATTAACTCCTACTACTCCAATGTCGAGTCTAGATAAATATTGTAAAACTTTTTTTGAAAAATATGTTTTATTAATTTTAAATTGTCCTTATTTCAAAAACCGTATCTATTAGATTTTGTGGCTTACATAAAGCTTGCAACATGTCACTATGCGGTATATTTTTTGGTTTTTTTTTTTTACCATACTAATAAATATGCAAACTCAGTGAATTTAATCAATTTCTCAAATCTATTGAAGAGTTGCTTAAAGGAAAAAAAATATTGTGAAGTGTAAAAGGTTAACTGTCAAATAAATTCAAAAATATTTTATTATTTTTAGCAAATAGTGACACTAGTTTCGCCACTTTAGACTTACTATCGTAAGGTTACCTATGTAGTAAGCTTAAGTACGGTAATTAAATTGTAATTAAACTTTAATGTTTGAATCAAAGAACATGTAAGATGTCTCAAAAGTTATAATTTTTAAGCAAGTATAGAATGTCTGAAGATCCGTTCTTAATATGCAAAACACGTGTCACTATTTGTTACACAATGCGTCGAATAAATAAGCTATTTTACTGCTATAAAAATTATAAGATATATAGCTGATAGCTATTTTGACTAACACTCACGTCAGAACTATACTGTTTTAACATTTGAAGGAGTATGGGCGTACTCTTGGTTCAAACAGTAGAATGAATTAAATTAAAAATAGCTTTGATTATTCGACGTATTGTGTTAACTAATTGTGAAATGTGGTTCGTCTCTATCAGTGGCATCTTCGGACTTACTATCGCAAAGTGTAATTAGTAATAAAGCAAGATTATGTTAAATTACATTCAGTATTGATTTACTCACTTCTTTAAAGGTTAATACTTTTTTTTCGCCGTGTTATAATGGAGCTCTATCAAGTAAATGTCAATTCAATCAACAACAAAAAAAATTAAAACACATACATAATAATATTGTCATATACTACATCTTCGAAGAAGTATTATAGTTTCCAACTCCTGCTCCAATAGCTTTGTATAAAAAGATAAACACTCACACACACGTGCAGAAACATCCCTAGAGTTTTTCATCAAGCAATATCATCCCCCGGGAGGGAGATATGATATTAAATCATATCGCGCTGTGATTGGTCAGCCGCGGAGGGGTGCATCTGCCGCGCCCGGCCAATGGAAAAGGTGGTGATGAGTTGGCCAAGTTTCACGGACACGTGTGAGCAGGCTGTATTATACTTAATGACGCGCGTGGCTGTGTCTATTGATATAGATATGTGTATTTAGGTGAACACATATGTAACAATTGAAAATGTATTTTTATTTGAATTTCGTTGAGCTGTTTATTTAAAGTACATAATATGATCAGTCATATTATTGACAGTACTCAGTAGCTGAGCGAAACCGGTTATATAAAGGGTCTTTTTATAAGGACGCTTAGTTTTGAAATGTAAATAAAACAAGTGTTTGTGAGATTTCGACTAAATTTTAATTTCATTTGTAAGTATATTTTACGGCATTAAATATGGAATATAGCATCAAATGTCTGACAATATCCATTCATTATAAAATGGGCCATGTCGCTAAAGTTGACTTTTTTGACAAATTTGGGTAAACTTCCAACTGCTCCAGAATCCAATCAGGCGTTGTCTGTGGTCGTTTACCTGAAGTTGGATTTTATACGGGTGCAGACATAAGGCCCGATTCAAAATTCGCCAAGTCGAAGTCGCAGAAAAGCCAAGTTCTTGTGAACAACGAGAAATAAGCTGCCTTGGGTTTTCCTGTACACTTTCACACACATCAGCAATGTTTTCACCAGATATTGTATTTTGATGACGTACAGGTAGGTGTTGGCCGATTATTTACCAACTGGTTGACTCAAATTTGGCCACTAAACAATGAATAATCTACTCAGCAGGACAAAGTAACATATTTTGAGCGTCCCTATTGAAATACCCTTTAGATTTTGTCAAAGTTGAATCTTCAGGCATTTAAAGTGCGTGAATGAACTTAAACTGACAAAAAAGTATAAAATTCAAACGAATAAAATTTTTAGATTGAAATTCCATCAAGCACTTTCAGTCGAAATTTAAAATTAAATCGATGCTTTCAAGTATAATTATAATACAGAATTATTGATTTAATCTCACTAGGTAACCAAATTTAAGTTATATTATTATTCGCTATTAAAAATGTTTTCTATTTGTGCGAAACTCCGTGATCAAAATAATATTAGCAGAAAAAAATACACAAAATTTATTACATTTTGACTAAATGTCTTCGCCGATAAAAATTCAAACATATTTTCTTTCATATTCGTTTTTATGGCAACTTAATGACCAACAATGCAAAAGGGAATTACAGACCCACAGACATACATACGCCGTTTCGGTTTTATATATAAGATATTATTATTTGTGTAGTTTGTGGTTGCATTTTTGCCCCTCTAAATTAAACCAATTCGATTTCATACTTATTGCGAAGTATTCTTTAGGATTTTCTATTATAATAAATTTAAAAATAAAGACGAAAAATTTACAAAAACTTCGTAAGCCTTACATTCATTTCATTTAATGTGCTTATTTTTCATAAATTCTGTCCCGTGACCATATATCCATAATTTACCACATTTGTATGCTGTATAACTGAAACGCATTTAAAGTTAATATTATAATCTACAACTGTAATAATGTTATGGCATTCGAAGGGATTATCACAATTCACCATACCGGATTAAGGTTTTAGATTATGTAGGGGTGCATTCTGATTAAATGACGATATAATTGAATATTGTGATGATAAGGGTTGTTTTATGATATTGTTTGCCAAGGGAGTAAAATGTTAGTATTTATAAAGGGCTGATAATTTCATGCATTGTGAGTTGTGCTTATTTAAAACATTTTTACTGCATGCATTTTTTTATTGATATATCAGAATATGTACACTAAGCGGATAGTTATATTCAACGATGTGGTTAAAGTGATTTTGGAATGTCTAGCACATAGGTTCCCAACCTTTTCGCGTGAGGAACCCTTTTTATAAAAGCCGAAACCCCGATGCAATTGAAAAAGGCAATTAAAAAAAAATCAACGGAAATGCAGTATAAGCGAATATTTTTTCGTCAAGTGTAGAAGTGAACGACCCCACAGAAAACCCGTCGCGACCCCCTTTGGAGTCACGACCCATGGATTGGGAGCCCGTGGTCTAGCAACATAAAGCTCGTTGTAGCTCCATGAACTGTAATTTGAATTATTGAAAAAAAATATTTTATTTAAGATCTATTCTAGACGAATTTATATCTCAATAAATATGTGAATTTTTATTTTAATACATTGTTTAATTCACAGGTTTGTGGTGTAGAGGCCAACGTCGTTGGCTTCCGTGACACTGTGCGAGCAGATTTTTTCAGTCAATTTATCGATTCTGTTCGAAGGTATAGATGTGTGTGTTGTTAAAAATCCCTTCCCACCCTACCGATCCTGAAAGTGTCGCGTGGCGAGAGCGATTAGGCTAATCACTAGTCCTGTCATATTCATCGTATCTTTTCAATCCCTACTCTCTTCGAATAAGAGGTTGAGCAACTGAGTAACAAGAAGTTCTCGTATGAACAAAAACATATGTCGAGATAAACTATGCTCCAAAAATAAAAAATAAACTACATGAAGAATTGAAGTGTATAAATGAAAAATACTACAAAAAAATATACTGGTCTCAAGGTCAAGCGAGCGAAGCCGGTCCTGATTTTAATAAATTAATAGTGAAATGATAACATTTTTGGTACTTTCGTAATAAGCATACATCATGCATACATTTCAAAAACGCGTCTGTCTTAACGTACTAATTGCCTTACCTAAAAAACCCCCCTCATACCTCATTCCATAACTCTAGCACTACCACATACACACATTTTTTTTCGATCTTACGTGGACGCTATTTTAGACCTTATTATACGTGACATTATGTTATAGTTTCAAATGAATACAAATCTGATGTTGCGTTGAAGCTATTTTAGACCTTATTATACGTGACATTATGTTATAGTTTCGAATGAATATAAAGTTTTTTATTTTTGTTGTTATTTAACACGTGTTTTTAAGAAGACTGCGATGCGATATTTTGCCGCTTCTCATCTCAATTTGCAGTTTTCATTTTATACAGGTCAAAAATATTATCATATTATCTAACCAAACTTCATATGTTCAGTCGACGGCAATTTATAACATCTAAGAAAGCATAGTATTGAGGATATTTGGAAAGTGACAAGATGGGAAAACGACAGTAGATTTATTGAAACACAGACACGTAAGGCTTCATTGGCTTAACCATTTATTAAAAATTCAATGTTCATAAAAAATCAAAGGAAAAACTTTCTTTAAACAATTAAATATTAGCAGTCAGGATCTTCCGACGCCCTAACTCACGGTTGAGTTATTGTGTGATTCCCAATATTCGGCAATGTCTTCGAAAATAGCGGAGAACGGATCCCGCTGATTTAATCTCGTCCTCCACATAAACTCATACAGATATGAATCCAAGAAATGTCGATGAGTCCCCCTACGCCGCTTGTTTCCCCACTTGGCTGAGCCCCACATTCGCTCCACATTCTGCGTGTGAGCCTGTGTTACTGGGTCGACAAAGTGAAGACTGTGGTTTACCGTCTGATGATTAAAGTGCAAACTGACTCTGTGGTAAGCACGCCAAGAGTCGCTAATAATAATAGAACCCGGTCTAATTTTTTGTTGCATGATTGGCAAAAGAGTGGCAGCTGATCGATCAGGAACTTTTATCACAAAACATTCTTTAACAAATGCCACCAAAAATCCACTGCTGCGGCAAAATTGTGTGTAATTACCATAGTAATTAAAAAGGCCCGTATACAAAGTGTTAAATTTGTCAGTTTGGGGGCATGACAAACTAACTGACGAACTAACCAATCAAAAAAGCACATGTAACGTCTTAATCCCTTTAAATAAAGGATGTATTTGTCCATCTTATTTGGTAATCGATCAATACTACCTTTTCGATTCTTCGATACGTTTTCTCATAGTAAAGTGAGGGTGGTATTAGGTAGTCGGTACAAATTTATAATGGTTTACAGTTGCACCCGTTTCACGCATCTCTAATGCACATGCGTGTGTAAACGTATGTTTATTAGTGTGAGTGCCGATATCCGTGAACTTACCGCGCAGAATTTAATATAATTAAAGTTTATAAAGTATATACCGTTTATCACGAAAGTACCACATTTTTTATTAAAGTGTCTTTCCACTTAGGTTGATTGACATATGATACTAATTTATTATTATGCTTATGACCACTTTTATAGTAAATAGTTTAATTTCATTTCTCTATAACTTGTATAATTATTATATCAATCTTTTCGCACACTTTGTCATTCACAATTTTTTAAACAGCCCTGTTAAAAATTATATTTCATTTCAATGCAACCCTGGTCCATCCAATTATTCAAAATTGTAAAATTTGTAGGAAAAACAAATGTGGAAATAAACAGTCACTCAGTCAAACAAAAACGGCACTTATCGACAGTAAAGTATCTGTTTCAAAGAATAAAAATTATAGATTGGACAATAAAATATTAATTAAGTTGGCAGTCGAATTGTGTCACCGAAAAGCTCCATTTTCCTTATAATGAATGACTCAGCGTGTGCGAATATTAATGACTCGTGCTAACTAACATTCTATTCTGGCAGTATAAAAAAGATATACATTATAGTAATAATAATTTAAACTTATAACAAAAAATCTATTCATTTTTTGTTAGATGTGTTCTAGCAGCTGATTGTGTTCAAGAATTTCAAGACAACCCTGTGCGTTGTATTTATTTGAAATGTCTTCAAATGCGGGGGTGATATTAGAGTAAGTGGGTGCCTATTTGAAATGTCGTGCTGAATTGAAATCCAAATGACTAACGACGCTTGTACAAGAAGAATAAATAGAGAGGGATGAAAGCGGAATCGTGAATTCGGAGCCTTTGTATCACACTTACACCAAAAGATCATCCCTTACAAAAAAAAATGTACAACCGCTGCTGCCACCGCGAAAATACAGAGTGCTTCATATCACGTAAACGTCGGTGTCTTCTTTTTCGATAAGTAGGAGTTTGTGCGCCATTAACAATATGAATTTTATGGGTTTTATAAACAGAACTATTAACCACCAGAATTATTTTTCAAAATTTACTTAAACATAAGGTTATATGTTTGAGTGTGCTCAAAGTCTATACAGATCGTCCGACATTCATAAACGACACAGAAAACCCAATAAATAGGATCACACATATAAAGGAGGTAAATATCAAATTTGGTTAAATCCATTTGATGACAAACTGAGAAAGTGAGATATTTTCATTACTTTTTCCTCATAAATTTGTGTTTACTAGAAATATTTTAAAAATATGTTTTAAATTAAAGAATTACAGATAATGTGTAAAAATGCAAACTTTTCCACGTGAAGAAAAACGGTCTCAAAAGTTGAATATATCGCACGGATGCGGCGTAAAGCGGTAAATGAGGATGTATGGAAGATTGGGTACATTGGTAAGTCTCCGATGTGAGGATTAGAAGCTATCCATCATCATAAAATAATTGCAATGGTTGAACGAAGCCGGTTGTTTACAGCGTATGCCGAAGTCACAGGAAGACATCGTTACGTAATACAGTAAGTCCTCTTAAAGAGTAAAACTTAAAAGCAAGCAACTTTATTTTTCACATGTTCACCACGGTGAATTTTCAGTATACGGATACACAGGATACTTATAGCCACTTTAACAAAGTGGCTGAGCAAGTCACATTTTCTAATTTTTTCCTGTCTATTTTTCTTTTCTTTAAGCACTTTAGTGCATGGTTAAAATATCAGTCCCGTGCAGCTCTGTCTTGAGCCTAGTAAGTGATGAGTTAATTCGTTTCTTTTCTTGAATGTATAGCGTTATGGAAGGCGGCTGTCAACAACCACTGCACACACATGACGGAAGGTGTTGGGACAAGTAACAACAAACTTTTTTATTATTTTATAATCACATAATAATGGCATTATATTTCTTTCGGCTTATCCGAGGCCAAAATGAGAATTCCACCATTCTTGAAAATGTTAAATTGAATGTTCCTGATAATTTTTTGAGGAATCGTGAGCATGAGTTGTTTGTTCTTCCAAGGGGTAGAACCAGTCTGCCAATGGGAATGCCTCTGGGAAGAGCTTTAACAATTTTAAACGGCATTGCTTCGGATGTCGACATATTTCATATTGACGTGAGTGAGTTCAGGCGAATACTATATTTTATGAATAAAAGTTGATTTTGTCAGAACTCACTCGGTTGACATCTTTGAAAATTTCTAATGTGATTTTATAAATTTTTTTTCTCTCTGTTTTTATGATTACAATGTTTTCATCTTGTTTTTAATTAATTAATGATTAAAATTATGTATTTACATGTATGTATATATATAAATACATACACGTATTTATATTTGTCAAATACATGGCGCATTGGCATTAGCTGTAATGCCATGATTTGCTTTTTTCTTAATTAAATAAATAAATAAATAAATAAGTAAAATCCATTAGTAATATTATTTAATTTATTTATTTAGAAATATAATACAGTAAACTGTTAAAATCAAAATTAAAATTGAATATTTATTATTCGCAATGCTCATTTTCTATCTATTGTAGGCGTCAGAAGGTTTCGATCCTGTTATGTAATAAAATGTGAATGTTTAGTGCCGGCAGCGAAGGAAGAGACACCCTGTTGCAATGAAACAGCACCCACCCCACGGAGCCGGGGTAGATGGCAGAGACAGGCATTAGCTGGTCCTAGCCGAGCCACAAATCATCCCTTTGTATGACTACAGTCGTGTTTACACGTCTGCCCCATTGTTACTCCGTGTACAGGATTCGAGCCCACTATCGTCCGCTCGCCAGCCCGTGGAAACACTCCGCCGCGGGGGGAAGTTTGTAGGCACTGTAACCAGGGGTGGCAAATTGTGTTGATTTGATATTATTTTCAGGGAATATAACAATTATTTATGTTGACTTATTTTTTTTCACTGTCAATACTTGGTGGAATGGTACTGTATTACAAATTTTGAGATTTTTTTGTACTCATTTCCAACTGATGATTTTCATTTGACGCGACGAGCGAAACTGGTCCTGATCCAAATAAATTTTATGTGGAGTGAGTGCAAAAAATGCCTTATTATTTCTAAATTGTTTATGTCATGAAAATATGCTAAATTATGGAAATACATATCTTTATTGACACGGTGAAAAAATAGCTAAAAAGTTTGACGTAAGCCAAAACAGCAACCTTTATTTTATTTTTTAACTAAAATACAATAATATTTTCTCAAAGGTGTTATAATGGAGTTCTAGCAAGCAAATGCCAATTCTATCAATATTTTGGTCGGATTATAAAATGAAGTTCATAGTTATTTCCGTGTATTGTCATCGTTAGGAGTGATAAGGAATGAGTTTTGTAAATAATTGGTCTATTCAAAAATATATGAAAGTGGTGGTTCAGGGATTCAAACCATTTACAGCCCTAATTGAAATAAGGGCGAGCACACAATAGCGTTGACCAGTCTGAATAATATAGTGGCATTTTATGACCTCTAGTTCAATCTATAAACAGTGAAATGAAATGAAATCAAACATGAAATGTTACGAATTCAAATTTTACATAAAATATATAATGTAGCATTATTATAAAAATGTGCTCAATTTAGGTTTGGTGACAACCCTGTACGAGGGGTGCATTTGCAAGGGAAACGCGACAGATGCTGGGTTGGGCATTTGTGGTTTTTCAATTTGCCCACGATTACATTAGCAAAATATTTCAGAGGCGTACGTGTTACCATTGCTGACATGTGTATTTTACTTATATTTCTATACTGACCTGTCCACAATTAATATTAGTATAAACACCATTTTAAAAGCAAAATTGTTTTGATTAATTGTCTTCTAGTTATAATAATATTGCAAGCGAAATCAATCGACAAGTTGAAATTACAGTTTATGTTTTAGTGCTCTAAATTATCCACGTGCACTGTATTGTTTACTCACGACGGCAATATAATAAATATCTGTGAATACATAGCAGTACCGTTTGGGTTTAAGTTATTTTGCATAATCCGAAAATGATGAAACTATTTAAAACAATGTAGTGAGAACACAGTATGTACATTATTAAAGGCAAAGGAATATGGATTATTTATTCTAATATAAAAACAGGTTATATTCAACCCGAAGCTTTTATTTTAAATAAAAACTAACTTTTTGATATTATGTTAAAAATAGTGACACGCAATTCGCGTCTTTAAAAAGCAAATATATATCAGAAAATAGAAAAAGTCCAATCTCCATTTTGCATTTTATAATATAATAATACTAGTGTTCGAGCCCGGCTTCGCTCGGACCAGTTTGGGGTTATGTTCACCTCGGCGCGTAAATTCAGACGGGCCAAGTTGAAACAACTTTTTTTCGAAATTCAAAAGTCTAGGTCAATTTAAATGGAATTAAAATGAACATTTCAGACTGGCATTGACATTTCACAGCCCCTTTCACATATTGACAGCCCCATTCTCGCCCATTAAAATGTCCAAATTCAAGGAAAAAATTTAATTTGCTGTCAAAGAAATGTCAAATAATACCTTCACGTAAATAAAAACATTATTATATTAATAAAAGCCGGGAAAAGTTCAGTAGAAGACTAATTTATTACATTTTGATTAAATGTCTTCGCCGATAAAAAAATCAAACATATTTTCTTTCATATTCGTTTTTATGGAAACTTAATGACCAACAATACAAAAGGGAATTACAGACCCACAGACATACATACGCCGTTTCGGTTTTATACATGTACACACATTGATAACGAAACAAATTTACCGTCGAAACTTTCGCGAGCGAAATCAATCGTTTGTTTTGAGACTACCTTTATTCCGGCTCCCTCGTAAATCGAGAAGGAGCCTCCTATCCGACACTCAGGAAGAGGGATTTTGGGGACGGAGTAGGAGAAACATGGTACTCTTTTAAACAAAACACGATCTCAAAGCGTTATGTGGGTGCGTTAGCACCCATTATTTAATTGTTTATGGTTTACACAGACGTTATACAACACACAAATATTACGATAGCGAAGAAGATATCAGGAATTTGACGCGAATTTAATTCTGAGGGAGAGGATTAGGCGCGTGCATTCTCAATGCAGTCCGATCTCTCACTGCTGTATGAAAACAAACGGTTACTTTAGAAAGAAACAACAATGGCCGTTTCAAAAATCGTTAACACATGCGCCCGCTGATAAGGAATGATTTATCGCCTTATGAACTTTTTATGAAGCACATGCATTGTCGGGCGTCAAGAGATAAGAGAAATTGAAATAACTCTACATTGCACCGCTATAGATTGCAATATAGATTATTATAAGAATGAATTTATTTTCTGATATCGACTGACTCATCGACTGAGGTGAACAATAGATCGTTCGAGAGAGTTCTGATGACCTACCACATAAGGCGGTGTCAGTTTGAACTTGCAACAACAATGCAAAAGGGAATTACAGACATACATCCCCCGTTTCGGTTTTATATAAAAGATTAGAAACAACCTTTCCTTTATTGTTGAAGCAACCATACGATAGTACGTCTGATGATGTTTCTTATGAAGGTGACGTGTCACAATTTTTAGAAAAATACGTGCAATAAACTTAACCTTTTTTATTGAAATAAACTTCCACGGAGTTACTGCAGAATCCATAGAATGTAGACATGTTGCTATTATTTAATTTGATGAAATAATTTTAACACTCTTAAGGTACACATTGACTACGGGGAACGCGCAATACGCGTCGTTTTTTATGTGCTTTGATTTCCCCGGTATCCGATGTGTTAACTGCCACTTCTTGTTGGAAAGACAATCACTAATTAAATAAAACATATTATTAGTAATAAATAATGTGCTTTTTAAATTTGACTAGTTTATTCCAAAAATTATTGTACTGCCCGTGGCGCAGTGTCGGACCGATGGGTTCGATTCCCGGTACGAGCGGATTTTTTCAGTCGATAAATCTGTTCAAAGGCATGGGAGTTTGTGTTGTTGAAAATCCCTTCCAACCTTTCCTATCTTAAAGAGTGACGCATATTGACAGCGATTATCTAATCACTAGTCCTGTCTTAGTCCTCGTATCCTTTCCATCCCTATTCTCTTCGAAAAAGAGAGGTTGAGCAACTGAGTAACAAGCAGTTCTCACAGAAAAACACATGTTGAAATAAACTCCGTGAGGAGTCCATATGCTCCAAGTGGAGAGCGGAAATGGTTAAAAAAATATATACATATATATATTGTCGTGGAGGGTTCGATACGCCGCCACTGAAACTAATTTATTTATTACATGTATCTATTGAAAGCGTTAATCATGTCGTCTTTTGTTCATGCTGCAATTTATTTTGGCGCGTTGGCCAACCCAAAATTGAATGCCACATAGGTTGAGCTGTTTATATAAACATTGCATGTATAATAACTTTGTATAGTGATACATGAATAGGGTTGCTCTACGGCAGGGATGGTCAACATACCGGATTTGGGGGGGGGGGGATTTTCTGCCATGTAAGTGTTATTATTATTTGCAGAAAATTGACCGCGGAGAATTAATCGCGTAGGTATTTATTCCAGAACTTATTCCATGGGTTTTAAGATATAAAATTTCATTATAATTGAGCGATAAACTATCTAGTAATATTTTGAAAAAATTAGCATGATAGATTTTCAGTTAAGAGACAGAATTTGACGATTTTCATACAGCTTATCGAAGTCACCTGCATGGTGCTGGGATTTTGGGGAGTGGGACATTAGCACGCCGACGATAGCTCGCAATACTAATAATTTTAACATGTTTAAATAAAATCTTCAATGTGGATATACGCTCATATATAATATGTATTTTAAAGTAGGTAACTATGTCCGTTCAAAACTTCAAGCTTATAGACTCGCGGACTCACGGAGCTTATCTCAAGAGAGCTTATTTCATTATTTCTTCCCACCGTTCCGATACCAAAAAGCGGCGCATGGCGAGAGCGATTAGGTACCACTAGTCCTGTGCTGGTCCTCGTAATTCTTTTATAGCTACGGTCTTCGAAAAAAAGATGTTTAGCATCTGAGGAACAAGCAGTTATCGTAGAAAAGAAAACCTGTTCAGATAAACTTCGTCAGGTGTCCATTTGTTCTAAGTTGGGAGTGGACATGGTAAAATACATTGATATATGTATGGCAAAATTATGTAAAATAGCTCTCCAGACAGTTTCAATTTCTGGAAGTAGCTCACATCCTTATTGAGTTTGGAGACCACTGCTCTAATGTAACAGGGTACTAGTCCACGTCGTGATTTATCGTATGAAGAATATGCATAGCCTGGTAAAGTAGTGAGTTGATTGATTTGCAAAAGAGTCCCTGTAATCAAATAACTTTGTGCGCTGAGTGAAGGCTTATCGAGCCCTGCCCTGCCGATGGAAAGGCAGCCGGGGATCAGTGGCAGCGTGTCGCGGCTAAGTGGTCTTAATACCTGCCCGCTGAAATGATCGGGCCCCGGCGAGATTAGAGCGGGCGTTTGTCCACCATAGCCTTGTCACAGTCTCTGAGGTGGCGAAACCTTTTTCGGACACGATGGTTTCGGTTTCATTTATTTGTTTGTGTGTAACTTTTCAAAGTTGACAGCGGCGATTCGTTTGATTGTCGATCTTTGCCTGAATTCAAAGTGTGCCATCTGATTTTTTGAAAACTGCTTTTTCCTGATTGGCTTAGATAATTTCAGTAAAATCTTTTACGCACAGAAATAGCTGCTGGTGAACTTTATTGATACTCAGTGGTAAAGTACAGGGGTGTGGAGTTAGTAAAAAAAATATGGACTCCGACTCGAGCATTTACTAAAACCACGACTCCGACTCCAAAATTAACCAAAAACACGTCACTTTTTTTCGAAAATTTTCCAATTTATTTGTATTCAATCAAATATCAACCCTACCAATCCGGCCAATAACCAAATTTGACATATTATATGCAAAAATAAAAAGTTCAAACTTTTCAAAATTTCCGACTCCGAGAACGACTTCGTCCAAAACGCCACGACGACTCCGACTTCGGCCAAAAAGCCCTGACTCCAGGACTCCGACTCCGACTCCATACCTCTGATAAAGCACACTATGAAAAAAAATTGCACTTTTTCAACAAGTCAATGTGTATGTTAAAGGCAAGTGGTTTTCTTTTTGTTATGATTTTTAGACTGTGGTATTTTTATACACAGACACGAGGTGTATTTCTACAATATGCAAACAAAGTTTAAAAGAAAATGCTATGGTTTTTCACAATAAATGATTTTTAATTCACATGGTGCTGTTAACTTCTGAAAAGTTAACACGAGATAAGTTCTAATGAGATGAAATGAAACAAGTTTTTCATCTTGTGATTCAAACTGTCAGTTCTTTGTGAAAAGGTTGATGTTATATTTGGGGTATTTTTGTTGGAAATGATATTCAATGATTCGATGATTGAAACTGAAAATAAGATAAGCGAAAAGGGACCCGAGATTTATTATAATTGTAGAAATACTACACAACAAGTAAGCTAAATATGTAAATACCTATTTTGCACGTTTTGCATCTATGTATGTACATATATGAAAATAAATGTTTTTTTGCTTGTCCTATACTGTTCATCCGATTGCGATAAAACTTGAAAACTTGAGTTGTGGTGCGGATGCCCGCAAATGTTTCTTTATAAGTACAGCCATTTTACAATGAACAATTTCAACGAACAAAGAGATCAGTTTCACAGCAAATCATATGTCGTGAAATGTAAAATTCGAACACGTTGATTGGTTATTTTTAGCACTAGACAGTAAAACAAAAATGTTGTGTGTCTAAAAGCACTCTCACAAACACTTTCTTTCTTCGAGTGACATTGCAACCAGAGATGTGCAGTCGGAGTTTTTTGGCCAGAGTCGTACCCGGAGCCGGAAATTTTGGAAAGCTTAAAGTTTATATTTTCGCATATTATATGTCAAATTTGGCTGTTGGCCGGATTTGTTTGTTGGTAGGAATGGTAGGATAAAAACGTGGAGAAATTAAGCCTTTTTTAGTCGGAGTCGTGTTTTTGGTAAATGCTGGAGTCGGAGTCTTAATTTTTATAACGACTTTACAGCCCTGATTGCAACACATGCCGAGTACTCACTAAATTCATGAAAAAATTCATATTCTGTTCACTTAAAATCTGTAGTGAACAAAGTGTGACAGAATAATTCAGCAAAATAACTAAATTCTGATGGAGGGCTATGAAAAACCAGAGTCTGTGTGACTATATAAAGCTTATTTATTTGTTTATACTTTGATTTGACGCTGTTTTGACCCGTGTCGTGCGACGCAACGACAGGTCCGACCACCCACGCATCGGCGGGTGCAGGCTTTCGACATCCTCGCCATTCTAATCTGGAACAGGACATCTCGAAGCCCTTTTCGGTGGTTAATAGCAGGGAAAACATTCATTTAGCCCACAAAGGAACCTAATTGTATCTACTAAATGATACAGCCTTGATCCTTTTTTATCTTTATTTATAGATATTTTCTTTTGTAACATGTGCGCTTTTTTGAACTCTAATATTTGTAAATCTTATGCATTTTATCAATATTTATAAAATTGAACATAAGGATTGTGTATACTATATGGATTGTATTTATTTGTTACATTTTGTTGCCAGTGGAAAGGCATTGAATTCAAAAAAATGAATTTACACATTCCACAATTTATTTATTTAACATTAGGACCGGCTTCGTTTATAGTTCATCAATTGATACTGCTAAATTACAAAATTCACAAATTAAAGGTTTATTGCTTTTTCAATATGAAGAAAGATTTTAACATTGCATTCAAAAAAATGTAAAGACGTCAACCGAGTGAGTTCCGACAAAATAAACTAGAATACATAATTAATAGTACTCGACGAATTCACTCACGCTTACGTGAAATATGTCTGAAGCAGTATCGCTTAAAATCGTTCAATCTCTTCCTAGTGGCATCCCCGTTGGCAGTCGTTGGAAGTTTAACTTCTTCATATGCATCGAACGCGTGATTCTCGAATACATGCAACATGCGTTTAAAAATATTCTCTACATTTTAAGTAGATTAGAGAGTCATTCGAAGACTTGAAATCTGGATAAGGCAAAGAGTGTCATCTTTCAGCTACAGGGCCAAGTATATTTATGCACCGATAAACAGCAAACACACAAAACCTTAAAAAGATCTCAAATAAGAAACTCGACCAGTGATCGCCAAGCGGTCGCTCGCGAGCTACCGGTAGCTCACGGCGGCATTTTCAGTAGCTCGCTTAGGATATTGTGCCATATTTATAATTTTGCCTAGGATCAAATTTTATCAATCGTATCGGCGCAAAAACAGAAGTCTTAAAAAATGAAAAAGCAAATGCAGGATTATCAACATTTATAATTTAAATATCTAAACAGTGTGGCAAAATGACTGGAATTCATAAAAAGTTTTAAACTCTATTTCTACATATGTAGGTAAAAGAATCGATATGTGATGTGTGATGATTCCTGGCCATTACTTAGGGAAATCAAAATTCTGCATTGAATTTAACGCTTTATTCCTAAAATACTTAAAGTAAATGTACCTGACCGTTGAATTTTAACGATTAAGGTTTCCTACCGAATGAAGGCAAAGCAAGTATCTCATAATCAGTGACGGCTGGTGACGGGGTGTTAAAGAGAAAATTTTTCCAAAAAAGAAACGATTAACATTTTGATAGTAATGAATGAAGGTTTTAAAATCAATGAATAGAAAAAAGAATTGGACAAAAATGGTTGAATCTTCAATTAATATTATGTAACAAAAATTACGAAAGGGCCTGTTGAAAAAAAATTGTGTTTAATTATCTGAAGTCATGTTTTTGTTTCAGAAGTTGACCATCTCACAAATTGAAAAGTCTAGGTGTTGACCATGTCTAATCAGAGGGCTTTATAGTGAACTTTCATTCAGGGTTGCCTCAAGGCTTTCTGTCACACCACTCTTGGTTGAATCAAGTAGCAATGGGTGGTTCAGGAACAAGATACACACCGTTACTAGATTGATCACCTAAGAAATTTGAAATAATATACTTTCCTCACTAGGTGTTGTTTTCAAATGGCCACCCTGGCACTCCATTGGCTATATGGTGATGTGTTAGTGGCTCATTCCGACCACAGATGCCTTAAATTGTCTTTACTTTACAATTTAGAGCAATCCCGCATCTGAATATCTTATTTTGGGCCATTTTATTCTCAAAAGGTCAACTACTGGTACATGGTCAACGACTGGTACATTCACCTTATTTGAAAAAAAGCTTACTCCAAAGCTCTCATATATATGTAGCTCATCAGACAATTACAATTTCTGAAAGTAGCTCACATCCTTATTGAGTTTGAAAACCACTGTATTAGATTAAAACCTAGTTCCCATGCTATAAAATAAAAATAATATTCAACGGTTTCACTGATTTCATCCCTTCACTAATCTTCTAGTGTAATTTGTTTTATATTTTTTATTTTATCAAACGCTGAAGGAAGGACGTAATTTTTTTCAAAGGCACAAGCTGAGAGCTGGATGTGTTTTTGTTACGTTTAATTTTAACGGTTCCTTAAATCTTGTGTTGTGTAAAAAACTACATTTAAGTCGTTGGATAAATCCCCACCGAAAGAAAAACATGGTTCGTAAGAGGGATTTATGGATTTGGGGCGTTCATATGAAAAAGAAGCCATCGGAAAAATAAATATTTTGATTGAGTGATACAAGGACCAGGAAAGGCCTAGTGGTTAGCGAATCGCTATCGCTACGCCCAGCTTTTTGGGATAAGAAACTAAGGAAGGGATATAGGAACACAAACACCCGTTGCCTTCGAACAAATCAATTTATCAACTGAAAAAATCTGTTCGTACCAGGACTCGAACCCAGGCGGGTCCATCACGGTAGCAACGATGTTGACCACTGCACCATGGGCCGGGCGATATTGCTAATTAGATTGACGTAACGTTTTGAACCTGGTCGACATCCGCCATTTCTTACTGCAATTTGTCTCTCATACATGGTAAAATTTAAAAATGAAATTATTGAACACAATTTGGGCATATGGACGGCAATTAAATACTCAACTGGATCTATTTTTTATGACAAAAGCTGTTATTTTGTCAATTAACCTTATAATTTTTATTAAAAAATGATAAAACAATTTTCAAACATATTCCATAATTAATTTATGAAGATAAACACCGGCGTCACTCATCGCGAGTATTTTGACTTAGAGTGTACATAAATGAAGAGTTATTGATTTTGTATACAAAACTTACACTAATAAGGGTGTAGAAAACAATTGGTAACAGAATTATGCAAACAGTTTGTAGAAATTGGAAACGAAATATGCATGATTGTTATTATTTAAAATGTTTATGACCTCTTAAATATATATTTATTTTTTAAACCATTTACCAAAGTAAAGCATATCGACTTGGAGTCAATGAAATTGATCTAAATATACGTTTTTCGACGATAACTACTTAGTTGCTCAGTTGCTTAACCTTTATTTATTGAAAAGAGAAGGGATAGAAAGGATTAGACTAAGACAGAAGAGTGGTTAGCTGATCGCTCACGCTACAAACTAAGTAACGCTTCTAACTTTATTTCCCTTACCTACATGAAAACTAGTGTTGACTGTCTAAAAGATTCTGTCAGCTGAAGGTTTTGTGTGGGGAAAACTCATTTCGAGTATGATTGTGTAGAAATCATTAAAAAGGTTCAATTCTTAGTATGATGGCATCGGATGAGTGTGAATACTGTGAATTTCAGACAGCATTTTTTCGAGCAGAAATCAATAATTCGAGTCTTGTAAGAATCTTGATTATGTGTTTGATATCTATCGAAAAAGACGAACGAGCAAGGCTGTGGAGTCGGAGGTTTTTGGCCGGAGTCGAAGTCGTCGCGGGGCTTTGGCCGGAGTCGTTACTCGGAGTTAGGAAAATTATGAAAAAAAAGGGACGCTATTAAACTTTTTTTAGTCGGAGTCCGAGTCGGAGTCGTGTTTTTGGTCAATGTTGGAGTCAGAGTCGAACTTTTTTTACCGACTCTACAGCCCTGCAAACGAGTGTTGACTAGTTAAAGAAAAACATTCTGTTAAAATAATGAGCCATTTTGAAAATGCCCGCCATATTCTACACAATATCTTATATATATTTATCAGATCAAAAAACATGAAAAGGCCGAACACTTAAGAAGCGGCCGGACTTGTCGCAAAGTAGAAATTTTGCTTTTTGACTCCGCCGCCACCTAAGACTAAATTAATCTTATTTTTTTTTAGTTCTATACAACCGGTAGACGCTCTCGTATCTTTCAATGAAATGTCACACTGGTGCCCTTTCAAGTTACTTGAAAGATTAAAAGTATCAATTTAAGATAGACAGATCCACACTGTTTTTGATCAAAAGATTTTCAACCAGTCAACGGAGACCTTTTGCTAGAGTGTTCGGAAGTGGAGGGCCGCATGTATTTATTATAGACAACTAATTATTTGTTCAGTTTCTAATTCGTTAAATGATCAGTAAATATTAAATAAATGGTCAGTAATAAATACTTAAAACGGTCGGTAAAAAATAATAAATGGTCAGTAAATCACTGGGATCTTCTTTTATAATAACTATAACAATTAAAGAATTCAAAATTCGTAAACCATTTCGTAAACATTTCAAAAAATCATCATAAACCTTACACTTATTAAAATAATATTATCTGCTTTCAAATACCTAAACTTAGAAATCATTTCATTAAATGTGATTATTTTTCATAGACCTAGTCATATCTTATATATAAAACCGAAACGGCGTATGTATGTCTGTGGGTCTGTAATTCCCTTTTGCAATGTTAGTCATTGAGTTGCCATAAAAACGAATATGAAAGAAAATATGTTTGAATTTTTATCGGCGAAGACATTTAGTCAAAATGTAATAAATTAGTCTTCTACTGAACTTTTCCGGCTTTTATTAATATAATAATGTTTATTATTTACGTGAAGGTATTATTTGACATTTATTTGACAGAAAATTAGATTTTTTCCTTGAATTTGGACATTTTAATGCGCGAGAAATCTGTCATCAAATTAAATAAAGTTTGTGATTTTATTTTAACTCTATTTTAGATGTTAGATTTTTTGATATAATTATGTCGAATGATATAACATTAAATAATTATTGGTCGCATAGTCCGAGCGATGCCGGGTAGCAATACTAGTATTTTATAAAAAACACAAGCTGACAAACTAAAACTTGCCTTTTATTTTATATGACTTTAATAAAAGACTAACCATTTGAACTATATAGCTGACCGTTTCATTTAATAACTGACCACATTCATACTAATACAATAACAACTGACTGATTATAATATTAACCGACCATTTTGATTTTTCACTGACCAAAACTTGAACTAGATACTGACCCATTAAATACACGCCTTAATTATAGCGTTGCAATGCCTTACTATTCTTTCTCCTAGAAATCCTATGTCAAGTCCTGATCGACATTGCACAACTAGGATAGAAAACCATTTAAAATTATCATTTGTCCAAAAATCTAACTGTGGATTGTGTGCCTTAGATAAAGTTTGTAACATGTCATAATGTGGTATATTTTTCGGAATAATAAATTCAGGGCTGTAGAGTTGAATACATGACTGTGACTTCGATTCCAACATTGACCAAAAACACGACTCTTTGAACCCTGACTTCGACTAAAAAAGTTTAATTTTGTCACGTTTTTATTCCTACCTTTCCTATTTACTATTTATGTGTATTAAAGGTAGCCGGACAAAACAGAACATGACTTTCAGAATATGATAAAATAGGTTCAGTTAGGTTAGGTTAGGTTTTTTGTCATGTTCTGTTTTATCATATTCTGAAGTCATGTTCTGTTTTGTCATGGCCAATATATTTTAAATGCATAAATAAAAAGTTCAAACTTTTCAAAAGTTTTTCACGACTCCGACTTCAACTACGACTCCAGCCAAAAGACTGCGACTCCGCACTCGATTTTACCATGCTAATATACATTGGTTAAGCTTATATACATATAATTAGGTTTATTGTAAATAATCAAAAAAGGATCTCACAGCGTTAGTCTCCTGGGGTCGAAATATTAATCATCCAAAATTAAACGTTTTCATTAATGATACTCCAATCAGGAGAAGGAAAAATTGTCACGGCAACCTTCTCGTTTTCGAGCGAAAACAAGTGGACCCTAGAAGCTACGTGCTTAAAAGGTGGTACACTATTATGGACCGGGAAATTCAGAGAAAAGCCCGCTTAATATTTCTCGCATCGCTTACTCGCGCGTGTGCTGTGCTTACGGGTCGTCTTAGCTGGGCGAATCTGGGCGAGGCGATCCGGCGCGGCTTTGAAAGCGGCAGAGTTTTAAAATATCAAACGGTCCTGGCCCATGCAAGTGTCATATGTAAGCGAAGCGATCCGGTCAGGACGGCATATGTAGCAAGTCGCCTCAAGTGCGCACTCATGGCGCACGCGAATCGCTTGAAAATATGAAACGGTCCAAGCTCACCAGAGCGTTAATTGCGTCTGAGCGATGGCACATAAGACCTTTGTCCGTTTTAAATTGAAATCGCTTACCTAATTAATGTTGGCAATCCTACAATAATAAAGGGTATTTCAATAGGGACGCTCAAAATATGTTACTTTGTCCTGCTGAGTAGATTATTCATTGTTTAGTGGCCAAATTTGAGTCAACCAGTTTGGTAAATAATCGGCCAACACCTACCTGTACGTCATCAAAATACAATATCTGGTGAAAACATTGCTGCTGTGTGTGAAAGTGTACAGGAAAACCCAAGGCAGCTTATTTCTCGTTGTTCACAAGAACTTGGCTTTTCTGCGACTTCAACTTGGCGAATTTTGAATCGGGCCTTATGTCTGCACCCGTATAAAATCCAACTAACCAAGGAACTTCAGGTAAACGACCGCAGACAACGCCTGATTGGGTTCTGGAGCAGTTGGAAGTTTACCCAAATTTGTCAAAAAAGTCAACTTTAGCGACATGGCCCATTTTATAATGAATGGATATTGGCAGACATTTGATGCTATATTCCATATTTAATGCCGTAAAATATACTTACAAATGAAATTAAAATTTAGTCGAAATCTCACAAACAACTTGTTTTATTTACATTTCAAAACTAAGCGTCCTTATAAAAAGACCCTATATAACCAATAACGGCTGTATACTGAAACCCTGCGATATCAATCCATTGCTCATGCCTATTGAAGAGTTTCTTGAAGATTTTTTTTATTGAGGAGTGCAAAGGGTTGGATTGACGTGGAGAAAACAATGCAGTGAAGTCTGCGACTGTAATCTGTACTGATAAAGAGTTTAATCGATAGCGTAGTTGACTAAACTCGTTGGATAAAGTAAATATTACAACCGCAGAAAGTTATTTAGCCGCTGATGATTGTCGGCCGGTCGAGTGGTTTGGCGGTTAACGCGGCGGTTGCCAGCGGAGTTGTTTAACGTAAACGTAATGACGTAATGACGGTTGTAACAATTCATGGCTTCATTTGCAGGTGAAACGCTTCGGTGCTTTTCCTCAAGTGGGTGTGGCAATAAGATCCGAAACGTTGTTTTTAAACGAGGCGCGGGCAGGGCCGCATTTTGTATTCGAATAAAAGTGGGCTCCAAGTTTCCTGACTATCATTCTTGTTAGGGTGGGTACTAGAGACTCCAAATACTCTACATCTCAACTAATCGAGTTGCATTACGAGAATGACGTATTGTGCATCAAGAACTGTTGATTACTAAAAACATTAAGGAAAATAATAAATGGAATTAATAACAACAGTAAATTGTTAAAAATGTTTCGGTCGATTTGATAAAACTCTAGCACAACAGATTCAAAAAAAAAAATTAGGTACGGAAACATAATATTTCCGTATGACCGCTGACAGTGACGGCTGGTGACGGGTGCTGGGGGGTGCAAAAGGAAGATTCAACTCTTTTTCCGTACTACGGAAAAGAAACAGTTGGTATTGCGAACATCTAAATTGAAAGTCCAAGCTATAGAAGTGTTTTAAAATCCAATGAATAGGAAAGAACTCTTGCAAAAATGGTTGAATCTTCCTTTGCACCCCCCAACACCCCGTCACCAGCCGTCACTGACCGCTGATGTTTATAATGCTGCCACAGTAAAATTTTACGCGAGAACCACTGGTCTACCTAGTGAAGAATATGCATAGTATAAAATTTTATTTTTTGATTATTCCACGTATTTAAATTGTGACACGTGATTCGCCTGTTTCAGAGGCACTTTTGGACTATCGCAAAGTTTGCATTAATTTTTATTATTTAAGCAGACTTTGCGATGTCTGAAGATGCCTCTGAAAGAGGCGAAACACGTGTTACATTTTTATTATAAGAACACAATATATGGAATAATCAAAGTTGTTTCAAATTTTATATTAATACTAGCTGACCCGGCGAAATTCGTACCGCCTCAGAATCAATAAATGTGTTTGTGCGGTATGAAATATACTTTACAACCTTCTCTCATATCTAACAAATATACATACAAAATTTGATAATAATCGGTCGAGGCGGTTCGGAGGAGTTTGGCCACAAAGATTTGGGTCGAGATTTTTATATATATAGAGATGAACTTTTTAATCGAAAGAATTCTGAAAAAGCCGAAAAATATTTTTTTTGTATTCTTAACAGATTAATAAATATGTGGTAAAAAAATGGACGGGAAAATTAGTATCTCCTTTTTTTCTATTGAACTTGCAAACACACCTAAAATTTAGACCCTAGACCAGAATACTACCTTAAGAATATGCATATATAAAGATTGAATGATTGTAAAAAGCCGAAAAATGAATCCCTGGTGCCGTCCCTGTTAAGCATCTTGAAGAGGTCCGTTCACGAATGCCCTCGCTAATGAGAGGTTTCCAAGCAATCGTGATCAAGCAAAGTGTATACCATGGACGGGTATCCCACCTGGGAACGATTTCCCTTGTTAAAATTAAACTGATCAATTGGTGAGAAGTGGAGGGGAAACCGATCAATGCGTCCACACTAAGAAAGGGTAACTTGATCACACAAATGAACCTTCTATACATTTTGAATATAACATTAATGAATGTCTGGCCGGTTCCCGAATTCACTTTATCAGTGATATCAAATAACGTTGTTTTTCTTATTTTCTTTTCACCAGAAGTATTCTCTAACGCGTCCACAATTATAAATGCCTTTTGCCTTGTCAATATTTTTCAAGAAAATCATACGAGAAAGTATATATCGTTTCGATTTCATTGCGTTAGTAAAAAGTATGATTAAATTATTATCAAAAGATCCTGAAATCTGGTCGCGTGCATCATAGTTATTATAAACTAGACGGTCCCCTGCAAGCGTTGCAATGCCATTCAAAGAAAGACAGTGTTTGTGTTTATTGAAGTGCTTTCGGATGCACAATATTTTAGATAAATAATTTCGATTTAATTTCATTAACATTGATCGGTATCGATGACATTTGCCGATTGTCTATGGGTCGACACACGCGCCACCTACTGAAAGCTAATTTTACTATGTATATGGCCTTTGCGCAAGTGCAACAATAAGTTAGATGAAGAAACATTGATGTTTATATAAAAGACTTACTATAAGTGCAAGCAATAAGTTGACAAAGTTTTATCGCAATCGGATGAACGGTATGGCAACGCATAAAATACGAACAAATAAACATTGATTTTTATATATTTGATATAAAGAAATACTAAGAATCTTCACTTGGATGACCAACTTTTTGAGGATTCATAGCTGAATGTAATCTGACCGTCGCATTACTGACCGTTAGTTGATTTTGTTGAAAAAAACCAACTTATTCGTCCGATACAATTTAAAAGTAAATAATCTTTGGTATCTCTTCTATCTATCTAAATATATTCTTCACATAATTCCAGTTATCTCCATGCAATTTATGAAGTCTTGTTTCATTAAAGTTGGTACAATTAATAACTGCTTTTACATCTTTGTTTCCAAGGAGAACATGATTTTTATAATGAGAAGCACTTGATTATTTTTGATAAATAAAGTACATTACATACACACTACCGTTTTAAGCTAGAAGGCAGTAAGTGTATCAGACAAACTTATGAGAAAAATGACATAATGTGTTTTTTGAAGTTTTAGTATTTTGAATTTATAAAACGCGATTGATGAAATAAAGAAATAATTTCTTCGTAAACAAGTGGTAAGGTGTTCCATTGATTGCATCTTTGCTAAGAAATTCTTATACTTAAGGATTTTTAGATTATTTTAGATACTATACTGCTATAAAAGTGAGCACCATATATATGTTTCAAAAATCTTTAGCAAATGGCATTTATAACTCAACTGCCTTCTTCCTTGGAACGACAGCAAAGTGTTCATATTCAGGAAAACTTCAAAGGCGGAAAATTCAAAATCAATCGATGGTCTCGAAAGAGTCTGCATAACCTACTGTTTATTATTGATTGATTGAATTCGCAGTTACTTGGTAGAACTCCAATATTGCAAGCAGTGACGGCTAGTGACGGGGTGGTGGGGGGTGCAATGGAAGATTCAACCATTTTTGCAAGAGTTCTTTCCTATTCATTGGATTTTAAAACACTTCTATATCATGGACTTTCAATTCAAATGTTCGCAATACCAACTGTTTCTCTTCTGTAGTACGGAAAAATAGCTGAATCTTACTTTTGCACCCCCTAGCACCCCGTCACCAGCCGTCACTGATTGCAAGGTGAAAAAATAGCGACGTATATTTTTTGATTAACTTGTAAAAAGGTACACCGGGATTTCAAAAGAAGTGTTGTCACAAAGTTATTTACTGGAAAAAAATTACATGGCATTACAGCTGACGCCAATGCGCCATGCTTATAAAAAGCACAATAAATCATTACATATAACACAACATTATTTTTTTTTAGATATTGAAACAGAAACATATTAATTTCATAAAAAGAAAAAAAATAAAAACAAAGCACCAAGTTCACTGCTGAAGATGTCCACCTCAACAGGCTTTGCATTCATCAGCCGAACAGCCCTTGCGATCAGGACAGGTTTCGCTCATTTTCTCGAGCTTTTTCAACTTCACCTTTCGGACCTGTTCGTTTCGTAAACGTTTAAATTATTACCCGCAAAGAATGGTTTATTATTTTTAATCATACCAAATGCATTTCCAACAATAATTGACGGTTAACACCTTGGAAGGAGTTGCCGAATTCGTGCAGCAACATTTATTTGGTTTTGATGCACGTCTGAATACAATTATATATTTTTTATGTAAGTATACTCATTAGTCATTGATCTAAGTTTCTTAGAAAGAGAATACCGTAAAACGGGGCCAATAGAGACACTTTTTACCCTTCACGACTATGTAACTTCATACTTGCGCCACATAATTCAAATATAAATTACTTGAAACTTGTTTCTATGGTCCTTCTACACATTCATGACAATATTTTTCAAATATTCACTATCGTTATTAAGACAAAGTCAATTTGTTCGATGTCTCTATTCACATTGAATCGGGGTGAATAGAGATGAGAGAGGGTAAATCAAGACTTGGCAGGTGAATAGAGACAAAAATACAGATTGTTATGATTGGAATATATGAATCTCTATTCTATACGAGTCTCTATTCATTCCGTTTTACGGTACTTATTAACCAAAAAATACATGAATGATTTTAATTTCCGTCCGATAAAAGAGAAGTTTTTAAGTGGTCAAAAAGTAAGGATGCACAGGCATCTATCTAACTTAAACACGTTTGTTTCAATTTTGGCCAATCATTTAGTTTGTTTAGTTTTGTCATTCGAGAGATAGTATTAAAGTCATTGTAAAAAAATATATATAAATATTAAAAAATACATTGGATAATTAGTAAAGTTGTGCTAAAGTTCAATCCTTGTTTTTGTCTCTATTCACCAGCCAGTCTCTATTCACCCCGTTTTACCGGTACATGTTCATACCCCGGGAGACAATTACAATATCAATTACCACCTGACCATTGTTGTAAATGCTTCGGTGTCGCCATTTTTTTATGTTATTTGTTAATATTTTATTGTCCATCGTGGCTCGCGGCCACGGAATGAGGAGCGAAACAAAAATCGCGCCCGGATGCAAAATAAAATAATAACAAAACAAAAAACAACACAAAAAAATGCAAAACGAGCGCAGATTTTCGCGAGTGGCCGCATGGCAAAGAGGACCACCCAAGACGACGACAGGAGCGAATTGGTGGCATAATTATTATAAGAGTTTTTATCGTTTATATACAAACATAATGTTTAATTGATATTAACGTAATTTATATGTATAAGCGAAAAAAATGATCTTTATGAGGGCTTGCCCAACAGTAAAACGATGGCATCATCCTGTCAACAAATATACATAAGAAAAAAATGCAACTTGAATATGTATTTTTAGTTCGACAAGAATTATATGATATAAAGTTGACAGCTATTTCGGCTCATCCTCATAACTATGATTAAACATACATTTACTTTTTGTCCAGTATGCAATCCTATACCGTTCATCCGATTGCAATAAAACTTTGGTGATTTGTTGTGTGGACGCCAAAGAAGGATTCTTAATTATCAATCTATCGATGTGAACATATAACAAATAATGTCTTTTTCGTCCCGTATGCGATCTTATACCGTTCATCCGATTACGATAGAGCTTTGGTGATTTGTTGTGTGGACGCCAAAGAAGGATCCTTAATTATCCATACATATAAAAAAAAAAAATTTTTGTCCCTTATGTGATCCTATACCGTTCATCCGATTGCGATAAAACCTCGATGATTTGTTGTGTGAATACCTTTGAAGGTTTTTAAATCAGTACAGTCATTAAATACAGCCATACACACTTAAAACACAAACACTTTCTATCTTCAAGTGGCATTGCAACGCTTGCCGGGTACCGGCTAGTATTTAATATAATATCGTGTTGCCCACTGACAATGTGGAGAATAACTAGTTCAAAAATTTGTTAAATCTCATTCCTTGTACTAAACAGCTTACCTTTATTTTTTACATCGATACATTAAATATAATCGATACATAAAAATAAATAAATGAAAATTTTCCGACTGTTTAAACGCTCTTTGAAATACAGTATAAGAACGAATATGGCGAAACAAAAATTTACATCTTTAGAATATTTAAACATCAATATTGCCATTATGTAGGAATTTTTCTCCCGAAAATTATCAACGTCGTTCCAGGCATCGATGTTTTTTTTAAAAATCCTTCACCGCTCGAATAAAAATAAAACAATAGACAATAATTGCTGTTGAAAGATATTCCGAATTCTGCCACCCCGAAAAAGTTGTGGAAATAATGAGGACGGGACGGGCCCCTCTCAGAACGCAGCGATGTGCCGCCCTGGCGCACATAAAAAAATGCATCTCGAATTTCGATACTAATAGTGTGATCAGGGGTGTATTGGTCAAAAGCCCTCCGACAACATTTCTTGTCGAGTTATTGTATGATGTAATTTAGAATTTCGACTGAAGGTGCTTGATGGAATTTCCATATCAAATTATTGGTTCAAGTATATTCGTGCACTTGACATGCCTGAAGATGCCGAAAGGCGAAAACCGGGTCGTTAAAAACTTATATAAAAAGTACAAAATTCAAGCGATTCATATTTGATATTGTATGAAATATTTAAGATTGACTTTAATTTTTAAGGACTATTGTAATATTAATGAATTATCTAGAGAAATATATATTATCGTCGGATTTTTAGTGTGGAGTGGTGAACATCGTTGGCCTCCGTGATGGATCTTACGGGTTCGATTCCCATTACGAACAGATTTTTTCAGAGCGAGTACCTATCCACTAGTCTTGACCCCAGACTGGACTGTACTTGTGGGCACGCCAGGACGCTAATAACGTTCTATGGGTTACTCAGTTGGTCTAACCTTTTTCGAAAAGAGTAGGAGTTGAAAGGATACGAAGGCTAGTGGTTAGCTTATCACTGTGGTTACGCGCACAACACAAATGTCCATTGCATTCGAACAGAAATGATAAATTGACTGAAAAAATCAGGGACTCTAGACCAGGCGGTCTATCACGGAACGGCCAACAACGTTGAACACTGCAGCACGGACCCATTAGAATAATAAAGCAACACTATCTGTAGACCAAATAAATACAACTCAATTATCAATAATTTGTAATGTTAATGTCATCAGTATTATTCTTCAGTTGCAAACTTTGCGATAGTAACTTCCCCTGAAAGAGGTGTCGTAAGAATAATCAAAGTTATTTTAAATTTTATATTAAATGAACTTCCACAAAGTTACCGCCGAAACCATCGAAAATATTATACCTTTAAATGCGTGTCGTAAGAAAGAAAAATTACAACTGGACCACGGACCGGGCAAGCTAAAAACCGTAAATTGCGAACTCCGAGAACCCCAATGTCGAGTCCTGCACGACATTGTACAACTTGGTTGTAAAAATATTTTTAATATATTGTCGGTCCTTGTGGTCTAGTGGCAAGAGCTTTGTCCTAGCGATCAGGGGGCTCGGGTTCAATTCCCGGCAAAGCGGCATGGTCAGATTTTTTCAATTGATAAAAAGAGATCTTGGGCTGGGTGTATGTTATTTATCGTTGATTTTGTACACAACTGATTCATTATTTATCATCGATTTAATCTCGTATGACTTTCACAATTAAGAATATTTGGCGCATTGGCGTAAGCTGTAATGCCAAATATTTTTTCTTTAAAAAAATATATATTTTTTTTTTTTAAATAAAATTAATTAGTTTGAAATTATCCTTATTTCAAAAACCATATATTATATTGAATTGTGTGCCTTAGTTAAAGTTTGTACCATGTCATAATGTGTTATATGTTTTAGTATTTCAATGATGTGCTATCCACTAATTTTTCAAATCTATTATGGAGCTGCTGAAATGAAAAAAATAATATATTGAGATGTGCAAAGGGTTAATAAATGAGTGATATAATATTCAGACTTACTATCAGCATGAATTACTGAAGATACTTACTGAAGATGCCTCTGAAAGAAGTGAAACACGTGTCACAGTTAGTAGCACAATACGTGGAATAATCAAATTTTATAATTTTAAATTGTATATGATATCATATTCATTTGTTGTAATTTTATCGCATTTTTAGCAATAACTTCGTTCAAATATTTCGCCGAGAGTCAGTGCAAACCTTGTCTAACAGTCAGTCTTCGCCATTCTCACATATTACGCTTTATTGCATTGCCAGCCAATACTTTATTAGCTTATTTAGTTAGAAAGTCAGTTACACGTTGCATACAAATATCTGCATTGACATCTTCAACAAAGGGTAGAGATTTGTGTTGGTTTTTTCTTCATAATTATATTTCTTTCTCCGTAAGGCTCTACCTAATATTTTTTATAAGTATCTTTTGCGCATCCGTTTTGTAGAGTGGCTATCTTTAAACGATTATGGAAACGATGATATGAGCCCTTGAGAGGTGAAGTCAGCGTCGTCTAAAAATGGTGAAAATATTCTATTGTCTATTATTATTTGTATATATTATTTGTGGAACTATCTTAACATTTTAAAATTACATGGAAGATTACGATCAGAACTGTGGAGTAGTTAAAAAAAGACAATTCTGACTCTAACATTGACCAAAAACGACTCTGAATCTGACTCCAACATTGACTTAAGCACGTCTCCTATTCCGACGAATAAATATCAACTAACTTATCCGGCCTTTGGCCAAATTTTACAGGTTGTATGCATATTTAAAAAGTTAAAACTTTTCAAAAGTTTTTCGTGACTCCGACTCCGGCCAAAACACCGCAACGACTTCGACTCCGACTGGAGCCAAAGAAGACTACGAATCCACGACTCCGACTCCACACCGACTTCCCAGCCCTGATTACTACATAATTGGATAGAATAAAGTAATTTAGGGAAATAATAATAATTGAAAAAATGTTATAAAAGGGGTTAGATTAGTTCACCGCTGACATATCATTTAGCCCTTCAGAAGTGAAGCGAGCCAATTAGCAAATCGCTATGCGTCGCTTTTTGGGATCGGAAAGGTGAGAAGGGATTTTTAGCAACACTTTTATCTTTACTATCCTTGATTACTGAGGAGTTTGAAAATATTGTATTCGGTTACCAGTGGCGCCGTATCATTTTTGACGTGTTTCTGAAGAAAAGAGAATTCACAATTCCACAGATAGCAGCAACGAGCCGCTGCCTAAAATAGTTTACTATCATGTTATTAACACGCCCGCTCCCAATGTGAATCATATAGACTTTTTTCTGCGAGAACCACTTGTTAATCAGATGACAGAACTCTTTTTGTCACGGACGGAGATCTGTGTTTACGAACCGAAATCAATAAATTGAATTGATAAATTAGAATGCCTGAAGTGGGATTTGAACCTGTGAGCGTCGCAATGGAAGACAACGATGTTGACTACGTACACGAAAACAACAAATAAATACAATATTCATATTTGAATCTTTTGATTAAATTGGCAGAGCTCCATTATGGCACGGTGAAAAAATTGTAATGTATTTTAGTTATACAGAAATTATGTAAATTATTATATTAATGTAAATTTTCGTCGAGTTGTCGCCATCGTCAGAACTACGTTTAAAAATATATTTACTTATTTATATACTTATACCAATGTCGAGAGTAATAAAGGGTCTTTTTATAAGGACGCTTAGTTTTGAAATGTAAATAAAACAAGTTGTTTGTGAGATTTCGACTAAATTTTAATTTCATTTGAAAGTATATTTTACGGCATTAAATATGGAATATAGCATCAAATGTCTGCCAATATCCATTCATTATTAAATGGGCCATGTCGCTAAAGTTGACTTTTTTGACAAATTTGGGTAAACTTCCAACTGCTCCAGAACCCAATCAGGCGTTATCTGCGGTCGGATACCTGAAGTTCCTCGGTTAGTTGGATTTTATACGGGTGCAGACATAAGGCCCGATTCAAAATTCGCCAAGTTGAAGTCGCAGAAAAGCCATGTTCTTGTGAACAACGAGAAATAAGCTGCCTTGGGTTTTCCTGTACACTTTCACACACAGCAGCAATGTTTTCACCATATATTGTATTTTGATGACGTACAGGTAGGTGTTGGCCGATTATTTACCAAACTGGTTGACTCAAATTTGGCCACTAAACAATGAATAATCTACTCAGCAGGACAAAGTAACATATTTTGAGCGTCCCTCCTATTGAAATACCCTTTACATACAATCGATATGTCATACTTAATAATGTATTATTACAATACAAAATAAGGATGTTAGAACAGAGGAGAAGATGTATTTATATCGTGTAAATTCTGTACTATTCCATGAGTTTTATCGCTCACGACTCGCGATTCGTCTTTCGGTATCTTCATGCATTTCAAGTGCACAAATGAATTTGAACTGACAATTTAGATATTAAGATTCCATCAAGCAACTTTAGTTGAAATCCTCAATAACAATCATAGACAATAATTTCGGAATGAAATTCAGCTATTTTTAACGTAGCATTTCATAAAATAACTATTTGTGTGAAGTGGACGACAACATCTTTTCGTATGAAATGGTAAACCGACCAATTCGAGCGACCTAATTTTTCTATGAACGTAAATCATTCGTTCTCTTGTTAAGAAATATTAGAATCGTTTCATACTTTCCCACGCTTAAACTGCAATGTCAATAATAGAAAGAATGAGAAAATTAATGAATCGCAAAGTGTGCGGTAAAATTTAGCCGCAGGTCAGTCGAATCGGCAAATCAGTAAAAACGAATCGTTCAATAGATCGACACGAAGTGTTCGATTCGCACCGAGTGACTCATTTGGCATAAGTTATTGCGCCCGTATGAAATATTATTAATAGGCATACATATTAGATATAATGTTTTCAATTTTTACATTTTATCAGCCCAATATATGAATATATGAATTTGTATGAATCAACTATTTTTTTAAAGAACACCGACAGAATTTATACAGAAAATAGAAAGCAATTGTAAAAAGTCAATAGTAATAAATTATAATGAATTGTATGAGTGATTGTATAAGTAATTGTACAGTAAAAGAGCTGTGGATTCGGTAAAAAAAATACGACTCCGACTCCGACTAAAATAAGTTTAATTTCGTAATGTTTTTTTTCTACTTGTCATATTTATGTATATTAAATTATATATCAACCAACCAATCCTGCCAATGGCCAAATTTGATATATTAAATTTAAAAATAAAAAGTTCAATCTTTTCAAAATTTCCGACTCCGACTCCGGCCAAAAACCCCCGACTCTACAACTCCGACTCCACAGCCCTGGTAAATAGTAATTGTATAAATAGTTGTATACGTAATGTTACAAGTAGTTGTATCATCTTCGGGCCCCGGGTATCATCTATAATTCTATAATACTCATGGTTTTTTTATAAAATACTAGTATTGCTACCCGGCGTCACTCGGACTAAGCGACCAATAATTATTTAATGTTATATCATTCGACATAATTATATCACAAAATCTAACATCCAAAATAGAGTTAAAATAAAATCACAAACTTTATTTAATTTGATGACAGCGCCCCATTCTCGCCCAATAAAATGTCCAAATTCAAGGAAAAAATCTAATTTGCTGTCAAAGAAATGTCAAATTAATACCTTCACGTAAATAAAAACATTATTATATTAATAAAAGCCGGGAAAAGTTCAGTAGAAGACTAATTTATTAAATTTTGAATAAATGTCTTCGCCGATAAAAAAATCAAACATATTTTCTTTCATATTCGTTTTTATGGCAACTTGCAACAATAATGCAAAAGGGAATTACAGACCCACATACATAAATACGCCGTTTCGGTTTTATATATAATATTATTATCATGCAAGGTGTAAATAGAGAATAGTATAATATGTACTTTCAAATGCCCAAATTCAAGAAAAAAATCTAATTTGCTGTCAAAGAAATGTCAAATAATACTTTCACGTAAATAATAAACATTATTATATTGCAACTTGCAACAACAATGCAAAAGGGAACTACATACATACATACATACATACGCCGTTTCGGTTTTATATATAAGATTAGCCAGGTTGTAGAATTGAAGTATAGAAGTTACTGTTGTTGAATGAAGTTGGTACTTTTTAGCATTAAAAATGCATGGACACCTACAATACGAATACAACAATATTTTTCTTTACATCATACATTATTATTTAATGAATTGCTTCAATAAAAATTACCGGTAAAACGGTGTGAATAGAGACACAAACAAGGATTGAACTTTAGCACAACTTTACTAAGTATCCAATGTATTTTTTACTATTTATATACATATAATTCTTTACAATGAATTTAATACTCTCGAATGACAAAACCAAACCTAAAACTAAATAATTGGCCAAAATTGAAACAAACGTGTTAAAAATCGATGCCTGTGCATCCTTACTTTTTGACCCATTAAAAACTTATCTTTTAGTGCACGAAAATTAAAATCAATCATGTTTTTTTAGGTTAACAAGAACCGTAAAACGGAATGAATAGAGACTCGTATAGAATAGAGGTTTATATATTCCAATCGTCACAATCTGTACTTTTGTCTCTATTCACCTGCCAAGTCTCGATTTACCCTCTCTCGTCTCTATTCACCCTGATTACCGTTTGACGGTACATTTTGTTTATATTACAGCATGAAAAAATTGTTTTAGTACGTTCAATTCAACAGCTGGGCTGCTATTTAGTAAGTATCATTAGTGATACCCGGGTCCCGAAGAGGTTTAACGTAACTGTACAATTGTAAATATGATGAGTATGCTTAATTGAACCAATAATTATATACGTAACTGTATAAGTAGTTACGAATAATAATACATTTTTAGTGTTTTTTCCACATAAAATTTATTTGATCAGGACCGGTTTCGCTCATGGCGAGCATTGTCAACTGATAAGGAATACAATAAAACAGTGATATTTATAGAAAAGTCGGTCCCTGTGGTCTAGTAGCAAGAGCATTTTCCCAGCAATAAGGGGGACCGGGTTCAATCCATTGAAAGGTCAGATT
The DNA here is from genome assembly GCA_028554975.1 of Himalopsyche kuldschensis. NCBI lineage: Eukaryota > Metazoa > Arthropoda > Insecta > Trichoptera > Rhyacophilidae > Himalopsyche > Himalopsyche kuldschensis. Next base: position 4,368,688 of record JAHFWI010000045.1, read on the forward strand.
TTTTTCAATTGAAAAAAAAGAGATTTTGGGCTGGGTGTATTTATCGTTGATTTTGTAAATAACTGATTTACCATCGAGTTAGTCTCGTATGACTTTCACAACTCAGAATATTTGGCGCATTGGCGTAAGCTGTAATGCCAAATATTTTTTTATTAAAATAAAAATAAAATAAATGAGCGAAACCGGTCCTGATCAAATAAATTTTATGTGGAAAAAGTACTAAAAATGTATTATTATTTTTATTATAATGCCTTTCCACCAAGTATTGACAGTTAGTTGCATACGCAATTGTACAAATTGTTTAGCAATATTTACTATTTCAGATTGAATAATTATTCAAAACGGTTCATATAAAAAAGTGTGCAATATACTCCGAAATACAGAAACAATATAAACGACAACCGAGATTTAAATCACGTCCTTTGAGAGCGTGTGTGGTGCCACTGAAAGTCGCAACAAAGTTGGATCGGATCATAAAGGTAGTAAAAATGATTTTCCTTCTTAAGTACAGTAGTAAAATCCACATTTGTACTATTATGAAATTGCCAATTTTTTTTATTCGTTTACCATTTAACCACTCATAAAATTTACTACTTGTCGTTTGCGAAGGTTTGACTTTTCCTTACAAGTTCATGTTGAATCTTGCTAAAGATAGTTTTACGCCTCAAAAAACAGCCATACAACATACTACACAGCATAATCTGAAAGACTAAGCAATTGAGTAAATCACAGTTGTCGTAGAAAAACCTTTCATTTTGATAGACTCCACTAAAATCCTTTATACTTAGAGTCGCAGACAAACAAAAAGATCATGACTCCGACTTCGACTCCAAAGTGTAAAAAGAATCACGACTAGGGTTTCCAATCAGGAATTTGGGATATTTTTTTAATGGTCGATATTTTTCATATTTTAAACATTAGCCATGTTCCGTTGTCAACGTTGTTGGCTTCCGTTACGGACAGCCCGGGTACAAGTCCCGGTACGAATAGATTTTTTCAATTGATAAATCGATTCTAAGGCAAAGAGTATTTGTGTTGCTTAAAAATCCCTTCTCACCTTTCCGTTCCAAATAGCAGCGCGTAGAGAGAGCGATTAGCTGACCACTAGTCTTGTCCTAGTCCTCTTTCATTTCAATCCTTACTCTCTTCAAAAAAGAGAGGTTGATCAACTGACGAGCAAGCAGTTCGCGTAGAAAAAAACATGTGGGGATAACTTCCGTGAGTAGTCCATATGTTCCAAGATGGGAGCGGGTATGGTAAAAGAAATATTAATTTATCATCAAAAATAGTAAATGATTAGTAGGTACTACAATCTTTTTTTTTAATATTATATTTCGGCTGTTTATCCATTATTGAAGGGTGATTATATTTTATTGAAATGTAAATAATGTACGAAGGTATCGGTCTCGTTAGAATGCATTAAATTGAAATTAAAATATTCCTGGCTATAGACTTATATTTGTTATTTTTGTAAAATGAGTGCAAGTTAAAGGAAATAAATAAGTAAGTATTTCGACTGAGGGTGCTTGATGGAATTTCAATATCAAATTAGAATTTTTTTTTCCATGATTATAATTCGGTTTCGCCTTTCGGCATCTTTATCTAGTGCACGGATGTACTTGAACTGACAGTTCAAGTCCGTTCAAGTCCGTTCAGGTCAGTTCAAGTACATCCGTGCACTTGGAATGCCTGAAGATGCCGAAAGGCGAAACCTGGTCTATAGACAAAACTCATTTTTGAAAATACAAAATTCAAAAAAAATTCTAATTTGAAATAAATAAGGTTTTTATCGATGAAAATCCTCTACCATCCGGAGTTAATTTGATGTATTCGACACTCATTATAAAATTATTTATCACTATTAATGAGCTCTTGCTTTGTCATTTGATATTTTTCTATATTATATATTTATTTACATACGATATTTTCCTCCGTCCGGTTTATTTATATTCGATCCTAGGATCAATGCGTAACGCAGAAAATAATTCAGTATCCACGAGCATCTGGTGTTTTAAAGACGTCACGTGAAGAATAATTCGTTTGTGCTTGATGATTAAATCAATCCTGAAAATTTCGTTTATTTAATCCCGGGGCTAATCTAGTATTAAAAACCGTTCGGAATTCCTTACTCTAATCACGACACATAGGCTAAATTCTCAAAATGTTAGCTCTTTACTAATTCGTTTAACTTTTTGCAATATCAAAAAATAGTACAAAGGGACCCTAAAAGCAGCCGTTTTGGAAATATTTTGACAGCTCGCCCAGCGGGCGGCCGCATCTTTAAATGCGCTGCATTGATTTTGTTATTTTATTTTTACCTTGTTGGGGATTTCGCAGAGCTAAACACGACGTGACTAATTGCTTTCCAGGATTCTGACACTTTTTGAGCTGTTGGGGTATTTTTTTTCCAGCGCGAGATATACCTGTGGATAGTAATCAAACAAATACACATTAGGATTTTTGCAAACTAGTTGTTTAAGTATTGGATTTAATAGAGAGAATAAAACTTGTTATTTGTTTGTTTTCATATATTAAAACACGTTACATATAAAGTAATATTACCACATGTATTATGGAGGGTAAAATCAGGACCGGTTTCAATCATTGCGAGCTGTTTATTTTGAAGAGAGTAATTTTCTTAATAACTTAGATTATTCCACGTGTAGTGTAACTCTTTCAGAGGCGTCTTCAGACTTACTTTTATTAGGTAACGGTAGGTTTCTTACAAGGTCGTAAGTGTGATTCTATCTTTCTAACATGGTAAATTACAAAACGGAAGAAGAGATTTTTCCTTTTTAAAAGAAGCAGGAAAAGTTGGGGGTTGATAGAAAAAAACAAATAATAAATATTCTACAACAAGTCAACATTAAAAGTTATTAACTAATGTATTGAATTAATTTGGAAAGGTTAAGCCAATAAGAATTATATTAAGCAGTAGAGAGCAACCTGTCCTATTTAGGATATTATTTTATTCGCTTCATACTTAATTTCTAAAAAATCTTAACTATCCATTTTTAAACCTTTTTTATTTACTCGCTGGAGTATTTTCTACATAAAAACTTTGATTAACATTGTGATAGTGTTCTTTTAAGTGATTTGAAAACTCTGAATATTGTCACTTTTAAGGCATCTTATATTGTCTTTAATTCTTTCACAGTACTTTATTACACCGATACGAGTTATTTTTTAAACGCAATTTCCATCTTGACATAAGCTTTATGTCAATCCCTGTACAGAATAAGCTTCATACTTAATCTCTAAAAATTCTAAACTATCCATTTTTAAACCTTTTTTCTTTATTCGGTGGAGTATTTCTACATTGAAACTTTGATTAACATTGTGATAGTTTTCTATTAAGTGATATACAAACATTGAAAAATTGTGACTTTTAAGACATCTTATATTGTCTTTATTTCTTTCACGGTACATGGAATAAGTTATTATGCATATCGATTCGTGTTGTTTTCCAAACGCGATTTCCTTCAACTTGAAAAAAAATATTTCAATACCTATACAGAATAAAAATAATACACTTGAAATATAAAACAGTATACATAATAAAGGCAAATATTTAAATATAATAAATACGTTGGTACAAGACTTAAAATTGATTACAAAACATTGATTTCTATAATCCTAACACCTCTATTATGTACATAGTTTAAGGTAGGGAGACCGAAAGTCAATTTACTACGGTCGAGAATTTTGTGAACGTAGAAAATATTTTGACATATACGAAAGCATTTGGGACTCTCACCGTGGGGTGTCAAATAATACAAGATAGAATATATTTTTTTTTGGGTTTTTAAAAATTCAAAATATTTAGGGCTTAATTATTTATGCACTGTTAAAGCTTTTGAATTATTTAAGATTTTCAATTCGTTTCAAGCAAGACTTTCGAGTCTTTAATAATACTTGACTTTTATAAAAATGCTTTTTTCTTTAAGCAGGTATATTTTGACAAATATATTATGAGCACTTTATATTCGTCAATTGAAACTGAAATATTTGTATTTATTTACATAATTCATAGAATAAATACGTACATATATTGATGGGGGAAGTCAGAGCTCGAATTCAACTGCAGTGTACAAGGAGCTAAATTGTGGCTCATTTGAAAAAAAAACATCGACCGTTCCGGTTGCTATAGTTTTCAATTTCAAGCACTTTCAAAGACGTTTTCTTCGCGATTTTTAGAAACTATGAAATAGTATTTATATACATTGCAAAATATTATTACAAAATGAAGGCTTTTATATTTTTAGAGTGAAACTCCAATATTGGTAATTATTGACGTAATACATAATCCATTGTATAAATACATACATACATACATTGACTATCATAAGTGAGGGCTCGAATTCAACCGCAGCTTGTACGTGCGATGGTAAACTGTGTCTTGATTGAAAATTATTTCGATATTTGAAAAAGAAATATCGAGCATTTCGGTTGGTAAAATTTTCAATTTCAAGCACTGCCAAAAATTTTGTCTCAACGATTTGTATAAAACGGAAAGAAAAATAACAATATATTTTAGTTCTACATAAATTATTTTACATATTTGTTGATAGCTAGTATATTCGTCAGAACTAAAATACATTGTTATTTTTCTTTCCGTATTATAATGGAGTTGTTCACTGCAAATGCCTACTCAATCAATGATTTGTAGAAAGATATAAAAAATAGTAATATACGTAACTGAAAATGAAGCTAGTATATTTAAAGCATTTTTTATTTGTTACGTAAAACTCCAATATTGGGAATTATTGACACAATACATACATAAATTGACTGAGATATTAGGGCTTGAATTCAACCGCAGCGTCCAAGCGCGGCGCTAAATTATGTTTTGATTAAAAACTATTTAGAAATTTTGGAAAAAAGAATTCATTTTCAATCACTGTCACGCAGTTAATGATTAAGTGCGCTAACCACTCGGCTACAGGGACGTGAATTAAAACTAAGATGTCAGGTATATGAATTTACACTGCAGACGGGGTGCTGGGGGGTGCAAAATTATGTTTTTATTTTCCGTACTACGGAAGAGAAACAAATCGCCAACATTTGAATTCAATCACTGTCACGCAGTTATCCAATGAATAGGCTAACCTTAAAAATGGTTGAATCTTTCTTTGAATTAAAAAATCACCAGTGTTAGGTATATGGTATAATAAATATACCTACTTGCGTAGACAAAATAGCTGAAGTACTGTTGAGTTAAAAAAAATTGAAGTCTATTTGCTACAATTGAAAGCGGATATGGTTAGAAAATAATAATGTGTTTTGTAATGAGAATTATCCACAGACACTAAAATATTGTTTTTTAAATTTCATAGTTGTCGAAAAAATTCTATGCTTTGTGACAATGTGATTGTTTGAAAGATTTATAGAATTTTAGTAAACATAAAAATGTAGCACAAACAAACGTAATACGTATCTGTGTCAATTTGTCATAGATGGCTCAAGGAATCCACCGTAAAATCCACCTTCGATTTGAAAGGAATTTTCAACCAAGGGTTCCCACGCATATTAATAACTTTTAAATGTATTACAACAATCCCTTGCATTGTTTAAGGAACCATTACAAAGGGACAAAACAATTTTTATTGCTTGTTTTGTTGTAGGCTAAATAATAGAAATGCACCTCCACCTTGACTCAATTTGGGCCCTCACAAAAACAATGCTGAAACAGTTTAAGTTGTCTCAGGTGTGGGCTGTTGTCTATGGTTTTCAATGAAAATGTTCAGTAAATTTATAGAATACTAGTATTCGAACTCGGCTTCGCTCGGACCAGTTTGGGGTTATGTTCAGCTCGGCGCGTAAATTCAGACGGGCCAAGTTGAAACAACTTTTTTCAAAATTCAAAAGTCTAGGTCAATTAAAATGAAATTAAAATGAACATTTCAGACTGGCATTGACATTTCACAGCCCCTTTCATATATTGACAGCCCCATTCTCGCCCATTAAAATGTCCAAATTCAAGGAAAAAATCTAATTTGCTGTCAAAGAAATGTCAAATAATACCTTTACGTAAATAAAAACATTATTACATTAATAAAAGCCGGGAAGAGTTCAGTAGAAGACTAATTTATTACATTTTGACTAAATGTCTTCGCCGATAAAAAAATCAAACATATTTTCTTTCACATTCGTTTTTATGGCAACTTAATGACCAACAATGCAAAAGGCAATTACAGACCCACAGAAATACATACGCCGTTTCAGTTTTAAATATGTACTACTCGATACTCGAGTAATTGGAGTCTCTACACACACATTGATAACGAAACAAATTTACCGTCGAAACTTTCGCGAGCGAAATCAATTCGTTTGTTTGAACTTGCAAGAACAATGCAAAAGGGAATTACAGACATACATCCCCTGTTTCGGTTTTATATATAAGATTACACTTACGATCAGAGCTGTGGAGTCGGAGTCGCGAAGTCGGGGATTTTTGAGCAGAGTCGGAGCCGTCGCGTCGTTTTAGCCGGATTCGGAAATTTTGAAAAATTTTAACTTTTTATTTTTGCATATAATATGTCAAATTTGGCTTTTGGCTGGATTGGATATTCAATTGAATACACATAAATAGGAAAAAAAGTGACGATATTAAACGTTTTTTTGTCGGAGTCGTGGTTTTGGTAAATGCTGGAGTCGGAGTCGAACTTTAACCGACTCCACAGCCCTGCTTACGATACGATTGATAGCCAGTGCACCAAATATAATTATGAAAATCATACGAGATAAACTCGATGAGAAGTTGTTATGAATGAGTCGAGAACAACTCAACGTAAAATGACATAAATCGATATCCAAGATATCTTTTTTTAAATTGAAAAAATCTAACCTTGCCAAGATTTTAGCCCAAAGCGATCTATCTGACCGCTGGGACAAAGCTCTTATCACTGGGTCACAAGTTGTCACAAGTTACTTTTAAAGTTTTCATTATCAATACTTGTGGTGGAATAGCATTCTATTAAAAAGTAATACCTAAGGCATTTCTTGCATTTATTCCACGTTAAATTTATTTGAATCAGGACCGGTTTCGCTCATCGCGAGATCAGTTGAAAATGCTAGACTATATATTTAAATAGCTTTTGTAGAATTTAAAATACATAGCTTTTTTTCCACCGTGTTATGATGGTGTTCTAGTTCAAGAAAATACCAATAAATTCATTCAAGTTACAGTTATGTTGAAAATACTCCCAATTAGGAATGGCTTGTGATAGGCTTCAATATTGTACTGAACCCCTATTTTATTTACTCTCTGAATTTCCTAAATTGAGGATTTCAACTGAAGGTGCATGATGAAATTTAAAAATCACCTTTGAATCGTTTGAATTTTGTACTTTTTTCCACGACTATCCGTGAACTTCCATGAGTTTTGTCGGTTGGTTCGGTTCAACTTCATTCGTGCACTTGAAATGCCTGATGATGCCAAAATGTGAAACCCGAGTAGTCAGCGAAAAAGCTCTTGGAAAAGTAAACACTTAAATAAATATTAAAAAAACATACACACTTAATAATCATTCATAATTTGGAATTTGGTGAATTTTTAAGTAATTAGAGGAGGGGCTCTCAAAAATATTCAATGATTTTCTCTGAATGGCCCTGTATGTGAATATTATTATTGATTAAATCTATTGCTATAAAACTGATATCGAAGATAATAAACTTTCATCACTTCTCAATTTCCCACGACAAATAAAAACGCACCTACGACTTTCATTGTTCCACAGCCATCTTTTGTTTCTTAACCTAGGAAAACAACAACCCCGAAACAAATGAGCTCGTTCTGAAAGTAGTCTGTCTTGTTTTTAAGGTGTTCATAAATTGACTCGCTTTATTTCAGGTATTTTTTGTACTTGCGGCAAAAAACCATCGTGACAGGTGTCGGCAACAAGTAATAATTGAAATTTTTAGTTATTGAAATAAACAGCCTCTATCCAATTAATAATAATCCCTTTTTGATTTTTTTCACCCGCACAGAAAAAAGGCGCTAATTTTAAATGTTAAAATAAGAAGTATTCCACAATATAACAATTATTTCTTAGAATTTGGAAATGTTATTTTAACCATCGCGATTTATAGAAGATAAATAGTGGTAAATACCTACCGATGTATTATATTTATCTTTTAAATATGCTTACAATGATTTAACTATTTAACACTTGGATGAGTTTGTCAAACTGTTTTTTATTGATTGTATGAAAATAAACGAAACACATTTTTTAGTCTTTCTTCCACATATATTTTGATAAAGATCAAGACCGGTCTCACTCGTAGTGATGATTATCAATAAAAGATGCATGACGAGCATTATCAACTGATGGTAATGCTCGCGATTAGCGAAACTAGTCCTGACCTGTATCAAAATATATATGGAAGAAGTACAAAAAACATATTTTTTAAATTAAAATTTATGATAACATTGTTTTTCACGTATTATGTAACACACTTTGACATGTGTTTTGCCTCTTTAATAAGCATCTTCACACTAAGTATCGTAAGGTTTATTTAGTAATTAGAAGCCAAAACACGTGTGACTATTTGTTCCTAAACTATTTTTAGGGACTATTTCTTGATAAAATTCATATGGGAGTAGTTATGGTTATTCATATGGGAGTAGTATTAGCAGCAAAACTCATGGAAAAGTACAAATTATAAACGATTCAAATTTCATATCGAAATTCCATTAAGCATCTTCAGTCGAAATCCAAATTTTTTTTGAATTTGTTTTTTTATGTCACATTTAATCTGCTTCTTCTTTTTAACTTTGATCTGATAAGACGCTACATATGATCCATAATTTAAAAAAATATTGCAAATATCTTTTTACGTTGACCGGTGGTTGTCAATCTGTGACACAGCACAATACAAAGATAACTCGAAAAAGTCTCTCGCAGAGATAACAAGGTGAGTCTGGTTCGCAGCACAAAGCAAAAAACGACAGCGCGTGGATAATTTTCGTTTCCCAAATCCGTGGAACAAATTTTTTTCACCTCTCCTTACTTCTTGTTTATTTCTGTGTGCGATTTCTGCTATGTCCGCACACTCTTCTTCGAGCTGACATTGTTCGTCACAATTGTTTTCCTGTTTTGACAAAGCGCAGAATTGAGAGACTTGCGTGTGACGAAGTGTCGTGACATTTTTGTGAAAAATTTTGTTTAGACTTTGTCGAATAAGGTGTGTGTTTGGGGGTGTCAAATTATGTATAATGCCATTGTCGACATGTCAATATCGCTTCGACACGGATACGTGAATAATCAATGTTTTAGGAAAACAAACATATCATGAAAATAATAATGCAGGTATATATGTATTATGTACAACGCACAACTGTAGTGCTTATTCTAAAATGAATGGATATATTGATAACTTGGTTACTCTAATTTTTTTTCTACTTATTCTACATTAAATTTATTTAGATAAATACCAGTTTCGATGATTGGGAGCAATTAAAAATGATAAGAAATACAATAATACAGTTTTTGAGTTGTTTATGCAAAAACTAATAAAGGTGTAACAAACAATTGGCAATGAAAATATGCATTTATGTTTTATGCACTTTTTTTCCCCACTCAGAGACGTAGTCAACTTTAAAGGTAAAAGAGTTTTTTTAAAAACCAGAAGTGTCTCAGGAGCGAGCTACAAAGAAGCTTATATTGTTAAGATGCACTTGCACTGAAGATGACGCTGCAAATTTGCACTAAATGACACTCTTATTCCCTAATAGGACGTGTTCAGCATATTGATTTATAGTTTATACGGCCATATTTTCCACTAAGTCACCAAGCTTAATTCTTTGCACTCCTCAATATATCATTAATTTCCTTCCAAAAACTCCTCAGTAGATTCAACAAAAATCATTACTATCACAGGGAGTGGCGGCTGGTGACGGGGTGTTGGGGGGTGCAAAGGAAGATTTAACCATTTTTGCAAGAGTTCTTTCCTATTCATTGGATTTTAAAACACTTCTATAGCATGTACTTTCAATTCAGATGTTCGCAATACCAACTGTTTCTCTTCCGTAGTACGGAAAAATAGTTGAATCTTCCTTTGCACCCCCCCAACACCCCGTCACCAGCCGCCACTGATCACAGGGTTTGTGTATTTATTAGTTTAGTAAAATTAGATACCGAAAAATATACCACTTGTCCACATTATGACATGTTACAAACTTTGGAACATAATCCAATAAATGCGGTTTTAGAAATAAGGATATTTCAACTCCCATTTCGACTCGACATAGGAATTGTAGGAGTTAAAAAGCCTGGCAGCTAAACTCCCTTCGGTGATAGATTGGATCAGTGAAGGCTGGTGACGGTTGAATCTTCCATTGCACCCCCCAACACCCCGTCACCAGCCGTCACTGGATTGGATCATCCAGTGAAGTCAAGACTTTGGTAATTTTTATCCGCCATTTTTGTTCAGAAAGAATGAGCAACTAAATTAACAACTGATGGTTCTGCTATCTATCACCAGTAATATTAATCTATCGACTCCAAAATTGCCACGCCGTGAACGTTCATGAAAAATTACATGCACACAATTTACCGCTCGAAAAAAATATTGCAAGGAAAAAATATGACAAGTAAATTGTTAAATTGATTTCGTGAGTCAATATTTAAAAACAAAGTCGAAATTCGATAGTCGTGTATTGAATATTATCTGTATTTAATTTCCTACAGTATATAATACACACTGCCCGTCCACGTCTCGAGAGCATCGAGAGGATTGAAAGCAGGGCTGTGGAGTCGGAGTCCGAGTTAAAGTAGCAGTCGTAGAGTCACGGTGCTTTGGGCGGAGTCCTGAAAGACTTTTGAAAAGTTTTAACTTTCCGTTTATGTATATATAACTTGTAAAATTTCGATATTAGCCGTTTTGGTTGGTTGATATTTAATTTAAAACAAATAAAAGGGAAAGCTAGTTAAAAACTTGACAAAAATAAACTTTTTTTATCGGAGTCGTGTTTTTGGTCAATGTTGGAATCGGGTTTTTTTGATAGGTATTGCATATTCCATTGCATTCGTTTATAATCAAGTGCCACTTATTTAGCGCGTGTATTCTGCTGGGTCCGTGGTGCAGTGGTCAATGTCGTTAGTTTCCGTGACGAACAACCCGGGTTCCCAATGCAAGCAGGTTTTTTCAGTCGATTTATAATTCCTGTTCACGTCATGGATGTTGTGGGTGCGTTGTTTGAAATCCTTTCCTCGATTCCTATCCCAAAAGCGGCGTGTAGTCATCGAAAAAGTTGGTCTGAGTAACTCAGCAACAAACAGTTCTCGTAGAAAAATATTTGTCCATATAATATCCGGGAGAAGTCCATATGTTCCAAAATTGGTAGCGTGCATGGTTAGCAAAAATCTGACTGATACCGAAAGGCGATATTCGGGATGTTAGCGTCAAAACTCATGGCAAAGAACACAATTCAAAAGATTGAAATATGAAATATAATTCCATCAAGCACCTTCAGTCGATATCCTTAATTATATCCAATTTGTTTTTGTATGTCGCAGATAATGAATCTGCTGCCTCTAAAAATGCCACTTTTATCACTTCTCCGTCACCATTAGGTTTCCTCCCTTTTAGATATGTTCTGATAGACACGATAAGAAATTGAAATTACGACGACAATCTTTGAAGAAGTTAATTTTGAGTAATATTTTATTTCCGAGCCCTGTATTAAAATTTAAGAAACATTTATTAATATGATAGAATATCCTACGCGAGCTTCCAAGAGCCCCCGAGCGTCCGCTTGGCGATCACTGCTCTATACTATACCTAGTGATTTAGTATATTTCAGTGTACAGCTTCCACGAAATTATCTGCTTCTTATACGAATTTACAATGTTACACTAAATATTTACGAATATACCTAGAACAAATTCAGTTGTAGGTAATGTCTAGAAAAAACAAATTGCTTCAAACAATCGATACATTTCCTTTCGTCTATTGTTAAACAGGGCACAGTCTTTGATTGTTCAATGTTCGATATGCCATTTTACATTGTCTATTTAACTACGCAATTGTGTAGAACAATCAATAGTAATTATATATTATTGTTTGTTTTCCTAAAAGTATAACACAAAAGAGACAATTCCCAATAAAACATTATATTTAACATTTTACGATTGGTGACTTGAAGTAATTTTATGGTTCTTTCTTCTTTTATTTCCAATCTATTGTTAGGTGAAGACATTTGCAATAATATTATGACAGGATGCAAACGGATTATACAATTAATTTCACGGAATATTTTTTAACTTCAAATGTAGTATACCTAAAATAGTTTTCAAGACTTTTACTTCTTGAATAAAAAAATGATAAAATGCTCTCTTAAATGTTTTGCTTGCGCAGTGCGTGAAAATCTGTCGATTACTATGACATATAAGTGTTAAATATTATTGATAGCTATTTCGAAACAACGCCACTTTCAGAATTGTGATTTAACCACTTATAATTATGTAGCTGGCTTAAACTTCTTCAACTCATTATTCGGGGGGCGTATGAGGAAGAAATATACTTTATTTCATACCACAATTGTTTTAATTTCATTTGTTCATATTATATATGTTACAGTGAAACTGTATTGTCAGTGAAAATGTATTCTTCTCCAAGCTGTCATTGAAATTAAATTTGACCGCCCTATCTTCAGCCCAATGTTTGTCTGTTTTTTTCTTCGGTTCTCTTTGTACGAAAGGGACTACTTGCTGATTTTGTTTCATTTGAGCAAACCAAAATTGTAGGCCGGCAAATCATCGACTTGGGCCAATAATTTCAATGATCGTGACCATTGAAATCATGTTGTCATACAAAACTATTACTTGATACATTTTCACTAAGAATACAGTGTCACTGTAACATATAAATACACAAACTCTGGCTTAATTCACTATTAGAAATAATTCACAACATTTATAAGGTTCCACATGTTTGCAAAGTTATGGGCTTAAGCCTTGAAATATATTCTTTTACCATGTCCGCTCACAATGTGGAGCATACGGACTTCTCACGGAGTTTGTCTTAAAAGGTGTTTTTTTCTACGAGAACTGTTTGATCCTCAGTTACTCACCCACTCTTTTCTGAAACAAGGATTGGACTAGTGGTTAGCCAATCGCTTTCGGGATCGGAAGGGTGGTAAGGGATTTTTAACAACACAGCACCAATTGCCTTCGAGCAGAAACAACTGAAAAATCTGCTCGTAATGGGAGTCGAACCTGGACGGCGTTGACCACTGCACCATGGTCGGGAGAGTATTTTATTGAATTTAAATATTTTTCTACGAAGAAAATAATAAAAATAATCGAACTTAGGATAGACTTTCAGCGCATGCGAGATTATTTGATTGTAACATAGACATAATGAACTTTGAATGGTGCGGATATTAACTCATATCGTATAATACAGGGGTGGCCAAAGCGTCGATCGCCTACCTGATCTGTACAAATCTCTGGTGCCCGTCCCAAGAAGCGTGCGAGACAAGTCGTGTGACAGGTACAGCACGCTAAAATCTAGAAGTTAGTCGATTATCGACGAAAATCTCTTTCTAAAACCCAGGTCAAACAAGGGTTGGCAATTAGATTAATATAGGCTTTAAATTACTACTTTTAATGTTGGTCGATCGCCGCCAATAATTTCAAACGAAAGTCGATCGCGGAAAAAAGTCTGATCACCCCTGGTATAATACAATATACACGTTGCTCACTTTCCACTCTCACAACTCTTTTCTTAAAAGTCCCCGCACGCCACTGATGATAATGCGATGTGGCGATAATGACCTTAAGACGGACCTGGCAAAGCGTAGAAAAATTCATATTTGTACGTGTCTATTAAACCGGAATAAAAGAAGTGTTCCCACATTGCCTAATTATTATTACCGTATGCTTAAAACATCTACCTAAACATTTTATTATGTGCTCGTACGTTGAACTTTAAAGCAATCAAAAATGAATAAAGCGATTAACACAATGCTACACGAATAAAAAAAGAAAACAGTACATAAACATAGTCTGTTGATTTCGTCAAACTCCGCATGTAATTTATCTTGATTGGATAATAAAAAAACAAAATTTCATATCGAATATCACGGAATCCGTGGTAAATTTTTGTTATTTGCATTAAAGAATTGATTGATATTAGTTTGTAAAAACATTTAAGATGGACAATTAATTAATACATTTTTTGATCTCACTTACTTCAGTGCCGAGTAGAATCATTGTAGTTATTTTAACACATTGGCTACGATGAAGACGTGGAATACACGTCGTTTCTATATGTTTTTTTATTACCCCGTAGCCAGTACGTTAATTGTTTTCTATGTTGTTCTAAGTTATATTGTAAAAAAATCATTTTAAATTTTTGACAGCATAATATATTTATAATGTGGGACTTATTTTCGATTCCGACTAGTATTCATTCGTATGTAAAACCACATAAACATTTTAATTATTGACAATTTGATTCCACTTATGTATAATTATCTGAAAATTATGCCTTGTACATATTGTCTTTGTCGATTTGATAGAAATAAGCCCGTTTCAATGCCAAGTGCCATCAGTTGAAAATGCACGGGATGAGCGAAATCAGTCCTGATAGTAAAAATATGGAATTAATACAATAAAATTGTGTTTTATTTATTAATAAATACTGCTTTTCCGCTAAGAATTGACAGTTTAGAAGTATCCTCTATTCCCTTACATAGAACTAAAATACACTGCTATTTTTCACAGTTTTTTTTGAATCATGCTAAATATATCAAGTTCAAAAGATAGCTTTTAAGGTGTTCACTGTGAATACTTGGTGGAAAGGCATTATAATAAAAATGTATTATTATTTTTATTCAAAAGATAGTTTTATTATGTCCGCTTGTAATGTGGACCATGTGCATCTTTAATAGAACATAATTTTTCTGAACTTTTTTAGAACTGTTTCTTATTCAGTTTTTCAGATTCAATTGGTTTTCGAAGGGAGTAAATACAAGGAAAAGGTCATGGCCGGACATGTAGTTAACTTATCTATCCGGCAACGCCCAATTTTTAGAACGCCATATATGTACATGTGTTAGATACCGGTCTAAGATCACTTTTTCCGGTACATGTTTTGGTGTACATAAACGAGTACACACGGCATATTAATTACATAGATAGCCCTTCAAAATGGAAAAAAAGCTGTCATCAAAAATTTTAAACGGTAATAATATAATCTATGTAACGGCATTTTACCTTCAGATTGATTTATAAAAAATCTCCAAATCTCAGTTTTACAAAAGATACATATATAAAATAACATATAAAAACTACAGAATTTAGATCGGGAGTTGTCAACCTTTTTATGCTTACCATCCACTTTTACTGATTTTTCATGGTAAACTTTCCTTACCGCCCATCAACATCGCCATGTTTCAATCCAGTTTCTGGGTGAAAATTTTTTGGAAGAAATTTAGCAGATTTGAAAAAACAAGTATTGAAACCAACATTTTATCGCAAAAAGGGTGCGTAAATACATATGTATGTATATTGAAAAAAAACAAGAAAGTTGAAAAATCAAATTCCATAATTAATGAGCATCTTGATGCAGTGAGACTAAATATTTTATGTATTCAGTCCATGGTTGAAGCTAAGCCGAAAAACAGAAATATTCAAGCAACATTTTAAGTTATGAGTAAAAATCACCCACCGCCCACCACGGAAGCCTTTAACGCCCACTAGTGGGCGGTACAGACCGGGAAGACGACCCATGTCATAGATCAATACTTACAACATTCTGTTTACTTTCAAAGTGTTCAGTGTCACTACCTGGTGGAATGGCATCAAAGTGGAACCCTCAATTACGCTATTCTGAATTACGCTCTGGCTTGAAATATTCGCCGCAAGTCCCCCAATTGAACGGTCGCATTTACAAGGCAATTATAACTAAATATTTTTTTTTGGAAAAACTAAGGGAAATCATAGTTTTTCATTTTTCTCGAAAAAAAACAAAATCCCTAACTTTGTATGACATTCACTCCCCCAATTACACTACTCCAAATTACACAGTCCCGACTTCAGTGTAAATTGGGTTTTACTGTAGGTGATATCAAAAAATGATGAGACATTTTTTGTACTTTTTACCAACTCCAGCTGAAAATGCTCGCAGTGAACGAAACTGGTCCTGATCCAAATAAATTTAAAATCGAATAAGCATGTCTTATTTTCTTCTAACACTTTGTTTACGGGTTTTTAATTACCGTTCTAATTACGCACAAATTTGTGCACACCGTAAACGATGGGTTAACACACTGCTTGTTCCTAATGTTTTTATATCAGTGCAAAAATATACATCGAAAGGTGTTCTGATAATTTGCTCAGAGAAAAAAACGGCCAATAATTAACTGTAGCCACGGCGTCGTTTCGTGTGGTATCCTGTACCCACTAAAGCGACCCGAGCAACACCCTTCATCTTTCGAAATTGCCCGATCACTTTTTATGCACTTAGCAGTTTGCCGATCGATCAGTTTTCCAACTTTAATTAGTGGTCGTAATAAGTGAGTCAATTTTCACGGAGCATCCTCTCGAACGATGTGTATATTGCGTGATGAGAAGCATCCATTATAATGAAGGCAGTGGGTTGCCAAAAAGAAATAACGAAAAGGAAATAATACTGCAGGATCTGCAGGCAATGGTCGTTGCTTTTGGACGTAGTGTTCAATGAATTTATTATGGCATGTATTTAATGAGTCAGTAGCTAATTCAAGTTTTGTGTCAGTATCCAGATAATAACATAGGAATATCTTAAATTAATGAAGGGCTTAATAAATAGATTTGCATTTGAAGCCATGGATTATTATGATGTCTGAAATTGCCTCCCACCCATCCGTTAATACTTGCAATAAACAAGATGTTCGGTCCTAATGTGGATCATATGACGTCCTAATGTAGGTGTCTGAATATTTTTTCTGCAAGAACTGCTTCTTTTTCAGTCGCTGAATATCCTTTTAGTTTGATGATAGTAGGGATAGAAAGGATAAGGCCAGAACAGGATTGGATGTTAGATAGTTTCTCTCGCTACGCTTCAATTTTAGGATTGGATCTGTAGGAAGAAGTTTTTAGACAACGCAAACACCCAAGCCTTCGGAAAGAATCTGAAGAAATGAAAAAATGCTGCTCGTACTAGGACGTCACAAAAGCCAACTACGTTGATCTCTGCACTACAGACCCGGTTACTGCAACGTCGGGCCCGTGGTCGAGTGTCAACGCTGTTGGCTTCGGTTGCAAAGAGCTCGGACTCAAATCCCAGTCCAGGAAGTGTCAAGTTTCAATCGAATTTTTGTTCAGGAGACGAAAAGAGAGCGATTGGCTTACCATACGTATAATTCTCATAAGCAGTTCACGTGGAAAACTTTTAAGAAAAACTTTGTAAGGTGTCAATAATCTATACTTTGGGAGTGGACATGGTTGTGGAAAACTGTATAAGTGTTTTCATACGCAATGTGTGAATAGTTTTGAAGGCGATTTTAAGATTATGTAAGCTAAAAACAAACTATTATAGAAAGTATAAAGAGCAACACTCGAAATAATAAATTTTCTTAATTTGTATAGACGGCGTGGCTGTACGCACGCCAATGGATTGAACGAATTGTAGCTCGTTTGTTCGCCAGACCCATCCAATTTAAAAATCTCACCCCCGCGGTGTGTTTATGAAAACGCTTGCACTGGTTCAACAACAACTCGCAAACAAAACATAATTATATCAGCGATGGATATAATATACTGAAAGAGCAAAGGCTTAGATTGCTTTTTACGATCTTCCCTATTTAAGTTTTAATGTCTGCCATAAAGCATTACTTCATAAGCAATAAACGGAACCGGGATTCCGGTACTTCTACTACTGCTGAAAAATACCGTCATTAAAAAATAGCGATTTCAAAAGTAATTAATTTTTAATAATAATAAACAAAATGTATGGCTTGCGTTCAGTCACGCGTTGGTCCTTGCAAAACGTTTTATACAATTTGGTTTGAGACTCACATCGTATTGCGATCTCAACTAACCCCATTTGCTTGCTCATTTTTATCGATAATATATTTGTTTTAAAAAATCCCTCAAACAATATTTTTTAGAAATGTGAAATGCGTGTAGAGATTGCGGATGAAAACTATTGCTTAAAAAAATAGTCGGAGTTTGGAATATGTCTGATGACTCCGATTCTTGAGTATCCATATCTGATACAATTGATAAACTATTTTTGATTCATTACATCAGTGATGCACAACCTGTGGCTCAAAATGACATTGCATGCTGCCCAATATGACAAATATCAATCACCATTTTTTCTTCTGAACTTTTAACGGAAGAACGATGTAAAATAATAAAATTGTCAATTTGATATAGATACACCAAAAATTAAGAAAATTTAATCACTTTTACCTATGCGGCCTTTGAACAATTTGAAAATTGAGATCAGTACATTAAATAATAGTTTGCAGAAAGGCAGTATATATGAAAATATAACAGATATTTAAAGTTCAAGGAGAAAAGTTCATTTGAATTTAACCAAAAAACTTATATACCCATTTTCCATTTATAATTATAGAGGTTCTATATGACGCATTCTTAAAAGAAAGTAAATAGTTATAATAAGACTCGCATTAAATATAGGCATGTATTTAATGGTTCAGTAACTAATTCAAGTTTTGATTAGTTAAATAAATAAATGCTCAGTTAAAAATCAAAATGATCAGTTAATATAATATAATAAACGTTCAGTTGTCATTGTATCAGTGTGAATGTGGTCAGTTATTAAATAAAACGGTCAGTAAGATATTTTAATGGTTAGTTATGTATTTATGAAAAACGGTTAGTATTTACTTTAAATGGTCAGTTATTTTTAAAAAATGTTTTAGATTGACTGCTTGTGAATTTTATCAAATATGTTCTTCTGACCATTTATTATTTTAACTGACTATTTATTATTTTTAACTGACCGTTTTAAGTATTTATAACTGACCATTTATTGAATTAGAAACTGACCAAATAATTAGTAGTCTTAAATATAGGGCTCACATTATACTTACTAAATCTTTTATAAGAGCTTACTGAAACATTCAAGTTTAAAGAGACAGGCGTTGTTACATGAAAAATATTTTACTATATCAAATTTCTCTTACCTTGCAATGTTTAAAAATTGAATAAGAAGCAATTAAAAAGTTCATCCTTGGATGTAAATTATAAAAAACACAAATCGGTGATGGACATATTATTTGTTGAACGAAATGACGATTGGGAGCATTGGGAAAACTTCGAAATAATGATACGCCCAACCAGGGATCTTATGTCCGTCGCCGCGAGGTTGGCCTTTCTATCGTCTTCCTCATATTTCTTTTGCCTTCCAATTCGTAGCGGAGAGTCACCGTTCCTGAGGGTATAAGGAGATGTTTCTTTTAGGCTATTATGTTGCTATCGTTACACTGCAGTGGCTTACGGGTTGTTATTTAGTTTGAACACGTTAAGAATAGTTTAAATATTTAGAATATGTAATTTTGCATGCATTTTTCAATTTCTCGTTGGTGTGAAACACTAGATACATTTTTCTTTTTCACATGGATATTTTCATAAGTGTGACTATCTAGGATTTTAAAATCCCTTCCCCTCCCCACAAATTCCATAAAAAACGGGATTTACATAATGAGAGCGTTTATCCAACTTCTATATCGGTTGTAGTTCTATCCTACTATTCTCTTGATATAACCGAAAAATATTTTTTGAACGAGTGAGTAACAAACAGTTTTCTTAGAAAAGTTTCTGTTAAAATACGCTACACTAAGAGTTTATAATACAGTGGAACCCCGATCTAACGTTCTCGCATTATACGTTTTCCCGCGTGGTGCGTTCATTTTCTATAGTCCCGGCATTTAGTTCATATATAAAAGTTTCCCGTATTCATCGTTTCCCGCATTTAACGTTTGTTTTATACGGTCCCTTGAAAAACGTAGAATCGAGGTTTCACTGGCCATTCAGTGAATATATATTTTCAACTGGTTTTTAAATAAAAGCCTTAAAAATGGTAAGCTAAAATTTGGTTCTGATTATAAAACTGCCTTTATTTCAAATGTATTTATTTTTGTGGATATAGTGTTATTCCACCAAGTCATCAAACTACTCAATTTAAGAGATCATTTTTGGTTACGGATAGCACGCTATCGAATTCTAGCCCAGGCATATCTGTTCAGAAAAATGGATGTCTTTTTTGTCTAGAATGCCCTCCCATACCCATCCATCATACAAATGAAACGTAGCGAGCGCTATTAGGTAACCACCAGTCATAGTCCTACCCTTACTATCCCTACGCTCTCTCAGAACTGAAGAGAGATTGACTGGACTGAGTAACAAACAGTTCTCATAGAAGAAGAAACAATCTTTAGATACTTTCATTAGACGACCATATCATCCACATTCGAAAGAAACATAATAATATTGAAAAAGTTTTCTTTCTTTTTTGATGAGAACAAAATCTTATATATAAAACCGAAACGGCGTATGTCTGTGGGTCTGTAATTCCCTTTTGCATTGTTGGTCATTAAGTGGCCATAAAAACGAATATGAAAGAAAATATGTCTGAATTTTTATCGGCGAAGACATTTAGTCAAAATGTAATAAATTAGTCTTCTACTGAACTTTTCCCGGCTTTTATTATCAATAATAATGTTTATTATTTACGTGAAGGTATTATTTGAAATTTCTTTGACAGCAAATTAGATTTTTATCTTGAATTTGGATATTTTAATGGGCGAGAATGGGACTGTCATCAAATTAAATAAAGTTTGTGATTTTATTTTAACTCTATTTTGGATGTTAGATTTTGTGATATAATTATGTCGAATGATATAACATTAAATAATTATTGGTCACCTAGTACGAGCGACGCCGGGTAGCAATACTAGTAATTGATTAATCTCGAGCATTTATTACAGCTAAAAAAGCTTAGATATATATTTGGAGTTTTTAATATTCAATTTTGACTGAAGATATTCTCACATAAAAATTAAAAATAAAAAGCAAAACCCCCAGATATTGACTTGAGACCGCCTTTGAGCACTGGGCCGTTCCAAATTTAAAATAGACAACATAAGAGAGCGGTGTTGTTATCCGAAAGAATGTGGGACGGTTTTTTAATATTATTGCCCGGAGATGATGTTGCTACAGCAAAATTGATTTATCTATTATGAATGGAGCCAATCAAAATGCACATTAAGAGTAGGTAGGGAACATATTCATCTACAGTTATTGTATTTAAACATATTGCAACACTGTTGTATCAATGTTATTTAAATATTATGTTTTTTCAATAAGCATTTAAACAATTATTATTTTATATTATTTGTTGGTGCCGACATATTTTTGCTCAAATATAAAGGATAAACTCACTTTCAGGTAATATCTGACAATTCAATATATTAAAAAATGGTCGGGACCAGTTTACTCTATAAAGAATTGTAAACTTGTGATCAGTGACAATGCTCGCGATGAGTGAAACCGGTCCTAGCCATTATATAATATATAATTATGAGGAATTTTTACAAAAAGTGTTTATTTATTTAATAATAGCGAGAAGGACTTGTTTTAAGTCAATCTTTTATTCATTTTAATTATATCATATAATGGCTTATTTTAAAAATACAGTCGTTTTCTATATATATACATATATGTTACAGTTTACAGTGAAAATATATTCTTCTCAAAGCTGTCATTGAAATCAAATTTCACCGCCCTATCTTCAGCCTAAAGTTTGTCTGTGTTTTTCTTTGGTTCTCTTTTTATGAAAGGGACTTCTTGCTGATTTTGTTTCATTGAAGCAAACAAAAATTTTAGGCCGGCAAATCAACGATCCAATAATTTCAATGATCGCGACCAGTGAAATCATGTTGTCATACAAATCTATTACTTGATACATTTTCACTGTAAATACAGTTTCACTATAACTTATATATATCTACCGATTTGTTAGTGTTTTTTATATTTACTGAATCATAGTTTTTTATGATGACTGGATTTAGCCAATGAATCTTATACAAGATAATTATTTCTGCAAATATTTCACTGGGGTTCATAAAACTATTTTTTTTCAGTTTACACCTCACATACGTTTCATTGTTGGATGGGATAGTTGTACTAGTTGAAACATCATCGTCAACCACCGGTGAACTTGGGTATAAATTCATATTTCATAAGAGCTTTAGTGCTTTTACAAATGCTGCCGGCGGCAAATCGACGGTCGAAAATACATATTGTGGAGAGGTAATTAAAATATCGATGAAAAAACAAACCAAGAAAATAGCGTCCCTTCTTTGGGCGACATTTTTGAAAAAGGAATTTCTTCCAAACAACTTCTGAACGAATTGGTTTCGAAATATTTTGAATGAATAAAAAAAGTGAATAAATACAAACTAAGGTACTTATGAAAAAAAAAAAAACAACGATTCACTGCGAATGAATTGAGAAGGTAACATTTTATTTTTAAATTCGGAACGTTCGGGATATAAAAAAAGAATAAAAAATGAACATTAAAAAAAACATGCTGTATATTTTTCAGTTTATCTTTTTATGTTCAGGGCGAATAAAGTTTATCACACAAAATAATGGCTCAAGTTGAAAAGCATGAAAAATTTTAAATTTTCCAAGCAAAAATACCTCCTAAAACAACATTAAAATAAAGGATATTATTCAATAAAATATTGTTGAACATTTACGACGTTTCGAATCTGTTGGTAAAACCTTGTTAAAAATATTTTGAACAAATTTGATCATTATAGTCCATAACCATAAAGACTATTTCGGCTTCAAGAATTGGTGTAGCTTGTAATTTTGTGTTTCTGTTTTAAAATGGTCAGTATATCATTAAACTACACATTAAACTCACCAGGCGGCGCGAACAAAGATTATTCGACGTGTGTGGTCCTCTGTTTGGATATTTCAATCAAATATAACCATTATTTTTATGTATATAACAACCATATTTCCAATAACACTTGAGACGTTTTAATGCTAGCAAGTGTATAATATTTTCAACGGCACTTAAGACGTTTTAGTATCGAAAATATTTCCAGGGTTCTGTTCAGCGAGTAAGCCTTTTTGAAATTGGAACGAGATGGTTTGTTATTGTAAAAAGAGACAGGTGTATTTTATTACAATATAAGAAAGAGTTGGAGTATACCTGTGACACAACGAAAGGGAAAAGAAATAATCAAATATGTGTGATAGAACGAGACAGATTTCGAGTCGATTGGAAAATGTTTGAAAAATACTTTTCCCAAACATGTAGTGGTGAAGTCTTGTTGAAATTAATAATCTTGAAGATGTTATTAACTCTTTGTGATTTTTGATAAAGTCATGATAAACTTATTAATGATTGTTTGCTTTCTGACAATAATAAAAAAATGATTGGTTATTATTAAGGTAAAGTTTAGTTTCAAGCTATATTTCTTATAGTGTCGATTTTCTATAAGAAAAAAAAAGAAACCCATAGTTAAATAATATGTTTATTTAAATAATTGCAGGTATGGGCGTGGTGTTACTTTTGACGGATGTGTTTATCAAAGCAAAAACCAAAATAAACGCCACACTGTTTTTTTTTAAATATTTTATATATTCATAATAATTCTATGTATTATTTAAATTTTATTTTTATTGCAATCTACATATACGGATTTATAGGTTTTTTACAAGTAGAAGTTAAATTCAATGAAACTTATTAAAGTTCAAATATGAATTTGAATCCTATTAATTAAAATAACATTCATGTAAATTAAACATAATAATTATTTTTGGCCCTTCCCCTAACATTGGAAAACGTTTTCTGTATTTCCTTTATTATTTTTATATTCATAGATACCGTCATATCTAGTATAGTAAAATGACGTAGTCCAATTTATTTGATATTCTTGCTTATTAAATCTATCTTCCATTACGATTATAAAATATTAAATCGATGAGTAAAACTGTAGTCGAAAGGGTTAATAGAAAATACGACACCAACACAACCTAACGAAATCACAAGCGCTCTTTGATTGCGTATAAATTTTTGAAAATCGAACTATGCTATAATCTTTATTACTTTTATTAGTGTGCGTGTATTATTATATGGGCGTACACTTTTTTATTTTTTAATTTATGGCTGCTAGACGTAATTTTTTGTTGGTCAAATATCTTTTACGATTTTTTTTGATAAAGAGAGTTTTAGTCTGTTATTATTAGGCTTTGTACACCGCGGCTTGAAGATTAAGATTCATTGAAAGGCATTCGTTAGTGAAACTATATAATAGAACATTTTAATGATTGGATTGTGAAATAAATAATGTTTTTTTTTAAAAATTATATATTCAGAGACAGAGGAGACAAAATCTAAATCACTGGACTGGACTGTTTTATTTAATTATCCAAGTACCATTTGCCTGTATTAAGTTACCCTTTCCCGTTACCATCTTTACAATTTTACGTATGTGTCGATCACCATCAATTTGTCTTACTAATCCTACTCGAACCAGTGAATATTATATTCAATAAAATGGGATAGGTGCATTACAAAACCGTGAAATAATAAGCTCACATTTGAAATAAAAACTGAATTTTAACAGTGAAAACGTGAATAATTTAAAAAGAATTATTATACGTATTTAAGATAGAGTGAATCTCTATCACGGACTCATAAAATACCATAATAACTCAAATCATTTTCGCAAATGTAAAACACGATAGCCTGGTCCATGGTGCAGTGGCCAACGTCGTTAGCTTCCGTGTCGGACCACCTGTGTACGATTCCCAGTACGAGTAGATTTGTTCAGTAGATAAATCAATTCTGTTTGTAAGGCAATTGGTGTTTGTGTTGTTAAAAATCCTTTCCCACTTTTCCGATCACAAAAAAGCGGGGCACGTAGCGAGAGCGATTATCTAACCACCAATACTGTCCTTTCCTAGTCTTCGCATCCTTTCAATACCGAATCTCTTTGAAAAAAAAGAGGTTAAGCATCTGAGTAACAAGCAATTCACGTAGAAAAAACATGTGAGATATACTCCGTGAAGAGTCCATATGCTCCAAGTTAAGAGCGAACATGGAGTAAAAATTGTATATTTATTTTAAAATTGCTTATTGCTTGCATATACATATGTGGGGGATCATTGCACCAATGCACTATTAAAAGAACCGTCCGAACCTTTGAACAACGTAACGTACTAACTAACTCAACACTGCAAACAAATTGCACTGTGTAACTAGGGTATCGATATGCTCTACATTGGTGACGATTCGATTGTTTCCTTCCAAAAGTAGTAAATAATGTAACGATAGCGAATACCCGATACCAGTTGTTTCGGGGTACCATGTAGCCACGGTGGTACCAATCGGTTTGTTCTGTGGTATGAAGGTATCTATCTACCTATATTCATACAGGCTTATCCACTTATTTAAGATGTCGGTGGTTTTTTTTATTTAATTTTATTGCCTGCTGTGTGGGCATATTATATTGCTAAGAAAGTTTTGTAAAGAGAATTAAGTGCTTATCACCGTGTCATTTTTAAAAGATTTATTTTTTTATCGTTATCAAATTTAAAAACGATCGAGTATGGAATGAAACATTAAAGCTTTTGAACGAAACTTTTTCAAAGAAAATATGGCAATCATGTCAATTGAATATACAGTGAAACCCCGATATTACGTTCTCGCATTAACCCTTTTCCCGCGTAATTCGATCATTTTGTATAGTCCTGGCGAAACACCCATAAGAATAATGTTATAAAATCCCGCATTAATCGTTCCACGATTTATCGATTTCTTCGATTTATCGTATAAAAATTATGGTCCCGTCACAAATATTATCCCGATTGACGGTTTTGTTGAATATTTATTAGAAGAACATTCGACCCCATCCAATTGATTCGTATGTATCGTTTGTTTTTTATGGTCCCTTGAAATACATAGAATACTCTCGACGGATTCGGCTGTAAGTTTGTAAATGCTCATTTTAACATAAAATCACTTAGACCACGGGTTCCCAACCTATTCATATTCTTCAGGTCTTTTCACTTTTCAAGGGCTCAAATTATATGTTTTCTGTGAACTTATCTCAGCCCTTTTATAACACTGTTCACCTCGGCGCGTAAATTCAGACGGGCCAAGTTGAAACAACTTTTTAAAAATTCAAAGTCTAGGTCAATTAAAATGAAATTAAAATGAACATTTCAGACTGGCATTGAACTACGGAAGAGAAATATATTGTATCGCCCATTAAAATGTCCAAATTCAAGGAAAAATCTAATTTGCTGTCAAAGAAATGTATTAAAGCCAACAATGCAAAAGGGAATTACAGACCCACAGACATACATACGCCGTTTCAGTTTTATATATGTACTACTCGATACTTGAGTAATTGAGTCTCTACACACACATTGATAACGATTTCAATCATTATTTCCCTGAAGAAATTTTTCTGTTGTATGTAGAAAGCTGCTAAGTAATGTTTAGATATGTCCAGAAAAAACTTAGTAAAAACGTGAAATGAACTTAAAATGCCAAAAGAAACGTTTCACTATTTTTAGACTTTTATTACGCGTCAGTTCAAGTCCATTCGAGCAATTTTTATCCATGAAAATTTCTAAATACGAAACCCGGGTCGCGAACGACAAAACTCACAAGAAAATTACAAAATTTAAACATTAAAAATCCAATCAATTGTATAAGATTGCCTAGTCCAGAATATTTTTTCTCTATCCATGCAAAAAGTTATTAATTCTACTAGGAATAATTGAAATGATATATTTGACGTTTACACTAATATAACAAACGAAACACATTTATTTGTTTCGTTTACGTTGCTTGAAATTTCGTAAGAAGTGGATACTGCAATATCTGATGTTAAAATGATTTATATATATTTGAGATATCCGACACTAAAGATATACATCATTTAAATATATATATATAAAGCAATAACTCACAGAATAGAAAAGAATAATTTACGACTTTAATTCACATAATTATCTGAAGATTTATTGCACGAAAATATATTCATTCGACGGATTTGCCAATCAAATGAAAATGTTAATAATAATTATGTTGTCCAAATTGATAGTATTTTGTAAAACTTTGTTTATTTAAATAAATCGAAGGCTGTTTAATAAACAAACACCTACACTAATGTGTCACTGTTTTATTGGTAAAACAGCATTTTTAATATTAAATTACTGGTTATTTTCATTTGTGTATAGAAAGCTGTCACTCCTACTACAAATCGTTGATGGTTTTGTAGGTGGGGCTTTTTGAGCGGTATTCGATATATTCGAATGAGCTTTTGACCTCCTCGGTTACCTCGCTAGAGGGCGACACGGACGGATGAATAATAATAATTGACACTTAAACTTTAATACCATACTTATTCAACTGATGTTTTCTATGGTTTTGGCGATACTTTTGTGAAAGTTTATTAATATTAAATTAACACATGTTTATTCCACGTATTTTGTAACAAACCGTCACACGTGTTTCGCTTTTTCAAGAAGCATATTCAGACTTACTATCACAAGGTTACTTTAATAAAAACAAAATCAAGAGTAGGATTTTTACTTTTTAATTGACGCAGAAGAGTGCCTATATATACAAACAATAATAGGACTACTAAACAATTTAAAATAACTTTAATTATTCCACATATTGAGTAAATAGTTACACGACGTTACGTGTTTCGCCTGTTTCAGATGCATCTTCAGTCTGATTGTTAAAGTAATGCTGAAACTTTATGATAGTAAATGGAATAATGAAAGTTAATCAAACTTTTACATTATCATTAACTTCCACAAAGTTACCGCCGAATCCATCGAAAGTATTAATAATAGCACCAATTCACTTACACTGCAAATTATTAAGTTGAGATTGGAAGAGTTAATTCCAAAGGAAATTAATTGGACAGTTGTGGACAACCTTTTCGATTTAAAATATTATTTAATAATGATTCATTCTTGTTGATGCTTTTACTGATATTTGAATATTCAAAGCAGTTTTATTTTTAATCATTTGTCAAATATTACTTATGTTCCATGTTCTTCGTTTTCAAGGACCCTTAACCTTATTACGCAAATGATCTTCTGGTGGATAGTCTGAAGATGTCAGTAAACTCATAACCCGCACTGGGCCAGACTTCCTGGCCTACGGAGCTGCCTAACGGATTCTTTCCAGTCAGACTCCGTGGCCTGTGTAATAGTTAAGAAACGAAACACGTGCCACTAGTTGTCACACAAAACGAGTTATCAAAAAAGATATTATTAACTAACCACCTTATCCAATTTTGAAAATGAGACGTAGATAACTAAAAACCTTTGATCCTCCATCCAAATTTCGGTGGCAAAGAGAAAATTTTCTTTTGTATAGAAGGGTTATTTTCTGAAAAAGGAACAATTGTCAGATGGTTTTTTAGGAAAATTCTTGCCGAAATTATCGCAGCGAATAAATTATTTGACAATTAAGTTTTGGACATTTGATAATGTTCGCTATGAGCGAAACCGGTCCTGGTGTATTAAATTTAATGTGGAAAAATACTTAAAAATGTTTTATTATTATAATGCCATTCTACCAAGATTTGACAGTGAACATCTAAAAATTGAAAATTTTGGACTGAGTAGGAATATCATGCTGTTTATCTTACCTAAGTGAGTATATAAATGAAATTATTACTTTGTTAAACATAGTAAAAAGATGGAGGTGGAGTGAACCTTAAATCATCTACTTATACTAACCACACTTACAATTGAGCTCTACCAAGGATTTTTTACCATGTCCGCTCCCAACATGAAGCATATGGACTCCTCACGGAGTTTATCTCAACATATGTTTTTCTACGAGAACTGCTTTCTACTCAGTTGCTCAATTTATCATTTTCGAAGAAAGTAGGGATGGAAAGGATACGAGGACTAGAACAGGACTAGTGATCGGCTAATCGCTATCACTATGCGTCGCTCTTTGGAATCGGAAAGGTGGGAAAGGATTTAACAACACAAACACTCCTCTGCCTATTACCTCTGAGCAGAATCGATTTATAGACTGATAAAATCTGCTCGTACCGTGAATCGAACCCGTATACCTAATCAATAAATAAAATTCATTATTTAGTATACAAGTCGATTGACAGCCCAATTGATTTTTTTCATACCATCACAGTCCCTTACATTTCTAGTGAGAAAAGATTAATATAGGTATATATCAAATAACAAATAAATCGGGATAGAGCCTTCGCATTGTCTTTGAAGATCTTTGAAATAACTTCGCGGGATGTCGGTAGTGTCGTGTTCAAGATGGAAAAACCGAATCGGTTTGCGGCTCTGGTTAAACAAAAACAATACGATAAAAAAATATATTGTATTGTCTACGCTTGGAATCCGAGAAAGAAGCATCGAATCTATAGGTTGTTCGCAAACGTTATTCTATTTTTGAATAAAGATTATATTTTTTTTTTACTAATTATATACTAACTGAACTCTATGTTTTTTGTTGTTTATTGGAAAACAATATCTTATATATAAAACCGAAACGGGGGATGTATGTCTGTAATTCCCTTTTGCATTGTTGTTGCAAGTTCAAACAAACGAATTGATTTCGCTCGCGAAAGTTTCGACGGTAAATTTTTTCGTTATCAATGTAATTATCGAGTAGTACATATATAAAACCGAAACGGCGTATGTATGTCTGTGGGTCTGTAATTCTCTTTTGCATTGTTGGTCATTAAGTTGCCATAAAAACGAATATGAAAGAAAATATGTTTGATTTTTTTATCGGCGAAGACATTTAGTCAAAATGTAATAAATTAGTCTTCTACTGAACTTTTCCCGGCTTTTATTAATATAATAATGTTTTTATTTACGTGAAGGTATTATTTGACATTTCTTTGACAGAAAATTAGATTTTTTCCTTGAAGTTGGACATTGTAATGGGCGAGAATGGGGCTGTCAATATATGAAAGGGGCTGTGAAATGTCAATGCCAGTCTGAAATGTTCATTTTAATTCCATTATATTGATTGAATTTTGAAAAAGTTGTTTCAACATGGCCCGTCTGAATTTACGCGCCGAGCTGAACATAACCCCAAACTGGTCCGAGCGAAGCCGGGTTCCAATACTAGTTTAATATATGGCATTAAAGCTGACAAATTATTGTATTTGACAAATAATGATGAAACATAATATGAATCAAAACCACGGCTGTAGAGTCGGGGTTTTTTGGCCGGAGCGGAGTCGTCGCGGTGATTTGGCCAGAGTCATACTCGGAGTCGGAAATTTTGAAAAGTTTGAACTTTTTATTTTTGCATACATTACGTCAAATTAGGCTTATGGTCGGATTGGTAGGGTTGATATTTAATTGAATACACATAAATAGGTAAATAAGGCAAAAAAAAGTGACGATATTAAACTTTTTTAGTCGGAGTCGGAGTCGTGTTTTTGGTAAATGTTGCAGTCGGAGTCGTGATTTTAGTAAATGCTGGGGTTGGAGTCGATTTTTTTTACCGACTCCACAGCCCTTATAAAAACATGGAAAAATACCATAAAAAACATAACGAAATTTAAAAATAAAACCTCAAGTTCACCGCTGAAAATTTCCATATCAAAACGAAGTGCATTGATCAGCCGAACAGTCCTTGTGACTGGTGAATTAAATGACTTCTACGATAGATAAATTCTGAACCAATTTTCTTACGTATTATAGCTGAGGACTGTATTGTTGAAATGATTTTCCGTTTTTATTAAACATGGTTTTATTTAAATGGAATCAGTCCTTGATACTTTCGATGTATTTGGTGGTAAAATTTTGTTAGTTCATTTAAATATAAAATAAAAAGGACAACCCTCCTATTTCCGAGAGTTTTGCGCTCTATTTATAAAATTGGATGAGGTATTTAGTTCATGAAAATTTCACGAACTGTTAAAATTAAAAGATACCTTTATTACTACTGTCACCATTCTTCGACATCTCAAATCTTTCCGTGGCCACAATACAGCTTAAGAACCCCTGCTATAATAATTTAAATTCGTATTTTAAAAAATGTGAAGGTATTTTTAGACTTTTCTGGCCCACGGAGCTGGTAAGAGTTTAAAAGTCACCAACAACTGTGCTATTATGAATATGTTACTCTATGAATTTCTAGATAGTGATACAGAATATCTTGTCCCCAGAAGGGTGACCATCGTAAATCAGTAATTGTGGAACGCAAAGCACTGCACAGGGGTGCACGTGTGAGCGGGGGCGGCAAACGCATTCCTGGCGAATTCAAGGAAGGGGGGCATGAGTATGTGACTGCATGTCTAATGTATTTACGACTCGAATACCAGCCGCAAGGGTGGAAGTATTTATATTGTTATGTTTAATGTGTGTTCTTTATCAAGTCACTACACTACAGAATGCTATATTTAAATAATTAACCAACAAAAAAATCAACTTTTTATATGCGACCATGCCTTCTACCACTGTGGATCGGAAAATAGAGATTATTTCAGCATTGGTTGTTGTCGTGGACTCTTATAGTTGATGAATTTAACGACCTAATTGACAAATATTGCTTAAAATATCCACAAAATAGAAAATCATGAATAGATAAAAAATTTAAAAGCGCTTAATTTTTTACTTATTGAAACATTTCAAAATATATAGCTCAATGATTGAAATAATGCCACGCAATTGTTGGCTTGGCCTGCTCAGTCTTAGAATTTTCCATTCTTTCCGGAAAAGAAAGGATAAAACACTGCTTAACAAGCAGTTTTGTTCGAAGAACTCTTGCTGAGTAAATAAAATCATGGTATTTATTTATTTATATATACATATATGTACGTTACAAAAAACACGAATTAAAATTTTTTTGCTATTGCAGAAGCAAAAAAAAATTACACAGTTTACAGATAAAATATAAAAGTCAACCGAATGAGTTTCGACCAAATCAACTATAATACATAAAAAAATAGAATTCGTTTGAACTCACTCACGTCCATGTGAAATATGTCAACATTCAAGCAATTCCGTTAAAAATCACTAAAGTTCATCCCAGTGGCATGCCCATAGCTGGTTCTACTTCTTGGAAGAACAAAAAACTCATGTTCACGATTGCTCAAAAAGTAACTAGGGACATTCAATTAAACATTTGAATGGTATAAAATATAAAAAGAAATATGTGGGCAGATAAATTTCTCTTCGTTTAATCTCATTCAAACTATTCGTGAGCATGACTTAGAGAAAATTGGTTGGATAAAGCCATCCGTAATTCGTTGGCGAAACCTCAAAAAAGTTTCATTAGGCTGTGGGCCTTCACGATAACCCAACAATCTCTTGCATGCAGAATTATGACGAGAAGGCATCAGAGATTCGATATAGGCCGAGAACTATTCTTCTCGATGACCCTCCCTAGGTAGAGACGCAATAGTAAACTGACTTCTCAACTGTAGCGATCGCGTCCTCCAGTCGGCAGCGATGGGAAGGGAATGTCAACAAATAAAATTCAAGAGATTAAAACATTTAGAGACGAAGGTGACTGGAAGAACTTTGGCACTAACACGCCTTAGAACTTGATGCTCCGTCAAATTGATATCCAAAAAAAAAAAAAATGTCCTCAAATAGAGAATTTTTAAAAATTAAAAACTTTGGATGGAAAATAAATTGTCGTTTATTTATTTGTTTCTGTTAATGTGCGAATTCTTGAAATAGGAAACTACAATCTTCACACCGAATATGTCGTGAGGCTTATCCGCGCTATTAATTTATAGATGTTGTAGTTGTATTCGCTGTGGGAGACCTCAAGGGTACAAAAGTGGTACTTACGGATAATTTAAGTAGACCCGAGCCTAGTTTACATAGTCATAAATCGGCTTTTCCATATTACAAACACTTGGAAAAACTGAACGCTCTCCCACCCCCCACCCTTACATATATTCACGAACACATTTTCACGAGGAGGAAACGCACCGGGCAGCGTTTCTCAAGCGGCGATTTTGTTAGCAGTTAGGGTTATTTTTAAGAGAGTAGTTCACTTTTAAGGTGTTCACTGTCAATACTTGGTGGAAAGTAATTATAATAAAAATAATAATAGATCTTTAGTACTTTTTCCACGTACAATTTATTAGATCAAGACCGGTTTTGCTCATGGCGAACATTGTCAACTGTTTTTTTTGTTTTTTATAGTCTATTTTTCTTGTAATTTGCTTCAATGTATTTGCTTAGTTGTAATACCAATTGTTTGTCATAACTTTTATTTCTTACTCAACTTTTGTATAAATATAACTGTTTCGTTGTATTTCTTATCATTTGACAATGCTCGCCATGAGCGAAACCGGTCCTGATCAAATAAATTTTATGTGGAAAAAGTACTAAAAATCTATTTTTATTAGTTATGGTTATATTTGACGTGTAATCGTAGGCACGTCGAAGTCATACGTGAAAATTTACAGATTGCTGTCAATACTCACTGGAATGACATTATAATAACACCATTTCATCTTTCACTGGAATGACATTACAATAACATCATCAGTTTCAGTTGTTAATGCTAAAGTTTAACTGTGCAGTTGATAATGCTCGCTACGAGCGAAACAAATTTATCGTGGAACAAGTACAAAAAATGTCATGCAGAACTTTAAAGATGCCTTAAAACACGGGTGGCCAAACTTTTACCACCACTGGCGACTTTTTTTGCAATTTTTGGTGGCGATCGACTCACAAAATAAATTGAATTTATTCTCATTGAAATCAAAGTGGATTCAGAGATGTGTAAAACAATACGCCAGACAGGCGAGCGACTTGGAATACCTACGCGATCGATGCTTTCGCCACTCCTGCCTTATAACATAAGTTTTTAACAACCAACAAAAATCTAAAAAAAATCAGTGGATAATGCTCGGTATGTGCGGAATCGGTCCAGATCTAATATATTTTATGTAGAATAAGTACTAAAAATGTTTTATAATTTTTATTAAAACATTTTTATCATAAATGTCATTTATGGTAATATTTTTGCAGGATCAATGACAAATAGTCAAAAATACAAGTCAGGCGGGCGCACAAATATAGCTCAGCGGACGCGCATGTGTCCTTAAAAGTATTATAAAAACATCTGTTGTCGAGATAAGTAAAAAAAAATCAGAAACCCTGCCATGGGGGTTGAATGGTGTTATTTGCGAGGGTACAGGGTGGGGGAAGGGGGTATTCAGCAAGCGTGGTGGATAGTTTAGTAGGTGATAAAGCACGCTTGAGATTTATGTGAACGCGCTCTCTAGAATAAATCTCTAAGTAGGCGCCGCGACGCTATGGGACGCCGGCGTCGCGGCGGTCGATACTTGCAAAAATGGCTCTTTTACGTTAGATTACACTATGTGGGTGAAGTTGTAAATTACAGATGCTTTATGAAATATCATTTACGTTTCCGGTTGTCAAGTAGATTCGACGCGTTTATATGATTGCGGTGTAGACAGGCTCGAATGCGCGTTCGGAAAATTTCATTATTTGATATTTCGAATGATTTATGAACGCGGGTTCAATAAACATGTATCCATGTACCTAAGTGATTTTTGCATTCACCTCAAAAAAAATCTTTTTGAAATCCAAGTACAGAGCATATAAGGTATCTAGATTTTTTTTTCCACAAGAAATGTTTGTTACGCAGGCACTCAATATCTTGAGTTTTGATAATAGTATGGATAGAAAGAATAAGGCTTAGGAAAGGATTAGGATTTCGAAAAGAGTAGGGATTCAAAAGGATAAGAGGACCAGAACAAGACACATGGTTAGCTAATCGCTTTTAGAGATCGGGAAGGTGGGAAGGGATTTTGAACAACACCAAAACCCATTGCTTTGAAACCGAATCGATTTATCGATTGAATAAATCTGCTCGTATCAGGAATCGAGTCCAAGCGATCCGTCACGGAAGCAAACGAAGTTGACCACTCCACCGCGAACCAGACTGGATCATATGACGTCCTAATTATCCTAATGAAGGCATCTAAACGGTTTTTTCTTCAAGAACTGCTTCTTATTCAGTCGCCCAATATCTTTAAGTTCAATGAGAGTAAAAATATAAATGACAAGGCTAGGACAGTATTGGTGGTTAGATAGTCACTCTTGCTTTGCCCCGCTTTAGGTTATAGGCTTCCACAAAGTGATATGTATGAAATATTCAAAATTCTAACAGTATTCCTAATTGGGCGAATCTATAAATCTGTGTATAGAGATGACAGATATAATCGTGTATCAAACCACAAACGCTTCGAAAGCTATCGAAACAAACACGTTTTGCGGTATTAATTTTCCACGCCCCTGTCCTCGTGACACAAGGGATGCGAGAGGGTGGTTTAGGTAAATTAAATTACCTACCTAAGTCTAAAGAGGGAAGATTTACTGCTCATATACGGGAATGAATCCGCTAATCTAAAGAGCGTGTTTAGCCGCAATATTTGCCAGTAAACAGAACTACACTCAGATAAGTTATTAACCCGGCGAGTTACACTTTGACGTAGGTGGGTGTTTTACCTATCTACATATATGTGCGATTTATAAGTGGGTTGTAATACCCCTTTGTTGATCTGGGGATGAATTGTTAAATTTACCTTTAAATATCAGTTAAAAGAACTTTGATGATTAGCTACGTGGTCGTTACCATAGCCAAACAGTTTTTTGAGTTACCAGTCACAAGCGACGTTCGACTGATCAATACGGCACCTTTGAATAGAAGAAGCGTATCTCGATAAGAAGTGATACAAATATATTTCTATGCGTATTAAAATAACTTCTGTTTATAGCTCCGCTAAAAGTTAAAACAACATTATTTGACAAATAAATCAGAAAGTTAAACCATCACTGCATCAAAGCAGTTGATGAAAAAGAAATGTTTTTTAGGGCTGTGGAGTCGGAGTCGTCGCGGTGTTTTGGCTGGAGTCGTACTCGGAGACGGAAATTTTGAAAAATTTGAACTTTTTATTTTCGCATTTAATATGTCAAATTTGGCTTTTGGCCGCATTAATAGGGTTGATATTTAATTGAATATGCATAAATAGAAAAATTAGGGAAAAAACGTGACAATATTAACCTTTTTTTAGTCAGAGTCATGTTTTTGATCAATGTCGGAGTCGGACTTTTTTTACCAGCCCTGGTTTTTTTTATCCATTTTGCAATGCTGTATGGCTAATTTTTTTTTCCTTCATTTACGTTTTTAATGAAACTATAGATGGAGTCCGCCTAGCGGTCTCCTAGTCTCCTGGCTATATTTCTTGCTGGGGTGGGTACAAACTAAGGCTTCGTTTTTAACTTCCATTTAATTCACGGCAAAGTCATATTTTTCAATTGAAAAAGAGATCTTGGGCTGGGTGTATGTAATTTATCGTTGAGTGGCTAGCGACTGATTCTTTATTTATCATCAAGTCAATCTCGTATGACTTTCCCAACTAAAAATATTGGGCGCATTAGCAGTAGCTGTAATGCCAAACATTTTTTAAAATTTAAATAAATAAACAATAATAACAATCCATAGCTTCTTCCACTATTTTTCTACCAGTCTTTCAACAATTGAAAATAATCACTATAAAAAATATGTCCGGCCGTGGCGCAGTGCCAACGGTGTTGGCTTTCGTGCCGGACCGCCCGGGTTCGATTTCGGTGTCGCTGAAAATCCCTTCCCACCTTTCCGATCCCAAAGAGCGACGCATAGTGACAGCGATTAGCTTATCACCAGTCCTCGTATCCTTTCCATCCCTACTCTCTTCAAAAAAGAGAGGTTGAGCAACTGAGTAACAAGCAGTTTAAGTAGAAAAAAATATGTCGAGATAAACTCCGTGAGGAGTCTATATGCTCTAAATTGGGAGCAGACATGGTTAAAAAACGATTCTAACAAACTAACCTTGCTAGAAATTGTCTCATTTCATTCAGAAGTACATATAACATATAATAATCCATGTGTATAAAGCTTGTTTTATAATATTACCTTATTTTTATATTAACATTTCATTTATTGTGCTTGTAATCAATACAAATAACTACCCATGTAAATTGTTATATTGAATGGAATGAGCGCAACCCTTTATTTGCTTTCGTTGTTGTAATTTATTTATTTTAATACAAACCACTTCCTGTTAGAAGTAAAACAAACAATGCGCACTAACAGTGGAAGGGTTAAGTGCAAGAGTTAAAGTCTTTTATCTGGAAATGCATTCGCGGTAAGTAAATTCGAAAATTGGATTTCATTCAACGGAATCAAATGCGTTTACACTTTGAGGTCGGTAAATTAAGCCATGATAACGAAAAACAATTATTAATTGATTTATTTACAATCTATCACTTTTAAGGTATCACAAATCAATTCAGGATGGCAACGTATTATATTTAAACAAACAAAACACATCAATGAATTAGTAGCAACAGATCTGAAGCCATAAGTGGCATCAAGAATCAGAAGCATCGATGCTATTGTTTATTATCTTTTCGCTGGTACCGTTGCAAAGTCGTGGTGGATTTATATTTTGGAGGAGAATGAAGATACGTTAATTTTAAAATGCGTGGCGGGATCCTGGAAGATCAATTGTTTTTTTTTTTAAAGAAGAAACCTTGGCGAGCGTCTGCACAACACCTCACCAAAATTACATCACAATCGGATAAACGGTAGAAACGCATACGGGACAAAGAAACAAACAAAAATTCGTTTATATATATTACTAGCCGGTACCCGGCAAGCGTTGCAATACCAATCTAAGAAAGAAAGTGTCTGTGTTTATTGAAGTGCTTTCGGATGCACAATATTTTAGATAAATAATTTCGATTTAATTTCACTAACATTGATCGTTATCGATGACATTTACCGTTTGAAATTTGCTGTTTGTCTTTTGCCGATTGTCTATGGTACGACACACGCGCCATCTACTTAAAGTTAATTGTACTATCCCTATAACCTTTGCGCTAGTGCAATAATAAGTTGTCAAAATGAACGGTATGGCAGCGCATAAAATATAAAAAAAAATGATTTTTATATAAAAGACCCACTGTTAATTAATTTTAATATGCCATAAAAATCCGTAAAAGTGCAAGCAAAAAGTTAGTCAAAGTTTGATTGCGATCGGATGAACGTATATTGAAACAAACAAACGTATATTGATTTTTATACATTAGATATATAGATAAATAAATGGACTTCCCATGACACGTTATGGATTTCAGACATAATTATACAGATTAATTATACATTCAATAAATGCACTTATTTTGGTTTTACCTTATTAATGATCATTTAATTAAATGCAACATTTTGATTATAGTCTATTTTGCTTCTATTTATTTGCTTAGTTGTAATACCAATTGTTTGTCATATCTTGTAATTCTCGCTTTACTTTTGTACAAATTTCACTGTTTCGTTGTATTTCTTATCGGTTAGTAATGCTTGCCATGAGCGAAACCAGTCCTGATCCAACAAATTTTGTGTGGAATAAGTACTAAAAATGTGTTATTACTTTTATTATAAAGAAATGTGTTTTATTTATTTCATTTCATTACGTGCAAGTGCTGAACGTGTTAATGCTTTTAGCGAATAATATAATAGTAGGCTGATTCCACCAATTGATTCAACATCACGTTTCCAATATTACTCACCCATAATACGTTCCTTATAATACCATTTTAAAATCCACACTGCCATTTTATTTATTTATTTACGTACGGCTCATTAACTCACTTCACCCATTTATGCCTGCCATTGCCGATTATTTAGCTCCGTCAAAATAGGGGACTTCTTTATTGCACTTCCGTTTCCTTGCAAAATGACGATTTTGTTTATTAAATTTGAGCCGGATGTATCTAATAAACCTTTTTTTTTTCATTATTAACTTCATTTAAAAAAAATAATCCATTAAGATAAAAATAGAGCTGTGAACGCGAAACGCATAATATTTTTAAAAATTATAACAAAATTATACCCCTACCAATTTTTTTTGGATCAGTACCGGTTTCGCTCATGGCGAGCATTTTCAACTGATTGTCATGCCATTGTCATCGTCACGAGCATTGTCAACTAGCCTGATCCAATAAATTGTATGTGGAATAAGTACTAAAAATGTTTTATTATTTTTATTATAATGCCATTCCACAAAGTATTGACAGTGAACACCTTTAAAAGTGAAATACTCTCTTGGTTCATATAATATATCTATTCAATTTATTTATAAGCAATGCTTTGGCTTTCTGATTAATTTGGTACATTTAAAATAGTAATATATTCCAATGCTTTTTTTAAAAGGTTTAGTGGAGCTATGGTAGTGAAAATAATTTTAATACATATTGAATCTTCGTATCCACTTTTATTATTGATATGTTTCTCTGACACATAATGTAACATAGTATTGTGTATCTAGTGGAATTCATAACTCAAAACCGACAAACATCTTAATACTAAGGGGTCGAATTGACTGTTAGCCCCTAACTATGCTTAGAAGGACATTCCTACATTTTAACGCAGTCGTTTGTGTTTTTTTTAATAAACTTAAGAATTTAGACTGGAGGTGCTTGATGGAATTTTAAAATCAAATTAGAATCGTTTGAATTTTGTATTTTTATGTTATTTTTGTCGTTAACCATCCAGGCATCTTTATGCATTTCACAAGTAAGTACACGAATGAACTTTTGAACTGGCGCTCATCACCCCGGGTTGTGTCGCTAACGACCCGATTTTCACCTTTTGGTATCTTGAGGCATTTTAATTGCACGAATGATCAAGAACTAGACGCGTAGTAAATAGTTAGAATCACTTTTATAATGGAATACAGTAAGGTCACTGTATTAACTTGTTACTATGGCAATCTGGATGAATTAGCGAATGTTTTCATATAAATGAGCTTCAATCACAATAAATTCAATTAATCAATTTACCAAGACAAATCAATTTTATTTGTTAAAACTTGTTTGTCACTTAGGTCTTTTGAATCTCCAGTCGCAAGGGCTGTTCGGCTGATGAATGCACTGCCTGTTGATGTGGACATCTTCGGCAGTGAACTTGATGCTTTGTTTATAGTTTTTTCGGTAAATTATGGATATATGGTCACGGGACAGAATTTTTGTAAAGATTTATGAAAAATAAGCTCATTAAATGAAATGAATGTAAGGCTTACGATTTTTTTTTGAAATGTTTCGTTTTTAATTTTTAAATTTATTATAATAGAAGATCCTAAAGAATACTTCGCAATAAGTATGAAATCGAGTTGTTTTAATTTACAGGAGTCACATAAGTATATTATTGTTAAAAATAAAAAAAATAAATACATATGGGCTAATATTGAAAAACAAATTTTTCTCTCAGAACTCATACAATAATCAGTAATATTCTTCAGATTTAATCAATTTGATTCCATATTTTATAATAATCCACAACAACACAAAGAGTAAAGTCAAAACATAAAATTATAAGCCAGAATGTATAAATTTTTTCAGCTTAGCTCGAGAGGATTGGGATTCTGTCCCGTGACCATATATCCATAATTTACCATATTTTCTTCTTATGTAAATACTATATTTCTGTTCTGTGTTTTATTTTTAAAATTTTTGTGTAATATGTTATGTACTTTTTATTTAATTTGTCAAATGCATGGCGCATTGGTGCTTGCTGTAATGCCATGTATTTTACACTATTTTTTGCCAATAAATAAATAAATAATCAACCCGTGGATGTGAGCGCCAGTTCAATTTCAATCGTGCACTTAAATTGCCTGAAGATGCTGAAAATCTAAACCATTATCGACGAAACTCACGAAAAAGGACAAAATTAAATTATTTGTGTCAAGCAAACGAAACGAATATGGATGGAAAAAATATTATTGCATTTGCATATCGTAAATATTCCGAGTTGCGATACCGTACCAAATTCTTACCGGCAACAGTATTATAATGAAGTCATATTTTGAAGTATTCAAATGAATGAAGGGCGTATCATTGGATCTTTTTCTGGTGCGGTCCATGCCTCATCTCCGCGGCAGACGTCTTCATGCGGTTCTTCGGCCCCGGGAGACGTTCGGGTGGATAGCCAGCGCTGTGATGTCTGCTCCAGATTGCGTCTTAGGTGTCCGTCAGTCGTCAATGTCATGGTGACGGCTGAATGACTGACTGAATCGGGAGACATTTCGTCAAGATACGTTTGGAAGGCTTCTCGATCGGACATGCTGGTGTCGAGGTTATCTATATAATTTAAGCTATCTTAAAACCTCCAGTAACTAATCCTAAGTAAAACGTTATTTTTTATATTCTAATTACATACATATATACAATTTTCAGCATCGGAATATTGATAAATAAACTCTATTAAACTCAAACCTCTTTATGTGCGATTTCAAATTTATGAGGATTTTTTAATGCATTTTTAGAATATAATTTTAAAGAGATCTTGGGCTGGTTGTATGTTATTTATCGTTGAGTTGTTCACGACTGATTCATTATTTATCATCGACTAATCGCACGCAATCGCATAAAAATTCGCACCTTGGCATTCGCTGTCATGCCAAATATTTATTTTTAAAATTGATTCTATGGTTATATATATTTTTCATTTAAGGATGGATTTGTATTGCATAAAAAAGAAATGTTGAAATTAAGTGGTATATCCATCTTTACTGATTAAGAATATACCTTTTTTTTTAAATTTCATGTGACTAGAAAAGTTGGGATCATGGCAACCAGGGCGTGCCATTTTTGAGACTGAGAGATTGAGCCCCCCCTTTACTAGCTTGTAACGTTTTAGGTTTTTAGTTTTTTACTTGGAATATTTTTTGTATATTCTTGAAAAATTAAATCAAATATCTGTTAAAAAATGGATGCTAAAAATCTTATTCCTTTTTTGTTTATAGTTCTTCAAAAAACACCCAAAATTTGTGCTTGTAGACCAGTGATTCTCATGTGCGATATTTAATAAAAAATGTGTTATAACCAGTCAACAACGACACTGAAAATTGAATATTTAATATGCATTGTATTGTGCATCAAGAATTTTAAGTTCGCAAAAAGTCAAACACATAATTTTTTTAAATATTTTGGACAAAAAAGACTCATTTTTATATTTTTGTAGGACCGCTGATGTTCCTCATGCGGCCACAGCCAAATTTTATGTGAGAACCACTGCTCTAGATCAGAATACCCCATTAAAAAGATTATTCTTTTTAAATATTTACTATTCTACTCCACTGCCAAAATGATTAATATCGTGATTTTTAATTGAAACTCTGGATCCTTAGCTTTTAACGACCACATTAACTTCGCCATATGCCGTCTGTGTTTATTATACCTACCTATCCGATAGCGGATAGGTAGGCTCGTACATGGATAGGTAAAATCCACGCACGCTGACTAAGGTAATAGCATTATTACAATCCGCATGACGTCTGCCATATATTAAGCAAGGAAAGAAAAAATTATGTTGCCAAGGCACTAAATAAAGTTTTGGTAAATAATAAATATGTGCCATGGAACAGAGGCGCAGTGGTAACCTCAATTACAGTTTAAATCGCACAAATTTTGCACACTTCCATAACTTTTGTTACAAACGACCCTGATCTCGCTGTCAGTAGATTTTTGTAATTAATATTTATGTGAATATTGTTCCCAATTAATATTATTTGTTAAATTAACAACCAGAGAATGTAATTTTGACGATCTGTCGTCTTAACATAACCAATGTCATCCTTGCCATTGATTACATTTAAGTATGACAGGTTTTTTGGGTATCTATTTTTGTCATTTTTAGCATTTTCATCTGCGTTTTAGAGCATTCAAAATTTTTGCGTGATTTAGCATCAATTTTTATTAAGGGTTTAATTTCAAATATTAAACAATTTCGATGAATTGAAATAAATTTTATATACACATATGTACTAATGTATATAATACATACAAATTAAAAAATAATTGAAAAATTGAAAAATGTTTTGTCATTAAAATAAATGATTCAAAAAACAAAAACTATGTACATGAATATTAAAAAACAAAGACAATTAATACTGGTTCAGTCTTCAATCAATTTCTCAAATATTAATATTATATGTATGTATTTAAATTACTATCAGCGATCTATAAGATTACGTAAAACAGATACTCTAAAAAATATATTTTTCAATTATTTATTTAAATAAATTTAAATCATCATCAGTCATCAGATAAAAATTGTAGCGATGAGCGAAACCAGTCCTGATCTAAATGAATTTATTGTGAAATAATTACAAAAAACAATTATATTTTTCAATTTCTTTTCATCATCGACAGTGAACACCTAAAAAGTGATGAAATAATCTAATATATAAAAGTCAATGTTTGTTTGTTCGTATTTTATGCACTGCCATACCGTTCATCCGATTGCGGTAAAACTTATTGCTTGTACTTGTGCGAAGGTTATATGCATAGTAAAATCAACATATAGTAGATCTTTTATATAAACATCAATGTCTTTTCATATTTTATGTGCTGCCATACCGTTAATTTTGACGACTTATTGTTGCACTTGCGCAAAGACTATATGCATAGTACAATTAAATTTTAGTAGTTGGCGCCTGTATCAACCCATAGACAATCGACAAATGTCATCGATACCGATCAATGTTAGTGAAATTAAATCGAAATTGTTTATTTAAAATATTGTGCATTCGAAATCACTTCAATAAACACAAAAATTTTCTTTCTTTTAGTGGCATTGCAACGCTTGCCGGGTACCGTTTAGTGTTTCATAAAATGCATTGCGTAAGCCATAGTCCGCTCATGTGCCTTCAATATGATTCTCTCCAGTCATGTAGACTGAATGGCTTCCCCAAGATGGAGCTGAAACATCTCGCGGCTTAATTACGACATTAAGTTCGGCCCTGTGCATGTGTTGGGACGCTGTAGGCCA
Source organism: Himalopsyche kuldschensis (assembly GCA_028554975.1). Classification (NCBI taxonomy): domain Eukaryota; kingdom Metazoa; phylum Arthropoda; class Insecta; order Trichoptera; family Rhyacophilidae; genus Himalopsyche; species Himalopsyche kuldschensis. The sequence continues at coordinate 4,412,569 of JAHFWI010000045.1, forward strand.
GGGTTCTTGGTGTATTGGTGATCAGAAAGCTGGTGGACGGACGGTGTGTGTACCCGAAAAGGCCGAACTGAGAGCTCACCAAAAAAGGTTTCGGTTTTAATTTGTAGTTTCACTCTATTTTACGTTGCGACGTCTTAATTTTCGTTACTTATAATATAATAAAATTTCTTATATTAAATCTGTCATTTCTTGCTACACAATACGTGGAACAAAAACGCTTTGGCTACGACTTATTATTAGCATCATGCTTTACCACTCGGCTACAGAGTTTACATAAGGAAAGTATTCAAATTAAAAAGTATTAATTTCAACGATTGATTTAGTCTGACAGTGCTTCTCAATGAAACGAAACACGTGTCAAAAACAAATGACTATCAATTTTATTTTACGACTTATTGTTTATGAATTTTCAAAAATTATAAGAACTACCGAATTCATTACGAAAAAACGTTTTTTTTATTACTCAAAATTAGCATAGCATTCTTTTTCTATAATAAAATAAAAATATTTAATATTAGACTTAAAGTGTTATAAATATATTCATATTGAAGATTATTGGCGATTTTAGATGAGTGACGCCAGTTGAATGTGTTAAATGTCACTACTTGGTCGGCAGGTCAGCTGGTCAGTTGAAAATGCGTGCGCAGAGCGAAACCGGTCCTGGTATTTATCAAAATATAAGTGGAAATAGTACTTTATAATGTGTTTTATTTATGACTGTAAATGGTTTATTAGTACATCTAAACCTATTTTTGTGCAGTAGATGCGTTCCGAGGAAAACCGCACAAGGACGCACGTGTCAAGTTCACATTGTAATTAACAGTTGAAACACTGAATTTTTCACGTACAGTATGTGAACAACGCGATCTTGATTACGTTATAACATATTTACGTTTATATAGTCCCAAAAATTTATTTAAAAAATATAAAAAAACCCGCACAACTTTGAAATCGCACAAAAAAAGACGCATAAAAAGAGATTACAGTGTAAAATATAAAACTAAATGTTGTGATTGTGTCATGGGAAGAAGCAGAGAGATAATGATAGCAAAAGTGCTGAATATTGTCAGGATATGTCTAGCATATTCCATTAAAACGAATTTCCACAAAGTTACCGCCGAATCCATCGAAAGTACTAAATGAATGCTTTAGTATTAAGTATGTTCAATTAGTATTACTAACAATGTTAATTGATTAAATATATTGTTACATTTTAAGTGCATATTTTTTGTGTAAAGGGATTTCTGATTTCTGATTTCTGATGACTGTAAATAAATCCTGCTGGAATATTTTGGTCGTTATATGCTTCACATATGATACGGATATGGTTGAAGAAGAAGATATGTGCTTCGCAAGTTGAGCCAACTATATGTTAAATACATAATCAAGAAGACAATTTACATCAATACTGTATATATATATATATGTTACAGTGAAACTGTATTCTCAGTGAAAATGTATCAAGTGATAGATTTGTATGACATCATGATTTCACTTCGATGAATTGCCTGCCTAAAATTTTGATACGCTTCAATGAAACAAAATTAGCAAATAGTCCCTTTCATAAAAAGAGAACCAAAGCAAAACACAGACAAACATAGGGCTGAAGATAGGGCGGTCAAATTTAATTTCAATGACGGCTTGGAGAAGAATATATTTTCAATGAGAATACAGTTCACTGTAACATATACATATATATGTAATTAAGTATTTCGACTGAGGGTGCTTGATGGAATTTCAATATCATATTTGAATTTTTTGAATTTTGTACTTTTCCATGAGTTTTGTCGCTAACGACCCGGGTTTCGCCTTTCGGCATCTTCAGGCATTCCAAGTGCACGGATGTACTTAAACTGACAGTCCGTTCAACCTGACGGTCAGTTCAAGTACATCCGAGCACTTTGAATGCCTGAAGATGCCGAAAGGCGAAACCCGGGTCGTTAGCGACAAAACTCATGGAAAAGTAAAAAAATTCAAATTTGATATATATATGTATGTATGTCTCAACTGATTAGTTTGGTGTATCTTTTCCCGAAAGAATTTTTTTCCCGTTTGAACTTGTAATTATTAATTGATTCACGTTCCCAAATCTTTCCCCTTTGCTACTGAGCCTTCCTTAATCGACAAAGTCCTACGCCTGAAAGGTGGGTGAAAGGGTGTAGGGTAGTAATGGCAGAGAGGGGATACGGAGAAGTAAGGGAGGGGGTTGGACCGCGGAACGGCCATGTTGAATCGACTATCTGCTATACCTGGATTCGACGAGGAGCACTCGATTAAAAACAACACCGTATTTTGATTTTTATCTATCATAAGCAAATAACTTTACAGGAAAGCAGGCGAATTCATATTGAAGAACGTCGTTATGTACAGCCAAATTTGATAATTAGCTATATAAAAATATAATTTTTAAAGTTATTTTTTTTTTGAAATAATTATAATGATAAATTATGCATTTTTCTCTTCGAAGAGGCTGAGCAACCGAGTAAAAAACATGTCTCATTGAAAAATAAATGCTTAGAAGAGCTCCGTGAGGATTCCATATGCTCCGCGTTGGGAGCGGACATGGTAAAAAAATAACGGTTGCTATAAATCTATTTGATAGAGCTTCAAATTCTGAGGCGTCTTTACGTCAAAGTTTTTCTCTCCTCCTTCGTCTCTAAGTTTAGTTTCCATGTTCAAGTTGCCTTCTTTTCCTACATATATTCGCTGTCAGGATGGTGTTATCGTTGTAGTGTTGAACGATCCGTCATAAACATCAAAATTTTCGCTTATTCATATAGATTACGTTAGTAACAATTAAACTTAGTGATCTACTTTTATTTTTGTGTATAAGCGATACAAACTGTTAAATACTACGCGTCAGTTCAAATACATTCGTGCACTTGAAATGCCTGACGATGCTGAAAGACGAAATCCGGGTCTTTGACGACAAAGCTCATGGAAAAGTACAAAATTCAAACAATTCAAGTTTGATATTGAAATTTCATCAACCATCTTTAGTTGAAATTCTAAAAAAACATTTTGGAGTCATTTATACTTATATTAATATGAACATATGGGCACTTGAAACGTATGACGATGCCGAATTGCGAAACCCAGATCGCGACTAAACTCATTGAAAAGTCCAAAATGCAAACTTAATATTGAAATTCCATTAAGCACCTTTAGTTGAAATTCTAAAAAAACATTTTGCTGTAATTTATACATTAAAACTGAGCATTGACAATGCTCGCCATGAGCGAGTCCGGTCCTGATCCAATAAATTTTATGTGGAATAAGTACTAAAAATGTTTTAATATTTTTATTATAATGCCATTCCAGTAAGTATTGACAGTGAGCACCTAATAAGTGACTTTTATTTATATTTAAACTTATCGGACGGCCCTCTCAATCGTAGCACCACGACTGCAAGGCTATATATTAATATAAAGGCTGTCTGTTAACAAAACAACAACAAAAAATACGATTTATCGAACATGCTCGAATACAACAAAGCAATTATGTTTTCAGTTGCTGCTTCAATAAATGTATAAATGCATTTAATAAAATATTATCGGCCCGTTTATTTACCTACCATAATATCAACTCACTCTCCAACCTGTGGCGTAGGTTAAAGATAACATCTAGAGTTAAAGCGCAAGGAAAAAACAAAACCATACAAATGAAGTAAAACCCCGAAATGACATTCAACAAGGGACCAAACAATGAGTGAAAAAATGAATATATTCATTAAAATGCAGCATAGCTAATTTGATTCGTTATTTTTACAATATAATACCAAAAACACGACTCCGACTCCAACATTGTCGGTCCCTGTAGTCTAGTGGCAAGAGCTTTGTCCTAGCGATCAGGCGGCCCGGGTTCAATTCCCGGCAAGGTCAGATTTTTTCAATTGAAAAAAGAGATCTTGGGCTGGGTGTATGTTATTTATCGTTGATTTTGTGCACAACTGATTCATTATTTATCATCTCGTATGAATTTCACAATAAGGAATATTTGGCGCATTGGCGTAAGCTGTAATGCCAAATATTTTTTTTTATCTTTAATTAACTAAAAAATAAAACATTGACCAAAAACACAACTCTGACTCCGGCTAAAAAAAGTCTCTATTTTTTCCTAATTTTCCTATTTATATGTATTCAATTAAATATAAACCAACCAATCCGGCAAATAACCAAATTTGACATATATTATATAAAAAAATAAAAAGTTTAAACTTTTCAAAATGTCCGACTCCGACTCCTGACTGATAATGACATTTAAATTTTTCCTCGCGTGCGCCACTGAATGTTTTAAAATCTGTTTTTATACCATTGAAACATTTAAATGAGAGGAAAATACAAAAATTAAAAATTAAGTTGAAACGCAGAATGATGACATAGCATGCCTTTTACGCCGGCCGTGATTTAATTTCTTCATCAGAAAACGATCGGCAACAAATAGGATTCGCATGTTATAAATTTTAAGTTAAAAAAAACTTTTGGCTTAGTTGTTAATTCTGACGAGAGCATAAGCCGAAATAGCTATCAACTATATACTATATAATTTTTGGTAGAAGTTAAATACATTGCTATTTTGCACCGTGTAATAAAGGAGTTATGAGTAAATCTCAGAGTAAAATGTACTGCGAAAATACCACATAAATGACGAGAAAATTAACGGTGTGGAGCATTGATAATTTAGAATATATACTTTTTAAATAAAAGGCTTTACAAACAACAAATATATGAAATGTCCTTAGTTACAAAAAACATTCAAGGAAGGATTTAATACATGCTCGTATTAAGTTGACTTGTTGAAAAAGAATCGTATATCTATAATACATTATAGTATCACCGAGTAAAAGAGTTAGAAGGTTTGCTAAATATTATCTTACTTAGTATGCTAGTCAATTAATGCTGGAAATATTCTAGTATATTAGACAGTATTCAACTTTTTCCAGGCTGAGGGTGAAACAGTCGACCACCACTGCTACTTTATCTTGAATATCTATCCTAATATTAGTGATACAATGGGTAAACTTTTGGTATTCTTAAATCATTGTTTTTTACATCTTTCGCAGTAAGCAGACTTTCTCTTAGGGATGCTCACTTTCAATAGTTTGAATGCTCGAAGAGAAATGTATTTGGCATTATATTTCTTTCGGCTTATCCGAGGCCAAAATGAGAATTCCACCATTCTTGAAAATGTTAAATTGAATGTTCCTGATAATTTTTTGAGGAATCGTGAGCATGAGTTGTTTGTTCTTCCAAGGGGTAGAACCAGTCTGCCAATGGGAATGCCTCTGGGAAGAGCTTTAACAATTTTAAACGGCATTGCTTCGGATGTCGACATATTTCATATTGACGTGAGTGAGTTCAGGCGAATACTATATTTTATGAATAAAAGTTGATTTTGTCAGAACTCACTCGGTTGACATCTTTGAAAATTTCTAATGTGATTTTATAAATTTTTTTCTCTCAGTTTTTATGACTACAATGTTTTCATCTTGTTTTTAATTAATTAATGATTAATATTATGTATTTACATGTATGTATATATATAAATACATACACGTATTTATATTTGTCAAATACATGGCGCATTGGCATCAGCTGTAATGCCATGATTTGCTTTTTCTTAAATAAATAAATAAATAAATAAACAAATATGATTTTGATCGACTAGTTTCGTCGCAATTAAATTAAAAAGAAAATAAGTCGGATTATTATTGGCCGAAAACCATTTATATTGTCGCTACCAATTGCCAGGATTACAGCTTCACTGTCCATACGCGATAAGATAACGTTATCTTATCTCAAACGCGCTTCTTTCAACGAAAATTCCAAATCAAATGGTTGCTTTTTACATTAAAAGGTGTAGATAAGAAGTCGCATTTACAGTTTTGATATTGCCAGTCTAGAATAAACAAGAACACGACCAGGTTGTCTCATTCATGCGCGACTTAAAATATGAATAAATATAGGAAAATTATAGATTTTCATACATATATTTTTTTTTATGTATACATACTTAAAGGATAATCATTTTTTTATTGCAGTCTATGCCAATAAAGCCATACCACTGGGATCTTATTTAAACCCCCCTTCGGCCGACGAGCTATTTTTCAAGGACAGTCTTTCAAAGGTTAATAATGTGTATTTTGCAATCAGGATCTAGTTTTAGAATCATAAAATAGAAATTAGCGTGCATTTTAGATTCGATTTTTTCACCTATTTAAACTAAAACTTTTCACTAAAACAAAGTGAAGACAAAACTTTCCATATGTCTGTGGTATTGATTTCATGGTTTTATATTATGTTTGTAGATTACCCGTCGGGACATGTGAAAATTTCGCATAGTCTATCAGAACTTCACAGACTCCAACAATGGTATAATAAGGAGTATTTTATGTACCGTCTGGTAGTATATTTTTTTAATGGTTTTTGCCGTTAACTATGCTATGCGACTAAGTTATTTTGTTTATTTTCCTGAGTCCTGCTGAATTATCAATGACAAGTCTATGATGACAAGAGACAAAATAAAATATTGAAAAACAGTCTTTTGAATCGCCGGCTTATGTATGCAGTTGTGCATAAGAAATTAAAAAAGCTTATTTATGTATTTATCATCATACACAAAATTTTAATCAATAAATATTTCGGCACCTTTTCGTTTAACTGAGTCTTACGCGTGGATTTTATTGTCAGGTAATATATTTTTTTAATTGGTTTTCCGTTGACTATGATATGCGAGAATTTCTTTTGTTTCTTAAGCTTTGGGTACTGCTGACTTATCTTAATTAACAATGACAAGTGAACGATGACAAGAGGCAAAATATCTATGTAAAGGGTCTTTTTATAAGGACGCTTAGTTTTGAAATGTAAATAAAACAAGTTTTTTGTGAGATTTCAACTAAATTTTAATTTCATTTGTAAGTATATTTTACGGCATTAAATATGGAATATAGCATCAAATGTCTGCCAATATCCATTCATTATAAAATGGGCCATGTCGCTAAAGTTGACTTTTTTGACAAATTTGGGTAAACTTCCAACTGCTCCAGAACCCAATCAGGCGTTGTCTGTGGTCGTTTACCTGAAGTTCCTTGGTTAGTTGGATTTTATACGGGTGCAGACATAAGGCCCGATTCAAAATTCGGCAAGTTGAAGTCGCAGAAAAGCCAAGTTCTTGTGAACAACGAGAAATAAGCTGCCTTGGGTTTTCCTGTACACTTTCACACACAGCAGCAATGTTTTCACCAGATATTGTATTTTGATGACGTACAGGTAGGTGTTGGCCGATTATTTACCAAACTGGTTGACTCAAATTTGGCCACTAAACAATGAATAATCTACTCAGCAGGACAAAGTAACATATTTTGAGCGTCCCTATTGAAATACCCTTTATGTACACAAATTTGTAATAATAATATATATGCTGGTTCATATGAAACTATTTGAGTATTTAAGAATTATACTACTCGATACTCAAGTAGTAGAGATATCGAGTAATTGGATTCTCTAGACGGGACGCATAGTATACCAAGAAAATATTTTTGATTAGATCATTGAATTATAATAAATGAAAATAAGAGTGCACGAGGTTGTACTAGCAATAAATACCAAGCATAGCCCATTTTAATAATTCACTTGGAGTGATTTACAACAATATATCTTTCCACCCTTCCCAGGGCTAAAATGTTAATTTACAAAAATGGTTACTTTAATAATAGCCGAGACGTCTAAAAATAACTCACGTTTTGATCGATCTATCTTTTCTTTTGACCACGTACCGCCTCTTTGTATATATCGTCTTTATTTATTTATATAATGCCCCAGCCTCGGGTGAAAATGTAAGAAGGTTTCAGTGGCGTACATGACTATATCTGTTACAGTGAAACTGTATTCTCAGTGAAAATGTATCACGTAATAGATTTGTATGACAACATGATTTCACTGGTCACGATCATTGAAATTATTGGGCCAAGTCGATGATTTGCCGGCCTAAAATTTTGGTTTGCTTCAATGAAACAAATTCAGCAAGGGACTACTTCATAAAAAGAGAACCAAAGAAAAACACAGACAAACAATGGGCTGAAGATTGGGCGGTCAAATTTAATTTCAATGACAGCTTGGAGAAGAATTCATTTTCACTAATAACGTTTCATATTTTTTTCTCGATAATTGGCGTAGACGCGTAGGTAGCCTCTACGGCGTAGAAAGAAATCCATGTTCCCTTCCGAAGGGTAGCATATGGCCTTCTTATAAATGTGTCTCAAAAATGTCACTCAACCTTTTTTTAGTTTGCTGAGAGTAGGTATAGAAAGGATAAGGCAAGAGCAGATCAAGTGCTTAGCTAGACATCTCAACTACTGGAGTAGGTATCGAGTAGTTAAATTTTAAAATACTCGTGTAGTTTCAGATGACCCAGCATATATATTATTATTACAAATGTGTGTATATAAATAGATATTTTGTCTCTTGTCATCATATACTCTCATCATCGTACACTTGTCATTGATCAGATAAGTGAGCAGGACCCAACGCAAAAGAAACAAAAGAAATTCTCGCATATTATAGTCAACGGAAAACCAATTAAAAAAAATATAATACCTGACAGTAAAATCGACGCGTAAGACTCAGTTAAACGAAAAGGAGAAACATTATATATATATTATAAGTAAGTAGAGTTTGGAAATAAATCCTCATTTATAAATTACGAGTATTACTCGAGTACTCGAGAAATGGACGAGTATTCTCGAGGATCGAGTATTTGATACTCGAATTGGAGTCTCTAGTGGGAAGGTAATTTTAGACAAAAAAAACACCCAACTGATCGACTGAAAAAAAGCCTCTCGTACCCTTTGACACATCGACAACTTACTTTGAAAAGGTTCTAACTGCTCTTGACACTGTTTTGATATATGAGCGTTTGAAGTTTCGATTGTTTAAAATTCACTTGTAACAATGAGCAAATAAAAATGTTTCAAATTACTTATTTTAAATTTATGCAGAACTAAATTACATTGTTATTTTTCTTACCGTATTATAATGGAGTTCTACCAAGTAAATGCCTACTAAATCAATAAACTTATTTTAAACATATTTTTACACATCTATTACTGAGAACTAATGACATTAAAGATCTAATGATGGAAATAATGATTAAAATCTTAGAAATTTTATATAAATAAATTTATTTTTTTATTAAAAAAGTGCAGCCAATGCAAATAGTGAAAGTCACACGAGATTAACTCGATGGGAAATAATGTATCAGTTGTGCACAAATTTAACCATAGATAACCCAGAAATCTTTTTTTTGAAAAATATAATGATAGAATGCGGTAAGGACAAAGCTCTTTCTCGACCAAAAAAACGTCAATTAGAACCTTTTCAAGGTAAGGTTACGATATAACGTAACATATTAGTTTGTATCTAGTAGGCATTCATACCTCAAAACCAGCAAAAGTCGAGATCCGTTTCTTTTATCCTAAGAAGACGAATTATTAACACACGGTTTTTGTTACTCGAAAACAATTCGCGCCCGATGGTACTCGAGGTAAAAAAACGCTGCTTGCATTGTAAGTGCGCTACTGCCGGCTTAATTTGGCCCTGAGAGATCATGAAAACAGGTTCTCGAGCTAGTGGACCCTCTTATAGATATCCACCCAAGTTAACTACCTACCAATCTACCTAGCGAGCAGGCCGGGAAGAGATGAAGTAATAATTTACAGTTGAGTTCGTTTGATTATTTATTTATTTTTTTGTATATCTTCCCGAGGCTAATAATGCGGGAAGGCACGGTTTATACCGTCAGGACATTTCAACCAACAGCAATATCATTAAACTTAAATTAATATTCACTCGTTATGAGATAACAGTAATTTTTAGTAGGAAATGAATAATACAATATTTAATAAAAATTATAACACATTTTTAGTACTTTTTCCACATGTGATTTATTTCATCAGGACCGGTTTCGCTCATGGCGAGCATTATCAACTGATAAGGAATACAATAAAACAGTGGTATTTATGCAAAAGTTAAGTATGAAAACAAGGTATGACAAACAATTGGTAAAACAACTCGCGGGAGTCGTGTTTTTGGTCAATGTTGGAGTCGGAGTCGGAGTCGGAGTCGTGGTTTTGGTAAATGCTGGAGTCGGACTTTTTTCACCGACTCCACAGTCCTGGTTTTAACTGTTCTTGAAGAGCCAGATTAGCTAACGACTATCTATCTCCAATATATCATGTCGTCAAAAATCTTATGTTAAGATTTCCCGGCAAAAAAAGAATCCAAAATCGACAATCGACATTGTAATTATTTGAATATTTAAAATTTTATTTGAATAAATTGAACACGCCTGCCATTTCATTATCAACATTGGATATGAAGACATAGGTGGTGGAGGGAGGAGGGCCGAAGAGCAGAGGCGGGAAATCGATTGGTAGCCATCTTATATTTACCTACCGATATCTAAACAACACAAAATGGACGCAGGCTGGCAATAACAGATTATAGAAAACGTTCATGTAGACTCAAATGCCGACGCAATGTTACGAATACTTGATTAGCGAAAATTTGTAAATTTTGGTATTTTTGTTTCTACTTAAAACTGAGACTTTACTGTCATATAGTGAATTTTCATTTTATTAATAGCTTACTATCCACTTGCAAAATGTCTAGAAAAAGTATTTGACTTTCTTTCGATGGATTCGGCAGTAGCTTTGTGGTTATGTTCATTTGAATATAAAATTTAAAATAACGTTGATTATTCCACGTATTGTAATCCTATACGTGAAATAATCAAAGAAATTTTAAATTCTATATATGCATTTAATTTATCTAAAGTTGATATATCCTATAATTTATTTTAGATAAAACATACAATACCTTTGTTAATCCACTGTCTGTGAAACTATCTGAGACACTTCGGAGACAGATTCGGTTGCAGTATCCACGGGTGGGAATCCTCGAAAATCGACATGGTGCAGTGGTCAACGTCGTTGGTTTCCGTGACGGACCTAGCGGGTTCGAGTCCCTGTGCGAGCAGATGTCAGTTGATAAATCGATTCTGCTCAGACGCAATGGGTGTTTGTGTTGCTAAAAATCCCTTACCACCTTTCCGATCCTCCCAAAGAGCGACGCATAGTGACAGCGATAAGCTAATCACTAGCCCTGTCCTAGTCACAAGCAGTTCTCGCAGAAAAAATATATGTTGAGATATATTCCGTGGGTAGTCAGTCTATATCAGTGGTTCTCATGTGCAGCCACCAGAAGATTTGGCTGCGGCCACCAAGAGCATCATAGTATTTAATGATATTTTAAAAAATGTGTTTTTTTTTAAAGTTAATTTAACAACAGAGGTTTTGAAAATGGATTATTTTGTATGCAATTATCATCTATAGTACATTTTCAAACATTTTTGGCCCATTTGACAAAACTAAAACACAAAAGACTCGAAAAAAATTTGGTGCGGCCACCAGACATTTCCGTAGGACCGCTTATGTTTACGATGCAGTCACAGCACATGTTTACGTGAGAACCACTGGTCTAAATCAGTGGTCCTCACATTTTTTTTTACAGTAGCCGCATCGTAAACATATTCCTTTTTGTTGAGTTTGTTGAGTTTGAGGTATGTCAAATGGAACACATGGTTGTCAATTTCTATTGGTTCTAATTTTATACGAAACATTTCATTTTCATAGTCTTTCGTGAGAAATTTACTTGTAAAACCACATTTTTTTTAACATCAATATTTTCTATGAAGCTGTTGGTGGCCGTAGCCAAATCCTCTGGTGGCCACACATGAGAACCACTGGTCTATATGCTTCTAGTTTTTTTTTTTAAATATGAAAAAACAAATTGTTGTGTTTTTGTTGTTGCCTAATAACGCCACTAGCGCGCGGGATGCAGTGTGATTGTAAATTATAAATGATGGTAATAGTTAATTATTATAATTGAACGTAATTGGGCGCGATTCAATTACGAGCAATTATTTATTTACAAGCGGCAAGCTTCAGGAGAGATAAATAAATTTCTTATAGCGGAGAATTATGCAAGAGATGGTAATCATATGTGAAATAGTAATTGACAACCATTTAACTTGAAAGTATACTAGTAACGGAATTTTAATATAGCAGAGTGTTCGATTGAAATGGGTGCTGCTTATTTTAAAACGGTGATAAAATAAGTCACGGATATCCTTGTCCAAGTTCTCATATTAACAATATTATGAGAGATTGAAATAAGTTTGATATTCAACTTGTTGGAAAATAATCTCAGAATTAACTATTCAAAAGGGACGATATATAATTTCTATGGTGAAGTTTTCGGCTCTAAACCTCAAAAGTTGTTCGGCTGTGGTTCTGTTTCTATATGGCTAACCATGTGGATATAACCGGATGGATATTTAAAAAAAATCCAAATATCCACATTATAACAAAGAACTATATGATTGCTTAAGTGAAACATTCGCCTCTAAGTGTAAGGCCTCAGTGAAAGCGTACGGTGCTGCTTTTGGCGTAGCTTTGGTTGTTTCTGTATTCTAGATGTTAATTAAGACGAAGCCTACTGAAACACTTGCTACGTTACGCCAAAAGCAGCGCTGTACGCTTTCACCGAGGCATCACACTAAGCCTCGGCTGCAGTTTCTATAGGGTAAAGAATAGGTATTATTAAACATCGAAATATGGACTTGTGGTCAAGGGTAACGAATAGGTTACTATAAACAATTTCCTTGTCTTATCTTTTTCCATAGATGTAACCTTTTTAAAAAAAACGTTTAACGTCATGAGTGACTTAAAACAGTTTTCATTAAAAAAAAAAAAGAAACAAGTGAAATATTATTGAGATGTTCTATTGTAAGAGGACTTGTCTCAAAGAAACTAGTATCTTTAGACGCGTTGCCCACCTCAAGTCTACAGTGTTGAGCGAAAATTGACCATGGACATCAAACTACATATTATGCTATATTTAAGCTAAAATGCAATTTGTTATTTAACTATGACGATCCATTTGTAGGGCCCGTGGTGCAGTGGTCACCGTCGTTGGATTCCGTGACGGACTTACAGTAAAAGCAGCACTTTTCAAAGGCATGGGTGCTTATGTTGTTTAAAAATAACGCTATAAACGGGGCGTAGCAAGGGCGACTAGCTTACCCACTAGTCTTTTCCTATCCCTAATCATTTCTATTTCTACTCTTATCGAAACTAAAGAAGTTGAGTGACCTAGTAACAAACATTTCACGTAGAAAAAACATGTCAATGTATACCTCTATTATGAGGTCATATGCTCTACATTTGGAAGCGGACATGGAATTTAAAAAAAAACTTACAATATTCGTTTGTTAATGGCAGCGTATGGGGTGACCTAGTCTTATTATCTTCGATATATATAAAAAAAAGAAGTTGTGTAATTGACTAGCAACTAGTCCTCGTATAAAAATTATTGATGTCAACTCCAGTTGAAGTACATGCGTCACTTATTGAGAGGGGACACAGTTGTGATATATTTGATTATAAACTGTTAAAATTTAATTGCAAAATGTTCACCATCCCTGCTTTAAAACGAGCGCAAGCTTTGAAAATTACACTCGAAGCGTCATTTAAAAAATGATTGCCTTAAACACTTGTCATATCCGCTTGGCAAAACGAAGCAAACCATTTTAAACCATACCATTGCCTACTTGCGAAACTTCTTAAATGCGTAAGTATCTAGAAACCTGAATGTTTACTTAATTGATTTGCATTAGATATGGCAAACATATTATTATCGCATTACATATTTGATTTTATTGAACAATTATTTATCAATTGTATGATTCTAATACGAATGTCAAAATAGTTTTAACTATCAACCAGTGATTTCGTTAATAATTTTTGTGTTACTATTTTTTTGTTCACATTCTTGAGAAGTTGATTTTCAGTTTTAGAGATGTAACTCGCGTAGGATATTGTACTATATTTATAAATTTGCCTAGGATCAAATATTATCAATTCAATCAATCAATCGACATTATCAACATTTATAATTTAAATATATAAAAATATATTAGGTTTTTAACTATATTTCGGTAAATTATGGATATATGGTCACGGGACAGAATTTTTGTAAAGATTTATGAAAATGATTTACGATTTTTTTTAAATGTTTTGTCGAGTTGTTTTAATTTACAGGAGCAAAAATGCAAGCACAAACTACACAACTAATAATATTATACAGATAGAGACAGTCACATAAGTTTATTATTTGCTTAAAATAAAAAGAATAATTTTACTATAGGATTATTAAAAAAATTCTTCTTTCAGAACTCATACAATAATCCGTAATATTCTTCTGATTTAATCATGTTGACTCCACATTTTATAATAATTCACAAGAACTCAGAGAGTAATGTCAAAACATAAAATTATAAGCCAGTATGTATAAATTTTTTGAGCTTAGCTCGAGAGGATTGGGATTCTGTCCCGTGAGCATATATCCTTAATTTACCTATATTTCTACATACAGTTGCGGCAAAAGAAATCTGCGCACCCTTCACAATTTCATTCCTTTGCGAATATTTCCTCGAAATCTTTACAGATTTCCATTTTTTTCCCTTCCAATTGTAAATAAAACTAATAGCCATATTTTGAAGGAAAAGCTAGATTTGAAAGCTTCAGCAGTACTGAGCCAGACATAATCGCGAAAAAAATGACATTTTGGAAAACCTTTCAAAGTTTTCGGGGAAAACTTACCAAATAGATAAAAATCGCGAAGAGTAGACTGTGTGGAATTTTTTTAAAATATTTCGTGAAACTGATGCTCTGGAGGGGTTTGTTTGAACCGGCAGGGAGCGCTTTACAATCGTAAGAAAAAAAAGAAAATCGGTAAAGATTTCGAGGAAATATTTGCAAATTAATGAAATTGTGTAGTACTTTATTGTGATTTTTTTTCTAAAATGCTTATTTGATAGAAAGCTAACATTGCTTCCAAAGCCCTCATAATTATAAGTAGCTCATCGGATAATTTCAATTTCTGAAAGTTGCTCACATCCTTATTGAATTTGGAGAGCACTACTCTTGGCTAAGAGAATCAAATGTAAATCAAAAGGTAGTTTTCAAAAGTTAGACAGATATTTTCATTACTTTGTCCTCATAAATGTATTATTTTTAAAATATGTAGTAAATGAAAGAATTACGGATATGTAATGTGTAACAATTCAAACTTTTCCATGTGAATAAAAAAGGTCTCAAAAGTTTAATCTAAAACTGGCAGTTGAAAAAAAATATTTTGGAATTGACTACTTTTGAAAATTATCTCCTGAAATAAGTATTAATATGAATGAAACGGACCCGACCTTTAAAAATAAACTGTGCAATCATTTTTCACATTGCAAAAGCAACAAACTTTTAATATTGGATACAATTTTTTTTCTCAGCTAATAAAATATGCTGCTATTATCAAAAGGAAGTTCAAAAAAATACGAATATTTTCAAAATGAATTCTTGAATTACCAACCTATGTATATTAAATACGTATGAATGTACTAATCTCGTTACTTAATAATATGGAAATTAATGTAAATGTATTCGTATAGCAGTAATTAATTGTTAACGTTAGTTTAACATACCTGGGTTTCCATAATTTTTATGTAAATTTCCCTACAAATTGGACCATCAATTATTGAATGATGTCTGCCCATTAGAATTTTTGATAATTCGTAGGTATTCTACTAAAACCTGAAATTAGCTCCTCAAAGCAGCCAGTTACATATATTTATTAACAAGGTAGTTTTTGGAATTAAAAACGAAAACAATTAAATTATTATTTAAATAAATAATACGTTGTTAATTATGAAGATAATTAGATTTTAGAATTTTGTTTAAAATTAAGATTAAACAAAAGCATAATGATGGACCGTTAACAATGGAAGACTCATCTATATATTATTTATTTATGTGCATGAATTTTTGTCTGTTTGTCCCTCATGTGATCCTATACCGTTCATCTGATAGTGATAAAATTTTGGTTAGTTGTTGTGCGGATTGAAAATTGGCGTAACTATCATTCTTCTCGGAAATATAAATCCATCACGAATTTTTAACGGTTTTTTCAGTGAAAATGAACAATAATATCGAAGCTACAATTTTAAATGGAAAATTTTAAAGGAGAAAGATGTTCTGTTGCTACGCATCTCAATGATTCCGACAGAAATGCCATTCGAATCAAAACGGTTGCAGTTTTCGGTGTGATCCGCATTTGTAATGGCCATTAAAAAGCACAGGACAATCGCTAAAAGTGTGTGGACTTAAAAGCACTTCAATAAACATAATTAACACTTTCTTTCTTTGCATCGCATGCCGGGTACAAGCTTATATAATATATGTACATATCGGCTCCGTAGCTGAGTGATAAGCTCTGTTAGGCTTTCTTTCATTTGGTTCGAGCCCTGTAATTGACACAATTATTAATGGATTTATACAGCCCGGTCCGTGGTGCCGTTGCTGGCTTTGTGAAGGACCGCCCGAGTCCGAGTTCCGGTACGAGCAGATTTTTTCAGTCGATAAATCAATTCTGTTTGAAGGCAATGGGTGTTTGCGTTGCTAAAAATCTCTTTCAACCTTTCCGAAACCAAAAAGCAACGTAGGGCGAGAGTGATTATCTAACCACTAGTCCTGTCCTAGTCCTCGTATCCTATCAACCCCTACTATCTTCGAAGAGGTTGAGCAACTGAGGAGCAGGCAGTTTTCGCAGAAAAACATATGTCGAGATAAACTCCGTGAGGAGTCCATATGCTTCAAGTTGGGAGCGGATGGTAAATATATATAAATATTTACTTTATTATTTATTTTAAAATAGAGTGAGATTAAAATGCTCACCATGAGCAAAACCGGTCCTGATCTAAATACATTTATTATGGATCGTACAAAAAATGTTTTATCATTTATCAATATGATGTTTTTACACCTTGGCAGTGAACAGAACGATAAAGAAACTTAACGATTGTTAAAATACAAATACATACGTCTATTAATACTAAAACCAGGGCTGTGGAGTCGGAGTCGTCGCGGCGTTTTGGCTGGAGTCATACTCGGAGTCGGAAATTTTGAAAAGTTTGAACCTTTTATTTTTGCATATAAAATGTCTTTTTTTTTTCCTTTCTATTTTTTTCTCTTTAAGCACCTTAGTGCATGGTTAAAAGATCAGTCCCGTGCAGCTCTGTCTCGGGCCAAGTAAGTGAGGAGTAAATTCGTTTCTTTTCTTGATCGTATAGCGTTATGGAAGGCGGCTGTGAAAAACGGCTGCACACACATAACGGAAGGGTGGTGGGAGAACCAACTTGTTCACCCAAACATATATAATATGTCAAATTTGGCTATTGGTCGGATTGGTAGGGTTGATATTTAATTGAATACACATAAATAGGAAAACTAGGAAAAAAAGTGACGATATTAAACATTTTTTAGTCGGAGTCGTGTTTTTGGTCAATGTTAGAGTCGGAGTCGAACTTTTTTTCACCGACTGATATATCTATTTTTGCTTATATGTCAATTTCTTGTCGAAATTGCATTGAAAATGGAACACATTTGAATCGATTGCCAATAATATTCACCAGCTACGTTTCCACTCAACTTGTTTGTCTATTAAAAGGAACACATTTAAAATAACAATAGACAATTGATAGGTAATGTATATACCTACAACATTAATCTAAAGCCATCGCATTACAGTAGGCATCAATCATACCCGAAGACATTAGACTGTACTTTATCGCATACCTTCAACAATGTAAAGAAGCTGAACGAAACCACAACAGAGAAGGAATTAAATTAAATTAGCAACTTGATATAAAAATTTATGGTTTACGTGACGTTTTTATTGTCTATCTTGTCTTTGATGAACGTCAGCCGGGCAATATATTATCAGTGGTAAGGAATGATCATAACAAAACCACATTTCAATTTGTCTTTTAAAAGTTATGAAGAAGTTTACATCGGTGTATAATATCGTAAAAAGCGGTTAACAATGTATTTTTTTTAATGAATTCCTTAAAAAAACGGTAAGGCGTCGTAAAAAAAACAATCAAATAAGCAATCGTTATTTTAACTGATGTAAAAATTTTCATTCAATTAATTTATTTGCCTCTAAGCTGATTTTAAGTTTATTTGTGTAACTTCCTCTCCGTTGTTTTTTTTTTAATATACAGTGGAACCAGTGACGGCTGGTGACGGGGTGTTGGGGGGTGCAAAGGAAGATTCAACCATTTTTGCAAGAGTTCTTTCCTATTCATTGGATTTTAAAACACTTCTATAGCATGGACTTTCAATTCAGATGTTCGCAATACCAACTGTTTCTCTTCCGTAGTACGGAAAAATAGTTGAATCTTCCTTTTGCGCCCCCAGCACCCCGTCACCAGCCGTCACTGAGTGGAACCCTGATCGAATGTTATCCCATAAACCGTTTCCCACGTGGTTCGTTTATTTTCTATAGTCCCGACCAAAAACCCATGAGAAAAATGTCAAAAAATCCTGCATTAATCGTTCCTCGATTTCTCGTCTAAATATTACGGTCCCGTCACAAATATTATCCCGATTGACCGTTTTTGATGAATATTTCTCATAAGCACATTCGACCCCGTCCAATCGATTCTTAGAAAGAAACCGAACTGTAACTAATGCCATCGAAGACGAAATGACGTTTTGGTGGAAAAGTTAAAAGTTACCGCATTATGTCTTATATAATATGAATAATATATGAATTTCAGAATTGCATATTTATGGTTGACTAACGAAGTCAGAAGAGTTCTGGAGTTGCACTGCATCTGCACACTTTTTTTACAAAATTTCTTTGACAAAGTTCTAAGATTGTTATCATTATTCCCATCATTAGATCTTTAAGATCATTATTTCTCAGCAAAGGTTGTGAAAAAATATGCCTATAATAAATAATTTGAAACATTTTTACTTGCTCAATGTTACAAGTGAATTTTAATCAATCGAAACTTTAAGCGCTCATATCTCAAAACAGTGTCAAGAGCAGTAAGAACCTTTTTCAAAGTGAGGTGTCGAAATGTTGCCTCTAAGCTGATTGTAAGTTTATTTGTGTGCCACCCAGTCAGGTGATTTGTTTAATATACTTGAAATTTGCCTGAAGACTGCAGAACACGCTGTAAAAACTGCTTTATAGCAGAAGGTGCTGTAGGAGACTTGACTGTAGATTATCTAATGAAAATCGTTCGGGTAACGCGGAATACGCGCTGATAGCTTTCCCTAGCGATCAGGTGGGTCTGGGTTCAAGTCCCGGCAAGGCTTAAAAAATGTAATATGTAGCCAGACTGATATTAATGCCTTTTAAATGACAGTGGAACCCCGATCTAACGTTCTTGCATAAACCGTTTTCCCGCGTGGTTCGTTCATTTTCTATAATCCCGGCCAAAAACCCATAAGAACAATGTTAAAAAATCCCGCAATAATCGTTCCCCGATTTATCGATTGCCTCGATTTATCGTCTAAATATTATGGTCCCGTCACAAATGTTATCCCGATTGACCGTTTTTTTTTTAAATATTTGTCATAAGCACATTCGACCCCATCCAATCGGTTCGTAGAAAAGAACAATAGAAGAACATCATAATGAACCTGTTATGACATTTGCAGAAGCGTTATTGGCCTCCAAAAACATATTTTTCTAATCCAATTATATATGTATAGAAGAATCTGTTAGCAAAATATGCGAATTTGAAGGGTATTTCTTAAAATTGAAGTGCCAAACCGCAAATAAGCAACAATTATAAAAGTCTTTTCGTGAAAAATTAATGTTATAGGAAAAATAAATAAGTTTATTAAAAGTTTTACTTTCTTTATTTCATATTTTACGCTTTCCCGCATTTTGCGTTTTATAAATGGTCCCTTGAAAAACGTAAAATCGGGGTTTCACTGTAATTGATTTTTATTCAAAAAAAATATTTTTTGCAACTCAGAATGCCGATATAACAATAAGTAAGTACAGCCAATAACATCTCTCAACTCTCACAGTTTACGCGAACCACCGGTTAAGAAACTATGGTTTAAACTCCTACCCTTGTGATGATTCCGTTTGGTAGAGTCGGTCCCTGTTGTCTAGTGACTAGAGCTTTGCCCCAGCGATTAGGTGGATCTAGGTTCGATTCCCGGCAAGGTTTAACAACGTAATATTTAGTAATACTGACGTTTTTTGGATACACAATTGAGTATCTTTTAAATTATTGAGATTCTGTAGATTACGTCAGCGTTGGCCAACATGTTTCGACCCAGCTCAGGTATTGCCGTTCCGCGATCTTATTAATAACAATGCAAAGGTAGGTAACCACCCTCATTAGTGAAATGTGTAAATAAGACCCGTCCGAAAAAGGGCATACGCATAAACAGTAGGTGGGTTGGTAAATAAATATCACGTGTACATTTTCCAATTGACTCAGTCCAGTCGGCGGACATTTCAGTGACTGTCTTGAGGCGAGTCACTCGCGCGAGTTACTGACAGGCGCAGACAGCGCGACCAGATCTTCTGTCCTTCGAGTCCGGCGAAAACCGGTCCTGATCCTTTGGCGTGCGCTCGTTTTTTCCTAAAATATTATATCGATTTTTTAAAGTTTTATTTTCTTGATGATTGACACTTAAAATTTTTTAAAGCCTTCTTTAATAATTATTATATGAGGCTAAAACGTCCCCTTAGTTAAAATGAAACCCAACTCATTTTTCTCTATTTTTGAGGAGAGATAAAAAACAAGCTTCAACAGTAACCAATTTTACCTATCTTTTAACAGATAATTTTTTATTTTCGTTGTCTTTAACAGTCCCTTTACTAAGAGATGTAGTTAATACGAATTGCTTCTAATAATTGAAATATAAGAAATTCTAGACTTAGATTTAAGATATTCCTCCCTTACAATTACAGATATTGACATATGAGGCTACACTTATTTGTAGATATATTAAATATGTCAACATTCAAAGCTATCTTTCCAGTGGCACACCCATTGACAGACTGCTTTTACTTATTGAAAGAACAACCAACTCATATTCACGATTTCTCAACAAAATATCAGGAACATTCAATTTAACATTCTTGAGAACGGTGGAATTTTCATTTTGGTCTCGGATAAGTCAAAATAAATAAATGACCTGGTACATTTCTTCAGCATGAGCATTCAGACTAGTGAACGTGAGCATGCCTTAGAGAAAATCGGTTTGATAAAGCCAAGGTTAGTAATCCATATATCCTCAAATTGAGAATTATCTAATATTTCTTTTGAACCCTATTATCATAAGAACATATTTCGCACCTCTCGGGGCCCAAACGATCAGTACAGTACAAGATGGACTAGGTATAATAAACAAATAAGAGGATTTACAACTTTTATTATTATTTATTATTTCTTTTAACCATTTCCGCTCCCAATTTTGAGCATGTGGACTCCTCACGGAGTTTATCTCAATATATGTTTTTCTACGACAACTGCTTGCTACTCAGTTGCTCAACCTCTCTTTTTCGAAGAGAGTAGGGATGGAAAGGATACGAAGACTAGGGACAAGACAAGTGGTTATCTAATCGCTGTCATGCGTTGCTTTATAGGATCGGCATGGTGGGAAAGGTATTTATAACAACACAAACATCCATTTCCTCTGAGCAGAATCGATTTATCGACTGAGAAAATCTGCTCGTACTGAGGATCGAACCCGGGCGGTCCGACACGGTAGCCAACGAGGTTAACCACTGCACCACGGACCGGACATTATTTACTAACTTAACTTCAATTTTGAACATTCAATTTAATATTCTCAATAATTATTGGGAGCGAACGAGGTTTAAAAGAATATTTCATAATACATTAATATTATACACACAAAACAATAATCGTCAGTTTAATTATACCTACAAATAAAAAAGCATTGATTTCTTCACTCAAAGTTTTTATCTTTCTTACATGTATAGCAAATTATGTCTCAAAATTATAAAGGTAGCAATCTTAATGAATCCATCGCACACCACTGCGTGTGTTACCTGAGTAGCGAAAACCGGTCCTGACCGGTCTCTTCTCCGTTTAATAACTATATTTCAACCGCGTTGAACAAAATGGCCAGTCGATAGGTTAGTATGTAATGTAAAGCAGGTAAGCATATAGGTAAGTATGACGATGGTTATGTTGCTTGCCTTTGTTCATCGCAATACATGGAAACAGGATTGCGAGCCTTCGTCTTTTTGGATATTGTATTTCGATTCAGTAGCGGCTTGCTCGAAGATATGCTAAAAGATATTTTGTTTGCAACCAAGTCCACTACCAATGTGGAGCATAATCTAGCAAATCAATGTAATTATTTTTTGCAATACATTGAAACTTCGATTCTACGATTTTCAAGGGTCCGTAAAAAACAAACGATTAATGTGGGACACGATGAATGCGGGAAAGTTTTAAATATGAACTCAAAAAGATAAACTTTTGAAAAACTTATTTATTATATTATACCCATAACATTCAACATTCAACATTCAACATTCAACAAGTCCTGAACACTACGTTGCTTTTTTGCAGTTTTGCACTTCAATTTCAACAAATGCCCCTCAATTTCGTATATTTTCGTATGTCCAGAAGACACAGATGCTCAGTAATTACCGGAAACATTATGACAATGAACCGTAAACAATTGCACCATTACAGTCTCAGTTTTTTTTTCTACGAACCAATCGGATGGGCTCGAATGTGCTTCTAAGAAATATTCAATAAAAACAGTCAATCGAGAAAATATTTGTGACGGGACCATAACTTTTAGACGATAAATCGGGGAACGTTTAATGCGGGATTTTTTAACATTATTCTTATGGGTGTTTCGCCGGAATATAGAAAATTAACGAACTATGCCGGGAAACGGTTTATGCGGACGCGAAAAATCGGGGTTCCACTGTACTAGGTATTATTTAGTCGTAAATATTATAATAATAAATATCTATAACATTGTGCCCGGTCCGTGGTGCAATGGTCATCGTCGTTGTCTACCGTTTCGGACCGCCCGGGTTCGATTCCCGGTACGAGCAAACTTTTTGTAGGCGATCAATCGTTTCTGCTCAGAGTGTTTGTGTAATCTAATACCGTCCCACCTTTTCGATCCCAAAGATCGACGCATAGTGACAACGCTTATCTAATCACTAGTCCAGTCATAGTCTTCGTATCCACTCCATCCCTACTTTCTTCCATAAAGATAGGTTGAGCAACTGAGTAAAAAGCAGTTCTCGCAGAAAAAAAACATATGTTGAGATAAACTCCGTGAGCAGTCCACATGCTCCAAGTTGGGAGTCAACATGGTAAAAAAAATAGCCCATCATCTCGATTCGCCATTTTTTATGATGAATTAACAGCAATCAAAAAGTTTGTAAATACTTTACAGTTATTAAGGATTTTGACTGAGGGTACTTGATGGAATTTAAATATCAAATTTGAATTGCTTGAATATTACTACGCGTCAGTTCAAGTACATCCGTGCACTTGAAATGCCTAAAGATGCCGAAAGACAAAACCCAGGTCGTTAGCGACAAAACTCATGGTTAAGAACAAAATTCAAGCAATTCAAACTTTACAGTTAATTATTACGTAAGTACACATCGGAAAGAATAAGTGGAACATTTTTAAACGAATTAGGGGCTATTACAGAGTTATACCTCGAACTGCAATCGAATTCACAACCCTGATATATATGTTACAGTGAAACTGTATTCTCAGTGAAAATGTATCAAGTAATAGATTTGTATGACAACATGATTTCACTGGTCACGATCATTGAAATTATTGGCCCAAGTCGATGATTTGCCGGCCTAAAATTTTTGTTTGCTTCAATGAAACAAAATCAGCAAGTAGTCCCTTTCATAAAAAAAGAACCAAAGAAGAACACAGAAAAACATTGGGCTGAAGATAGGGCGGTCAAATTTAATTTGAATGACAGTTCGGAGAAGAATATATTTTCACTGTACCATATACATGCTGGTGTCCTAGTCTCGTATTCAATGCGGTAGGCATGCCTTTGAGCATTTCTCCGTCGCAAATAGAAGCAAGAACATTTTAAAGTGTTAAAAATGTACATAGTTAAAATGATGCATTTATAAAAGAGACAAAAATTATGAATCGCTCATACCTACATTTATCATTTTTAACTTCCGAGTTGTTACCGGTCCTGTTCTCAACATATTATATGAGTAGAAATCAGGGCTGTGGAGTCGGAGTCGGAGTCGGCGCGGCGTTTGGCCGGAGTCGGAAATTTTGAAAAGTTTGAACTTTTTATTTTTGCATTTAATACGTAAAATTTGGCTTTTGGCCGCATTGATAGGGTTGATATTTAATTGAATACACATAAATAGGAAAATTAGGGGAAAAAAGTGACGATATTAACCTTTTTTTAGTCGGAGTCGTGTTTTTGGTCAATGTCGGAGTCGGAGTCGGAGTCGGACTTTTTTAAATGCTGGAGCCCTGATTTATACTCACAGGTGCAAATAAAACTTGTTAAGAAATAGTACAAAAAAATACACCAAGAGTAGATGTTTTAAAAGTGATGAAACGTTTCTCTCTTTTAAATTATTGATGTTCACCAGTGTCGTGGTTTTAAAAATGGAGTCGGGTCTGAGTAAGCTGGGTTTTTTACCGACTCCACAGCCCGAGCGTAGAAATAAGTTTAAAAAAGATTTCTCATGTGATGAAAGAGTACAAAATTTAATTTTTGATGTCAAAACAGGTAAAAATATTTTAACATGCTGGATTAGCCAACATATTATAATTTAGGCCAACCGTTCGCTGGATTTCTCATGCATGCAAGTAAATTCAACCGTTTAAATTTTTCATGTTCAAATATTTTTGGAAAGTCAGTCGTGATTTTGTGTTAAACATGAAAACACTTTAAGCTTTAAACTTAAAATATTTACATTTCCACCAAAGACTATCAATAATCATATTACAATTTTAATAAACGAGTAAGTTAAATTGATTGATTGTTAACCAGAACTACAGATGATGAAAGCCGAAATATCTATCAACCATATATATTATAATTTATGTATAACTAAAATACATTGCTATTTTTTTCACCGTCTTATAATGGAGTTCTACCAAGTTAATGCCGATTCAATCAATAAAAATGTATATCTTTTTGTTTCGTTTCTCAAAAAAATGAAACACAGTTACTAACTTAAATGTATAAACGTTATGATTGTCAGCCGAAGTCCATCGTTGGCTTCGACTGCGGACCGCCCGTGTTCGAGTCTCAGTCCAGGCAGCTCATAATCCGTCGATTTCTCGGGAGAAATAGTTGTTGTTAGCGTTGTTTAATTATAAATTCACTCCCATATCCATCCGAACCTAAAAACGGTGGACGTGGCTAGAGCGATTAGCTAGCCACTAATCCTGTCCCTTGTATTATCGTTTCTATCCCTATTCTCTTAAATGACTGACCAATTGACCATCAATTAGTTCTCATAGAAAAACTTTTCTTGTATATAAACATTATTAGCAGTCCGAATGCGATGCTCCAAATTGAGAGCGGAGGCATATGGTAAAAAAATGATAATATTGAAAAGGTCAGTGCTTTGAAAATGTTTAAAATATGCTAATATTTTGAATTACACACATGTTTTGTTTATTAATGAATTTTAATAAATTATATAATTATTATTTCATCTTATGCCATGCATAAAATTCATAACACGTGATAAAATTTACTTTTACTACATATTACCATATACATAATGGAAACAACTTTTATAACGTGGCCGGTTTTATAAAGTACCAAAAAATACTTTCTTTTTTGATTATCTTTAAAAGCTAAAAGTGAACTTTGAAGAATATCTGTGAATCTGTGTAATAATTTATAAAATTATAATTAGGTATGCACCAGAAAATCGAATCCACATTTTTTGTTCAATAATCTATCCCGGATAACATTAGGTATGATTATTTTAAAAAAACTTCGTTTCAAGCTGAAATACTTTATATTATTATATTAAGCGAAACCGGCCCTGATCATTGTTTTATCAACAGATTGAAAATCGATTTGTTTCCAACATGAAGACAATATTATGAATTGTCCGGTCCGTGGTGCAGTAGTCAGCGTCGTGGACTACCGTGGCGGACCACCCGGTACGAGCAGATTTTTTCAGTCGATAAATTGATTCTGTTCGAAGGCAATGGGTGTTTGTGTTGTTAACCTCCTTAAATCCTTTCCCACCTTTGACACGTTGAGCAACTGAGAAACAAGCAGCTCTCGTAGAAATAAACATGTTGAGATAAGCTCCGTGAGGAGTCCATATGCTCCAAATTGGAAGCGGGCATGGTATTAAATGAAGACAATAACTCGCCACATTAAATTATCAAATGTCTATTTATTTTATTACTTCAGTTCGTATTTAGGAATTATATTTTTAAATAAGCTGTTTCCCAATTGAATAAAATGTATTTCTGTTTTATACAAAAAAGGTAATCATCCGCGCGTAACGGGTTAAACCGGAACCTTTATAACAGGCTGTTAATTACAGCACTCGTATAACCAAGCAAAGCAGACATAACCTCAAAATCCTATAAAAACAAAGTGTCAACAACTCAATTTATTGCCTTGCACCGCGGAACGCCTCCTAATAAACACGCCGGCCAATCGCGTGGCGCATAAAAATAAGCGACCAATCAAAAATCATCTCGAAATTCAAACAAAACTTTGCTCCCATCACTAATCATCATATTCAATTTCAGCAGAACATTTTATGCCGTCTCTTTCTTTTGCGTTTTATTATTTTGAGCGAAACAAAGACACGTATATTTTAAAGTGGATTGTTCTTTTTATGAAAAAACGTTTATGTTTTTTTTTATTATAATATCTGAAGGCTTGTGAGTAGTGGCATTATTAATATTGAAGGGGAGTTATTTTTTCGTAATCATATCTATATTTAAAATGTTTTAATAACAAGGGAAGACGAGAAATGATGAAATGTAAATATTCTTAATTCGTATTCAACTTTTCATGGCCGGTTTTAATTGCAATTATACGATATATGATATTTATATTGAAAAACTGCAAGTCAATTTTATATTTAATAACTGAGCATTAATTATTTATAAGAGGGAAAAAAAAACATGGTAAAAAGTGTTGAAATGTTTTAATTTGCAGTCTGAAAAGCTACCCGCAGGTAGCATTGCTTAAAAATATGTTTGACATGTTTGATATGATGTCACTATCTTGTTCTGTTAATTTGAGGTGGAAAACAGTTGTTCTTGGCATGGAAGCGTAAATATACTAATTAATGTGTTTTATCAGCAATATGCTTGTTGCTAATTAGATAATTGATTAATTATCTACAAAAAATTAAATGTTGTATGTCAAGTTGTTGATAAAGGGAACATTGTTGTCGTTTTGACAAAAAATATCGAATTAAAAATAATTTTGTGTTAAATTGTACACAATTAAATATATCAATTATAAGACAGTGGTTCTCAACATTTTTACAAAAATCTACGTGTAAGTAATTCAGAATGACTTTACAGGAAAGATATACCTCTGATTTTTATAAGTAAAATTGTAAATTATATCTAAATTGCTAATTCTTTGAAAATATAAGTATCAATCTGTTGGCTCCGTGGTGCAGAAGTTAACGTCGTTGTCTTCCGTGACGGACCTCACGGGTCTGCTCGAAGGCATCGGTGTCTGTGTCCCTATCCTATAAGCGGCGCGTTACGAGAACGATCCATCCATTTACTTGAAACGCCCAAAGGTGCCAAAAGACGAACCCCGGGTCGTTAGAGAGCAATACGCAGGAGAATGTACAAAATTCAAACGATTTAAATTTAATACTGAAATTCCATTAAGCGCCTTCAGAATTCTAAAAAAATTATTTGTCTTTTAATTACGCCAAGAATATAAACGGCAAATAACTTCAAGATAATATTGAATAAATAAAACACATTTTAAAATATATTTTTTTAACCATGTCCGCTCTCAACTTGCAGCATATGGACTTCTCACGGAGTTTATCTCAACATATGTTTTTCTACGAGAACTGCTTGTTACTCAGTTGCTCAACCTCTCTTTTTTTTTCGAGAGAGTAGGGATGGAAAGGATACGAAGACTAGGACAGGGCTAGTGATCAGCTAATCGCTGTCACTATGCGTCGCTCCTTGGGATCGAAAAGGTGGGAAGGGTTTTTAGCAACACAAACACCCACGTCTTTGAACAGATTTATCAACTGAAAAAATCCGCTCGTACCGGAATCGAACCCGGGCGGTCCGTCACGCCAGCAAAACACCTTCGACACTGCGCCACCGACCGCACGATACTACTAATTATAATATTACTTTAACATATATTACAATGAAGACATGGATCTTTCCTAGTTGACAATGGTTGCGATCAGCGCAACCGGTGCTGATATTTACCAGAATTTATATGTTTATATAGACATACCATCATTACTTGGCCGTCGCTGAATTCGGAAATCAAATTATCCCATAGATAAAATATATTCAAAAGCCATTTAAGTTTTACTGTATTGCACATCACTTACGAAAGGTGGCGCCCTCGCTTACGGCCATGTTATAATGGGACATGTTTTTTCTATCATCAAGAAGTGACATTTGACACCTTGAAAGTGCTTCAAGAACATCAATTAACAAATATTGTTGCATTGAAATTTCAAGTGTATTTTTATTACCTTGCGACTAATAATAATTGGATATGAACTTTTGGACGGCATTACGCGGCGTGCATTTAGGCCCATTAGTAACGCCACCTTCCCAATACATATACTCAGCGGCGGATTAAGCACTTGAGAGGCCCCTGGCGCCATATAATCTTGGAGGGCCCCCTCGAATGTTAAAAAGCGACGCAAAATATAGTTAAATATAGAATGATCATAAATTTTATTTTATTATTGTTGATTTCATTATGAGTCGTTTTTTCAAAGTGTCATTTGAACAATGTATGGTATTCCTTGCAGTTTACTAGAAACAATTCAGAACAATTACCTGCACACCTTCCTATATGATGACACAAACAGTGACGGCTGGTGACGGGGTGTTGGGTGGTGCAAAGGAAGACTCAACCATTTTTGCAAGAGTTCTTTCATATTCATTGGATTTTAAAACACTTCTATAGCATGGACTTTCAATTTACATGTTAGCAATACCAACTGTTTCTCTTCCGTGGTACGGAAAAATAGTTGAATCTTCCTTTTGCACCCCCCAGCACCCCGTCACCAGCCGTCACTGGACACAAAAGTCATTCAATATATCTACCATTGAAAAATAAATTTTGATTGAAATAATATAATATATTCTAAGCCGAATACATATTGATACCTTACTTTGAAAAGATTCTAACTCCACTTGATTGACCCCGTTTTGAAATATGAGCGTTTGAAGTTTGAATTGATCATACTTACTATTTCATTCAACATACAAAATTCACTTGTGTAACAATGAACAAGTAAAAATGATTCAAATTACTAATTTTCAGAATATTTTTTTCACAACTCAAAGCAGGTCTATTGAGAAATAATGATCTTAATGATCTAATGATGACAATTTTCGAACTTTATGAAATAATTTTTGGTAAAAAAAATGTACTCCGCAATTCTGCTAACTTCGTAAATGAATAATATTATATAAAAATAAGGAGGTTATTTTTTAACTGCCAATTTTAGATAAAACTTTTGAGACCTTCTTTATTCACATGGAAATGTTAGCATGTTTACACATTATCTGTAATTCTTTAAATTAAAAATATTATTAGTAAACACAAATTTATCCAACATGAAGACTATATTATGAATTGTGCAGTAGTCAGCGTCGTTGGCTACCGTGACGGACCACCCGGTACGAGCAGATTTTTGCAGTCGATAAATTGATTCTGTTCGAAGGCAATAGGTGTTTGTGTTGTTAAAAATCCTTTCCCACCTTTGACACGTTGAGCAACTGAGAAACAAGCAGCTCTCGTAGAAATAAACATGTTGAGATAAGCTAAACATTGAAATTATAAAATGTCTATTTATTTTATTATTTCAGTTCGTATTTAGGAATATATATTTTTAAATAAGCTGTTCCCAATTGAATAAAATGTATTTCTGTTTTATACAAAAAAGGTAATCATCCGCGCGTAACGTGTTAAACCGGTTATCTGTAATTCTTTAAATTAAAAATATTACCAGT
Organism: Himalopsyche kuldschensis; assembly: GCA_028554975.1. Lineage (NCBI taxonomy): Eukaryota > Metazoa > Arthropoda > Insecta > Trichoptera > Rhyacophilidae > Himalopsyche > Himalopsyche kuldschensis. Next base: position 4,442,737 of record JAHFWI010000045.1, read on the forward strand.
AAACACAAATTTGAGAGGAAAAAGTAATGAAACTATCTCACTTTCTTAGTTTGTTAATTAACACATGGATTTGACTAAATTTGAAAACTTCCTCCTGATATGATTCTGAAATTATCATTATATTGTATTATTATATAATAATAATATGCTAGAATATAGTTAATACAAAATGGTAACGATATTTTTTATATAGTTTTGACTGTTTGAACTTCAACTGTTTTGAGGCCCCCAAGATTTGGAAAAGCGCCCAAATTAGCCCAAAGCGCGCCTCTTGTGCTAATGGAGTAATCCGCCACTGCATATACCTATCTCGTTTCATAATTATATTTTAATCTCGTGGGTAATCTGATCTCGCCCAGTCTAGGGAATGTGGCGACATTATTCTTTACCCGAGAGCGACGCAATTAAAATTTAATATTATAAAAGGGAACAGGTTGTCTCAATTTATATTTGTCGTTTGTCCGAAGTATTTTTCACAAGGAGATTACCGTTCGAATGACTGTCCTTGAAAAATAACTCGTAGGCCAAAGGGGGGGTCTAAGAAGACCCCAGTGGTATGGCCTTATTGGCATAGACTGCAATAAAAAAATGTTTAATTATGCTTTACGTATCTTTATACATCGTTCTATAAAAAAAAGTATTTGAAAATCGATAATTTTCTTATAATTATTCATATTTTAAGTCGCGCATGAATGAGACAACCTGACCGTGTTCATGTTTATTCTAGACTGGCGATGCGAACCGTGAATGCGACCTCTTATCTATGTTACAGTGAAACTGTATTTTCAGTAAAAACATATTCTGCTCCAACCTGTCATTGAAATTAAATTTGACCGCCCTATCTTCAACCCAATGTTTGTCTGTGTTTTTCTTTGGTTCTCTCTTTATGAAAAGGACTACTTGCTGATTTTGTTTCATTGAACAAACCAAAATTTTAGGCCGGCAAATCATCTTCCTGTGCCAATAATATCAATGATCGTGACCAGTGAAATCATGTCGTCATACAAATCTATTACTTGATACATTTTCACTGAGAATACAGTTTCACTATAACATCTACACCTTTTAATGTAAAAAGCATCCATTTGATTTGGAATGTTCGTTGAAAGAAGCGCGTTTGAGATAAGTTAACGTTATCTTATCGCGTATGCGCAGTGAAGTTTTAATCCTGGCAATTGGTAGCGACAATATAAATAGTTTTCGGCCATTAATAATCCGACTTATTTTCTTTTTTATTTAATTGCGACAAAACCAATCTTTCAAAACCATATTTTTTTACTGTAAAAGATGTAAAAAAACAATGATTTAAGAATACCAAAAGTTTAAACATTGTTTTACTAATATATAAAGATAGATATTTGAGATAAGGTAGCAGTGGTGGTCGACTGTTTCACCCACAGCCAGGGATAAGTTACCGGCGTGCATTACCAATAGAGTTTTCCTTTCCCGCCTACTAGCTTACCTGCCGATAATGAAAGCAGTGTTGCCAACCTATCTAGCAGTGTTGCCAGCCTGGCGGTGTTAAACCTCAGTGCTAAAGCCAAGCGTGGTTCGTTCCTTTTTTATTGCTCAGCTTATAATGAATTCATTTCGATTCTTCAGAAAACGTTTTCATGTTCGCACCTTTTGTAAGCGAAATTACACACAACTGCTGTAATGGTAAGAGGAAGGTGTTTATACTTGATATGCTTACCCATTTTTACCTACCCATCCTTCTGGCGCGCAGTAGCGTGCTGTGATATAAATGTTTTCAGATTAACACACTAAATATATATCGATGGCTTAAGCGCGCCAAGAGAAAATTTGCTATCTCCGTTTTTGTCTATTGTGCAGGAGAGGGTAAGAACTGATTATTTTGAGAATGGAAAATTGTGTGTGATAAACAACAAAAAAACCCATTTCAAACGATGTATTTGTACTACTGGTGAAAAACAATTAATAAATGACAGGTGACAATACAAAATGGCGGAGTTGGATAGTAAGAAGTGTAGATTTTAGAACGACAATGGAGATATTGTTTTTTTTTAAAACGTTTCTCCGATGCACTTAAACAAGTTTTGATTGTAAAAAATTTACGGAACATGCACATTGGATGATACAACAGATGGCATGATTAAGTCATTTTCAGCCGAAAGTGTAGTCAGCAACATTACTCTTTAATTAAGCCATCGATATGTGAATTAATTTCATGGTGTTAAATTTTAATACTTGGTGTAATGGAATTATAATAAAATAAATAAAACATTTTTAGCAGGTACCTACTTATTCCACATTGAATTAATTTTGATCTTCAACTGATCAGTTGATAATGCTCGCGATGAGTGAAACCAGTCCTGATCCATATAAATTCAATGTGGTTTTTAATATTATATACATATTAAATAATCATATTGATTTATTGAGGAAGCCGGGTTCACGGTGCAGTTGTAACGACGTTGGCTTCCGTGACGAGCCTCACGGGTTCGAGTCCCTGTGCGAGCAGATTTTTTCTTTCATAAATATAATCAAGGAAGACGATAATAATTATTATAAATTGAAAATGGTATGCAAGAAACGAAATATTATTTCTTTCAAAATTATAAAACAATAAGAACAAATCAAGAACAAAATTCCATGTCCATTACTGAAAATGTCCACTTAATAAGGCAGTGAATCGATCAGCCAAACAGCCTTTGTGTCTGGTGACTCAAATAACAAGGCTGTAAGTACAAATACATCACATCAATGCGTGCAAGAAATCGATAAAATAGCTATCAACATTTTAAAACTCTTAATAAAAAAGAAATATTCTTAATAGGACAAGTTGCTCGCCATTACTAACTATGTTTCCAATTAATAGAGTAATCACTATTCTATCTGATTGATTGCAGCTCATTAGTTCATAGTTTGTAATGTGTAACGTCATTAGAAATATTTTTATTTGTTTGCTTTGTTTCGATTCTATAACCCCCTCTCTTGCTTCCCTTATAAAGGAAAAATCCCAATCTGATTGATTGCACCTCATTAGTATCATTATGTGATTGCATTGTTTTGATTCTATCACCGCCTTCCTTGTTACCTTTAGAAGGAAAAAAACCCGTAATCCATTTTGTAATTTCATAATTTAAAATGTTAGAATCAATCTTGCATCATTACTTAAGCAAACTTTGCGATGGTAAGTCTGAAGATGCCTCTGAAAGAGGCGAAACACGTGTCATTGTTAGTAGCACAACGTGGAATAATGAAAGTTATTTTAAACTTTATATTAAAATGAACTTCCACAAAGTTACCGCTTATACCATCGAAAGTATTAGCTATCAACAAATTACTAAATAATTTCTGCAGAATTCAAATACATTGTTACATTTTAACAGCCAATGTAAAAAGTCTACGAAAAACTAGGACGACGATATTTCTTAATTAAAATTGAAACATCTTGGCACGCCTATGTTAGGTTATTTGGATAGGTTGATGTGCACTATCACGTATTCAAGTACGTAGGTATTGGTAGATATTATGTGTATAGAATATTCAGTTATGCTATCGACACATCGTTTAGCTCGCGAAGACGTGTCTGCATTATTATTTTGATATTCTCTTCACTTATATCGTCTTTTGAATTATAGCTTTGAGTCTCGCATTCAACCTAACAGACGTTCATCGTCTTTAGCTTCGGTTGTGGTTATCGAATGTGTGACAACTTCAAATACGAACAGTTTTATAAGCAGAAAAAACTATTGATTTGTGGCTGTGAAGTCGTTAAAAAACACGACTCCGACTCCAACATTGACCAAAAACACGACTTCGACTCCGATGGAAGTCACGCATAAATGAGACAACCTGATCGTGTTCATGTTTATTCTAGACTGGCGATGCGAACTGTGAATGCGACTTCTTATCTACACCTTTTAATGTAAAAAGTATTCATTTCATTTAGAATGATCGTTGAAAAAAGCGTGTTTGAAATAAGATAACGTTATCTTATCGCGTATGCGCAGTGCAGTTTTAATCTTGGCAATTGGTAGCGACAATATAAATGGTTTTCAGCCAATAATAATCCGACTTATTTTCTTTTATATTTAATTGCGACGAAGCTAATCGATCAAAATTATATTTATTTACTGTAAAAGATGTAAAAAACAATGATTTAAGAATACCAAAAGCTTACACATTGTATCACTAATAATTAAGATAAAGTAGCAGTGGTGGTCGACTGTTTCACCCTCAGCCAGGCAAAAGTTAATTTCATTACGTTTTTTCCCAGTCTTTCCTATTTATGTATATTCAATAAAATATCAACCAAGCAATCCGGCCAATAGCCAAATTCTAAATATTATATTATGCAAAAATAAAAAGTTCCGGTCAAAGCGCCGCGACGACTCTGACTCCAAATCCAACTCCACAGCCCTGGTTCCAAATCTATATTCTTTTTTCCATCCACTACCTATTCGGAGAATATGGCCGCCACACGGTGCCTCCAGGATTCACAGGATGTATCAGCCGCCAACCTCCTCGCTTCCTCCCAAGCAGTGACGGCTGGTGACGGGGTGCTGGGGGGTGCAAAGGGAAGATTCAACTATTTTTCCGTACTACGGAAGAGAAACTGTTGGTATTGCGAACAAGTGAATTGAAAGTCCATGCTATAGAAGTGTTTTAAAATCCAATGAATAGGAAAGAACTCTTGCAAAAATGGTTGAATCTTCCACACTAACGATTCCTGCGTGAATGCATCATAAGGATGGGTATCAATGGTTTTCTGGGACGACGGAATCCATCGGGTTGATCGGAAAGACAGGCAGGATTCAAATATCTAAGCCAAGTCCATTATCGAGTGATTGTCATCATTGAAAAACCCTATACATTGTCACGTCAAGTGATTTGGGAAACATTGAGAAATCAGTTGAGGGTATTCAAGAAACAATGGATAGACTGCAGAGCAACTCGTATCACGTTGGCCTCAAAGTCAATGTGAGTAAAACCAGTGTCAAAAACTTTTGATTGTATCTATCCGTCAGCAAAATATGACGCTCAGCTCACTTTTGTAATGAATACCTTTTTATCCTGTAAATAAATATATGGTATATATTTTTTCGGCGAACATGAGATGACTGGTACTTAAGTTATATTTTCGTTTTTTTTCTATGCCAAGGTATCCATTGGTAATCATTTAGTAGCGCGCCTTTGCCTCTGGCATGTACCACTCTGCAATCATATCACTAGATAGGCGATATAAAGTGATTAATTCGCACTATTATTTTTTAATCACATCTCGATTGACCATTTAAGGCCTTGTCACGCCATTATGCATCGGTCGTTGTTTATTGCACATCAAGTGGAATGCCTACATAATTTTGTATACATAATGTATTCTTATGCATCCGAGTCGAGCTCGTTTAATTGAAGTACACGAAGAATGCAATATGGAATAAACATTTTCATTCGATGACATTATTTATTGGACAGGGACGGAGTTGATTTTTTTATGAAGCCATGCGTCGCTCTCGAGCGAGAATACAATATTGATCATACGGTATCTGTGGTCAAGTGGCCAGAGCTTTGCCTCAGCGATCAGATTGGGCCTCGTTCACGTCCCGGCAAGATCATTTTTTTTCAATTGAAACAGAAATCTTGGACATGGGTGTATGTCATTTTTTTAATGCCAATGCCAATGCATTGGCTGAAATGACAAACTAATTTTTCAGTAATGAACACAATCATTTTGGAAAAAGGGCCAGATTATCAATTGTCAAATTTTTATGGAGCCACATGGGTAAAAGTGAGTTTTCGTATAAATTTTATTCAAAATTTTATTATCTGAATTGTACTTCCATTGTCCGTGAAAAGTTCTGAAGAAACAAGGACGATTGATATTTTTCATATTGGGCCGCATGAAATGTCATTAAATGCCGCATGCCACCACCGGTGGCCCGCAGGTTCTGCATCACTGATTTAAGTAAACGAGAGTCACAGGTATAAAACTAAAATTTACAAAGTTAAATCGTTAGAATTGTGTACTTTTCAACGAGCTTTGTTGCTAACGACCCGTGTTTCGCCTTCCGTAATTTTCAGGCATTTCAAGTACGCGAATGAGCTTAAACTGACGCGAATTAAATATTTGTGATCACATCACGTAGTATGTATAAGAATAAAAGTAATTCATTAATTTTAATTGTTATTATCCATCAATACAAATGAATAATATATAATATTGCCCATTGAAATGCCTGAAGATGCCAATTGGCGAAACCCAGGCTGTGAGTTACAGACCTCATGCAAAAGTACAAAATTCAAACGATTCAAATCAAAATAGACATATCAATTTAGACAGAGCATACATCCATCCATGTCTAACATCCATCACTAATTCGCATGAAAAAATGAAAGTGATCGGACTAGTATACTAATCACCCTTGCTGACACAGACGCACAAACGTATGCCCTTATAACATACGATTTATGACATACTCTTGAAAGATATATTCATACGAGGCTTAATAATTCCCAAATGCGGACCTGTAAATTTCTTGGTATTTTTATTCAAGTTGAATTAAATCGATATGGGCACTTTCGTACATGTCTATCTGGCTACTATTATAAATATCAATTTTATGTCGGTATTTAGGTACTTACCATGGTATCGTATCGAGCTTTGGTAAGTAGGTACAAGGCTTTAAAAATGTCATTAAGCGCCCATATGATTGCTGCGTCCAATAATAATCTAACAATCTACTTGATAAATAAATCACAGACACTCTATTAACACTCTAAGGCCCTCGTCAAATTGAAATCTGTTTGTTAAATGTCACGATGGAAACTATCATGCGCTTAGTTTTGATTTCCAAGTCACTCATTTACATATTTAAACTTGAGTATTTATGAATTATCTAAAAACAAAAAACCGAAATGCAATGTTAGTCTTTATTTAAAGCCATTTCCGATCATAATTTGTTATCTAACAAATAGGTTCCCAACCTTTTTCGGGTGGCGACCTTTTTTATAAAAGTCATGTGACCTGTGATCCGGATGCAATTGTGAAAAGGCAATTTTAATAAGGTAATTAAAAAACACAAGGAAAATGCATTATATTGAATATTTATTTAGTTGACTGTATAAGTTGGTGACCCCACAGAAAACCCGACGTGACTCATGGGTTGGGAACCCGTGATCTAGCAGAAGCCTTCTACGAGTTCTGCTTGTGGTCAGTGACGGCTGGCGACGGGGTGTTGGGGGGTGCAAAGGAAGATTCAACCGTTTTTGCAAGAGTTCTTTCCTATTTATTGGATTTTAAAACACTTCTATAGCATGGACTTTCAATTCAGATGTTCGCAATACCAACTGTTTCTCTTCCGTAGTACGGAAAAATAGTTGCATCTTCCTTTTGCACCCCCCAACACCCCGTCACTGCTTGTGGTACCTACTCGGGTGTCCAATCTCTCTTTTTCGAATAGAGTAGAAAAGACTAAGGCAAGATAGCACAGATATTTTTTTGAGGGTTTTTTGAGTCACCAGCCACAAAAACTGTTCGGCTGATCAATGCAGTGGCCAAGGAAGTGGACATTTTCAGCAATGAACTTGGTGTTTTGTTTTTACACTTAGAATTTATTTATTCATTATATATTATCTTTTATGCCATTCTCTGTTGAATAATCATATGTTTTGCTGAATATTATGTGCTATCTTTTATTATGTTTATCAAATGCATGGCGCATTGGCGTCAGCTGTAATGCTGTATTTTTTTTATTTAATTAAAAAATGTTTGGCATTCCTGGTTATTAAAGCCAACGTAGATAATGTTTTTAAATATGAAAGTCAGGCGAGATAAACTTGATGAGAAACTTTCTCTTCTCTCATAAGAAAATCTGACATTGCCGGGATTTAAACCCAGACCCACCTAATCGCATGGGCAAAGTTCTTGCTACAAGATCACAGAGTCCGACCTTTTCTATATTTTTTCCGATAAACAATCATGGTTTTGAATCAGTGAGCTCCGTAACGACGCTGACACTCGACCACGGTTCCGAAAGAAATAAATGAAAAAATCATCATAGACAAGAAAACAAGAAATAAAAACCGTTACTCAAAGAGTTAAGCTGTCTATGACTTTAATATCCGTAGATAGAATTCCGTTTGTAGTGTAGACTCAATATAACTATTTATTTATACACTTAGATAAGTACTCACGAAACCAATGGATACTCATAACAAATACCCGGCTATAAATTAATAATACCATCACTATGGGCCTAGCATCACTGCGCTTCGATTGGTAATAAATTTTAATGCGAGAATGAAACGTCAAAGATGACGGTACAGATTGCTAGAACGTTTTCGAAATGGAGAAGTTCTCAAGTGTGTCACATGGACAGTTTATTGGTTGTAGGAAAAGTTGTGGCTGTAAAGAATAACAATAATAATCCCAATTGTTTGTTATTTCTATGCACAGTGACCAGTGGCGTAACTCTGGTTGATCAACAACGGCGACACGAAAAGCCCCGAAAAGCTATGTTCTTTCAGTCATCATACAAAATGGTCAGATATGAAGATAATTTTAAAAAAAGCTCCACATGCGAAGTAATGGCAAAGAAAAAAAGTTGGTCTTATTGACACAATATTCGTTCACTCTTTTTGCTGTCCTGAAAAGTAGCGTTTTGTCACTAACGCTCATTTGGCTTGAAAGGGTCGATATTTAAAATTGAATATGTACTTGATGCAGCATATCAACATTCACTCAACATATATTTTTCGGAAAGCGGTTTGCAAAGGTTTTAAAGAAAAAACTAGCTTCCAAAAAAAATTATGTACTATTATAACTTGACCGTTAGCGAGGGCGCCACCATAGCGTGAGTGGTGTGCAATATTCAATCGAAATTGTTTATTTACTTCACTTATTTTTTATCTGTAAGATATAAATGAAAAAATACCTTTATGTGCATATATTTTTTTTAAATAAACAATACACCTAAAATTTCCTTTGAAGATATCTACTCTATGGTGACCATTTTACTTCGGGGTTCGGCGGTGGTCAAATAATGATGGTACATGTATCGTAAGAGATTTATTATAATAATGATAACTTAGATCTATATCAAATTAAGAAAACGATTTAAAGTTAATGATTTTGAACATGGCACATTTTCATTTTTTATTATCTTGCCATAATGACAAATATTCAGTTTATTTTTGGCATAATTCCCCATTAAAAACTAATTTCGTGACTGAAACCGTGTTCATAAGTTTTATCATATTTTTAAAGCTTGTTCTTCGAATTGATAAAATGAGACGCCAACAACAAGGGCTCTCTTGCTGTGATGAGCTTAGTTCATATTTGTTCTCTTTTTTATTTGATTTTTGTATCATGAGCTGCCTAAGTTTTATTAGCTGTAATGCCATATACTTAAAAATTGTCTTTTTAAAAATAATAATAACGTAAAGCTTCTTGATCTACGTCTGGGTATTTATTGACTCACATTGCAGAGAAAAAGTATGCCAATGGTGATGCCACTGGATATAGATGAATCTTTACATAAATTATTCACCACGATCGTGACTGAGTTCAGTAAAATGAGGTTTTATACATCTTAATTTTTGATTTGTATGGAAAAGTGGTGTTCAAAAGGTGCTGAGATCTCATCGGAAAATATTGTCGAATTATGACGATCGTTTCCGAAAATGCAACATGCAATTGCAATACTTGTCGCATATTTATATATTGTTTAGGGTTATGTCCGACGGAGGATGAATTTCATACATGAATATTTTTTTTGCACTCCCTAATATTCTGTGCCTAATCCCTAATCCAGACCTGTAATAAAAAAAAGAATTAATTAACCACTAGAGATATAAACTTTTAATAAATAAAACAAAACTTACGATTTCCAATATATGTATTTAAACGTTTATGTTTTGAGCCAGCATAAAAATCTATCACTCCATTATCTTGTTTCATAAAGACTAAAATCGTGCAACAAAATCCACTGGGCTCATACACCTTTCCAATATTGAACGTATACAAATTGCTTATTTGCTCAGAGCGAAAGAGATGTATATATTTCTACGTGTTCGTCTCGTATCTTTGACGCGTGTCTACAGAATCAGAGTGTTGCAAGCGACGTGATAAATGGCAACAGAATCTAACCTCTGATATATTTTTTATGTTTTCATCAATTACGTTCGAGGCGAGACGTTTTTGAAATAATGTTTATTGAATTATGGCGTGGTTTTTTAAATTATAATTTTGAATGCGCTTTTGACAACCAATTAAAAAATAACGATTTTACTTTTTGGTGAAAAAAAAACTTAGCCATTCAATATTATAATTATTTATAACGGCAATTTTAAGATATCAAGTTTATTTCAAAAAAATTAAAAATAGTTCTAAATAAATATTTTCGCGTCTTGGCTTGATGATAATTAAAAGAAAAATGATTCGAAAAAGGGCCCATCTATGTATCTATGTATGTCTACACAAATTATAAGATTACCAGCTTCACGCCATCCTCAAAAATGTCCAAATGTGTTAAAACAAACCGTGCCGAGTTCTACCAAGTAAATTAATGCAAATTCATTTAATAAATAAAAAAGTTATTTTGAAACCTAATTTATTTTAATGATAGTAAATTCCAACTTAATCAATTGAAATTCACCAAGAAAGGCAGTTTATTTTTTTCCAGTATTCCAACATTTTTTTATCACTTTTAATGTGTTAAAACTTGGTGGAATGACATTATAATAAAAATTATAAAACGTTTTTACTACTTATTCCACATTAAATTGATTAGATCAAGACCGGTTTCGCTCATCGCGAGCATTTAAAACCGAGAATGTTGATAATGCTCGCGATCAGTGAAACCGGTCCCGATCTAATAAATTGAATGTGGAACATATTTTTTTTTTATGTTTGTACCTACCATTAAATAAGTAGGTACCATACATTATGGTATAAGAAATCTGATGCAATTTAGTGAATGCATTTTTTTAGTGAAATATATTTATCGAAGCACTTGTTAATACAATTTAAATTGCTTATTTTGAATATTATTTCATAACTATTATATTTCACACGTTTATAATCTACTTTTTCTGTAAAATAATAAGTACTTACTGTAATGTAAAAAAAATGTTTCCCAACAGTGCATTCACGATTCCGAGTGCCTCGCTAGATAGATAATAATATGGCGTCCACTTGGGTAATTTGATATCAAAAAAATAGCTACATATGTAAGTTGCAGAGATAATTATTTTTAATGTTAGTCAATATTTTTCATCTTACAATGCAAATAGATATTCATAAGATACAGCTGGCGTATTGAGATATAAAAAAGCTCATGCGCAGATTTTAATCTATACACGATAAAGATTTTACAATAATTATGTCATAACGCAATAATGTAGCAGTCAACAGCCATGAAGAACTAAAAAAAAAAAGAAGAAAATGACATGCCCACTCTTATTAAGTCCATTTCCCTCCAAAAGTAATGTCATATTTAAAATGCATCGCTCCGCCCTGAAGAACCAATAAAAAGATTACCCTTCTTCTTCTGGCGCTCGCTAACAGAAAGAGATAGTGAGTATTCGTTGGTCCGGTTTTCGTAATGTTGCATTTCAGTAATGAGATGGAATAAATTTAGGCGGAGCTACGGCACACACACACCGCTGGATTTGGTTGTGTGGGTGATGAGAAGCTGTCAAGCGGTTAATATAGTTATACCGGGTCTATTTCTTGTCATGTAGCGAGACGAAGTCGTCCTGTCTTGTCCATTACTGCAGGGCTCACTTCAATTTAAAACATCGTCGACTCACACACTCTCGAATCTTGTGCGATCTGTGCTAATATTATTATTACGTCCGTATGCGGAGTACTATTACATGTTTATTATTGCTATTGTTTTTATTGGCTAACTTCGGATCGGTTTGCAATGTCAGTTGGAACGTGCAGAAATACACACGGCTATATTATAACGCTCGTGAAAAGTGTCACTAAAAAGTTGTTTTAATCTATTTTAATGACTTTTAAATAATTAAAAAGTGAGCTACGTTAAATGGACAGCGTATTTGTGCAATACTTCGATGATTTAATGGACGGAAGACTGTGAAAATTACGAACTGAAAATCGATTGAAGCCGTCATTGATTGGCGCGTTGAATTTTGTGATAGTGGAAAATATAATACAAAACGTGTGATTAAATTCAAAGACAGTTGAATTATAGCGACAGTGGACTTTAATCGATAACGTTTTAACTATTGGAAGAACATTAAACCCAGGTTAGTCCATGTTTGATTGTTTTTTAATCGACTGTTAATATTTTTTTATTTCGTCCATAATGACTATTTGATGGAAGTGACAGATTGTGTTCACATGAATTGTTTATTTACTTTTCGACAATTAATCAAGCATTTGTACGGACTCTCTCAATGCCGCTGATGTTTAATTATTTATGTGGAACAATTGGGACATTGGCGAATAGAAAAACGAAAGTATAATTAAGACAGTTTTGTTTCTTTTTGGTGTTTTCCATATTTGAATTTCAAACACAAAATTTTTGACGATGGAACACTTAGGCATATCAATCGAAAAGTGATTTTAATGGGCATATAAATTCATAACCATAAACAATAATACCTAAATAAATTATTTCTCTAAATTGATATAAGTTTATAAAATAAATAATAATAAAAAAAAACATTTCGTTATTAAAAACAATTGTGATATTTCTTCCAAGATGGCATTCGAAGACCGCTGTAGTCCAAGCCAAGCCAACAGCCCTGGTCCTATGGCAAATGGATCACCGACAAATCCTTCGAGTTCTCCAAGTCCAAACCCTAACGAGCGAGCCTTGAAGCCCTACACGTGCAGCACCATAACTTCCAAATACGACCGTTCAAAGTCTCCAAGTGACAGAATGATAACCTCAAACATGACTTACGTGAAGACTCAAGGAGTCACTACGTTTCCTGTCAATATTACGCCGAACGGAATAGACGGAAGCATGTTTATGCCAAACAGAAACGTTATCTACAACCCATATTTGAATCCTTACGTTGTCATGAATGGTAATTCGCATTTGAGATCATTTGTTGGTGCAGGTTTTGAAAGTAAACCTTCGCTGGTGCATCATCAAGCGTTTTCACCTCCTCCAAATGTTATTCATCAACACCAAGACAATCATCGAATCGACGTGGACGATACGGAAGAACAAAATACAAACTTTCAATTTTCAATATCTAACATTTTACGTCCTGAATTTGGTTTGAATGCTATACGTAAGAGTACCAATAAAATCGAAGGTCCAAAAGCTGGAGGTCCTATCCAAAGTATTTTATATAAACCATATGAAGTATCGAAACAAGCTGAAGCCAGGAGTTTGCAGATTAAAAATCAAAACGATTATTTAAACGGTAGAAATTTGAGCAGTAAAAAAATGATGGAAATCAGAAACGCTAGATTACCATTGGGAGGTCTTCACCATGCCGTATCTCAAATCGGAGTCGTGAAGCCGATACCGAACGCGAACGGATTCTCCGACTCGATCCGCCCTGCCCACCAGATCGAGAGGCCGAAGAACTTCGCCGGCTATCAGCCGTCGTCGATGGGCGGCGAGGAGTCGTCGAGGTCCGACTGCAGGCCAGGCTCGGCCAACTCGTCCATCTCCACGGCGTCGTCGTCGATCGCGGCTGGCTCCGACGACGGGGCTTCTTCGAAGGCGGGCGACTCCTCGAACGGCGACAAGGGGCAGCAGTGGCCGGCGTGGGTGTACTGCACCAGATACAGCGACAGGCCCAGTTCTGGTGAGTTGCAAATGCATAATTTACTATATTTATTGCTTCAAAACTATTCCTCACTAGCGAGTGTAAATCCGCTATGTTATTGTAATGCAAATACCCTCAACATGACATGATAACGACGAATAAAAATATACGTGATGATACTTACCAGTAAATTTGACTGACTAGTGCTTAGTTAGCTTATAATATACATTATTAAACAGGGAATTATTTCAAATAAATATAACACATTTTTTTGCACTTCTTCTATATATTATATAATAAACATGAGAACCGTTTGTTTCTTACTGTGGAATATTTGGCGAATTGTCATTTTTTTCGCCGCCCAAATACGTACAAATAAATATTCTTATAATTTTAAATAAATATAACACATTTTACTATATGTACTGCTTTCACATATAATATTATTGAGATCAGGACCGGTTTCCCTCATAAGCGATGAGCGTAACGGTCTTGATATTTATACAGTTATATGTGGAACTAGTACAAAGAAAATATGTTTTATTTATTTAAAATAATGCCTATCCACCTAGAAGTGACTATTGACACATTAAAAGTGCTATGAATTACATAAATATGTATATATTCGGTGTCCCACTTATCACGCTATAGGGAGGGGCCACCTGCCTATAATTACTTAGCGAAACAAGTACGCTCCGTGAATGGAATAGATTATAATATAAAAAAATAGTGAAACATTTTTTATATTTATGACGCATTAAATTTATTTGGTTCAGGACCAGTTTTGCTCATCGCGATAATTTTCTACTGATCCAAATAAATTTTTCTGTGGAATAAGTACAAAATATGTTATTATTTTTGAATATAATGCCATTCCATCAAACAGTGAATACTTTTAATTAAAGTTATATTATAATGTCCCAAATGTAGCGTAACCAAAAAGTACTTTACCAAATCTCTATCTTCTATTAATCGAGTATTTTTATTCAAAAAAGTAATTACGGGAAACAAATCTTTTTTTCAGTAGATTTGTACGCCCCCCGATTAAAACACGCACTATTTAAAAAAAATAACTAATTTGTCTTTAAATTGTGTATCAAATCGATTTGATTTTTGTCAACATATAACATTTGATATTGAGGGCGTTTCTCTAGTTACCAAGACATTTCACTTGGTATATTATTTGTCATCTTGAAATGGATTGGATTTGTCCAGTTAGCAGATATAAGCCGGCATTTATATAGACATATAGCCAGATAATCCTGAAGTTGTAAATACGTAAAAGGAAGCTGAGGCATTCATTAAATTACAGTCTGTTCTAGTAGGTAGATCATGAACATTATATTCTAGTACAAAAATCACGGTGACAATTTCGCATAAGAATCTTGTTAGACTATGAATCTAACTGTGGTCTCTAAAATTTACGCTCGAATCTTTATACATTATGAGTGTGAAGTGAGCTACACTATTTTCATTTATTTTTGTATAAATTTATTATAATAAAGCAGAAGTAGCAATTGATTAGGTTTTATACGAATTATTACGTATTCTATTTTTATTAATCGTTTGCCAAAACAGCTATAGTTTTGATGAGGGCGTAAGCCGAAATAGCTATCAACTATATATATTTATTATAACTTTTGTAGACCTAAAATACATTTCTATTTTTTAACGTGAATAAAGGTAGTGAATAATCTTCAGATTTTAGTATTTCTACAATTTTAAAGTTAGACATATTTTAAATGTGATGAAATCATAATATATTGCTTAGTTTGAAAGTAGCTACATATATGCAATTATATAATTTTTCCTTTGATGAGTACATAGTTTCTTTTCAAAAATATTAAAGCAATCATTAAACCTGTTAAAAGAACACGGGTCATTTTAACGAAGACCGCGCTATTTTAAAGCCTTGTAAATTTGGGTGCCAAAAGAAAATCGAAGAGGTATAAGTTGATTCGATCGCTTTTCTTTTAATCTTTCGATCTAGTCAATCCTTCAATTCGACCGGTTGTGAATCTGCGAAGCTCTCTCGTCTAATTATCGGCTGGTTGCCAGCTTCAAACTGCTATTATTATCTAAGTATGCACGGTTCCCAGTCGCCGAATCATTAAGGCCACTTATCATCTAATTAGGCTCGCTTTTTGGCCCAAGGGACGTCGTCAATTGCTGTGGGTAATTGATTTCATAAATAGGACGGCAGTTGGACGTAAAAAAATTGAGCTGTGGTTTTTTTTGCACGCGCGCTTCCGGAAATGATACACTTATTAGACGGGATGTCGTATTGAGTATTTTTGCAAAAAGTCAGAGACGCAACACTGCTGGATAGCGAGAGTTTCTAATGGACCCACTGCGTGACTGAACAGAGACAGAGGCAGTTTTTTTTCTATTTTAAAATCTTGACAATACCTTATTGTTAGTAATATTTTGGTGATCTGAGTTAAATATTAGGTAAAGAAACGAAGCTGTTGACACAATTGACACAATTTTTGTCCACTCTGTTCATCTGAAAAGTAGAGATTTGTCACCTTTTGGATTAGAATGGTCGATATTTTATGATCCCAGTCTGTTGAATAATTATGAATTCTTGATGCAGCATACCAACCGAATGTTGGTCTCAACATCTCTTTTTCGGAAGGCGATATGACGAAGTTTTGAAAGAAGTACGAAGTTAAAAAAAACTATATGTACCGTTATATCATGGCCGTTAGCGAGGGCGCCACCATCGCTCGAGTGATGTTGGAATACTCAATCAAAAGTCTTTATTTACATTTCTCAAACGGCTATTAAAGATATCTTCACTAGGAGTCAATTTTAGTTCCGGATTCGACGTCGGTCAAGTTATAATGTTACATACAAAACATTTGATCTTTTACTGACGCATGACGGCAAAAATATGGCGGGTAAATTCTTTTTTTTTACAATAAAGATGAAATTCATAAAAAACGCATTGGCAAAAAATTCTGCATCTATTTTCGGAGAGCTGTATACTAATTTCTCAATAATGTTTGTAAATTTATGACTGCAAAAGAATTGGCAAAATTTCTTGACGGAATGTAATGCTAGAATAATAAATTATACATTTGCAAACATCATCGCTAGATGCGACTGAATCAAATTAATATATATACATATTATAAATAGGTTCGATTAATAATTTTGTCTTTTTTTTTTTAAAAATGTGCCACAAAATGAAGAGTGTTTTGAAGAATATATATCTCGAAACCCGTAGCAAAAAGCATTGTTTTTTTGTACGGTATTTAAAACATGCATTGCGTATGTGAGTTCGACATCAAAATTTCTAATTATAAATCAGTGGCGTTATTGAAAAATATGTCAGCCAACTGGTTAACAAACTTTTAAAATTGACAAAAAATGCCTCATCTGAAATGTTTTACATCACTGCAATATCGCATGACCCGTAAGAGTAATGTGCCTATGGATAATAATGCAATTATGTCATTTTAGAAATTGACCAATTCTTTTGCCTATATATTGTTCAAAGCACATTGCACAGGTAGATAACTATTAACTACCCCATCGACAGTATGTCGGGCTCAGGTTGCGACACGGCATCCCCGCAGTCAGGCCGTTACATGATCGCCTTATTCTTATTGAAATTTTTCAATAAAACAATCACAACTATGTCTTTTAATGAATATCGGGAATGCCTCAGAAACTGTTAGTGACTACTGTTTTAAATTCAATTAATACCGTCATTTCTCCACTAATTTTTAGTAAAGTTATTTAATTCGGCTTAGTGTATAAGGACGTCAGGTCTAGGGTTTCATCAATAAATGCAATATTTATTTCCATTCACGTGTCCTCATTTTAAGCAATATGAAATTATTTAGAAAATGTGCATAGCCAGAAATAAATTTTATCAGATCAGTTCACATTGGAACGAGACCGATACTCTAATTACATTATATTTCAATCGATTATTTCAGTAATGGATATACAATCGAAATATAATATTCATAAAAAAATCGTGACATCAATTATACCGTTTTTGCAACTAACTAGTTTTGATGATACATTAACATAGATAATCTTATATATAAAACTGAAACGGCATATGTATGTCTGTGGGTCTGTAATTCCCTTTTGCATTTGTTGGTCATTAAGTTGCCATAAAAACGAATATGAAAGAAAATATGTTTGAATTTTTATCGGCGAAGACATTTAGTCAAAATGTAATAAATTAGTCTTCTACTGAACTTTTCCCGGCTTTTATTATTAATAATAATGTTTATTATTTACGTGAAGGTATTATTTGACATTTATTTGACAGCAAATTAGATTTTTTCCTTGAATTTGGACATTTTAATGGGCGAGAATGGGGCTGTCAATATATGAAATGGGCTGTCAAATGTCAATGCCAGTCTGAAATGTTCATTTTAATTCCATTTTAATTGACCTAGACTTTTGAATTTTGAAAATAGTTATTTCAACTTGGCCCGTCTGAATTTACGCGCCGAGGTGAACATAACTGGTCCGAGCGAAGCCGGGTAGCAATACTAGTATTAAATAAATATGAAAATTATCGACCATTAAATTATATTGAGATCCGGGGATCGACTTATTGCAATCCTGATATCCTGATATCAAAATTTTGGCCCAAGATTGAAAACAATAGTGAGTCCGGTGGTCGAGTGTCAATGACGTTGGCTTCGGTAGCTAACGATAGATTCAAATCTCAGTCGGCCAGTTTAATTATTAATCTCAATTTAATATTAAATTGAGGCATTAATGTCTTGTGGTGTCTTACGTGTTATGGCTTCCTATTCTTTCTACCCCTACTCTTTTCGAAATGGAGACGATAAAACTCAGTAACAGGCAGTTTTCGAAGCAAAGCTTTTGTTTGTGATACATATATAGATCGTGGAAAATACATACCTACGTCACTGGATCGAAACGTAAGCACGCATGCACTCAGTTGCTCAATTGTCGGCAGTACGAGTGGACACAAGATGCCAGGACCCGTAATAGAATCTGACTTCTTTATCAGGCACATAATTCGGACACTTTAATAAAGTGCCGAATAATAGATTCGCTACATTGTGATGCCATTCTTGATAATATGAAATATGAAGTCACTATTGTATCTACGATTGTACAATGTTTTTTGAAGGACGTTTAAAATAAAGGTAGAAATGATTATTTAAATATAGAGAGGAGAGAAGTTTTATTACAATATAACATACGTATTAGAATTTACAGGCTATAGTGGCCAAGGTGCCAGATATATTAAAATGTTTAATCTTACTCGAAATCAATTCGAAGAAAAAACATCCTCCACTGATAATGTTGTGTTTTGAGCTCAATTCAATCTAATCACTGGGGTAAAAGTTTAACCACCGGACCATAGAGACCAAGAAGTAATTTTTTATTGGAAAAATATAATACATGATATAACAGCTGACGCCAATGCGCCATACACTTGACATCTATAATAATGATATATAGGCATAAAAAAAATATTATCCAGAAAAGCATGAAAGCACAAAATGTATATGCACTGCCGAAAATGTCCTAAATAGGCAGTGCATTGATCAGCCGAACAGCATTTGCGACTGGTGACTCAAATTACCTACGCGACAAAGAAGTCATGATATGATTTGAACATTACTGGCGAGTTCAGGATTAAAAGTACTTCGTGCAACGATTAGGTCAAATTGCGTTTCGTTATTGTAATAATTTTGATATTTAACACCGTTGAAGGGATATTGTCTAATTCAACCCTGGCAGCGATCGCGCATGCGTGTCACGGGTGGACATGTATAGGTACTCTATGAAATAGATTCATTACGAACGTTGCGTCATGCGTTTTTACCCACCTACTCACCTGCAAAGGTATGACTATGCAACATTACCTGATTTTATGAACTGGCCAGGTACCAATCAACGGCATAATGCAACAAAACAAAATGCATAGAGGTGAACTCGTAGTTTGCCCGGTGCGGTGTGGTCCAATTCCCATTAGAGCAGTGGTTCTCACGTAAATCTCCCTGTGGACGCATTTGAAAAATTTGCAAATTTATTCGGGGATCGACATAATCTCGATTCTTCACTATACATAGTCAATATACTCGTCTAACACGACGGGCTCTCAGTATACGGATTATACACAGGATACTCTGTATCAAAATGATTTCGGGCCGTGAATGTGAGGGGTAAATGTCTTTTTCTAAGTCAATAGCGTTGTGAAAGGCGGCCATGAAACATTGGTTGCATATACACAACGGGTGGTGGTGGGAAAAACCAACTTGTTTGTTGTGGACGGATTGTAAACACCAGTGGTAATACGAAAATTCCTAGTGGCTGCACCAAATTTTTGTTTCGAGTCGTGCTGTGTTTGAATTTACAAACTATCCTCTAAAACCCACTTTTTTTAAAAATATAAATATTAACAAGGAAGCTGTAGCATTCTCTCGTGGCCGCACATGAGAACCACTGCTTTAGAGCCAACTGGCCAACGAACGAAATTTTACGAGGGAAAACTGTACGTGCTAAGTGTTGAAAGTTACCAAAAACCATGCATATAATTAAGAAGTGAAGTAAGCCAAGTAGCAAAATTGTAAAACTTTTATATTATATTTGCTCAGAGCATATTATTCTTAAAGGAAACAAAACACTATTTATTTATCAGTGTGTTTTTAATAATCTAACTACTCTTTTGGGATACTTTAAGACCTGAAGAATATGATACTGGATCTAAATCATTATTTCAAAAATGCAATTTGGCTCACTTGACTTCATAGGGGTTCAATTGATAATTTACTTCTTTGTTTTTGTAACAAAAAATAAATCAGTTTTTAAATTGCTCATTGCAAAAATATAATAAAAATAGTTACGCCAAAGCTGTGTAATGAATTTCAAGTCGATTCAATTTATATGTTAAAAATATCTCATTAAGTACATAATTTTATTTTATTGATTTTGTAATGCGAAGTAAAAAAGAGCGATTTATGAGTCAAGGTTGAGTTACATTTTTATTGCACCGGCATCAATGTGATTCATTTTAATTCCAGAGCTCGAAATGCGGCGATGCTTCGATCCGTTGCATTTCGAGCCCTGGATCCGTTTATTAAGTGCAGTGACTTTTCATTCGATAGAAACGTCAAAGCGCATGCGCCTAGCATCCTACCTACCAGCTGTGGTCTGAGCATGCGAACTGGAGAGACGCGAACCGGTTATATACTATGGTATACCGATCGCGATACCATGTATTTGCCGGACTAAAGATTTCGTGCACAACCGGTTGGGTGGATAGATACTTTTCCGGAGTTTTCCAACGAGCACACGCTGTAACTATATTATAGGTCGTACTAGTATAGAAGATAATGAAATATTTAATGTTTTAGCGTTCGATTTTTTCTTATATACTGACAGTTAACGTAGGCGTTGACGATGTCAATGTGGAGCAATTGGATTCATAATTAAATTTATCTCAGCAATACACTCGGCGCCAATTATTATTATTCGAAAAAAAAGACTTTGATCATATTGTATATAATCAAATTTATATTATACTAGTATTGCTACCCGGCGTCGCTCGGACTAAGCGACCAATAATTATTTAATGTAATATCATTCGACATAATTATATCACAAAATCTAACATCCAAAATAGAGTTAAAATAAAATCACAAACTTTATTTAATTTGATGACAGCCCCATTCTCGCCCATTAAAATGTTCAAATTCAAGGAAAAAATCTAATTTGCTGTCAAATAAATGTCAAATAATACCTTCACGTAAATAATAAACATTATTGTTAATAATAAAAGCCGGGAAAAGTTCTGTAGAAGACTAATTTATTACATTTTGACTAAATGTCTTCGCCGATAAAAAGTTCAAACATATTTTCTTTCATATTCGTTTTTATGGCAACTTGCAACAACAATGCAAAAAGGGAATTACAGACATACATACGTCGTTTCGGTTTTATATATAAGATAAGATAGAAAAACACTTGTTTTTCAGTGTGACTACGGTTGTAAATTTCTAGCATTGAATGCTATGCCTTTCCAGGCAAGAAAGCAGTTAGTGACTCGTGACAAAATTTGGAGACAAAAAAGATAATATGTAAAATGGCGACAGTATTTCAGAATTTACTGAAAACGCACAACAATTAAAAAAGTTTTCATTGCTATGAAAATGAAATTACTTAACAATTAGTAAGGATAGTCTAGTTGCATTGCAATAAAGATAGTTGAATTGACTACCTTTTTGCATAGAAGTGCCTATATTTTATTTATTACACTGCTATAAAAGTGAGCACTATAATTATATAGATGACATTCTAAGCTCAATTTCATAATTTTTACGAGTTACTGCCTTATTTCTCGGAAGGTCAGTATAGTGAAGGTTATAATTTTATCTTTATAAGCTGAATCTATAAAGAAAATACACAGCCACTTCAAAATGCTCAGTTCACCCGAGTTATAAAAGAAACAATAGCCGTGTAAATTCCATGATGTTCGAAACTTGTTTTGATTTTATTTGTGTTGTAAGCAAATATCTAGCAATTTTTTTACGAAGCAGATACGATATATGTTCTTAACAAACTGCGTAAGGCATGTATTAAAGACTCTTTAAAAATGAGAATTATTTTTTCCTTATTGTGCGATATCGTCAGCGAGATGAAATAATCAGAAGTCCAGCCTGCATTGTTAGTTGTACCCATCGCTTTCCCTTTTCCCTCTCTGTCTCGCAGCACTCTCCGCTTCGTTCATCATAATAAACGAGGCAACTTTTTACCATCGTCAGGATTCCTCGCGCCGGTAGACGAGTCATTCACATGAAAATACTTTTAGAAGCTTTTAACAGTTTCTCTCTAAAAACATAACTGGACTGGCTCAAAAATGTTGGGTGCTATTCAACCACTGTTTGCGCATAAACAGTGTAACTTAAAAAACGAAAAATCGTTTTAAACTCTTTATAATATGAGAGGTCGAACACTAAAAATGATTAAGTCAAATACATCAATTGCTTAGTATAGGCAAATCTTTGTTATTATCAAAAAATGCACAGTGTTTCTGAATGTTGATTGAAATTTATTGATTGAATTGGCATTTACTTGGTAGAACTCCATTATAAAAAAAATGAAAAAATAACAATGTATTTTAATTCTACAGAAATTATTTTATATATTATTTCGGCTTACGCCATCGTCAGAATTATGTTTTAGTCTGCATTTTCTTATCCTATATATACCGTTGTAGACACGGTACACAATACATCTTCTTCTCTGTTCCACCATTCTAGTTTATTGAAGTGTATGGTATCTATGTATGCAGTCTTGTACAGTACGATGATTTTTCGCACTACAACTGCCTATGTGAACATAGACACTTCTTACATTGATAAATCTCAACATATGGTCATCGCAGACATTTCTTGGTGCAAAGTGTGCTGCAATATTATTTTGACGTCATTGTATTTAATTAATTTTAAATCTAATGACACAAGGATTTCCAGCATAAAAAGGAAGAGTATTATATAGGTCAAAATCTGACATAGGCACTTCTAGCATTAAGCTCCAGATATTATATTTGAGAGTGTATTACAATGAAACGCAAGACATTCTTGTTATTTAGCCGCTCAACCACTATATTTAGGAACGAGAAAGTAAAGAATTATAAGGCTCGATAGTTAGCTAATTACTGTAGCTGGATTGAATCTAGACATCTATGAATCAATTGAAATATCAACGTAATCTATTAATACTAACCAAACAAGACGACGTTTTCCACTTATACTGGAATTCTTAATTAACTTTACTCATAGGCCTGGGCCGATGTATTGTATGAAGATAGCACTTGAATAAGAAACAGTTTGAAAATTTTATGTCGGAATATTTAATAACTATCTGTGAGATTCATCATAGTTATGAAGGCTCGTTTGTTTGAGTGCAATTACGGAAAATGAATGGTTGTTTTTTTTTGTTGCCGTTGAAAAATCTACATTTTAAAACATCATCTCGTGACCGGAAATGAACGATTTATTTTAGGGCCTGTCAAATATTCAGAGCGTTAATTGAATGTAATACTCAATTCAAATTTACATTTTCTTCGGTATCCGTTTGAAACTTTATTACAGCAATGATCATGAAACGAATATTGTGTTCTTTTTTCAATAATTATATTCATATAAAAATAATTACACATTTTTAGTACCTACTTATTCCACATACAATGTATTGGAACAGGACCCTTTTCGCTCATAGCGAGCATTATCAACGGGTAAGAAATAAAACAATATTATTTTTCCTCAATGTGAAATTCAAAAAATTCGATACGGCTCTTTCAAGGCTTTATTATTTCAAGCAGTCGGTTTTATATACTAACATTATTAACACATAAAGTGGAGATCTATAAAATATTGTAGGTTCAGTTAACTGACGTTTACAGTCACAAACGAGTCAGTTAATTATATATTGCCAACTCGCCAAGTCCTACCAAAGACAAACGAATTTCAATTTAGCAGTTTGTTCGTTAAAATGGAGTCATTAATGGTACTTATCCACGCCCAGTTACTTAATCACTCGATTACGTAACATAACTGAGATACTGAAAAAATGATTA
The DNA here is from genome assembly GCA_028554975.1 of Himalopsyche kuldschensis. Lineage (NCBI taxonomy): Eukaryota > Metazoa > Arthropoda > Insecta > Trichoptera > Rhyacophilidae > Himalopsyche > Himalopsyche kuldschensis. The sequence continues at coordinate 4,467,053 of JAHFWI010000045.1, forward strand.
TTTATCGACTGTTTTCGATGTTTCTTCAGTTGCCAAAATATTAAAATATAATATTTTTCAATCAAAATAATTCATTGAAGTGAATGTATTTTTGTGTGATTTCAAAGTAATGCGGCTTTTTTTTTATACAATTATTTTACATATATTTTTGGGACTATACTAACGTAATTAACAGCGCGTTGTTCACATACTTTACGTGTAAAATCCAGTGTTTCACCTATTTATTACAATGTGACCTTGAAAATTGCGTCCTCGTGGATGCTATGTTCCCATATTAATTAATAGCTTTTTTTGTGAGATTTTCCGTGGAACGCATCTACCGCACAATTTTTTTTTAGGTGTACTTTACTTGTGTCGCGTTGCTTATTACTTATTGATTTCATTGAGACAGCTCGTAACATCACAATGCTTAATCTGCTTTTATGGCTTTGCCCCGGTCGCGAAATTAGAGATACGCAATGTTGCACGGCCGCGGTGGACGGCGACCCGGCGTAACTCTTGCATTGGTCACTTTTTGCCCGTCTGAAGTCACCCGGTGAATGTTTAATGGAATATATCTTGGCTGCGGTTTGCGGGTTTACTAAGAAACGCATACACCTATCTATCTACTCGTTCGCATACGCTGCATATATGCGCGTAAATATATATATATAAATAATAAAAATGGCCGATTTAGATAGCGTATGATTCGAGTCAGAGTTCATGCTAGGGTATTTATTATATGCGAAAAAGGCTCGTTTTTAAAACTGTGAAACTGTTTGGCATACTTAATGTATGACTTATTTGCACTGTTTTTTTTATAGACTGTTGGTAGCAGTAAACTATCATGAGTGGTCAATGTAAAACGTTACTGTTCTACAAAATACACTACACAAATGTTTCTTTCCCTTTTTAAATCCGTGGACCACAAAAAAATCAAAAAATGTTTTTGGAACCATCAAAATTGGCAGAAAATAATAAATATTTATTGATTTTGTAATACAAAACAATTGTCATTATACTGATATTGCAAAATTTAAGTTCCTGTATTAAAACTTTTGCGGTCCACCCAAAAATCTCCGCGGACCACCGGTTAAGAAGTTATGTACGAAAATTCATTAATCACGTGATCCTAAAGCTTATCTACTATTGGCTAAAATGGAGTGATCCGTATTTAAAACTAAATGAATGTGGAGGAAGCCGTAATGGAAAGATTCGCATCAGGAATTCTTTGGAACTAGTCGTCATTGGGAATAATACCCTCATATCCAGACATTTGAAATGTTAGTGAATTTATTTCGCTTTCTTTTATGAACGTTACCCTGATAAAATAATAATATGTTGTATTGTTTGTTTTGTTTACCATTGAAAATACCAAAATTATTTTTTTCATTCATTATCTGTGCAATAAGTATACTTCTTTACATCGTCATGTTGTCATCTATTATCAACCGTCATCAAAGCGTAGATCGTTGTATAATGTAGTTTAAATGAATGATATTTTAAATTAGTGCCTCCCAAACTTGGGGCCGCACAATATACGTGTTCCTTTCTTGAAAAAGTTTGAGAAGCTGTTGTAAAGAATGTAAATGACAAGACCAGAAAAATATATGCATTAAATGTACTTGAAACCTTGTCCAAGAATTTAAAGTACATATATTTATAATAAGTGATCGAAAATATTATATGACATTTTTAAACTGTAGATACGTTAATACTTGGTGGAAAGGTGTTATATAAAAAATAATAAAACATTTTTACTTTTATTCAATTATTTTATTGAGATCAGAACCGGTTTCGCTCATTCGCGGTACATTGAATATTATTTAATGCACTGTTTCCCAAACTATGATTCGGCGATCCTGAATAGGTGTTTCGCGACAATTTGGACAAGGTTTTATACACTGCTACACATTTAAAGATCTTATACTTAAAATCGAAAGGCGAGTAATGATCAATCTCCACTGATGTTAATGACGTCAAGTATCATGTTACAAGCGGAGGACCATCTTTTCTCATGCATGAAACAGGTGGTGTATATTGTTTTTACCTGACCAGCTGTCAAGTCTTGTCAGTTTAACGACAGTTGCCAAGATTGATATAACAGTAAAAACAGCTTGAAAATATTGAGAAATGGATAAGAATTACCCAAGATAAGAAATAAGCTGAGTGATCCGTTAAAATTTCTGAGCTTGCGAAGTGTTCCATCGCAAAAAACTTTGGGAAACCTTGATGCAATAAGATTACTACCGGTATTAATTACACGACCGGACAGCCGCTAGGTGGGCGAGTTGTTTCGTCGATCTGTGTGTCTTAGCAGGTGCCGGGCCGTGTCCGCGATGGGGGCCCGCGCCCGCCGCCGTCCGTGGGCATCGTGAAATCGGGGCGAACGCTCGCGTCGTGTCATAATAGCGGCCTCGTGTCCCCGCGAGTGCCGCTACTGCTTGACGACACGCACGCCCCTGGTCCAGAAATCGAGCAGTGGCGTGAATTTGACTTCGGTGTGGGTATATCGGCTCTAGGATCTTTGGTGAAAATCTTAGGCTGTCGTAGTGTCATATTTGGTTAGTAATTGGCGAAAGAATGACCGAATTTTTAAATTTATAATTTAGGATTTCGTCTGAAGTTGCTTGATGAAATGATAATATAAAATTTTAATCGTTTGAACCTGTTTCGCCCACTACGTTCAAAACAGTTGATAGCCAATATCTCGAAACCGAGCGTTGCGACTGTCTTACTGTTGCATTGGCATGTAGTAAACATATGATAAACGAACTGATCGTGAGTAGAAATGTTCTAACGCTAAATCACAAAGATAAAATATGATTGGGTTGGCTTGTCATATTATACGAATCTTGATATCTATGATCACAGCGTCAATCTGTCGATAGTGGCAAGCTGTTTTTCAAAAAGGTTCAGTTGCGCCACTGTTCCGAGCGGTGTACACAGGTGAAGGGGTCCGAAATAAGTGCCGGCCGCCGCGGGGGTCCACCTAATGAGGGCCGAGGAATTATCAGTCATTTTGTTATTTGCTTTGGATGCCTGCACCGAGTGCCACCTAGCCAGCCGCTGTCGCTGCTCGCGTCATGTTCTTGTGCGACATGCGCGCAAACTCGCGAAACATACGGCCCCGGAAGCGGCGTTTCATTGTTGCCCATGGGAAGGAAAAAAATATCGCGATGATTACCATGTATCGTATTTTAATTGCAATCTTAACCAGTGACTATGTTGCACTTCGCTATCGGATTACCTTGATTTATGATGATATAATAGTTATCAACCCATGAATATTATCTTTCACAAATAACGTCTTTGAGATATACCGATCGATAATTTTATTTTCTGTTTCAAAATATTTTATTGGAATATAAAAATCTGCGGTACAAGGTTGACTTTTGAGATATGCGTTGTGCTATATCTGGTAGACCGTAATAAATCAGCTTTATTGACACCATACAATACGCGTGGATAGTTCGCAAAAAATGCTCGGGCGTTTAAAGGTTAATTATGTTAAGTTTTCTGAAATCTTTCACTAAGTTGAATAAAAGTGTACCTACGAAATGTGGAGAGTTGAATGAGAGTTGAATATATTGTATGTTTGTGTTTTTGCCTTTCTACATACGTCACGAATGTCATGATAATAACGGAACAGTGTTGACCTACCCCAAAAAAAAATCTCAAAATAACAACTCCAGGTCAAAGGACATGGAAAAAAGCACCGATGCGTATTGCAGACCAATATAAGACTATTTCGGGGTAATTATTTCAATTATCATTAAGCGATTGGTCTAAAAATGATTTCAGGTCACAGGTCGGTGTTTGATGAATTTTGACGATTAGCCCAGATGTTGTACTGCAGACAAAAATACGATGTATTTAATTATTTCAATTAAGAATACATTTATGCTGAGTGTTATGATGTGAGAGTCAAGCTATTGCTCAATGCTTTCGATATATTCGAGATTGTCATTCATTGACGGCGCTTAATAATGGTCCTCGAGTCGTTACGCTCTTAAATATGCATTAGCCCCGTCGTTGACATCCGTAATGGCGCATTAGCGCGGCCGTCGAGTGACTGCCGCGCTCCGCCTCCCGCGCGATCGTCCCGGGACTGATGATGAGTAACGGCGCGCGCTTATGCTCTCAGAACGAGGTGACGGAGGAGTTATGATCCGTCGAAGCGATGCCTGTGGATAACTGGAGATCAATGGATGACGTTTTAGAAGCTTTAAAATCGCGTTAATCTGTTGATGTTATTCATTGGTTTGGATCATTACAAGCGTGAACACATTGGGAGACTGTTACTTGTAGTGAGCATTATCTAAGTTTTTAAGATCGACTGGGTTGGGGAGGACGTACATATCATAAGTATCTATACCGATGAACATAAATGTGTAAATTAATTTATGAAACACTGCAAAATAGAACAAACCCGCTCGGTTATGGGGTTGTGTTTTTTTCTGATCAACTGCTCAGTTGCTAAGCGTCTCTTTTTCGAAGAGAGTCGGGTAATAATGGATAAAACTAGAGTAGGACCGGTGCTTGGCTTATCCCTCTCGCTGCGTTCCGTTTTTAGGATTGGATAAGCGTCTGAAATAAATAATTTGATCGAAAAATTACTAGGATTCGAATACGTGCCATCCGCATTCGAAGCCAACGATTTTGACACTCAACCATGGACCCAAAGGGGTTCGTCCCGTGACGATACTATTGGTGATTACCCAATGACTTGAGGCGCAAACCCTAGTGATCGCTAGTGGGACTATTTTTTGCTGTGCGACCGAGGCCTCTGTGCCATTTAGCAATCATAATAAATCATAATTTGGTACAGTGACAATACAATTATAACAGTTTTTATTTGTCGAAAATTTTCCACGATCTTAACCCGAAACCTAGTGAAACCTGGGGGCTCTTTTTCGCGAGGCAACCGAGGTCGTCAACCTCGTTAGCAATGATAATAATAATAAATACTTTTTTACTTATTTTGGTGAGACACGAAATTGCATAGCTGGCGCTGTAAGTCGGAAAACCCCAATTTTTTGGCGGCTAGAAGAGAAAAATGATTATCAGTTGCATCGAACCGCGGTACAGTCTGCTTCTTACATAGATATTTTTACACACCCACCTCGAGCGATCACGTTCTTTCCGATTGCCCATCGCTCGCCTCCCATCAACGGGCTATCATCGCGATTGAAATATATACCCCGTTATGTGCAAACAAGTGCTTCAAATGCCAAATTGAATTATTACGTACCCACACTTGACACCTATACAAGCGACGCGCCGATGGCCGCCCGACTATGAAAGGTGGTTTTTTTCGCGTCACCGTTATAAAACTACGAATCAACACATACTTAGCAACACAATTAAAATGATATCAAAAAATGATCGCTGAAATTGGCCGACCGCCGTCGCGTGTAAGTTTTTTTTTTATCAATTGTTTATTACGTATTTTGCAATTCGTTGTGAATTGTTTCTTCTTTTTCTCACTGCGGTCGCATTGTCCGACTTCCCTCATAATAATTGCGAAAATTAAAGTGTTGTTTATTATGTGTGTACGCTTTTTTTTCAGTTGTCGCTTTGTCTTTTGGCTAGGGGGTAATTGAGCCGTTGAGTGGTTAGTTCCAACGGTATTTATTTGGTGCAACAGTCGCATGAAAAAAAAATCGCGATATCCGTATGTCAGTTTATGAGAAGTGTAATTGTTTGCTTGACCACTGCAGAAATTATTATCGATTATTATTATTAATTATTGTCGGACTGTCTGTGTTTGCTAGCATATTTTTTAGTTAATCAATGTCCGTTCTAAATTTTACAGCACAGCAGCGTTTTGGTCAAAATTAGTTATTTAGTCCATTAGATTCTGATGTTTTGCTCCATGTGACACATTATTTTATTCCGATTTCTTAATTTAATGATTTACAATAAATCGTATGTGCCGAATTAAATAATCGTGGAACACAAAATATCCTATGTGACAACACACGTCCTAGAATTTTTCCGAGCACGTTATTGACTTTATTTACCAAACACTATAAGTAATAGAAATTTCATTTATGAATAAAGCGTTAAATGTAACTCTACAGTGAATACAAATAGTAAAAACAAAGTAATTGCATTTATTTCTTAATGTATACATCGTGTGTTTAAAATAAATTCAAAGCCTGTCAGAAACTTGCATATATAAATATTGAAATAAAAATCAATTAAATCCGAACGAAACAACAGCCCCATTGTTGTGCAATGCCAACCCTCCGTGGCTGCAGCGCCGTTGTCCCCCATTTCGATCGAAGGAGCTCCCGCAGACTTCGAATAATAATTATCACTGTCACCGCGAATGGGAGACGACTGTCTCTCTCCTCTGTATTAACGCCGTTATTATGAACACGGCCGCTTTCGGGGTGCAACCCACCCCAGTTTACCCATTATGTGGGACGATTTGCTACGTTTACACTCTACGGTGCTCTACGCCCTCGTTTAGGGTTAGATTGGGGATGTTTTTGATATCCCGGGAAGAAAGTGGACGAGTATACGTCGAGGCCTGTCGAGATATGGTGAAATTAAAAAATAATAATAATTGGGGAGCTTGGGGTGAAGTAGTACGGAACAATTATTATGCAAATTATTTAAATAAAATAGTAGCACAATAATAGTGTGAAATAAAGTGATAATATGAAAAATAAAAGATTGCTTGACAAGTTATTACAAAGCGATTATAAATATTGTTTGTTTTGTAATTCACTTTAAAGGTGTCCACTGTCAATTCCTGGTGGAAAAGCATGAAAATAATACAATATGTTTTGCAACTTACTTATTCCACAGTAAATTTATTTAGATCAGCACCGGTGTCGCTCATCCAGAGCATTTTCAACTGAGCTGGAAATCCTCGCTTAATATTCTTACGAAGTAATTTTAATTCTAATTTTTGAGTTGAGTTTGCCTTTGCTTCGTGTTTTTTTTATTTAAAATTCTCGTGAGTAAATTTCAATTGTGTTCTTCATTTTTTATAATCGTAAAGTTACAAAAAAGCTTTTTTTTAATGGTCATATAATATTTGCAAAATCTTAACCTTTCCACTTCATTAAAATCATGTTATGTATTTATATGGTGCGATCATATTCTTGTTATGACAAGCGACCAATTATTAGGGGAAGAGATTTAAAAGCTCCGTAGCTCGCAGATCAAACACCGCCCTGCGTAGCTCTATGCAAGTAGTGTTCGGAGATTACAGGGAGATTTTCCAATTGGATCCCGGGGGAATGTTTACACGCCGCTAACGTCCCACCCTCATCCGGGGACCCATCTCCGGTTAGGTCGTGTTATTAGCTTGGGGTTTCCCGTGAGGAGGGTCGGGCGAGCTCGTTCGGGGTATTTAATTCAGCGGCGACATATGAAATGGATTAGGGATCGATCAATTGAAATTGCCCACAGAAGGAACACACGGTGACGACTCGATGTGTTTAATTATATCGAACTCTATCATTTTTTGTGTTAAGGATTATTTTCAATGTTTATCTCTATATCCTAATTAAAATAATTAAAAATTTATTCAGTTCGGCGAAACAAATCGACGCTTAAATCATTTATCTCAACTTTTCAGGAGAGACAAAGAACAGGTTTTATTTGAAATCAATGCTACCTATTTTTAACAAATACAAATTATTCAAGTTGTCTTTTCATTATCTTTAAAGGCGATGCTTTGGCTTTCTGATTAATTTGTTAAATATCAATTGGTTATTTAATCTAATGTGTTGCTTTAACCTTTAAAGGTGTGAGTAAATCTATACTGAATGTTATTCAATATAATCTTGCTTTAATAGTAATTACACTTCGCGATAAGTCCAAAGATGCCTCTGAAAGAAGCGAAACACATGTCACAATTAGGTAACACAATACGTGGAATAATCGAAGTTATTTCAAATTTTATATTGAATTTAGTTCATTCTACTGTTTGAACCAAAAGTGCGTCCATACTCCTTCAATGGTTAAGGTTTAGTGGAGCTTTGAACAATAAACGTATTCGATTGACGTCTAAAATCTAAATAATTTTACTAATTTCTATATTTTCTATTTGTCATCAGGTCCCCGCTCGAGGCGTAGCAAAAAGAAGCCTACGATTCCATTGGCTCCGACAGCGCCGGTACAGTCTGTTGCTTCTCCTGGTGGAAACAGCAGCATCAGAGCTAGTGGCACCAACAGCTCATCAGCGAATAGTCTCGAAGATAAAAGACCCAGGACCGCTTTCAGTGGATCGCAGCTTGCTAGACTTAAGGTGAATATACATTTTTTGTTTTGATATTATATTATACATAGTATGTAGATTCTTTAATGAGTCAGTCGTTTGATGGAATCCATTGGTTGAGTCAATTGTATTCTTTGTCAACCTGTAGTCGGGTCATTGTCTTCGTTTGAGGTTTTCACTAGATGGAATCCAGTTATGTACAGTTTCATCTGACGATTAATAGATGCCTGTTTTGCATAAATTGCCTCCCACCCACTCGACCATAAAAACGAGTCGCAGTGAGAGAAATTAGCTTCTTATTTAGTTCTGTCATATCCTAATCAATATAATTTTAAACTCTTCGAAAAAGAGATTTTTAGAGTCTTAATAACAAAAAGTTTTGACAAAGATGCATGTCGTTAAACAAATAGACAATTAAAAAACGAATCATTCACTTATTCTTTCTTTGCAAAACAGCATTAGTAATAGCCGCAAACATATGCCTCAAATATGCTACATTACTAATTTGATGTTTTTTTCAACAGCACGAGTTTGCCGAAAACCGCTATCTGACGGAACGACGTCGCCAGCAGTTGTCTTCGGAGCTTGGCTTGAACGAGGCTCAGATTAAGATCTGGTTCCAGAACAAGAGGGCCAAGATCAAGAAGGCAAGCGGGCAGAAGAACCCGTTGGCCCTCCAGCTCATGGCCCAAGGGCTCTACAATCATGGCACAGCCAGCTGCTCCGAAGGCGAAGATGAAGACATCGAAGTTGGAAGTGTAGCGGGAAACTGAGATGGTTAATTCACAAATAGTCTTCCAAGTATAAAAGCTATAAACTAGGGGTTCTTAACCTTGTTGCGGCTTCGGGTGCATTTGAGATTTCTGAGAAAAGCGAAAGGCGCACGCGGGGTTTAAAAAAAAACAATGCTGTAGTAGTACAAATTTATTTTCTCACTCTTCATTTCCTGGAAAGTTTTACATGTGTATTACATTCATTGTATTATTAGTGTATTTTTATAGACCTAATAAACTTAGCTTTCTTTAAAAAAAATACCTTTACAAAAGAATTATTATCGTACAAATACATACATGTAAAAGATGGAAAAATGAGAAAAATAAGAACAATTGAATTCGTAAAATAGCATAAAAGGTAATATTTATGCGATTTAAATTAATAACTAAAAAAATAGAATTTGGGTTATCTCGTTGCTTAAAAGTTTGTAGCGGACGCACGGGCGTCCGCGTGCATAATGTTAAGCACTCGTTCTGACGAAATAAATATCACATCTTATAATATAAATATTAAATGATTAAACTAAAACCGTGATATTTTTATTTGTGTAAAAAAAAAAAAATGTAAATTACTAATGCTTCGCTGATGTCGTGGTCAATGTTACAATGGATAATTCAAATTTTATCATGTTTTTGTTGCGGCGAAAAAATTTGATTTTTTGCTGTAATTTTCTTGCAGAATATTTCTGTGCACTGATTTGTCAATTTTCGCGTGTACCACTTTTTACAAGTAATAAATAATATAGATGCACTGAATTCGAATAGAACGCCAAGTCTGTTTTTTTGTTTTCTTTTAAATTATACCACAATTATTGACCTCCCTCCCACTGCATTGCAGTTTGGTCTATCTTGTTTGTAAATATGTGTAACACAGTTACAGTTATAATAAATATATGTGTAATATACTGTATATTAGCGAAAACCGTTGTATATAATAGATAATTACGTAGTGTAGATAAAACAGATTTCTCTTAAAATTGAATACGATCATTTTTATTTGAATTTTCTTATACGATACCTTTGTACAGAATTCAAAATATGTACCTAGAATAATTATCTTACATAAATTGCCATTGGCTGGCATACACTATTGTATAGTGCATTTTTTCCGATCGTGTTAATTCGACGTAAAAAGATATTCTTTTGGTAATTGGAGGTGTTTTATTGTACATTTATAAATTACTGTATTATGGCACATGGCTTTCAGAAGGTTTTTTTTTTAAATTGTGCTACTTTTTTAATCGCACAATAATTGTACCATCAAAATTAACATTTCTTATGTTAATCTTTTAAGTCATTTTAACTAATGTTCATGTTAAATGCTTGGACGCAATTCATGTCTTGTGTTTGTTGAAATGATAGTTTTTTTTTTATTAAATACCAGCAAGTATCCGGCATGCGATGCAATGCCACTCAAAGAAACAAAGTATTTCTGTTTATTTAAATGCTTTTGGTTACACAAATATTTTTTTGTTTTTCTGTCTTGTATGCGTACAAAGAAACCTTCGCGGGCGTCCGCACAACAACTCACTAAAATTTTTATCACAATCGGATGAACGGTATAGGAACGAACACATACGAGACTGGCAAACAAACAAATATTCATTTTTATATATGTATATAGATTTTCAAGAGATATGTAGGTCAAATGAAAAAAACTGTTTTATTAGCTATGTATTAATATTTTTACATAGTAATCGCTGTAAAGCCTATAATTATATATGTAAAGCACAATTGTATAATATTAATGTGATCAAAGGGTGTATTTATTTATAAATGTGTATTTATTTTAATTCTATGTATGATTAAATGAATAACTTTGTTCTTTAAAATAGCTCTTAGAATACTTTGTAAAAAAGTTAATGGTTTATCAATGTCGATAATAAAATATTATTATTCAATTTATGTGATTTTTATTATTTCCCTTTTATCCGTCCTTAATGTTTTGTCACCTAACAGGTGTTTTATTGAGGGTGATTATGATGAGACACCCATATAAGTATCAACTTCTCAACTTCTGAAGTGTATGGGGTCTATCAATATTGACGCTCGAAATTTGTTAGGTTATAGCAGCTATGATGTTAAAGTGGCATCTGTCAAATTTGTTGTCAATTGTTTAGTAGTATACGGCAAATCATCATGGAAAGATATAGTGTTGAACAACGTATGCAAATTTTATTATCAAAGTCCGAGACACGTTCGTCGCTGAAGTAGTTCGATTCCAATACATGCAAGATACACCAGCACCAAATTTATCTCGTGAAAGTCTATGTTTTATGTAGATTTTGGTCTGGTGGAATCATCGGCCGTACTTCTTCCAAAACGAAGCTGGCATTACCGTAGCCGTCAGCGGCGAGCTAAAGATCGATGATTACTAACTTATTGTGGCCTAAACTGGATAATATGAATACCGATAACATGTGGTAACGGCGCTGCGTGCCACACAGCACATGTCACGCTTGATATTCTACACGAGCGAGTGTCTTTATTGAATGATCATATATTATATTATTCAACATTATATGTAAACAAAACGAGGTTTTTTCCTAATTGTGATAAAATATTTAAAAAATCTTGAAGAGGTGCGACTAAGGGTCATGAAATTTACTCATTTTATCAAACATGAACTATCTGAATGAATGTGACTAAATTAATCACTCTAAATCGTTTAATTTCAAAGTCATGGAGAAGATAACATCACAATTATTATTTTTAATAAAAAATACTTTGGTAGTTTTTGACGTGACAACGTCTTATAAATCGATGAACGCCCGCTGCACGCACGAAAAAACATGACTCATTGTCCCGTTTGTCGCGTTACGCCGAAGGCAAGCGTGCGAGCGAGAGCGCGGATAAGCGATAGAGAGGCACGATCGGCCTACCGTTCGGTTTGTGCCGCATCTATCTCTCTTCCACTCGATTGGTCGATGCGTCTGAGTAGAAAAGAGACAGCGGCAGCACACAACTTATACACCTACAGTACCTACACGTGATCTGTTTACAACTGTTTATAAAGTGAAGTGAAATGTTAAATTGTAGATTTCATTTCACTCCTTCATATCCATACAAAATAATGATAATTCAATAAAAATGATTCCATTTTATTCATAAAAGTATGCAATCATTTCATCAATGTTTTCTTATGACGCTGTCACGTTAAACTATCGTCCGTAAACCGACTTTACAGACAACCATTTTTTTTGTATATATTTACTATATTATACAAAATTATTGCTAAGCAATAAATATAAATGATGCAAACAAAACATATTGAAGGCATACGTATTATTTTTAACTTCCTTAAGTGTAATTTAACGAATATTTTTATCGTAATGTACCAACCATCTGATGGTCATACGAATGATCAGATAGAGTGTGCTAAGTTTAATGAACCAAAATTATTATTTTTAATTAAAAATATTTTTGTAGTTTTTAATTAATCATGTACTTCATCCAACCCAATTGAAGACTATCACTCACTTGACCAACACATTTTTTTTGTAAACTCAACATTTTTTTTAAATCAGAGTAGCTTACATGAGAAAATTTAGTCAGAGAGCAGAAGATTAAAGGTGTTCAATGTCAATGTTTTTAACTATTTCTAGATATAATTTGATAAAGATCAGGATTGGTTTCGCTCATCACGAGCATTTTTAACTAATTCATTTTTTTTATGTTTAATCCTCAAATCAATTGGAAAGGAGCGAATCTTCTGGTAAAAAATTAAAATTTACGTTCCGGTTTGTAAATTATCAAAAAATACTTACCACAAATAATAGTGCCTACTAATAATTTTGATTACTGCCAAAATTAACAAAAGCAACATTGATTATATATTTTCATGCCACTGTTTTCAGCTTCAGTTTTTCTATGAGAACTGCTTGTTACTCAGTTGCTCAATGTATTTTTTTCTAATGCAGTAGGGATTGAAAGGATACCAGGACAATGACGGGATAAATATTAGTCACGGAAGCCAACGAAATTGATTACTGCACCACAGACCTACGAAAGATAATATACTTTTTTTTAAACCAAGTCCGCTCCCAACTTGGAGCTTATGGACTCCTCACGAAGTTTATCTCAACAAATGTTATTCTACGAGAACTGCTTGTTACTCAGTTGCTCAACCTATCTTTTTAGAAGAGAGTAGGAATGGAAAGGATACGAGGACTTGGACAGCACTAGTGATTTGTTAATCACTGTCAACAGTGGCGGTGGCGACAGAGTATTAGGGAGTACAAAAAAAGATTTAACTATTTTTCTGTACTACGGACAGCCAAAAATTCATAAGACTGGCACTCCGTTGGTATTGCGAACATCTGAATTGAAATTCCATGTTAAAGAAGTGTTTTTAAATCCATTGAATAGGAAAGAACTGCAAAAATAGTTGACCAGCCGCCACTGACTGTCGCTATGCGTCGCTCTTTGGGATCGGAAAGGTAGGAAGGAATTTTCAACAACACAAACACCCATGCCTTTGAACTGATTTATCGACTGAATAAATCCGCTCCTAACGGGAATCGAACCCGGGCCGTCTGTCACGGAAGCAAACGATATTGACTAATGCACCACAGACCTAGCAAAAAAATGAATACTTAGTGTGTTATATATTATATACATACCCCCGTTTCGAAGACAGTATTATATTCACAGCCTTGGAGTCGGCAAAAAAACACGACTCCGATTCCAACTAAATTATATTAATTACTAGTATTGGAACCCGGCTTCGCTCGGACCAGTTTACCGTCGAAACTTTCGCGAGCGAAATCAATTCGTTTGTTTGAACTTGCAACAACAATGCAAAAGGGAATTACAGACATACATCCCCCGTTTCGGTTTTATATATAAAGATTAAGGATTCGACTGAGGGTGCTTGTATGAATTTCTATGTCAAATTTGAATTGTTTGTATTTTGTACTTTTCAGGGCTGTGGAGTCTGTAAAAAAAAGTTCGACTCCGACTCCAGCATTTACCAAAAATACGACTCCGACTAAAAGTTTAATATAGTCACTTTTTTTGCCTAATTTTCTTATTTATGTGTATTCAATTAATTATCAACCCTACCAATCCAGGCCAATAGCCAAATTTGACATATTATATGCAAATATAAAATGTTCAAAATTTCCTACTCCGAAAACGACTCCGGCCAAATCGCCGCGACGACTCCGACTCCGGCCAATAAGCCCCGACTCCACAGCCCTAGTCCTTTTCCATGAGTTTTGTCACTAAGGCGAAACCCGGATCGTTAGCGACAAGACTCATGGACAAGTACAAAATTAAATAACATATTGAATGCACCTGCATGTTACGCCACTATTTTATTCCAAGTCAGTATATCAACTCCATCCAAGTGTTATTTACTGGAAATATATACATATAAACATTATTCTACAAACAAATCAGGCATTTATTATTATAATATAAGTAATGTTTGTTTTAAGTCATCATATCGATAAATTTGATCTGTCCTGCACAACATTAAATCTCTCCGTTGCTCGTAAGTGTTGATTTCATCGTCTCTTTAAGAAGCTTCTGAACTAATATTATATGTCAGTCGTGGCGAACCCGTAGATTGCGAGTCCAATATATTTAAGTTTATTTATTTATTAAAATGAATGTTATAGGCAGGGCCTTTTTGAAAAAAAAAGGTGCCGGTACTCACTTCATGTCAAGCGTTTCACTAAATAAAATAACACATCTCATCCGGTTCATAACAATACCATATTTTATCATTTTGACGAATTATATAAATATAGATTGTAATTACGTAAGCGCAAACATTGTTTCGTCTAATAGAAATGACATTTCAAAAAACAAAATACCGTGAAAAAAGTGCCGGAACGCCGTTCCAACGCGCTAAATGGAAAAAAGCCCTGGTTATAGGTATAAAGTCTTAAAAATAAATAAGTTTTTTAAAAGTAAATTTTTTTTTATTTCATATATGTATTAAACATTCTCAACGTTTGTTTTTTATGGTCCCTTGAAAAACGTAGAATCGGGTATTCACTGTACAGTGGAACCCCGATCTTACGTTCTCGCATTATACGTTTTCCCGCGTGGTGCGCTCATTTTCTATAGTCCCGGCATTTAGTTCATATATAAAACTTTCCCGCATTTAACGTTTGTTTTATACGGTCCCTTGAAAAACTTAGAATCGGGGTTTCACTGTATTCAATAGACACTGATATTTTTTTTTTATTATCAAGTGAATATTTTATATCGATAACAGATTGAGTGAATAGGCATTTACTTGGTGGAACTCCATTATAACGCGATGAAAAAATATGAATGTACTTATTTTTGTTCTACATATAGTTGATAGCTATTTTTTCTTACGCCCTCGTCATAGCTATCAGCACCAGAGGGCGTGAGCAGGAAAAGCTATCAAATATATAATTTTTCTAGAACTATTCTATGTTTTTAACGTGCCTATAAAAGATCTTTCTTCTTCTTTTAGTAAAATTTAAGATTATTTTTTTAAGTTCACCCTTTTGGTATAATAAATTACTGAATTTAAAAAAAAGGCAATAGTTTTGAATTAAAAAATTGCACTCAATGTTCAACAGATATTATGTTTCAATTTTAATATACACTGATAATCAATGTTTACCGACTTGAACTACTATGCATTTAAAGTGGCAATAAAAATCTAATAATTACTACTTGATGTCAAACAAATTATTCTATTACTTAAAAAATAATTGTTGGAAACGTCTCAGTTGATTGAAGAAATAATAATAATAGTGTAATGTCGAATTCATAAGTCCTGGTGACACTGTATAGCGATATATTCTTTTATCAACCCTCGTGGAATGTGGAAAAATATGTACGAAGGCTAATCTTTAAAAAATATATAAATATTTGAATTCATGTGCTAATTCTCGCTAAATTAAAGATTTATATCAACCAATGTCCCCTCTAAGCCAAGAGGTAAGCTACGCGGCAAATTCAAAGGCTGAGCAGGCCAAACCAATAAATGAGTGGCGTAATTTTTCATCACTGATCAATTTATGTTGAAATGATTCATAAGACGACTTATTATTAACATTGGAGCGGACATGGATGTAAGAATAAATGTTATTCTCATGTATTATTAATTTATAATTCTGTATTTTGTGGATCTTTTCGATATTTCAAGCAATATTTATAAATAAGGTCGTGCGCATCAAGAGTGCGCGCCAACCAAGGATCAGTGCGCTGAGGATTTTAGAGTGAGCATTGTTTGGACGCATGGGCTCAGTTTCGGTTCCAATTATGTCAGAACCCTAGCGTTTGATTTATAACGGGCCACACTCACTACTTAATCATGGCTTTTCAAATGGTCTTTACGTGTCTTTCGAGGTTTGTAACCAGGGCTGTGGAGTCGAAGCCTTACCGAAGCGGTATATATAAGATGACTTGCGGTACATGTGATTTAGTATATGTCGGGCAGACCGGAAGAAATATTTCGATTCGGGTAAATGAACATGTTAGATCCTTTAATAATAAAAAAACTGATTCACAATATGCAAACCACCTCATAGAGAAAGCACATGATCCAAATTCGGCCCCGATTTGTTTACATTCCTGTAATAAAGGCCTTAAGCTAAATGCATTGGAACAGCTAGAAATTAATAGGAATAATCAATCCAACGAAATTCTTAACTAACAGATTACAATTAACACATCACCACTTCTATCTCCGGATTTTGAGTTGTTTCACACGATAAAAATAACCCAAAAATACCCAGATAAACGTTCTCAGGATTACGCCAGATCAATAACACATTTTTTTTTTCCATGTGGCGTTGGGATGGTTGATCAGAGAGGGGATGTATGGGCTACCCTGTCTAGCCTAGGTATATAAGCTATCTCTAATACCTGTTTAAAACATAGTTCTGACGAAGGCGTAAGCCGAAATAGCTATCAACAAATATATAAAATAATTTATGTAGAACTAAAATACATTGTTATTTTTCTTACCGTATTATAATGGAGTTCTACCAAGTAAATGCCTACTCAATCAATATATTCAGTTCAATTATTTGGCACGAAATAAAGAAGAAAAAAAATGTTTCCTTCGTCTGTGATTAATACAACATAAATTTCCGCGAATCGGCAATTAGTCGTGGCAGGACATCAAACGACAGACAACGACGCGTCGGCCGTTAGCAAATCATAATAGTAGGCACTTACTTGTTTTGCCTTTTGCACTCATTAAGACACTTTGAGTCGGCGATTCAATAAACCCCTCTGTGTAATTTGCGGTTATCAAGAATCTAGAACAGATTTAACTTTTAATAGCGCGCCACTGGAATGCGTCGGCCGTTTTATGTATGAGTAAATTTGACGCGATAGCGACATACATTCATTTAAGCGAAGTATGTCCGTGGAAAGGCAAAAGGGTATATCGTACATATTACGATGCATAAATAAGATCTTAGCGCATATTGTTACTTGATATCAATATTTATTTTACCATGTCCGCCCCCAACTTGGAGCATATGGTCTTCTCACACAGTTTATCTCAAGATTTTTTTTATCTTCGAGAACTGCTTGTTACTCAGTTATTTTTTAAATGTTATTTTTTTAGTATTGGGGTCCCTGCTGCACCAAAAGCATCGCTTTATATGCGGACCAATACAACTTTATTGATTTATGAAGAAAGTTAATATAATACAAGGATAAGAAATGCCATCCTCTGTCACGAGAATAATAAAAATAAATATTACAAAAACAAATTCATTTTTTCAAAGTTAAAAAAATGATCTTTTTTATTCAATTCTGGATTACCAAGAAACGTATATTTGGCGCTGCATAAAAATCTGAGATTACATAAGACATATTATTTCATTTTGTAAATAATGTCAAGTTTGGCTGATAAGCCGGATTGGTTGGTTGGCATTTAATTGAATACAAACACATAAAAAGTAAAATTAGGAAAGAAAAGCGGCAATAACATTTTTTTTTAGTCGGAGTCGTATTTTTGGTTGTTTTTAGAGTCGCAGTCGAATATAGGCGGATCCACGGGGGGGGGGGTGGTCATGGGGCCATGCCCCCCCTGAGGAGAATTTATTCCATTCAAAATATTATAACATTCATTTTCAAATGATTTTTAATCAAATATATGTTTTGTAGTTCTCTTTTTTTTCACGACCCTTTAGTTTAAAAACTACAGTTACGGCAAAAGAAATCCGTGTACGCTTAAAAATTCCATACGTTTGCAAATATTTCCTCGAAATCCATTTTTGTTTCTTCCTATTGTAAAGAAAACTAATAAAAGAACTTAATTATATCACATGATTTTGTTCGGCGTCATCACTTCTTTAAGCGCAGGGTCATCATTTATTCCGCAAACAAAAAATAATCGTGTAAATAGAAATAGCGGTGCCGTTCAAAAAATCGCGTAAATGGGGACTGGGTGTATATATATATATTTTAATTTTTCATGTTTATTTTTAAAATGGCCACCCCCTGGGACAATTCCTGGATCCGCCAGTGCAGTTGGAGTCGTTTTTTTTTTCATTTTAAAAAGAGATCTGCAACCCCATTTTAATTTACGCAAACTTCTGGTTTGTTGCTGATCTAGAACGTTGCATATAGCAGCGATATTTCTTAAGTCATATCAAAATGATACAGGAAAAAATAAGACGCTCTACTAACTGTGTGCTATTGCCATTTGCATTCATTACACAATTTACAATTGATAAGATAAAATAACGCATAAGGAAAATCTACAATATTTTTGAGGGGTTTTTTTAAACTCTGCAAAAGGTGTCCAATTATTCGCACTTTTTTTTCATCTGACAGATGAATAATGAACCTGTCATCGAATTAGGAGTTTCGCATTTTTTTCGGCTGGCATGACAAATCTGTCACAGTTTTTAACACTTCGAAAGCATAACATATTTATGAAGCAAACCATACTTATAATTAATTTAATTAATTAAATAATTGTCGGTTCCTTGGTACAGTGGTCAACGTCGTTGGCTTCTTACGTATTTTGTGAATCACTTGTGTAATAATCAAAAACTTTTCTCATAACAAAAACTATAACTTAAGTTAGTCTAGAGCAGTGGTTCTCATGTGCGGCCATCATCAGCTTCATAGTTACTATTGATAATTTAAAAAAAGTGGTTTTACAAGATAATTTGTCAACAAATACCCTGAAAATGAAGCATTTCGAATGCACTTAATACCAATAGTAAATCGTCAAACATGTTTAGGCCCATTAGACAAAATTTAAACACAACAGAATCAGACAAAAATTTGTTGCGGCCACCAGACATTTTCACGTAAGAACCACTGTTCTAGAGGTAATGAATACCTGTGACGTAACTCTGCTTGTCTGGTCTGTGGTGTAGTGGTAGATGTCGTTGGATTCTGTGACGGACCTCACGGGCTCGAATCCCAGCAGCTTTCAGGCTGTTTTGTTGTCTAATATCCTAAGCGAGGCGTAGCGAGGGCGATTAGATAACCGCTAGTCCTGTCCTAGCCTACTCCTTTCTACTCCTACTCTCACTAACTTAAGAGAGGTTCAGTGACTGAGTAGCAAGTAGTTCTCGTAGAAAAAATATATTGAGATAAACTCCATTAAGAGTATGCTTGCTTTCAATGCAAGAAAGCAGTACATACGTGACTCTGACATTTTTTTAAGAAAAATGACAATTGTGTTTTTTGATGTTATAGTCATTTTACTATTTAGAATTTATAAAAAGCGGTTGATGCGAAAATGAACTAATTTCTTTTTAAACAAGCAGTAAGTAGTTGCATTGATAAGAAAAATAGAGTTTCTGTCTATTTGCTAAGAAATTCATTTATTTCAGAAAGCAGTATTTTAATAATTATAGTGCTATTCAAGTGGGTTCCATAACAAAACAGAACATGACAAAACAGAATATGACATAACAGAACGTGACTTTTCAGAATATGACTTTTCAGAATATGACTCTAACCAGTGACGGCTGGTGACGGGGTGCTGGGGGGTGCAAAAGGAAGATTCAACTGTTTTTCCGTACTACGGAAGAGAAACAGTTGGTATTGCGAAAATCTGAATTGAAAGTCCATGCTATAGAAGTGTTTTAAAATCCAATAAATAGGAAAGAACTCTTGCAAAAACGGTTGAATCTTCCTTTGCACCCCCCAACACCCCGTCACCAGCCGTCACTGACCCTAACCTAACCTTACCTAAATATTCTGCAAAGTCATGTTCTGTTTTGTCCGGTTACCATTTAAGTGAGTACCATAAAATATGGCTTTCAAAAATAATTCACAAAGGAAAGTCATAAGACAATTTCAGAATGTTTGCGAGTTATTGCCTTCTTACTTGGAACGGCAGTAGTCCTGTCCTAGCCCTCCAATTCTTTCAATCTCTCTTTATAAAAAGAGAGGTTGAATATCAAAGCAACAGAAGATTGCCAAAGAATAACATAATATGTTTAGATAAACGCTAAATAAGAATGTATATCAAATAAGAAACGTTTGAATTTTGTAGTTTTCCATGAGTTTTGTCGCATTTCATGTTCGATGTAAAAGACTAAATAAACTTCAATTCATATAGATTACGTTAATAACAATTAAACTTAGTGATCTACTTTTATTTTTGTACACAAACGATACTAACTGTCGGTCCCTGTGGTCTAGTGGCAAAAGCTTTGTCCTAGCGATCTGGAGACCCGGGTTCAATTCCCGGCAAGGTCAGATTTTTCAAATTGAAAAAAATGCGATCTTGGGGCTGGGTGTATGTTATTTATCGTTGATTTTGTGCACAACTGATTCATTTACTTATCATCGAGTTAATCTCGTATGACTTTCACAATTAAGAATATTTGGCGCATTGGCGTAAGCTGTAATGCCAAATATTAAAAAAAAAAAAACTATTCGTCAGCTCAAGTACATTCGTGCACTTGAAATACCTGAAGATGCCGAAAGGCGAAACCCGTGTCGTTAGCGACAAAAGTCGTGGAAAAGTACAAAATTCAAACGATTCAAATTTGATATTGAAATTCCATCAAGCTACCAATATATTATTTTTTTCAGAATCCCAAAACACTTTATTTTATTGTTATTTTTTTTGGTAATTATTGACAAATAAACAATTAATTTTTGCTTCTGAATCGTTGTCAAATAAGCTTGACGAAGTTTGTCTTTCGTCGAATTAAATTCAACAGTAAAACTTTTGATGAATACACAGCAAAAATTTAAACGTTTCTTGGTAAAATTTTGAAAATATGCATTTCCATAGACAGTCGTTTATCACGCAAAGCTGTTAGTTGGTCGTCGAGCATAAATATGTGTATCTCTGCCTCGTCCATTCTTTCAATTAGAGTTATGTGTGTTTGGACACGTGTTTAAAATTAAAATATAATAACTCGTGCCACACACGCTGTAACAAAGGCACACTGGATAAAAGTGTCTTTGACATCGCCAAAGGATAATATTCCTACGTTTAAGTATTTAGGGAGATTCAATATGAAGATTACAAATAATAGACGTTATAATTTTAAAATAAATAAAATTAAGGATTTCGACTGAGGGTGCTTGATGGAATTTCAATATAAAATTGGAATTGTTTGAATTTTGTACTTTTCCATGAGTTTCGTCGCTAACGACGCGGGTTTCAACTTTCGGCATCTTCAGGCATTTCAAGTGCACTGATATTGAAATTCCATTAAGCACCCTCAGTCGAAATCATTAATTATATCAACATTGCTAGTACGGCAAGATTGACTGAACTCTACAGTAAATTAGTGTATGTCAACGATACAAACGGTGTACTACGCGTCAGTTCAAATACATCCGTGCACTTGAAATGCCTGAAGATGCCGAAAGTTGAAACCCGCGTCGTTAGCGACGAAACTCTTGGAAAAGTACAAAATTCAAACAACTCCAATTTGATATTGAAATTCCATCAAGCACCCTCAGTCGAAATCCTTAAGCAACATAGCAAGGCGAAACCCGGGTCGTTAGCGTCAAAACTTATGGAAAAGTACAAAATTAAAACAATTCCAATTTGCTATGATGTTTCGTAATCAAACTTTACAACGCAATAATGTAACACTTTTTAGATGTTCACTGTAAATATTTGGTGGAATGGCATGACAATGAAAAATTATAAGTACAAAAAATCTTTTATTATTTTTAAATGCAACTATATATATCAGGGCTGTGGAGTCGGTGAAAACAAATTCGACTCCGACTCCGACTCCAGCATTTACCAAATCCACGACTCCGACTCCAACATTGACCAAAAACACGACTCAGACTCCGATTTAAAAAAATAATATCGTCACTTTTTTTGCCAAGTTTTCATAATTATGTGTATTCAATTAAATATCAACCCTGCCAATCCAGCCAATAGCCAAATTTGACATATACATAATATGCAAAAATAAAAAGTTCAAACTTTTCAAAATTTCCGACTCCGAGTACGACTCCAGCCAAATCGCCGCGACGACTCCGACTCTGACTCCGGCCAAAAAGCTCCGACTCCACGACAAAAATTCCGACTCCACAGCCCAGATATATATTGTTTCGCAATGCAATACAAATATCAAATAAATAAAACTAATATGTAGTCTTTACTTGAACCACCCGATTCAAAAACAGCGATAAGTGATGTAGACTCTCAAAAGAAGTCATAAATCAAAAATAACGAAGGATTCAGCGCGCCAAATTAGAACCCAATAAATCTAAGTTAATTGCCATCAAAACGTTCTAGTTGACTCTTATTCCTCATCCGAGACACATCAATACTTTCATAACGTTAGAACTTTCTTTGACTAATCTCTTTCGCTTCTATTTTTACGAAGAGCTTCGGGATTGTATGAGCACCGTCGTTGGAAAAATTGCTAAATATTTTAACCAATAATTAATGACATGTAGTTAAGTAAAGACGAGATTAACCTTCCATGTGGGTGGTCTTTGGTTAATAGTTTATTTGGATTTATAATTATATATATTTAAAACATGTTTTTCGTTGCGTATAATTATAATAATTACCCACTAATTGTCCATCAAAATTATTTCGGTTAGTTTTAATAATACTTGCCGATTTGTTGACAACGTTTATATTAAAAAATATGTTACCTTTTACGAAGTTTAATACAATTAAAAATAATTGTGTTTTTTGTACTCTTTCTGCATATATTTTGTACAAGATAAGAACTGGTTCCTTTGATTTTAGCTAATGACGGCACCCCGATATTAGCGCGCCGACATTTGCGCGCTAGACGCTACCGCTAGAGACTCCACTTCAAGTTTCGAGTACTCGATACTCGAGTATTTTAAAAGATACTCGAGTAGTACTCGTTTTAGTAATAATCATCGAGAGTTTTTCTACTGCGGGAATTATAAAAACAAAACTTGACCAATAATAAAATTTGAGACGTTTAATTCTCTATTATTGTTGAAATATATGTTCCATGACACTAACTACAATAGTTAGTGAACATTTATTTTAATTTCGGCGATCTCATAATTACAGTTATTTTCTTGTTGTGGCAGCCCTATTCATAATTGGTAAATTGTTTATAGACATATATGTATGTGAAAACCCAATATTATAAAGCGAGCGCGCTCGGACGGTGTCCGTAGATAGGCCGATTGTTCTGAAATGTCTTGTTCTGAAATGTCATGTTCTGAAATGTCATATTCTGAAAAGTCTTGTTCTGAAATGTCATGTTCTGAAATGTCATGTTCTGAAATGTCTTGTTCTGAAATGTCATGTTCTGAAATGTCATGTTCTGAAAAGTCGTGTTCTGAAAAGTCATGTTCTGAATTGTCATACTCTGATTTGTCATGTTCTGAAACGTCATGTTCTGAATTGTCATGTTCTGATTTGTTTGGTTACCGTATAAGCTGAAATAAATATATAACTGAAATTAAATTAATGATATTTATTTATCTTCTATTAATATACACAAATTCAAATTTAAGAATATATATTTTGGTACATCTAAAACTATTCGAGTATTTAAAAAATTCTCGGTATTCGAGTAGTTGAGATTTCGAGTAATTGGAGTCTCTAGCTACCGCGCAGTATAGACGCCAGTGGATCCACGACAAAACGTTCCCGAAGAAAATGTACCCCGACCAGTGGCGGTGGTGACAGAGTATTAGGGAGTACAAAAAAATATTCAACTATTTTTGCAAGAGTTCTTTCCTATTCATTGGATTTTAAAACACTTCTATAACATGGACTTTCAATTCAGATGTTCGCAATACCAACTGAGTGCCATTCTTATGAATTGTTGGCTGTCCGTAGTACGGAAAAATAGTTGAATCTTTTTTTGTACTCCCTAATACTCTGTCGCCAGCCGCCAATGACCCCGACAGAACTTACCCGGACAAAACGTCCCCGAACAAAACGTCCCCGGACAAATCGTCAACAAACAAAATGTCTACGGTGTTTACCACGGAAACGTTACCACCCTGACACTTGCGCGCAAAAAAGAATATTTTGTATTGTTGATTGCTCGTTTGAATAAAAATTAACTTTACTAACAAAACGTTTCTACTAAAACTGCATGTTATATCAAATTAATTGATAGTTTGAAAATATGGATAAATATGTTACAAGAACTGATTGTTGCTCAGTTACTTGACCCTTTTTGTACGTTAACAGGGATACCAAGGATTAGACTGGGGCAGGGGTGGCCAAAGCGTCGATCACGTAGCTATTCCAATTCGCCCGCCTGTCTGGTGTATTTATGTACACATCTCGGATTCCACTGTTATTTCAATGATAATAAATTCAATTTATTCTGTGAGTCGATCGCCGCCAAAAATTTCAAAATTGTCACCCTTAGTGGAAAAAATTTGGCCACCCCTGGTCTAGGGCATGAATAGTGGTTAGCACCAGCTCCGTCCCTTCTCAGATTTGGATTGATGTGGGAAAAATGAAACAGCCCACACTGGGACTCAAACAGGGCGGTCTGCAACCAAATCGAACACTCGACCACGGACACATTGTAATTATATCCTCTTCAGATTCATCATAAGCGGAATAATTTAACGTTGATAAAATTTATTATTGAACTTGTATTTTTAGTTCTTATACGTCATTTATAATACGGTGAAATATTGTGATTGTGTATTGTAAAGCTGCTTGCACACCGGTACGTTTGCGAAAATGTATTATAAAGGTATGCACACACCGATGATTGTACCTTCCCCTGAGAGGTTAAGCACTTTATTATAGCTGAACGCGAATGGGCGGTAAATGGCGGTGCATTGAAACCAGGACGCGCGAATCAAGATGGCAGATTACCGAAAAAAATAACTTTTCTGATTAAATATTTAGTGATATTTATGTAAAACTAATAAATACAACAAATTATATCCAGCTTAGCGGATGAAAAATTAATCACCGATATTAATTATAGTGAATGATTGGATAACAATTTTTTTTATTTATCTGAAGTATATTTTTTCTTTTTGTTATGTATATTTGGCATTACAGCAATTTTTTATGAATCAGTGGAGAACAACTCAACGAAAAATGATATTCACCCATTTTCAAAGATCTCTGTTTAAATTGTAAAGCATTGACCTTGCTGGGACTTAAGCCCAGACACATCAGATTGCTAGGGAAAAGCTTTTGTCACTCGACTACAGAGATTGACAATTATGAACATCTAATTGAGTTTATCTCAACAGAAACTTTGGGAATAAGAACTGCTTGTTACTCTCTATTTTTTCGAAGAGAGTAAAGACAGCAAATATAGGACTATTGGTTAGCTAATCGTTTTATCTACGTCCTATTTTAAGGGTCAGTCAGATGTGTGTGTGAAAGAATTTAAGAAAGCACAGACATCGATGACTCGGAACAGAATCGATAATTCGATTGAAAAATAAAACTGCCACACTGGGATTAGAGCCGGTGATCACCGCAATCGAAGGCAACAGTCCTTGACCTAACCAATAATATGTATCAAAATACCAACCGGATAAAAAAATGTTTTTAAAAATCGGCACAAACAAAATTCGCGAATCCGATGAAAGGTGAATAATTTTGCAAGTGCCAACGCGTGACTGAACGCAAGATGTATTTTAAATAAAAATGAATTAATATTATCATTGATTTTCCAAGCGGAATGAAATCCGTATGTCTGTGTTGAAAAAATGCTGAGATCCCAGATTCCCAGGTATTACAAAAAATATACCGCAAGCACAGTAAAATAAAAATTCCAAATGACTAACAATTAAAAATTATTACTCGTTAGCAAAAATCAAATATATCAATTAAAATAGTTCATTCAAAAAATAAAAATGACAAATCGTTTATCTTAATTGCTGTTTTTATAAAAATCTTTTTATCCATTTTTTAATTAATACACGAATTAGCATTTCCAAACTTGTCTTAATTTGTGCAATATAGAATCTTCATGAAGCATCTCAACAATGCTTATATTTACGTGGACAAGTTGTACTCAATATTACTCAAAGTAGACAGTTGGAATAGAATAAGGTTATTGCTTTTTTTATACCCCGTTTTTTGTTTTGGATATAGTGGGTGGGCAGAAAGGAATGAAAACATCACAGCTATGCATGATTTTGTATCAACGCCCATACATTGAATGAATGAATTAATTTATTTGAGACATAAAAATTAATGGGTAATTAATTAATTAGATTAATCTTTAATAGCCCGTGTTTTTCGTCGCCAGGATCGCAAGTAAAATAATGTTGAATTTTAATTCATATCGATATTATTTAAATATCTGGCAATATTCAAATTCTACCAACTTTGACCAACATATCAGAATAAATTATGTTAATTGGGATTGGTAGAAACAGGCACAAAGATTTGACGTTAAACGATTTGGTCCGCTCCCAATGTGGAGCATGTGGCCTACTTATCAGTGCTGTGGTGTCGGAGTCGGAGTCGGAGTCGTTGTCGGAATATATAATTATGTAAAATTTTCTATTGGCCGGATTGGTTGATTCACATTAACAGGAATGGTAGGAATAAAAAATGACGAAATTAAACTTTTTTTAGTCGTGTTTTTGGTCAATGCTGGAGTCGAAGTCGTCTTTTTTAACGAATCCACAGCCCTGCTTCTTATCGAAGTATCTCAAGGTATATTATTCTATGAGAGCCGCTGGTTCTTCAGTTGCTCAACCTTTCTTAAATTCGATGAAAGCAGGTCGATGGAAAGGATTTAGCTGAGCTGACACTCATGTCTTCAAATAGAATCGATCAATCGATTGAAAAAAGATACCCATCATACTAGGACTTCTCGTGAGGTCCGTTACGGAAGCCAACAAAGTTGACCACTGCACCACAGACCCAACAATTTAATTTCTAAAATATTGGTATTCAAGGATTTCGACTGAAGGTGCTTGATGGAATTTAAATAACATGATTTGAATCAGTTGAATTTTGTACTTTCCTATCAGTTTCATAAGGAATTTCCTTGCTATGAGCTGAAGATTAAATCTTAACGATATCCAATTTAATAAGCCTAAAAATAACTTATCCAATTAACTGAATTATCTCATTTACTTCAAAATATGTTATTTCATCTAGATTTCGTTAATAACATTTAATCTCATTGGCTTACTTGTATTCTTATATAAAAGCGATTCAAACTTTTACTGCACGTCAGTTCAAGTTCGTTCGTGCACTAAGTGTCGAAAGGTGAAACCCGAGTCGTACAAAATACGAACGATTCAAATTTGATAGTAATATTTAACAACCAAGATTCTTTATCCATGTCCGCTCCCAATTTTTGCCTTTGTTAATTAAGTACCAAAAGCGAAAAAACATGCTTATTACTACAGTAATAAAATGTGCCTGAAAACAACGTGTCAGTATAGTTAATCAGTTAATATAACGAAATGCATAAGATGCCGATTTTTTTAGACTGGAAGACACCGATTAAAAAATCAATTAACGAAAATATTCGAACTTCCCAAGTCAAAAAGCGTTAGTCACTAAATCGCTACTATTCAAGAGAGCAAAAAGAGTGAAAAAAAATTGTGTTATAATAAACAACTTCGTTTCTTTACCACTTCTTTCCATGTGTTCGAGATTTTCGTTTAAGAATATCCTTTTGGCAGTCTGTGCATATTTATTTTGTGGACCTAACCTACTATTTAACTCAGAATCATCAAAATTTTACTAACGCCATTTTTGCTAAGTAGGGACGATAATGGGGATTGATATCATGCATGGAGGACAGAATCTGGAGCGTTCCATTGCCTATCAGCACAATATATGTACGCGTTGTGACAATTGTTCACATAAACAAGTGTGAAAACTGAAGTAAGAAATCGCACGCAATGACAGGATTACATATTATAGAAATATCAGGATCGGTTTCGTTCACCGCGAGCATTTTGAGATAACAGATCATTTGATCATTATTCCAAAATAATTTCAATGTGAAAATGTGTTTCAATCACCAAAATTTTACTTACGCCCTTTTGGCTAAATAGGGACGATAATGGGGATTGATGTCATGCAGAAGGGACAGAATCTGGATGGTCCCATGACCTATGCGCACAAGATATATGCGCATTGTGACAGTTGCTCACATAAACAATTGTGAAAACCAGGGCTGTGGAGTCGGGGCTTTTTGGCCGCAGTCGAAAATTTCGAAAATTTTGAAGTTTTATTTTTGCATATAATATGTCAAATTTGGGTATTGGCCGGATTGGTTGGGGTTGATACTTAATTGAATACATAAAAATAGGAAAATTAGGCAAAAAAAAGTGACGATATTAAACTTTTTTAGTCAGAGTCGGAGTCGTGTTTTATGGTCAATTTTGGAGTTGGAGTCGAACTTCTTTTTACCGACCAAACAGCCCTGGTGGAAACTGACGAAAGAAAGCGCACAGAATAAAAGGATATTTAGCACATTTTATTTTGTGTTTATTCTACACATTATAGAAATATCAGGATCGGTTTCGTTCACCGCGTGCATTTTCAGATAACAGATTAGTTGATCATTATTCCAACATAATATTCATGTGAAAATGTGTTCCAATCAGCAAAATTTTCTCAACGTTTTTTTGGATTGGTAAGGTTGTAGGGACTCATAATTAACTAAAATTAACTAAATCATATTGAATCTCCTTGAAGGAATTGGTAAACCAGGTGGTTTGTAAAATACTCAACATGTTGTGCCTGCCGCCAGATATAATAAATACATTTTCGGCTTTCTATATTCGTTACCATATGAATTAACAAATATAGTAAAAATTAATTGAATTCGGAATGTTAAAATGCGTGATATTATCATAATATGAATATTTTATAAACAGTTTTTTTTTATACGCTGTGTTTCACGAAAACACGGGTAATTAATTTACGAAAAAATCGATACTCGCTGGCTGAGTTTGAGCGAGCGGCAATAGATTTCGTTCGGTGTGTGAAAGGTCAATAGCATAATAAAAGTTGGTCCGCGATTAATTTCGCACGGTCCATCTTTCATTGCGCGATCTGCAATGGACCACCCAAGAAGTCATCTTGTTCTTCGGTTACCTCTACAGCGCGCGACAAAGATATGAATACGCTTAACAGGTCGTCGCCGAAATATAATATGTATATATTTTGAATAAAATCTTTATTTATTTTTGGCTTGTTTGATTTTTGTAATGTTTTTGTCATATAAATGAATAAATAACGTGACAAATGCAAAATGATGAATAAACAGAAGGAATAACACATATAAAACTATGAAAGAAATAAGTGAAAACAAATAAATTATTATCAGATTTTCGATTATTCCACTAGAATTTCGAAAAAATAGCAATTTTCATTCGCTTAAGTCAGGGCTGTGGAGTCGTTAAAACTCCAACTGCAGCATTTACCGCAGACACGACTCCGACTCCAACTCCGACTAAAAAAAGTTTAATTTCGTCACGTTTTTTTCCTACCTTTCCTATTTATGTGTATTCAATTATATATTATATTTATGCAAAAATAAAAAAGTTCAAACTTCAAAATTTTCGACTCCGACTCCGACTCTACAGCCCTGGTTTAAGTACAAAAATAAAATTATATTACATTTTTTTTCCAAAGTCAGTCACCAAACACCCCCCGACGATATAATATATAAGACAAAAATACATAACACTTTTAAGGTGTTCACTATCGATAAATACTTGGAGGAATGGCTATTTAATAAAAATAATGGCATATTTTTCGTACTTATTTCACATATGATTTTAGCTCATTGCGAGCATTATCAAATGATGCTCGAGATGAGTGAAACCGGCCCCGATCTTAATAAATTTAATGTAGAAAAATTCCTAAAAATATGCTTATATTTTTGTTTTAATGCCATACCTTACAAGTGATAAATATTTTTGTATCATATATTATACCGCCGCCGCCACCGCCACCGCCGAATATATTGGTGGCTATATTTTATAATTGATAACTTCATTAGTAGTATAATTATTTTTTTGCTTTGCTTTGATCCTATAACCCCCCCTCCTTCTCCTTGCGTCATGTTAAAAGGAAAAATTCCAAACTCCATTTTGTAATTTTATCATTTTAAAATATTAGATCAACTTTATTACTTAACCCCGTGTCTTAGATAAGCGACGCAAACCGGCAAGCAAATTTAGGCAAATCCAGTCAATTTAAAACGTAGTTGATCAAAGGTCTTATGCGCCATCGCTCGGCCAGACGCAATTAACGCTCTGGTGAGCTTGGACCCTTTGATATTTTCAAGCGATTCGCGCGCGCCATGAGTCAGGCACTTGAGTCGACTTACGACATATGCCGTCCTGACCGGATCGCTTCGCCCACATATGACACTTACATGGGAGAGGACCGTTTGATATTTTAAAACTCTTCCGCTTTCAAAGCTGCGCCGGATCGCCTCGCCCAGCTAAGACGACCCGTAAGCAAACTTTGCGATAGTAAGTCCACAAGTGTCACAATAAGTAACACACTACGTGGAATAATCAAAGTTATTTTATATCTTATTTTATTAACGTCTCTAAATTTGGATAAATTAATTTGCGTAATATGATAATATTTTCGGGCGAGAGTTGTTATGCTACTTTGAGAGTAACGTTGAATCGGGCTGGGCCGGGACGCGCGTTAACACTTTGCATACATTTGCACATATATTAGTTTGGTTTCGCATTCAATACCTATCTGCCAACTTGCAATGCAAAACATCGGAACTTCGCAATGTGCGGCATGATGGTGGCTGGAAAGGACTTTTACGCCGTTTTTTCGCTTTTCGGAATAAAACGCAAACTCGAGTTACTGAATCGTTGTCAACATTTCAAAAATATAGTCAATATTGTTTACAGAATGAATTAACAGTTAATTTTTAGAGCTCTATTATAACAAGTGAAGGTAAATTATAGATTTATGGTCACGGGACCGAATTTAAGTAAAGATTTATGAAAAACTAGTATTGCTACCCGGCGTCGCTCGGACTAAGCGACCAATAATTATTTAATGTTATATCATTCGACATAATTATATCACAAAATTTAACATCCAAAATAGAGTTAAAATAAAATCACAATCTTTATTTAATTTGATGACAGCCCCATTCTCGCCCATTAAAAAGTCCAAATTCAAGGAAAAATCTAATTTGCTGTCAAATAAATGTCAAATAATACCTTCACGTAAATAATAAACATTATTATATTAATAAAAGCCGGGAAAAAGTTGGTAGAAGACTAATTTATTACATTTTGACTAAATGTCTCCGCCGATAAAAATTCAAACATATTTTCTTTCATATTCGTTTTTATGGCAACTTGCAACAACAATGCAAAAGGGAATTACAGACCCACATACATACATACGCCGTTTCGGTTTTATATATAAGATAAGCACAGTAAATAAAATGAATGTAAGGCTTTAATTTTTAAATTTATTATAATAAAAGATCCTAAAGAATACTTCGCAATAAGTAGCATGAAATCGAGTTGTTTTAATTTACAGGAGCAAAGATACAACCTCGAATTACACAAATAATAATATTATACAGATAGATACAGTCACATTAGTTTATTATTTGTTTAAAATAAAAAGATTAATTTTATTATAGGCTAATATTAAAAAACAATTTCTTCTTTCAGAACTCATACAAAAATCAGTAATATTCTTCAGATTTAATCATTTTGATTCCACATTTTATAATAATCCACAAGAATTCAAAGTTGTAGAGTCAAAACATAAAATTATAAGCCAGTATTTATAAATTGTTTGAGCTTCTTAGCTCGAGAGGATTGGGATACTGTCCCGTGACCATAAATCCATAATTTACCAAAAATGTTTTTTTATTTAGCTTGCTTTAAAAATTATTTTATTCAATCAATACTGAATTTCTGCTAATAGCATAAACATTATTTTTACAAAGAAACATACAGTGACAGTAATGACAGTCCACAATAGTTGAATAAGAGATTGGGAATTGAGGATTGGGATTCTGTCCCATACCAAGCAAACTGTTCAGCTGTGTATGTACTGTTCAATCAAATTGACAGTTTTATTTATGCATCGTCGCATAACCATTGAACCAAAATAATTTAAATTAATATAAAATTTTAAATAACTTATTTTACGTATTGTATTACTCATTGTGACACGTATTTCAACTCTTTCTGAGGCATCTCCGGAAATACTATAGCAAAGTTAATTCTTTACTTAATTCAAGTTAATTCTGAAATTACGAAATGAAGTTTAAAATTTTTACTTTTTACGGGAAGCAAGTTATAGAATCAAAGTAAAGCAAACAAATATATCAGGATGTAATTTTCAAAATTTAGTCGAATCCATTTGTTGAAACAGTGAGAATGTGAGCTATTTTCATTAATTTTTCATTATGTTTTGGTTAAAAGAATTACAGATAATGTGTAAATCTTAATCTAAAATTGGCAGCTAAAATAAATAATTTTGGAATTGACCAGTTCTGAAAAATACATCCTGATTTATACTACTAATGACGATAGCATTTAGAAAATATTAACTAATGAGATGCGATCGATTAGTAAGGGTTAGCCATTAGAAATAATGTAAGCAGTGGCGAGCAACCTGTCCTATTTAGGATATTATTAAATTATACTTCTTTACTGTTATTACTTTAATATATTTCTAAAAATGAATGATGAGATGCCCCCATACAGTGGCGGCTGGTGATGATGGGGTGTTGGGGGGTGCAAAGGAAGATTCGACCATTTTTGCAAGAGTTCTTTCCTATTAATTGGATTTTAAAACACTTCTATAGCATGGACTTTCAATTCAGATGTTCGCAATACCAACTGTTTCTCTTCCGTAGTACGGAAAAATAGTTGAATCTTCCTTTGCACCCACCAACACCCCGTCACCACCGCCACTGCCTTCATAACAAGGACACATTTTCAACATTGAGAGCAGATATGCAAAGCATAGACATCGCGAGCAGTATTAGTTGATGATGCTCGTGATGAGCGAAACCGGTCCCGAACTCAATAAATCTAGTGTGCAATATGTAGGTACTTATAGTTTGTTTTTTTTATTATATTGTCATTCCACCAAGTATTGACAGTGAAAAAAAGTGATGCTCGAAATTGTTGGAGAATACTGCGATCGGCGGCCTTAAAAGCCGCAGGTTCCCCACCAGTCGATCCGAGCAGCGGACACGATCAGCCTCTCTCATGACCGAACCGTTTTCAAATTAACGCAACGACCGTAGGAAAAAATCAATAACGACATCCCTATTACGTTTCGAAATCGGCCCAAACCGTCACGAGTGACTCGTTTCTCAAATATTTTGATTTGAAAGCGTGGTCACGGTGACTGGGCCTAATTTATTTATTTACTCAATCATTTATTTTTAATGCATTCTCTATGGTAAGCCGACAAATTGTTATGTTTCTATCAATTTTTGTATTCTTCAATTGCAATGTTTTTTGTTTTTTTTTTATTATATGAGCCCCTGACAAGTGATGTTAGCCAAGTGTGATTTTCAGAAAAAATGGCTTTAGATGCAGTATCATATTTTAAAAGTATCAAAGCAGTGGTTTCCAAACCTAATGCTACTACGCCTCCTTTAAAAAAATATTTTTCACGCCTCCCAAATTTTTTATACAACTTTACGGACGTTACAATGCATTGGTTGAACATAAAATATGTTTTCAACTATTGTTTTTTGACAAGCTCATTCTTCTCGTCATTTTTTACATTTAAAAAAAGTAACGTTTGCCTCGCGTCATCTTTTGCCCGTACTAAATATTTGTTTTACTTTTAGAATTAAATTAATGTATCATATGTACATCGAAAATGTAATAAAAACCATGAAAATAAGCATAATTTACTTATCTATAAAGACGATGGCGGTAATTTATTGTAATGTTTTCTTTTAAGATTTAGTAGAGCTATGAGCGAGAAAGTGATTTTTATATCTTCGTATCCAATTCTCTTATTGGACTGACCCCAACGAAGGCCAATTTTGAAGCATTTGATAAATTTGCAAAATCATAAAGGGGGAACGGGATACTCTTGATTCCTCTTCAGATTCAACGCGAAGTAGATTAAACTCAACGGATTCTCAGTATACGGATACTTAGGATACTTTATAACACTTTAACAAACTGGCTGAGCAAGTCACATTTTCTTTTTTTTTCTTTTCTATATTTCTTCTCTTTAAGCACATTTGTGCATGGCTAAAAGATCTATCCCGTAAAGCTCTGTCTCGGGCCAAGTAATTGAGGAGTAAATTCGTTTCCTTTCTTGATCGTATAGCGTTATGGAAGGCCTCTGAAAAACGGCTGCGCACACATAACTGAAGGGTGGTGGGAGAACCAACCTGTTCACCCAAATATATATTTATATGTCTCTTTGACACATAACCAAACAAATTATATTGCATCTAGTGGCATTCATAACTTTAAGCCGGCAAACATACGCTTCTTTTACCCTAAGGAGCCAAATTTTCCAGCAATTTGTTGAGGCGAATCCATGAGCTGGTAAGACATAGCTTAAAATGTCTGTCATAGGTTCATCATCAATTGAAGGTTGTAACATTAATACTGATAAGTAGTCACAAAGCGTTACTTTTCCGCCAGAATATTAGCAGAAAGTCAATTAACATATTATGTATATACGATATTTATGATAATTTTATTGCTAAACGATGATAGATAAATCTATTTAAGTCAAAACTAAAATACCTACTGTTTTATACTAGATGTGTCATACAACTGATTTGATTATATATTTATTTGATATCGGTCAAAAAATCTTCCCTAAATAGTAAACAGTTAGTTTTTTTTAAATGATAGAAACAACGTGTAAAATCTTGAGTTATTAAATTATATCGTTGGTTTAATTCAAATACAGTGAAACCCCGATTCTATGTTTTTCAAGGGACCGTATAAAACAAACGATCAATGCGGGAAACGATGCATGCGGGAAAGTTTTAAATATGAACTATATGCCGGGACTATAGAAAATGAACGCACCACGCGGGAAAACTTATATTGCGAAAACGTAAGATTGGGGTTCCACTGTAAATCGTAAACCACTTTTTTGCATTCTAATATTTTGGCAGTTAAAGATTTTGTATCGATCTATTTCATCGATTTGGTAAAGATTTATATAAGTGGTAGAGGTATTAAAAACAGAGTTTGTGAAATTGATTCTATTAGTTTTTGCAGTCTTTTAAAACTTCCGGTAAAACTTATGAAAGAATGAATAAGAGAAATAAATACATATTTAATTCTTATTTTAAATCGAGTGTTGTATTAATACAAAGTATATTACAGCGATAATTAATGTTTAGTAAAAGTGTTATATGACCCACAAAGAAGCGATACCAATGAGTTTTAATTTGAAGTGAAAAATTTACATTTTTTTGACTAATCGCGATGTCGTTTTGGTCGCTTCGTATTTATGTTTAAACATGTTGATTAAACATGGCAGTCAAAGAAGATGGATAAATATTCTGAAAACGAAATCATGGACGAAAATAATTTGAAAAGAAGAAATCATGACATCGCTTAACATATTTTTTGCGTTGTGAGATCATTTTTGTTTTTTAAATTAGTGTTTGTAACAAATATGGATTTTTGAATTTTCTCGTCGAGTTTGATGAAGCAATATATGGCAGTGACATGTAGCAAAAAAATACCGCTTTTTTTTTAACTAAGCATATTAATACTCAATGTGGATCTCAGAAGTTTTCGAAGATAACTGTTTGTTACTGCTCGACTTTCAACGAGAGTATGGATAGAAGGATAGGACAAGTAGCGACTAGCTAATCGTTCGCGAAACGTTACTTTTGAACTTTTGAAGATATGATAGTATTATCCAACCAATTTTCATATAGAAACGTTTTCGTTTCACTCTCTTAAAGCCAGTGACGGCTGGTGACGGGGTGCTAGGGGGTGCAAAATGAAGATTCAACTATTTTTCCATACTACGGAAGAGAAACAGTTGGTATTGCGAACATTTGAATTGAAAGTCCATGCTATAGAAGTGTTTTAAAATCCAATGAATAGAAAAGAACTCTTGCAAAAATGGTTGAATCTTCCATTGCACTCCCCAACACCCCGCCACCAGCCGTCACTGCTTAAAGCTCAATGATAACTTCTTTCAATGTAACAACACTGTTCGCTTCTTCTTCTTAGGGACCAAGTTGATAGCACTGACAAACTCAAGATTTTAATCTACATGCTGCCAGTATTTACCTACGTGGTACTAAAGTCAACTATTTTTTATCAAAATTGTTTGTCGCGTCAGTCATTTGAGTCACCAGTCACATGGGCTGTTCGGCTGATCAATGCACGGCCTATTGAGGTGAACATTTTCAGCCGTTAACTTGGTGTTTTGTTTTACCTCTTATAATTTCTGATTTAATAATATGATAACTTTGTGAGAGTTCATTTGAATATAAAATAACTTTGATTATTCAACGTATTGTGTTACTAATTGTGTCATTACTTAAGCAAACTTTGCGATAGTGAGTTCGAAGATGCTTCTGAAAGAGGCGAAACACGTTTTGCAATTAGTAACACAATAAGTGGAATAATCAAAATTATTTTATATTAATATGAAATGTGTTTTATGTTTTATGGCATTATGTTTTATTATATTTTATGTACCTTATTATATTTTTCAAATGCATGGCGCATTGCCGTCAGCTGTAATGCCATGTACATATTAGTTTTATTCGCAATAAGCAATGATTGTTGGGAGAGAATTTAAAATATCACAAATATCGCAATTGAGCAAAAATCGATTGAAAATTTGTTTTATGAACTATCCTTACTGGAAATCGAACCCAGGAGTGCCGTCACATTTATAGTTTTTGGAAAAAAAAACACCAATGCTCATTTAAATCCTTCAAATGCGTTTTCTACTAACACATCAATAAACATAATAATCCCTCGTATTAAAATATACACAGTAGCGGCGTAGCTCGTATTTTAGTGAGCAACATGAAAATAATTTAATGCATTGACGAGTGCTTCCGTTGTCAAAGGCACCCGAAACGCGTAGCCCAGTGGTTTGCGGCTAACGCGGCGCAGTAGGAGGTCCGAGGTTCGCATCCGGCAGGAATTTTCTTTCATAATTTACTTACATACTTACGGCATGCAGTAACGTTGAATGTTTACCGGCATTTTTTTGAGCAGAAAAAAACCGAGTTTCTGTTGTTCTGTAATGTTTTCGTTTAATGTTAGGTAATTCATAAAAAATGCATCTTAATACATGCTGTGGTTGAAAAGTATTTACATTCCAATAATGTTTTATGATGGAGTAACATGGATGGGTTTTATTTTTAACAGATTTATAAAATAGCCTTAGATAAGACAAAAAGGTACCAGATGTAATGGCCGACTCAATATAGAAGTTTAATTGTAAAATAGATTTATTAAGCTCCCGTCCTCGGTGCAGTGGACAACGTCGTTGAATACAGTGTCGGATCGATCGGGAACGATTCCCGGTACGAGCAGGTTTTTAGCAGGTCAATAAATTGATTTTTTCAGAGGCAATGGATGTTTATGTTGTAATAACCTTTCTGATCCCAACGAGCGACGCATAGTGATAGCGATTAACTAATGGACTAGTCCTGTTCTAGTCTTCATATCCTTTGCATCCCCACTCTCTTGGAAAAAGAGAGGTTAAGAAACTGAGTAATATGCAGTTCTCGTAGAAAATGCTCGTTCTCGATGTTGATATAAACTCCTTGAGGACTACATATTGACCGCCCTATATGGTTGGTCATCAGAACTCTCTCGAACGATCTATTTTACACCTCAGTCTTTGAGTTTAAGTCGATATCAGGAAATAAATTCATTATAATAATACTCTATATTGAAATCTATAGCGATTCAATATAGAGTAATTTCAAATTTGTAAGAGAGATATTTATGCGGACGTCTCGCTCTAAATGTCTCTTCACTCTTTCACGCCCTGAGTGCATGAGAGTACATGGTATTTCATGCAAAGTTCGATGGGCCATAAATAATGGCTTATCGGGTGCACGTGTTAACGATTTTTTTGTAACGGTTTGCTACCTAATGGAACCGCTTTCTTTCATACAGTCGCAGTTCGAGATTGGGCAGCATTGAGAATGCACGTGCTTGCGAGATAAGTCTTACAGTCGTGGTTGAGGGGCTTCTCCCAACTGTATGCCCTGGAAGTAGCCTGCAAGCTTCTTATCCTCTCCCTAAGGATAAAGTCTAGTAAATTCCTGATATCGCTTTTGCAATTATAATAGTCGCGTGTTATGAATTGTAGAACGTAACGTGTATTGTTAATCTATCTGTGTTAAATCCGTGTGTAAAGTCTATGAAAATTCGTAACAATTAAATAATGGGTGCTAGCCGCACCCACATAACGCTTTGAGATCGTGTTTTGTTTATAAGACTACCATGTGTCTTCCCATCCTGTCCCTAAGTTCCTTCACAGAACGCCTTGGAGGATGCTGTCTGTTGCTGTCAGAAGGAGACAACAACCCAGGTCTTCTCAATATGCTCTAAGTTGGGAGCGTACATGGTTAAAATAAAAACGAACAATGATGCGTTGCTAATTTTCCTGTTAATTTATACGCTCTAAGTCCAGCTATCCAGTCTTGCTACTCTGTTGAATATGTCATGTCAGAACAGAGCTTTAACTTATTACCATAGTTGTAAAATAGCCACTAAAACAATATTTAACATTACTAAAGCTTAAATATGTATTATTTATTTGGTTGGGTCCATGGTGTAGTTGTCAACGTCGATGCCTTCCGTGACGGACTTCACCGGATCGAGTCATTCTCCGAAGGCATAGGTGTTGGTTACAATTTTCTTTCCAAGGAAAAAAAAGAGGAATGGAGTCGGAATCGTGTTATTGGTAAATGATGGAGTCGGAGTCGTGATTTATTTTTAACAACACCAAAGCCCTGCTCAAAACAAAAATTTGGTGCGACCACGAGCCATTTCTATAGGGTCCTGAATGTTTACAATGCGGCTACTGTC
The DNA here is from genome assembly GCA_028554975.1 of Himalopsyche kuldschensis. Taxonomy (NCBI): domain Eukaryota; kingdom Metazoa; phylum Arthropoda; class Insecta; order Trichoptera; family Rhyacophilidae; genus Himalopsyche; species Himalopsyche kuldschensis. Next base: position 4,506,455 of record JAHFWI010000045.1, read on the forward strand.
AAATTTACGTGAGAAACACCAGTCTAGAGGCAGCCAGATCTCACCCTCAGGTGTCACTGTCCTGATGATGATGAAATACCAGTGCTGTGGAGTTGTTGAAACAAGACTCCGAGTCCTACATTGACCAAAAACACGACTCCAACCAAAAACAGTTTAATTTCGTCACGTTTTTTTCTTACCTTTCCAATTGATGTGTACTCAATTAAATACCAACCAACCAATCCGGCAAATAGCCAAATTTTACACAAATATTATATGCATAAATAAGAGTTTAATCTTTTCAAAATATCCGACTCCGGCCAAAACGCCGCGACGAATCCGACTCAGTGAAATACTCAGGGCTGTGGAGTCGGGGTTTTATGGCGTTTTATTTTTACATATAATATGTCAAAATTGGCTATTGGCACGATTGGTTGGTTAATAAAGGGTCTTTTTATAAGGACGCTTAGTTTTGAAATGTAAATAAAACAAGTTGTTTGTGAGATTTCGACTAAATTTTAATTTCATTTGTAAGTATATTTTACGGCATTAAATATGGAATATAGCATCAAATGTCTGCCAATATCCATTCATTATAAAATGGGCCATGTCGCTAAAGTTGACTTTTTTGACAAATTTGGGTAAACTTCTAACTGCTCCAACAATCAGGCGTTGTCTGTGGTCGTTTACCTGAAGTTCCTTGGTTAGTTGGATTTTATACGGGTGCAGACATAAGGCCCGATTCAAAATTCGCCAAGTTGAAGTCGCAGAAAAGCCATGTTCTTGTGAACAACGAGAAATAAGCTGCCTTGGGTTTTCTTGTACACTTTCACACACAGCAGCAATGTTTTCACCAGATATTGTATTTTGATGACGTACAGGTAGGTGTTGGCCGATTATTTACCAAACTGGTTGACTCAAATTTGGCCACTAAACAATGAATAATCTACTCAGTAGGACAAAGTAACATATTTTGAGCGTCCCTATTGAAATACCCTATATAAAATTGAATACACATAAATATGATAGGTAGAAAAAAAACGTGACGAGATTAAACTTTGTGTTGTGTTGTTTTTAGTTAATGTAAAAGTCGGAGTTTTTTTACCGACTCCACAGCCCTGGAAATACTCTATACATTGGGAGACTGCATGCTGCATATAGGTGGCGGACGTGTTGGTTAAATTCTAACGGGTGACACACACATTTAAGATTTAACTTAAAACTTTAAATTAAACAAGCTAGCGTTTTTGCCAGAACTAAGATATTAAAATCAATGTTACATGATAATGTGCTATTCAAATGATTTTATGAGTAGTGGCCCGCGGGCCGCATCGCACGCAAAAATGTTTAGTATTATTTAATGTATGAACAGTCAATGATAGCATTTAAGAATCATAATTAAATTATTTATTGTATGAAAGAACTAAAAGGTGAATGGCGATTCGGTAACAGACTTTTAACAACAGGAGAACAATGATTTGCCTTTCATCTTGAAAAGCTGGCAGGATATTTTTCAATCAAGTCAATCGTGCAAATATACCACAAAACCATGCTAAGGTTTGTAATTTATCATTTAAGAATATTAGAATCAGTTTTTATTACTTTAGAAACCTTTGCGATATTGAATCCGAAGATGCCTCTGAAAGAGGCGAAACACGTTTCATAATAAGTAACAAAATACGTGGAATAATCCGAATTGGTCTCTGTGGTCTAGCGGCAACAGCTTTATCCTATCGATCAGGAGGCACGGGTTCAATTCCCGGCAAGGTCAGATTTTTTCAATTGAAAAAAAAGAGATCTTGGGCTGGGTGTATGTTATTTATCGTTGATTTTGGGCACAGCTGATTCATTATTTATCATCGAGTTAATCTCGTATGACTTTCACAATTAAGAATATTTGGCGTATTGGCGTAAGCTGTAATGCCAAATATTTATATATCATAAAAAAATAAAAAATAATAAACATAGCTGTGTAAATAATGTTCAGTCACAGTAACTATAATTTAAGATATATCAGGACTGGTTTCCATACCAACTGCATTATCAACTGATTTTTGAAGATGCTTGCGATAAGCTTATCCTGCCCTGATGTTTATAAAACTTAATGAGGAAGTTTTACTGAAAAAATGTGTTTATTTATTTACCACCATTTATTTGACACCAGATACCCTGAAAATTAATAGATTCCATCATCAGATGATCAGTTTATAACTGGGCGAAACCGGTCGTGGCCTTTTAAGACCTGAGGAATGAGTACACATAATTTGTAAAGAAAAAATAGTGCGTTTAATTCTTGTTTGTGCGTTTTGTATGACTTCCACTTGTATTTTTTAAGGATCATGCCTGTTTCGCTCATCACGAGCATTGAAGACTGAATCACCCAAAAAATTTAGTTCATCAATAATTGACAGTTTACATATTAAAAATTATAACACAAGAAGATTGCTCAAAAACATTGAACTCATAATGATTTCAAAGTAAATATTATCTGCCACTTCTTGGTGGAAAGGCATTTTTTAAACACCTAACTTAAACAAATTTTAGAATTCTAGTTCAACATATATTCTGATAAAGTTAAGAAGCTATTTCGCTCATCGTGGTCATTGTCAACTGATGTAGTATGCAAAGAAACAATACTATTTAACACTTTTAAGGTGTCCACTGTCAATACTTGGTGGAAAGGCATTATAAAACATTTTTAGTACTTTTTCCACATGAGATTTATTTCATCAGGACCGGTTTCGCTCATGGCGAGCATTATCAACTGATAAGGAATACAATAAAACAGTGGTATTTATGCAAAAGTTAAGTATGAAAACAAGGTATGACAAATAATTGGTAAATCAACTATGCAAATAAATTAAAGCAAATTACAAGAAAAATAGACTAAAAATATAATGTTCAAGACCTCTTAGCAATGGAATACTATTTAAATTTAAAAAGAGAAAATGATCTTTATCAAAATAAAACGACTTTCTACAGTCGATACGTAGAAGTGGTACTATGTACAATGTATTTTATTTACTTAAACTTTTAATCGATCAGATTTTCAGATGCGCAAAAAAAACGTTTTGATTTAAAATATTTGAGCCGCTCACCTTTGTTTTACAGTCTGATATATCACATTCCCAGGATTATCACTAGCTTCTGGGTGGTCGATCAACTTACTTCGCGACACGGGAAACGCTCACCGTTCGAAGCTTACTGCATGAAGTATTTGCATAGCTTTATTCTCGTATGATACTTCGCGAAGTAACTGACGAAATAAAAAAAAATATTTACTTTTATTCGCATTTGGCATTTGGAGGTCACATATAGTTTCACTGATTGTGACTACTTTTGATGGATTCGGCGGTATATTTGTGGTTCGTTTTCAAACAAAATTAAATTGATTACCTTGCTATTTATTGCACGTATTGCGTAGAAAGTAGTGACACGTGTTTCGCTTCTTTTAGAAGCATCTTCATACTTACCATTGTAAGGTTGCTTTAGAAATGCTTGTTACTTATAATCAGTGGCGGCTGGTGACTGGTGAGTATTAGGGAGTACATAAAAAGATTCAACTATTTTCGCAAAAGTTCTTTCCTATTCATTGGATTTTAAAACACTTTTATAACATGGACTTTCAATTCAGATGTTCGCAATACCAACGGAGTGCCAGTCTAATGAATTTTTGGCTGTCCGTAGTACGGAAAAATATTATCCCAATACTATGTCGCCAGCCGCCACTGCTTATAATTGAAGATTTCGATTTAAAGTGCTCGATGGAATTTCAGTATCAAAGTTGAGTCGATTGGCTTTTGTATCTTTCCATGAGTTTTGTTGTTTAACGCCTTGGGTTTCGACTTTTACGTCAAAACAATCGCTAAATCATTCAAATTGCGATAATTACACTAAAACTTAGAGACTTCATTTTATTCTTATATACATATGAATATATATATACGATACAAACTATTTACTACACGTCAGTTACTAACAAGTTAAATCATGTACTTGAAATTCCTGAAGAGTCCATACGGCGAACTCCAAAACGTTAGCTACAAATCTTAAGGAAAAGGAAAAAATTCAAACGATTCAAATTTTTAATTCCATCAAGCACATTCAGTCAAAATTCTCAATTTAATTCTTGAGTCATAAATGGTCGCCGTAACCGCGTGGAAACGCAATTGAACTTTCAATCTTCTCGATTCTACTGAAGTAAAAACTTTATAATTTTGATTGTCTTAAATAAATAATTCATGAATTTAGATGCAAAGACATTTTAAAAAAAAAAATATTTAGCAAGGGTTTTCCATTATTCATTTACTAGTATTGCTACCCGGCGTCGCTCGGACTAAGCGACCAATAATTATTTAATGTTATATCATTCGACATAATTATATCACAAAATCTAACATCTAAAATAGAGTTAAAATAAAATCACAAACTTTATTTAATTTGATGACAGTCCCATTCTCGCCCATTAAAATGTCCAAATTCAAGGAAAAAATCTTATTTGCTGTCAAAGAAATGTCAAATAATACCTTCACGTAAATAATAAACATTATTATATTAATAAAAGCCGGGAAAAGTCAGTAGAATACTAATTTATTACATTTTGACTAAATGTCTTCGCCGATAAAAATTCAAACATATTTTCTTTCATATTCGTTTTTATGGCAAATTGCAACAACAATGCAAAAGGGAATTACAGACATACATACATACATACATACATACACCGTTTCGGTTTTATATATAAGATTAACAAATGGTGGGACAAAGTATGACAATCCGATCTCTAACTAAAGTGTTAAAAAGATAAGGTGGCCATACAAACATTAAAATCAACCCAAAATACGAAATTCTTGAACTCAAAAATAAATCAAATTTAATACATATTTGATGATGCCACGTATTGTGCTACTATTTGTGACACGTGATTCGTCTCTTTCAGATGCATCTTCGAACTTACTATTGCTAAGGTTATATGATATAGAGATAAACATTGAAAATAATCCTTAACTAAAAAAATGATAGAGTTCGATATAATTAAACACATCGAGTCGTTAACGTGTGTTCCTTCTGTGGGCAATTTCAAGTGATCGATCCCTAATCCATTTCAGCCATACATACGCCGTTTCGGTTTTATATATAAGATTTATTCAAACGTTCTATGGAAAGAAAGGATGCCCTATTATCAAATTAGTTGTCATTAAAATCCTTCAGCTATATTGCTTATTCACATATATCATATATACCTACTGCCGTTCTAAGCAAGAAGGCAGTAACCTTCTCGTAATTATCGTTCAGTTATATATGAAAAGAAATTTTACATTGTACATGGCTCTGCGTGTTTTGGTTTCAATCCATAAAATGACACTTTCTTAAATTAATTTAAGGATTTTACCATAACCATATACGACTATCATTGTCATCATACTGTATCGAATACTCGATATTCGAGAATACTCGTCCATTTTTCAAGTAATCGATACTAAAATTTGAGACGTTTAATTTGAAATACAGTAGAAACTCGATTATCCGGACCTCGATTATCCGGATTGGTCAAAATAAACAAAAATATTATAAATTTGCTGATATGCACGTGGCGAATTGCTGTTTACGTACGTACGTGATGGAATGCAGTCTTAATATTTTGACAGTTCCCACCTTCAAAGCAAGCTCAGGCTGGCTTGAAAAATTCAAAGGACGACATGGTATCAGGGAACTTGAGGTTCATGGGGAAAGGCTTTCTGCTGACATACCTTCAGCGAACACTTTCATTGACAGGATTCGGCGAAGAATTTATTTACAATGCTGACGAGACAGGTTTAAATTGGAAGAAACCACCCAACAAATCTTTGGCTTCAAGACGTGAAAATACTGCAGCAGGGTATAAAATAGAAAAGAAAGTGTCACCATAATGGTATGTGCCAATGCAGCTGGCAGACATAGACTTCCACTGTTTGTCATTGGGATCTAAGAACCCCAGATGCTTCAAAAATCAAAATGATTTATACTGAATCTACTTGGTATTTCCTGTAAATTGTGATTTTTTCGATTATCCGGATATTTCTTTATCCGGACTACCTACATCCTCAATCAGTCCGGATAATCGAGGTTCTACTGTATATATTTTATAAATTGAAATAAATGTATTAATGAAATTCAATAAACATATTTATTTATCATCTAATTATATAAACATTTGAATTTATAATACATGTGAAACTACTCAAGTATTTTAAAATTTTAGTAATCGATACTCGAGTAGTTGATATGTCGATTAATTGGAGTCTCTACTGTGGAGTCTTTCAAAAAAAATACAACTCCGGTTAAAAAAATGTTTAAATTTTTCACTTTTTTTTGCACCTTTCCTATGTGTGTGTATTTAATAGAATATTACATAAATACAAAGTTCAAGCTTTTCTAAAGTTTTTCACGACCTCGACTATGACTCAAGCCAAAACGCCGCGACAACTCCGACTCCACAGCCCTGATTTATGTATATGTTACAGTGAAACTGTATTCTCAGTGAAAATATATTCTTCTCCAAGCTGTCATTGAAATTAAATTTGACCGCTCTATCTTCAGCCCAATGTTTGTCTGTGTTTTGCTTTGGTTATCTTTTTATGAAAAAAATAATTCAATGACGACTGGCAGTTAGCTGTCTCTTACAATAAAGGATCATACAATTATTTAATAACTGTGATATGCTAAGTATTTTATTATTCCCATACAATTAAAACCTAGTGTATTTTGCTCGAGACGAGCGAATCCGGTCCTGATACTAATAAATCTAATGTGGAATGAGTACAAAAAATGTGTTACTATTTTTAAATTAAAACCTATTTTCAATAAAAATATACGACACACTAACTCGTTTGAAGAAATAAAGATATGTAAGAATTTATTAAATATACATATATGTGTATATGTGACAGTGAAACTGTATTCTCAGTGAAAACATATTCTTCTCCAAGCTGTCATAGAAATCAAATTTGACTGCTCTATCTTCAGCCCAATGTTTGTCTGTCTTTTTATTTGGTTCTCTTTTTATGAAAGGGACTAACTACATGCTGATTTTGTTTCATTGAAGCGAACCAAAATTTTAGGGCGGCAAATCATCGACTTGGGCCAATAATTTCAATGATCGTGACCAGTGAAATCATGTTGTCATACAAATCTATTGCTTGATACATTCTCACTGAGAATACAGTTTAACTGTAATATACATGCATAAGCTGTACCATCTTGAAATATGCTTGTCAAATGCATGGCGCATTGGCCTTTTTCCTTCGAACGGCATCATAGTTATTGGACACTAAAACTGTAAGCAAATATAAAATTGCATTTTATGCTCAAATTAATAAAAAAAAAAATTATCAACACACTGTACAGCAGGAGAACTTTATGGCTGTTCCTCTGTGCTGGAATTTATATAAAAACACATTATCTTTCACAACAATCGAGTTATGATGTTTTGTGCGCTATATCTTTATGGCCGGGAATGTGTAAAAACAGCTGATATCAGGCAAAGTTGCAATAAAAAAATTTTACCCCGTTAAAATTTATGTCTTTTTTTCAAATTTGATAATCACGTCGATCGAGAATAAATACTTCCATACATTGACTGCACTGTTTTTTGATTTATGGAGTGGGTGTTTTCGCAAACTGGTTTGTTTACATACAAGAAACGCTGTTAAGTGGTCATTTTTTCACAATACTTAAATTGGTAATCGATAAAAAAAAAACATAAGAAAAGATAATAAATAATGTAGAAAGTTTATATTAAAATACTGTAGCAATAAATGCCCGAATATAAGTCTAGTAATAAAAATAATAGCACAATTTTAGTTCTAATTCCACATAAAATTTATTGGAAAAGTTCAAATTTAGAAACCCCTAAATTGGGGATTTGCGCCAAATACAACCGCTTACTTGTAAATAATGGCAAGTTTAATTGTGTTGTATTTTATTCATTTACTAGACGTTTAAGGTGTTGACTGTCAATACTTGGTGGAATGGATTTATTTTTTATTTTTAACCATGTCCGCTCCCTACTTGGAGCATATGGACTCCTCGCGGAGTTTATCTCAACATTTTTGTTTTTTCTACGACAACTGCTTGTTACTCAGTTGCTCAACCTCTTTTTTTTTTTTTTTTCGAAGAGAGTAGGGATGGAAAGGATACGAGGACTAGGACAGGACCAGTGATTAGTTAATCGCTGTCACTATGCGTCGCTCTTTTTGGGATCGCAAAGGTGGGAAAGGATTTTCGACAACACAAATGCATCCATGCCTTTGAGCAGATTTATCGACTGAAAAAATCCGCTCGTACCGGGTATCGAACCCGGGCGATCCGGCACGCAAGCCAACGCCGTTGACACTGCGCCACGGACCGGACTTATGGACGAAGTGGATTTATAATAAAAATAATAAAACATTTTTAGTAATTAATCCACATATAATTTATTGGATCAGGACTGGTTTCGCTCATGGCTACATTATCAACTGATAATAAAACAACGAAACAGTGATGTTTATACAAAATTTAAGCAAGAATTATAAGATGTGACATGAGCGAAACTGGTCCTTATCCAATAAATTTAATGTCGAATTAGTATAAACGACGTGTTATTTTATTATTACTAGACTTATATGCAGGAAACTATCGTTACAATATTGATTCCTTTTTAAAATACTGGTGACTGTTTTATAAACATTTGAATTTATAATACATGTGAAACTACTCAAGTATTTTAAAATTTTAGTAATCGATACTCGAGTAGTTGATATGTCGATTAATTGGAGTCTCTACTGTGGAGTCTTTCAAAAAAAATACAACTCCGGTTAAAAAAATGTTTAAATTTTTCACTTTTTTTTGCACCTTTCCTATGTGTGTGTATTTAATAGAATATTACATAAATACAAAGTTCAAGCTTTTCTAAAGTTTTTCACGACCTCGACTATGACTCAAGCCAAAACGCCGCGACAACTCCGACTCCACAGCCCTGATTTATGTATATGTTACAGTGAAACTGTATTCTCAGTGAAAATATATTCTTCTCCAAGCTGTCATTGAAATTAAATTTGACCGCTCTATCTTCAGCCCAATGTTTGTCTGTGTTTTTCATTGGTTATCTTTTTATGAAAAAAATAATTCAATGACGACTGGCAGTTAGCTGTCTCTTACAATAAAGGATCATACAATTATTTAATAAATGTGATATGCTAAGTATTTTATTATTCCTATACAATTAAAACCTAGTGTATTTTGCTCGAGACGAGCGAATCCGGTCCTGATACTAATAAATCTAATGTGGAATGAGTTTATTTTTAAATTAAAACCTATTTTCAATAAAAATATACGACACACTAACTCGTTTGAAGAAATAAAGATATGTAAGAATTTACTAAATATATACATTTTATGTAACAGTGAAACTGTATTCTCAGTGAAAACATATTCTTCTCCTAGCTGTCATAGAAATTCAATTTGACCACTCTATCTTCAGCCCAATGTTTGTCTGTCTTTTTATTTGGTTCTCTTTTTATGAAAGGGACTAACTACATGCTGATTTTGTTTCATTGAAGCGAACCAAAATTTTAGGCCGGCAAATCATCGACTTGGGCCAGTAATTTCAATGATCGTGACCAGTGAAATCATGTTGTCATACAAATCTATTACTTGATACGTTTTCACTGAGTATACAGTTTAACTGTAATATACATGCATAAGCTGTACCATCTTGAAATATGCTTGTCAAATGCATGGCGCATTGGCCTTTTTCCTTCGAACGGAATCATAGTTATTGGACACTAAAACTGTAAGCAAATATAAAATTGCTTTTTATGCTCAAATTAATAAAAATAAAAATTATCGACACACTGTACAGCAGGAGATCTTTATGGCTTTTCCTCTGTGCTGGAATATATATAAAAACACATTATCTTTCACAACAATCGAGTTATGATGTTTTGTGCGCTATATCTTTATGGCCGGGAATATGTAAAAACAGCTGATATCAGACAAAGCAGCAATAAAAAAATTTTACCCCGTTAAAATTTATGTCTTTTTTTCAAATTTGATAATCACGTCGATCGAGAATAAATAAATACTTCCATACATTGACTGCACTGCTTTTTGATTTATGGAGTGGGTGTTTTCGCAAACTGGTTTGTTTACATACAAGAAACGCTGTTAAGTGGTCATTTTTTCACAATACTTAAATTGGTAATCGATAAAAAAAAAAACATAAGAAAAGATAATAAATAATGTAGAAAGTTTATATTAAAATACTGTAGCGATAAATGCCCGAATAAAAGACTAGGAATAAAAATAATAGCACAATTTTAGTTCTAATTCCACATAAAATTTATTGGAAAAGTTCAAATTTAGAAACCCCTAAATTGAGGATTTGCGCCAAATACAACCGCTTACTTGTAAATAATGGCAAGTTTAATTGTGTTGTATTTTATTCATTTACTAGTCGTTTAAGGTGTTGACTGTCAATACTCGGTGGAATGGATTTATTTTTTATTTTTAACCATATCCGCTCCCTGCTTGGAGCATATGGACTCCTCACGGAGTTTATCTCAACATTTTTGTTTTTTCTACGACAACTGCTTGTTACTCAGTTGCTCAACCTCTCTTTTTTTTTTTTTCGAAGATAGCAGGGATGGAAAGGATACGAGGACTAGGACAGGACCAGTGATTAGTTAATCGCTGTCACTATGCGTCGCTCTTTTTGGGATCGCAAAGGTGGGAAAGGATTTTCGACAACACAAATGCACCCATGCCTTTGAGCAGATTTATCGACTGAAAAAATCCGCTCGTACCGGGTATCGAACCCGGGCGATCCGGCACGCAAGCCAACGCCGTTGACACTGCGCCACGGACCGCACTTATGGACGAAGTGGATTTATAATAAAAATAATAAAACATTTTTAGTAATTAATCCACATAAAATTTATTGGATCAGGACTGGTTTCGCTCATGGCTAGCATTATCAACTGATAATAAACACAACGAAACAGTGATGTTTATACAAAATTTAAGCAAGAATTATAAGATGTGACATGAGCGAAACTGGTCCTTATCCAATAAATTTAATGTCGAATAAGTATAAACGACGTGTTATTTTATTATTACTAGACTTATTCAGGAAACTATCGTTACAATATTTTAATATCAACTTTCTAGATTCCTTTTTAAAATACGTAAAAAAATAACGAAAACGAATTAAACAATATGTGTTTTTATGTTTTTTAGTTTAAACATATAGAAAACACATATTGGTTAGTTTTTATTTATTTTTTAAGGGATAATTTCACACATCATTTGTTTAGTTCGGTTTTTTATTTTTAATAAATTTTTTTTTAAGAAGATTGAATTTCAATAGTTATCAACAAAAGGTTAATTTCAGAATTGCAATTTTTCTTTCCGTATGAATTTCTACAAACGGGTAAATGCCTACTCAAACGGGTGAAATAGATTTGCGTAATGATTAATTTCATTTGAAATGCGGTGAAATAGGCTAACAAAAACTGTATGGCATTGCAGTAATTAGTTTTTAAAGAACAATCAAGCAATACCACCTTGACACAATTATTTTTGAATTTCGAACGATTTTGTTTTGAATATAATGATTTTCATAATATTAAACCAAACCGGTTGCAATAACAGTTAAAAGTAATAAGGGAATTGTTGGCCGTCATTTTTTCATTTCTCTCAATTAATGACGGAAGAATTGGCGGTAATCAATGTTGTTTTTTTCATCGCAGCTAAGATTAAAATATTTTAGTGACTTCGCATTCAAAAGAAATATATATCTTTTTGATGATAAAATAGGTAAGACAGTGCTTCAAATGCGTGGAATGTTATGTGACCAATGGAACAAAAAAATTGTCTGTATTCGAGTTGAAATCTTTGATTACCATAACTACTTATGACTAACTATCAAAAATTAATAACAGATATTTACGCATTTAAAATAGCTGAATAATGGACACAAAAAATGGACCGCACAGAAGCAAAAGGGCGTTAAACGTTTACATAAAAAAATGATACAGCTTTTAATATAAAAGCTGGGACTGTGGCAATGTTTCTTCTAATTTTCTAAACGTTGTGTGCGCAAAAAGCATTTACTGTGCAACTTTGAAAGGAAATTAAAAAAATGTGCGCCACATAATGGCAATACATAATAAACGAAACGGTTACATTAAATAATGGTAAATTATGGATATATGGTCACGGGACAGAAATTTTGTAAAGATTTATGAAAAATAGGCACCTTTAAATGAAATAAATGTAAGGCTTACGATTTTTTTAAAAATGTTTCGTCTTTATTTTTAAATTTATTATAATAGAAGATCCTAAAGAATACTTTGCAATAAAAATGAAATCGAGTTGTTTTAATTTACAGGAGCAAAAATGCAACCACAAACTACAAAAATAATAATATTATACAGATAGAGACAGTCACATAAGTTTATTATTTGTTTAAAATAAAAAAGAATAATTTTATTATATGCTAATATTAATAAACAATTCTTCTTTCAGAACTCATACAATAATCAGTAATATTCTTAAGATTAAATCATTTTGATTCCACATTTTATAATAATCCACAAGAACTCAAAGAGTAAAGTCAAAACATAAAATTATAAGCCAGTATGTATAAATTTTTCAAGCTTAGTTCGAGAGGATTGGAATCCATAATTTACCATAATGACAATAATTAAAAACATTATTTTTGTCAGTGTTAAGGAACTTATTGTAATGAGTTTAGATCCTAACGCTGGTGTAACTTTTATGCGCTCTGTTGTCCTGCGCTCCACAGCCCTAATGGCTGTGGAGTAATTAAAAAAAATACGACTCCGACTCCGACTCCAGCATTTACCAAAAACACGACTCTTTTTATGAGTTTAATTTCGTGACTTTTTTCCCCTACCTTTCCTATTTATGTGTATTCAATTATATATCAACCAACCAATCCGGCCAATAGTCAAATTTGACATATTGTATGTAAAAATAAAAAGTTCAAACATTTAAAAATTTCCGACTCCGACTACGACTCCAACTTAAGCCCCGTAACGGCTCTGACTCCGACTCTACAGCCCTGGTTGTAATGTATGGTCCGTGCTGCAGTGGTCAATGTCGTTGGCTTCCGTGATAGACCTTATGGGTTCGAGTCCATGTACGAGCAGTTTTTTTTCATTCGATTTATCTCGTTCCACCCTCCACCCGTTTCCGATCATATGGTTCTATCCTAGTACTCTTACCATGTCAATCACTCTTCGAAAAAATAAAGGTGCAACAAATGAGAAACGTTGAACTTAGCTCGATGAGGAGTCCATATGCTCCACGTTGGGGACGGATATGGTTAAAAAAACTGATAAGTTAAATAAATAAAGTTTTGCTCATCGCGAGCATTATCAACTGAACATTGCTCACGATGAGCGAAACCGGTCCTGATTTAAATTGATTCAATGTAGAATACGTACTAAAAATGTTTTATTATTTTTATTATGAAGCCATTCCACCAAGTATTGACAGTCAACACCTTAAAAGTGCGTAAAACAAATCTTGAAGCAGCCTAGATGGTGGTGGTGCAACATTGAGAACCTTAAAAACTGTTAAAACATAAAACCAGCTAAAAAGTTTGCGGAAAAAATATAATTTGTGCACAAATTTGAAAATAACAGTAAAAATATTTTATTTTAAAGTTTTTGTGACATACTGTATTATTCAGAATCGTGACGTCATGCTACATTGTAAGCTTGGTAACATGTCATGTCATCGCTCATTTTTTTCTGATAAAAAGGTTGTTTTTTTCTGTTTTTGAAAAAAAGGTTTCAAGAGGGCACTGAACTTACAAATATAGCTGTTTTCAAGAATATACATTTTACATTTTATTAACTTATATCATCAATGTGTTTTGCATGACGGGATTAGCAAAGAAAAGTATTTTTACATGAAGTAGGGCTTATATATTTTGTTATTTGTTAAGTAAGTATTATTTTTATCGAGGACTGGTTGCTTTTGAGTCATATATTTCAATAAATAAAACCAGAAATAATGATATTTTAAGCGAAAATTATTTGAAATAAGATGAGCACAGTATTTATAAATATGTAATTTACGTAAAAAAATCACAAAGGTGCAATTATAAAGAAAACAGTTAAGCATTACGTGACATAGCTTAAAATATTCGAATGCTAAGCTTTACTTTGCGAATTACTGCCGCCTCCTTGCAAGTGCAGTAAACTAGTGGTTAGCGAAAAATATTCTCAGAAATCTAACATAATCAATATTTGTTTGTTCGCACTCTATGCCCTGCCATACCATTCATCCAATCCCAATAAAACTTTGACAAAATTTTGTTTGCACTTGCGCGGAGGTTTTTGGCATAATACAATTAGCTTACAGTAGGTCTTTATATAAAAATCAATGTTTTTTTTTCATATTTTATTCGCTGCCATACCGTTCATTTTGACAACTTGTTGTTGCACATGTGCAAAGGGTATAGACATAGTACAATTAGCTTTCAGTAGGTGGCGCGTGTGTCGTACCATAGACAATCGGCAAAAGACAAACAGCAAACTTCTAATGGCAAATGTCATCGATACTGATCAATGTTAGTGAAATTAAATCTAAATTATATATCAAAAATATTGTGCTTCTGAAAGCACTTTAATTGAAACATTCTTTTTTTGAGTGGCTTTGCAATGCTTGCCGGATACCGGCCAGAATATAATATTTTCAGAAATCCCAAAACACGAGATTGTTATTGTTTTGGTATTTATTGGAAATTACTGCTGAAATCTGCTATGTCTGGTTCATGTGGCCTAAAGTTCAATTCTTGTTTTAATCTCTATTCACGCCGTTTTACCGGTACTTCAAAGGAGAAGAATGAATATGGAAGAGGCAAAAGAGGTTTAACTATTCTTATCGCGTCAAAGATAAAGAGAGAAACGTATCGATGAAAATCAAGACAATTTTATTAATAGCTTAATTAACGGAGATTTCAATTAAAATGGTGGGCCATGGGTTACGCCCATATAAAGTATCGGATGCCTTTATCTAATATCTGGTTTGGGAGCAACTAATGTGGGCATTTTTCACGCTGCCCGCGTGAGAAAAGCTCCGGTAATTTCGAAACGAAACAACAAGAACAAACGGTCGAAAAACCGGCAAGGTGAAAAATAAAGCAGGACCCAAACGGTTAACTAAATATACAAAAATGTTTGTTAAAGCCGATTTATACGAGATCGGAACAAGATGTTTATCCCGCCAGAGGTGAATCTAGGAATAAAAATACAATTGAATCATTTTATAAACACTTTATTTGCTTAGTTGTAATTCCAATTGTTTGTGTATAAATAAATATCACTGAGTCGCTGTAAGTACTAAAAATGTTTTATAATATTTATTATAATGCCATTCCACCAAGTATTGACACTGTTGACAGTGAACACCTTAAAACATCCATAATAGTAATTGGGAAAGTGATCAAAGCCTAGAAAAAGTCGAGACGTTATCTACAAAGCTTATGGAAACGTGAAAAAAAAATTAAATTCCACCGGCAATCAATAGCTTAAATCAGTGGTGCATAGTTTGCGGCCTGAAATGACGTTTCATGCGGCCCAATGTGACAAATAACGATCACTTTTTTTTCTTCAGAACTTTCCATGGACGATGGAAGAACAATATAAATATAAAATTTTCAATTCAATACATTAAAAATAGCTTTACTTAATCACTTTTACCAATGCTGATCCTTCTGCCAAAATGGTTTTGCAAAACTGGTTTACATATAATTGTAGTCGATTTTTTAGGTTGGATAAAATGAAAAATATGACATTTCAGCTGACGCCAACGCGCCATGCATTTGCCATTATAAAACTACATTTAACACAGAGAATGGCATAAAAAACACAACATATAATGAACATTCCGTTACCTGCTGCAAAAGTTCATGTCAATGGGCAGTCCATTGATCAGCCAAACAGCCCTTGTGACTGGCGTTTCAAATGACTTACACGAGAATCTCAACGAACTAATGAGACAAAATTGGGTGACTGAAAAAGCGGTTATCGTAAAAAATATCCTGAATACTTATTATATAATTGAAGTAATTAAATAAATATTAATTTATATACATATGTACAATGCAATTGAGGTCAAGGTCATTGATTTATAAAGCAGTTTATTGAATTTCGGTGATGCTTTCTTAATTTCCCAACCGGTCCCAAAAAAATGATCAGATACCCCCATTTGGAAGCCTTATGCTCCCCATTGATCTAACATGGAATAAAAAATACATTTATTTTTACCAGTCTCGATTTGAAAAACATTAATTGCATATCATTATACTGGTCAACTTTTACCTCAAATATACATATATTAAAAAAGTCACCTGGACTATATGAAGGTGTCATATTTGTAAAGTAATTCCACGGGCGAATTAAATTCCTGGATCCGCGTCGTCAATCGCGATCTCCCCTCAATAAATAACGCATTTAATCAATGAAGAAACGCGAGTAGGTCGGTCGGCCGGCACCAGTGGCCCAGCAGTACGAGTCGAAGCATCGCGTTCCGGCGGTCTGGGGCTCCGCCGCGGCGGGTGGTCCCCGAAGCCGGAGAGGCGGACATGATTGGCCGACGATCCCGTCGACTTCCGCCATCCACATATTGGTCATTTGTCACCCAATTGATTTCGACTACCGGAATTTTAATAAACCTCACGTACGCGTAATTACATGGCTTCTAAATTGTTTATTTAAGCTGTGAATGCCTTCATACTATTATCAGAACTTGTTTGTCGCGTTGGTTATTTGAGTCACCAGTCACAAAGGCTGTTCGGATGATCAATGCACTGCCTATTGAGATGGACATTCTCAGCAGTGAACTTGGTGCTTTATTTTTAAATTTCTTTTTTCTCTTATAGTTTTTATGAAAAAATCAGGGCTGTGCAGTCGGGGTTTTTTGGCCGGAGTCGGAGTCATCGCGGCGTTTTGGCCGGAGTCGTACTCAGTGGCGGAAATTTTAAAAAGTTTGAACATTTTATTTTTGCATATAATATGTCAAACTTAGCTATTGGTCGGATTGGTAAATATTTAATTGAATACACATAAATAGGAAAATTAGGAAAAAAGTGAATTTTTGTCGGAGTGAAGTTTTATAGTCGGAGTCTTACTTTTTTTAACGACTTCACACCCCTGCTTCATACTATTATCAGAACTTGTTTGTCACGTTGGTTATTTGAGTCACCAGTCACAAGGGCTGCTCGGTTGATCAAAACACTCCCTATTGAAATGGACAGTCAATAGGGAGTGGTGAACTTGGTGCTTTATTTTTACTCTTGCTTTTATGAAAAAATATATTGTGTTTATTTGCTTGGCGCACAAGCGTCAGCTGTAATGGCATGTATTATATTTTTTCCCAAAAAAAAAATATGCATTTTGATAAAAACTCACAACCGATCTCTAATAAAAGTCAAACATATAAAATTCTAAGTGATCGCCGTGATGAATGAATATGTTATAAAGTTATTTAAGTTTTTTTCGGTAAATATGTAAATGTATATTTGTTTAATTAAAAAAAATAATTTAAATAAAAATCTTCGATATTTTTTTTAGAACGCAAACCATAATTTTGTATGATCTTCAAACATTGTATAACGACGTTTTTGTGGAACTATATTACCGTGTTATACGAGGCCCAAGCGTACCTAGTTCTTAGTTATCATATTACCTGAAACAAGAGATCGAGTGGATGACATGCTAAAAAGCAAAAGATATATTATCGTCTGATGCTATATACATAAACAATCGACATCGTAAAATAAAGTTATAAATTTAACGATCTTGCACTTTTGCCTTATTAGGCTGTGAGATCGAATTTGCAAATTGACACTTTCACACATTGATTTTCAATCAATTTATAAACTTGTTTTTTCATTCCTTCCCACACATAATATATTCTACTCGATATTATAAACGAGAGAATTATAACTATAACCTAACTTTTAGTCGTTTCTCAATCTTAACTCTTTCAATCAGTGGTGTAGTGGGTAGGGCTGTGGAGTCAGAGTCTGAGTCGTGGAGTCGTTGCGGCGTTTTGGCCGGAAATTTTGAAAAGTTTGAATTTTTTATTTTAGCACATAATATGTAAAATTTGGCTATTGACTGGATTGGTTAGTTGATATATAATTGAATACAGATAAATAAAAAAGGTAAACGTGACGAAATTAAACTTTTTTGAGTCGTCTCGTATTTTTATGTAACGACTCCACAGCCCTGGTAGTGGGGCTAGGTTGTGCCAGGTTGAGGACCTGGCACTGAAAATGAGCCAGGGTGCCGCCCTACTACCCTTTTGACTTGTAACTTAATTTTCAAGGCCATATATATATTCAATGAGTACTGTTTTTTTTACAAAAACAATTACGCGTTTTTTTATTGATTTAATTGTTAAAACTTGTGGTTTTTTTAAACTTCGGACGTATATGAAAAAAAAAACAATAATAATAGGCAAGAAATCGATCGACCTGGTAACTATTTATTTGCCACGACACCTCTGCCTAAAGCACATATTTAAAGTCTAGCTTAGTGGTTCTCAAGGAAAATTGCACTGTGGCCGCATTGTCAACATAAGCAACCCTAAGCAAATGTTTGATGGCCGCACCAAATTTTTATTTTGAATCTGTTGTGTTTGACGTATGTCAAATGGACCTAAACATGCTTGCCAATTTACACTTTACAATTTTTACAATTTATTGGTTTCAATTGCGTCAGAAATATTCAATTTTTACAGTCTTTAATGTCCTGTATAACCACATATTTTTAAATATCAATATTTTCTATGAAGCTGTTGGTAGCGGCACATGAGAACCACTGGTCAAGCTCCACATCGTATAGGTGACGCTATGTTTAAAATATTCTTTTAACTTATTTTTAATTATTGTTATTTCAAAGCATATATCATATTTATTGGATTGTGTTTAAGTTAACGTTTAGATAAGGTTTTTAATTTGTCAAAATGTAGTATATTTTTCGGTATATAGTTTTACCATGCTAATTAATACGCAAACCCTGTGATATTAATCAATTTCTTAAATCTATTGAGGAGTTGCTGCGAGGAAAAAAAGGGTTTAATATGACAGAAGCAGTTTAGATAAGAGGAAAATAGACAGATTTTACAACTGACTTTAATAACGGAGCTGTCGATGAACATGTTTTAATACTCAAGTAAATACAGCGGTATACTGGAACTCAAATAAAGGGTCTTTTTATAAGGACGCTTAGTTTTGAAATGTAAATAAAACAAGTTGTTTGTGAGATTTCGACTAAATTTTAATTTCATTTGTAAGTATATTTTACGGCATTAAATATGGAATATAGCATCATATGTCTGCCAATATCCATTCATTATAAAATGGGCCATGTCGCTAAAGTTGACTTTTATGACAAATTTGGGTAAACTTCCAACTGCTCCAGAACCCAATCAGGCGTTGTCTGTGGTCGTTTACCTGAAGTTCCTTGGTAAGTTGGATTTTATACGGGTGCAGACGTAAGGCCCGATTCAAAATTCGCCAAGTTGAAGTCGCAGAAAAGCCAAGTTCTTGTGAACAACGAGAAATAAGCTGCCTTGGGTTTTCCTGTACACTTTCACACACAGCAGCAATTTTTTCACCAGATATTGTATTTTGATGACGTACAGGTAGGTGTTGGCCGATTATTTACCAAACTGGTTGACTCAAATTTGGCCACTAAACAGTGAATAATCTACTCAGCAGGACAAAGTAACATATTTTGAGCGTCCTATTGAAATCCCTATACAAGTCATATCGTATATTAATGTTTTTTTAAAAGGAGAATAACTCTGTCAATGTATTGAGGGTAAAGAATCTAAATGAACCTAACATAACCTAATTGATGAAAATTTATTGCGGCTTTCTATATGAATCATTTATGGGTATTTATTGGTAAAATCTACATGTTTCTTTGTATTTGAAAATAATAAATACACCTAAAACTTTTAAGATGATCACTGTCAATACTTGGTGGAATGGCAAATAGAAAATGACATTTAAAATAACATGAGCAGTCTTATCATCAAAAAGTCAAAAACTGGAGATGGCCATATTTGTTTTGTAGCGAATTATCTGTGCGTTGAATTAGCATTCACTTTTTAGACTAGACTAAGAACAAATGCTATATTTTGACACAAATTTTTATCAGTTTTTTTCACACCTTTCATATATGAGGAGCTAATTTTCAAAAGTGGACAAATCCATTTGCAGAAAAACTGAAAATGTGAGATATTTTCATTACTTTTTCCTCATAAATTTGTGTTTACTATTAATATTTTTAGCATATGTTGTTAATCAGTGAAATACAGATAATGTGTAACAATTCAAACTTTTCCATGTGAATAAAAAAGGTCTCAAAAGTTTAATCTAAAACTGGCAGTTGAAAAAAAGTATTTTGGAATTGTCCACTTTTGAAAATTAGCTCCTCATATATTATATGTATGTGTATGAAATTAAAGATTATCCAACCAATCTGGCCAATAGCCAAATTTTTCATATCATACATGTTTTATACATAATATATAATTAGGCAAGATTAAAATTGGATCAAACTTTGACGAAAGGACTGGTTTTCACACGTGTTTATGTAAGCAATTGTCACAACGCGTGTTTATAAATTGTGCACATATGTCATGGAACACTCCAGATCATATCCCCCTTGCATGTGACCAGTCCCCATCATCGTCAAAATATAATTTGAAAAAAAAATGCTTTCTATAAAAATTTTCTCGACATACACACAAAAAACCTTTAGAACTGACTAATCACGTAACTCGATGACTTACTGTATTTTTATAAATTATGCAAAATCAATCAGGCGATTCGGAAAAAATCTCGTAAAATTAGCATGGACCCCAAGGTCATCGGAGAAGGCAGGGGCGTGCCGCGGAGAATTTGGGCAGGAATGCGACTTGTACACCGGCCAGCGGGATGGAGTTTTTCGCGAGCTGAGACCTAAATGACGTGCAGCAAAGTTGAGGTATGTACAGCAGCTTAAGAGAGCTGCGATCAGATAATCTGGCCGAACTGCGTGTGTGGTCCTCGTCGCTCGCGAACGAGAGGGATATATTCGCGGGATCGCACCTGCGGAAATTTACCGACACAACTTATTAATTCAATTTTATTTTCTGTAATTACTTTCATGAATAAAAATACTCAGATGAATAGATGACAGAGATTCGGTAGAGTTTGGCAAAAGTTCTTTTTGGATACATTAAGATTTATTATTTATTTATTAAAAGCAATTATTTTGGTTTTTAATTTGTTAATGATCATTCATACTTAATTGATTTTTGATATTATAGCTTGAAATGCTAAGATGTCTTCAACATTATAACGGTAGTCTATTTTTTTGTAATTCTTGCTTAACTTTTGTATGTATATTCGTTGTATTCGCCATGAGCGAAACCGGTACTGATCCAATAAATTTTATGTGGAATAAGTACTAAGCATTTGTTATAACACTTTTAAGGTTGAGTCAATACTTGGTGGAATTGTAATATATTACAAAATAAAAACACATTTTTGTTAATTTTTCCACATTAGATTTATTAAGATTATGGCCGGTTTCGCTCATCTCCAACATTATCATCTGATAAGAAATAAAAAAATTACAGCTTAACTGTGATTATTACAACTAATCTTTCAATATCCATCCGATCAATATTGACCACTTAATGTTGTGGAAGCTATTATAAATACAATATTGTAAGTACTACAAAGTATTTTAATCTTTTCACATTTTTATGAAATTTTTCTTTTTTCCTCCAGGACTTGAAAGAAGTGAGAAAATGGTTTCTTTTATAGTGCTAACACGGCCAATAAATAGTTATATAATTTAGGATTGCGACTGAAGGATCTTGATGAAATTTCAATTCCAAATTTGAATCGTTTGAATGTTGTACTTTTCCAGGAGTTGGAAGTGTCAAATGTTTCGAAGGTTAATTTATCCAATAAAAAATTGACACAACTGTAAAACATGTATCCACCACCAGTGACGGCTGGTGATGGGGTGCTAGGGGGTGCAATAGGAAGATTCAACTATTTTTCCGTACTACGGAAGAGAAACAGTTGGTATTGCGAACATCTGAATTGAAAGTCCATGCTATAGAAGTGTTTTAAAATCCAAAGAATAGGAAAGAACTCGTGCAAAAATGGTTGAATCTTCCTTTGCACCCCCCAACACCCCGTCACCAGCCGTCACTGTCCACCACTACAGGTACAGATGCGTCATTCTTCAATTCTAGCATTTTCAACGGTACGTTTAGAAAAACGATGAATTTTCGAAGAATTGATTTTCCAATCGTCCCTTGCGAAACATAAATCTATAGAATTCTTACAGTGCATCTCGCTATAAGTAGTTTTACGAGAACTAGTTGTTCTTCAGTACTACCATATTAATTCCGTGAAAGGTGAGATAAAACAAAAGGTCAAGGGCTTTTTTTTGGTTTTTCTATTTGATGGACCTCAAGTTCTAATGCGCGTTGAAGTCAAAATTCTTCCCGTCTCTTTCGTCTCAAAGTTTAGTTCTTATATCCAAGTCGCATTTCTTCTGACAGGAAGGCACGATCGCTGTAGTGGTGAGCAATCCCTAGTGAAGCCAGTTCAAGAGGTCATCTTACTTTTTTCTTTTCACATATGGAGAGTCATCGGGAAGAATAATTCTCTCAGATGAAATAACAATCGCCTTTCTTTAAAGATTGGATGAATATCACAGACATCAATGGATTTTTACAAATTCATAAACTGTATTCTCAGTGAAAATATATTCTTCTCTAAGCTGTCATTGAAATTAAATTTGACCGCCCTATCTTCAGCCCTTTGTTTTTCTGTGTTTTTCTTTGGTTCTCTTTGTATGAAAGGGACTACTTGCTAATTTTTTTTCACTGAAGCAAACCAAAATTTTAGGCCGGCAAATTATCGAATAATTTCAATGATCGTGACCAGTGACATACAAATTTATTAAAAAATCAATTTTAAAAGTTTTCTCTTTGAAGATACAAAATTATTATGCATTTCTCTTTGACGTTAAGTTTTATTAAATTTACTTCAAAATATGTTTCTTATTGTAATCATATTAAGTATGTTTATTAAACAAACAATTTTGTTAGTAAATTGTTACAAACTAGTAGAATATGTGTATTCAGTGTGTGACTTCTGCTGCGGTGATTAGCTAAACGTCGTTATACAGTGGCTTCCGTGTTGACGTCGAATCCCGAATTAAACAATAAAACTACGAATAAAGTATAATAATTATAACATACATTATTTTTTATGCCAAGTTATAATGATGTTTTTAATTTTTTTTACGAATTTATTTATATTTAAACGACGTGAAGAAATTTTGAATATAAAAACAAGTTTTAGTTAAATGTCTTGGTCTGTAAATTATTCATCTTAATGGATGAAGCTATAATTACGCGCATAAAAAACATCTGTCAGCATAGAAGTATCGTTTTATATGTAAAATTCGGAAAACCATTTGTATGCAAAAATATAGATAACGCTGATTTACAATATTATTAAGATAGAGACATATTTCCTAAAATTATTCTTCTTCTCATATAAACGAAGCACGCACCATGATTAGTTACACAACCAGTTGAATAACAGATTTTATGTAATTTTCTTTTTCTAAAAATTAATATTTGCTCAATTTTATTCGAAGATAAATATGGATGGCTTGGATGAAAGTTGGAACCCAACATCAACGTTTCATCCAACT
This sequence comes from Himalopsyche kuldschensis, assembly GCA_028554975.1. Taxonomy (NCBI): domain Eukaryota; kingdom Metazoa; phylum Arthropoda; class Insecta; order Trichoptera; family Rhyacophilidae; genus Himalopsyche; species Himalopsyche kuldschensis. The sequence goes on from JAHFWI010000045.1 coordinate 4,530,241, forward strand.
GTGGATTGATAACGGATGATTATGAAAACATCAAAATACGTATGATATGTCCGTTCCTAATGTGTAGTATATGGACTTTATTCAACTCTCTTCTCTCTCACTGTCAATACCTACTTGGTGGAAAAGCGTTAAATAAAAAAAATAAAAAATTATAAAAACTTTTTTTCTGACTTATTCCACAAATAATCTATTATGGTCCTGAAGGACCGGTTTCGCTCAGCGCTTGAATTTTTGGCTGGTTAGAAATTTTGTAACTGCTCGCCACTACTTAATTTTATACGGCTATTTTTCGCTTACAGTTTGACTGAAATAGTTTATTTCTAATTGTTATAGTTGTAGCAGTTTTGTGATTTGGTTAAAATTGCTTTAGTCAAAAATTTGAGCACTTTTTTTGCCGTTGCTTTGAATGGATATTATTAACGTTGATTTAGAGTTGTTGCAGTAATTGCATAAAATGGCAGCCTGGGTGGTCTCGGCGGGTCGCGATTTAGCGGTGTAACCCGCTTTTTATGAGGAGCGATCTCTCTATGCGCGCGCAACCTTTGCCAGTTGGTGCACTGGTATAAAATCGCGTGCTCAATCACGCAGCTGTTTCGGGTTCAACAGCGCCATTTTTCCACTAAAGAAAGCGCCAATTTCATTACTTACCACCAGGGCTGTGGAGTCGGTGCTTTTTGGCCGGAGTCGGAGTCGTCGCGGTGATTTGGCCGGAGTCGTACTCCGAGTCGGAAATTTTGAAAAGTTTGAACTTTTTATTTTTGCATATTATATGTAAAATTTGGCTATTGGCCGGATTGGTAGGGTTGATATTGAATTGAAAAGGAAAGCAAGTAGGAAAATTAGGTAAAAAAAAGTGACGATATTGAACTTTTTTAGTCGGAGTCGTGTTTTTGGTCAATGTTGGAGTCGGAGTCGTGGTTTTTTTCACCACAACAACTCCACAGCCCTGCTTACCACTACAATAGGTTGACTGCTGTAGTGAGTTAATGGACTTCAACTGTTTTTTACTATCCATGTACGGTCTAAACTTGGAGCATATGGACTCTTTACGAAGTTTATCTCAACATATATTTTTCTACGAGAGCTGCTTGTTACTCAGTTGCTCGACTTTTCGAAAAATAATGATTGAAAGGATACGAGGACTAGTGACTAGCTAATCGCTCTCTTTACGCGCCGCTTTTTGTGATCGGAAATTTGTTCGGAATCGTACCAGGGCGGTTCGTCACGGAAGCCATTGACGTTGACCACTACATCACGGATCGAGAAATTACTTTAAGAACACAAAATATAAAATTGCTTAGAATTCCCGTTGATGTGAAGGAGACAAACGTATTACATTTTTTTAAATGACTAGCCTGTAGCTGAGTGGTTGACGTCACGTTATTTGTTGTCGGTGTCCACGGGTATGAATATCAGATCACCAACACCATCCAGTCCGTTCCTTTTGTCTAGTGGCTAGAGCGTTGCCCTAGCGATCAGGCGGGCCCGGGTTCAATTCCCCACAAATTTTTTCAATTGAAAAAGATTTCTTGAACATGGGTGTAAATAATTTTTCGTCAAGTTGGTCTCGACCGATTCATTATTTATCATCGAATTTATCTCGTATGACTTTCATAATTAAAAATATTTGGCGCATTGAAATTAACTATAAAGATAAATAATTTATTATTTCTAAAATTATAGAAAAAAAATATATATTTACCTCAGTAGATGAATTTATTCTTAATACAAAATGTACCTATACAAATTACATTGAACCAAATTTATTTACATATGTGAATATAAAATTTAAAATTCAATATTCAAATTTGGAAATAATCAGATTTTTTATTTTCTGCTCTAGGGCAACGGTTTGTCGAATAGAACAAAAACATCTTTTGAGTGGCTATTTCACTTGATTAAAGCAAAATATGTTTCCTTAAATATTCCAAAGACGTAGCAGCAATAATGGTTGGCAACCGCTGCTTTATGGCATTAAAGGTTAAAGATCCCTCTGTTTTATTTCGTTTCTATATGTCTTTATTATATAATCTTTAATACAATATTTAATGGTCAAGGTTCGTTTCATTTCCCTTCAAAATAACTCGCAGTTTTAAAAAGGTAGTGTATATTAATAGAGAAATTCTCTACTTGGAGTAGGTCTCTACATTCTCTATTTTAATATCATTAATATCATCAGCCAAATAACAGTAACCGAGTGGTAAACGCTTTTAAAAGATATCGATATATTCGGTTGCTAAGTAAAGATTTCGAATCCTCCAATATCTTTGCTCTCAAGGTGAAAAAATGAACTCCACGCTTACGAAGTTTTTTTTCAACATATGGTTTCCTATGAGGAATGTTTGTTACTCAGTTGCTCATCATTTTCTTTAGAATACAGCAAGAATTTAAAGGATACAAGGACTTCAATAGGACTAGTGTTTAACCGTTTTTAAAACCTAAATTAGAAGTTAAAAATATCAAAGTTAAAATCTTTTTAACGTTAGCTTCCCTAACAATAATGGTTTTGTATATTACATTAAACATGTTGAGAAAATCAATTAGAACTGTTGTCTTGATTGAGTAAGCATTTCCTTGATACTATTGGTAGAACTCCATTATACCACAGTGAAAAAATGCCAATTTTTTACTTGTTTTGATGAGGGCGTAAGCCGAAATAGTATTATACATTATATCAAATTTTAATCGTTTGAATTTTGTACTTTTCCATTAGTTTTGTCACTAACGACCCGGATTTAACCTTTCGGTATCTTCAGGCATTTCAAGTGCACCATTGTACTTGAACTGAGCTAGTCCAAAATTCAAACGATTCAATTTAAATTATTCAAAATTCCTAATTATATATTATATAATTTCTGTAGAACTAAAATACTTAACAAATTTCTTCATCGTGTTAGATTTTTTTCCATTTCCCAAATACGGAAGAATAAAATAAGCCTGAAGATACCGAAAGACGAAACCTGGGTCGTCAACGACGAAACTCAAGAGAATCAATTTTCGATTAAAACTGACTGGTTTCGCTCATAATAAGCATTTTCATTTTTGAGCTCGCGATCAATATTTTCAAATTGTGGAATAAGTTAAGTTAAAAATAAAAAGCATGTTTTTGTACCAACAATTGATAGTGAACTAATCTAAAAATAAATATAGATGTTTAGATAGTTACAAGGAATAACTGTTAACCACTGCTTGGCGCAGGGCTTCTGTTTTTTTTTTTCAAATTTACGACAAATAGGGGTGTTGGAAGTAATATGTCATGTTTCAAAATCCGCCCACGAATATATCAATCCAACCCCTCAAAATTAATGATGTTATGTTATTATTATGTAGGAATAGTGAAATTCTTTAACCACTTTTAAAGATATGCGGCATGTAATGTTGGTTGTAAAAATACCTACATTTCGCAGTGGCGTACGTGATATATTGTACAAGTATTGCTACCCGGCGTCGCTCGGACTAAGCGACCAATAATTATTTAATGTTATATCATTCGACATAATTATATCACAAAATCTAACAGCCAAAATAGAGTTAAAATCAAATCATAAACTTTATTTAATTTGATGACAGCCCCATTCTCGCCCATTAAAATGTCCAAATTCAAGGAAAAAATCTAATTTGTTGTCAAAGAAATGTCAAATAATACCTTCACGTAAATAATAAACATTATTCTTAATAATAAAAGCCGGGAAAAGTTCAGTAGAAGACTAACTTATTACATTTTTACTAAATGTCTTCGCCGATAAAAATTCAAACATATTTTCTTTCATATTCGTTTTTATGGCAACTTGCAACAACAATGCAAAAGGGAATTACAGACATACATACGCCGTTTCGGTTTTATATATAAGATTAACAAATGGTGGGACAAAGTATGACAATCCGATCTCTAAAGACTAAAGTGTTAAAAAGATAAGGTGTCCATACAAACAGTGACGGCTGGTGACGGGGTGTTGGGGAGTGCAAAGGAAGATTCAACCATTTTTGCAAGAGTTCTTTCCTATTCATTGGATTTTAAAACACTTCTATAGCATGGACTTTCAATTCAGATGTTCGCAATACCAACTGTTTTTCTTCCGTAGTACGGAAAAATAGTTGAATCTGCCTTTTGCACCCCCCAGCACCCCGTCACCAGCCGTCACTGCATACAAACATGGTAGTCGTGGCTCCATCACTTAAAATCAACCCAAAATACGAAATTCTTGAACTCAAAAATAAATCAAATTTAATACATATTTGATGATTCCACGTATTGTGTTACTATTTGTGACACGTGATTCGTCTTTTTCAGATGCATCTTCGGACTTACTATTGCTAAGGTTATTTGAATAAAGTTATTTCCATATACCATTTCCGCTCCCAATTTGGAGGAAATGGACTCCTCGCGGAGATTATCTCAACATATGTTTTTGTCTACGAGAACTGCTTTTTGATGTGACAACGTCTTATAAATCGATGAACGCCAGCTGCACGCACGAAAAAACATGACTCATTGTCCCGTTTGTCGCGTTACGCCGAAGGCAAGTGTGCGAGCGAGAGCGCGGATAAGCGATAGAGAGGCACGATCGGCCTACCGTTCGGATTGTGCCGCATCTATCTCTCTTCCACTCGATCGGTCGATGCGTCTGAGTAGAAAAGAGACAGCGGCCTGACGAACCTGTGAATCTCACGGATCTCCCACTATCCAACAGTACCATGGAGGTGATCTGTTTACAACTGTTTATAAAGTGAAGTGAAATGTTAATGTGGTTTTCATTGTTTATATTACAACAACAATACCGCGGCAATAAAGGTAATTAATTCTTGCATATTAAAAATCTGATTAACGTTTAACAAATACTGTTTCCTAAAATATCGTATCCATACAAAATAATGATAATTCAATAAAAATGATTCCATTTTATTCATAAAAGTATGCAATCATTTTATCAATGTTTTCTTATGACGTTGTCACGTTAAACTATCGTCCGTAAACCGACTTTACAGACACCAATTTTTTATTTTAGACTTAACATTACACAGTTTTTGATTTTAAATAAATTTAGCATAGATAAATTAATTATATTCATTCAGTGTGACTACTTGAGAATAAACTTGCCCGTTTAGTGGTATTTTTGAGTAGACAGCTTTTTAGTCAAACAAATAATCGGTACTCTTTTCAATACCGTGTTATTGTTTAGAAAATGATTCATGTGCTATGTATGAAATATATATATTTTTAAATGTAAAAATATTGAGAATTAATACATCTTAAAAGACGTAACATTGTAACTATACTTTACCCTCCCGATCAAAATATTTCGCGCTCCACTGGGGCAGGGGTGGTTCACAGAGCCGAGGGTATATTTTCGATTCCCGCTGTTCTCGCCCGACAGGGCCGAAATAGGTAGTAAAGTGTAGATTAGCCTTGATATAGGTAATACAAAGTTTGCGTGCTTTGGGTTAATAAAAAATTTAAACTCTTGGTCAATGCTTGTACCTAGGCACACAGGCCTGGGTCATTTTCTCTGTAGTCATTTTCAGTGCGATCCAGTGCTTCAAATTGGAAACATTTCAGTTATATTAGTTTTATTACTTTTTTTAAATATTCGAGTTGATTAATTATATTTGAGTCGAGTTCAGGAGTAAACAATAAATTGCCGCATGCATGATGCAGTGGTCAACGTCATTGGCTTCCGAGACGGACTTCACGGGTTCGAGTACCTTTACGGGCAGATTTCAGTCGATTTATCAATCCTGTTCGAAAGCATTAGTGTTTGTGTTGTTAGAAAAAATTATTCCCACCCTTCTGATCTTAAACGCGGCGCGAAGCGATTAGCTAACCACTAGTTTTTTCTAGTCATCGTATCTAGTCAGTACTAACAATCTCTTAGAAAAAGAGAGATAAAACAGCAGTTATCGTGAGAAACAGATGTTGAGGTAAACTCCGTCAGCTGTCCATATGCTCCACACTAGTAGCGGACATGATCAAAGAAAATTAAAGGACCGTGGTTGTTATTTTCGTTTGCAGATGGTACGGGATCAAATCCAAGTGAATTTGGTCAATTTGGTTAAATAATATTCAAAATTTAGATGGATTCTATAGTAGCTTTGTGGAAATTCATTTTAATATCAAGTTATCGCATCATCAGACCTCCTATGACACAGATGCCTTAGCAATAAGTTTAGTGAAGCAAACGTGCTTCTAAAAGAAGCGAAACACGTGTCACTATTTGTCGAGCAATACGCGGTATAAAGTAAGTTATTTTAATTTTATGTTGAATAATATTCAATTAAGTCGTCCACGTCACACACGAAGCACTGTCATAACAGTGTCGGTAATGTTAACCACTCTTTGTCAAAATACAAAAACACAAAAATATTTACAAAGTCAGTGGTGGATTTGTATGACGGATTACAAATAAGTGCCCTACACATTCATAAATTACCACTCTAACAAGCGTAATGTGCTTATTTTAGAATATTAAACCGATTCACGTCCACCGGCGGGAAATTCTGAATCAAATATTTATTTAAACACTCATTGTTATTCGTCGAGAACCAACCAATCAGTTGTTGTGATATTTGAGTATGGTAAACCATACATTGAGATTGTCTTGATGTCTTTCTTCTCCCATTGTTAACTAAAGTTATTATTCACAACTTAAATTATGTATTTTCTTCTTTTGAATTTGGAACTTTTCCATGAGTTTTGTTGCTTACGACCCTGGTTTCATCTTTTGGCATCTTCAGACATTAAAAGTGCATGAATTAACTTGAGCACCCTAAATCAAACAGTTACATCCATCATTTGATTTGCTCGATTACTGATAATGTTAAGCGTGGTTGATTTGGCATTTACTTGGTAGAACTCCATTAATTAAAACACGGTGCTCGATATAAATAGCAAGTGGGTCGTTCTAATTCCTCCCGCTATGTTTATGCAGCCGTTGTTCACGGCCGCCGTCCATAAGCATTGTGTTATTAAAAAATTAAATGATTTTTCTCAGAAATTACTTGGTCCAATACATAGCTGCATGGGACTGATCTTTTAACCATACTGTATAATTTATACATGTATTATTTAAATACGTTTTTTATTAAATTTTTCATAATAGATTTCAGAAATTGATTGATATCACAGGGTTTGTTTATGTATTCGATAGTAAAACGAGAAACTGAAAAATATACTACATTATGACATGTTACAAACTTAAGCTAAGGCTAACTCACAATCCAAATAAGGATAATTAAAAAATTGTAAAAAATAATTTTCCAATTAAGTGTAACAATGTCGAGCGTCATTTTTATTTCAGTACTAGTATTGCTACCCGGCGTCGCTCGGACTAAGCGACCAATAATTATTTAATGTTATATCATTCAACATAATTATATCACAAAATCTAACATCCAAAAAAAGAGTTAAAATAAAATCACAAACTTTATTTAATTTGATGATTCTCGCCCATTAAAACGTCCAAATTCAAGGAAAAAATCTAATTTGCTGTCAAAGAAATGTCAAATAATACCTTCACGTAAATAATAAACATTATTATATTAATAAAAGCCGGGAAAAAATTGGTAGAAGACTAATTTATTACATTTTGACTAAATGTCTTCGCCGATAAAAATTCAAACATATTTTCTTTCATTTTCGTTTTTATGGCAACTTGCAACAACAATGCAAAATGGAATTACAGACATACATCCCCCGTTTCGGTTTTATATATAAGATTAGAGGTCTGCGATTTTTTTTCCTTTTTTACCGGTCCGCAGGTGCAAAAAGGTTGGGGAGCACTGAACTATACGATGCCAAACTAGACTCGACATAGTATGTAGTTCTAGAAGTTAAGATTGAACAAATTGTCCGGTCGTCGTAGCTCTAATGTGTTAATGCACGCCCAGAATATTTATTTCAATTTACTAACTTCATTAAATGAACATTTTGTTCACCATACATAATATTTAAGTAAAATGCAGCCATTGCCGACGTCATTATTGGTTTAATGCACGTTCGTATGAATGCCTTGTCATTAGAACAAATGTGAAACAGAATAACTATCATTTAATACAAAATTGATACCTCCGCAATACGAACTAATCACAAAATTATGAGAAAACGAGTGAAATTATTGTAGCTTTTAAATTGAAATCGATGGCTATTTATTTTTATAGTTTTTTAAAAGTGAGCTATGAAGTTATGCCCTTAGGTAATAGTGAAATCAGTGACGGCTGGTGACGGGGTGCTGGTGGGGGCAAAAATTGAAAATTCAATTTTTTCAGGAAAATTACATTTAAAAATGGGGACACATTTATGGAAATAAATAACGCTTTTAATTTTCGGGATTAAATTTTTTAATTCCGGGATAAATCATGTACTGAAAATCCTCAGGATCCTGGGATTGGAAACCCTAGTAATAACTAAACATAAAATCAAAACAAAGCAAACAAATAATTATATTACCAGTGACGTAAGCATTACAACATATTAACTAATGAGAAGCAATCAATCAGATAGGTTTGGGTTAAACCTTTTAATTATAAAAAAAACATCAAACCAATTTAAAATTTGTCTTTATTTTGATTCTGTAACCACCTGTAGCATAAACGTAAAAAAGAAAAATCCCAAACTCCATTTTGTAATTTTATCATTTTAAAATATTACAATCAATCTTGTTTCATTACTTAAGCAAACTTTGCAATAGTAAGTTCGAAAATGCATCTGAATGAGGCGAAACACGTGACACAATTAGTAGCACAACTGTGGAATAATCAAAGTTATTTTAAAACGAAATTTTATGGAAAACCGCAAAAATGGAGCTTAATCTTTCGAAAGAATTGAAACAAGGATCAGCGACGGCTGTTGACAAATTGCTGGGGATGACAAAAGGAAGATTCAAGATTTGAATGTTGTACTTTCCAGGAATTGGAAGTGTCAAATGTTTTCGAAGATTAATTTACTAAATCAAAAAATTGAACACAACTGAAAAACATGTATCCACCACCAGTGACGGCTGGTGATGGGGTGCTAGGGGTGCAATAGGAAGATTCAACTATTTTTTAATCAGTTAGAGAAACAGTATGTCGTCCAACATATAAATAAAAATTCCATAAGATGTAGCAACGTGTTTTTAAAAGAAAAAAGAACTTCTTGTAAAAACGGTTGAAGATGGAATGACAATCCGGCCCCAGACCTAGGAAAGGTCACCATGCCTGCCGTCACTAGTGAAAATACAGACGAAGCGCTTCAAAGCATAATCCAATATAACCACTCTTCCTGTTGAAAGTAAAAGTGTTTTGACCGGAAAAACTTTGAACTTTTTATTTATGCATATATCATGTTAAATTTCTCCTATTGGCCGAATTGGTTGGTTGATATTTAATTAAATACTCATAAACAGGAAAGGTAGGGAAAAAACGTGAAAAGATTAAACTTTTTTAGTCGGAGTCGGAGTCGTGCTTTTTTAAACGACACCACAGCCCTGGTTTTCATTTTGACGGTGAAAGTATTACTTTTAAGGTGTCCATTGTCAATACTCGTTGGAATGGTATTATACTAAAAAATAATATGAATAATATAATCTTTTTGTACTTATTCCACATGGAACTTATTTCGATCAGGACCGGTTTCACTCATCTTTTAATTATACAAATTAATATAATTAAGTGGATTTAATAATTTAGCATTTTGGCAGACGATGTTTTCTGGAATTTCAATATTATTTGAATAGAACAGCTTATGTTTATTCGCGCACTTGAAATGCCCGAAGAAGCAGAAGGGTGAAAGCCGTGTCGTTACCGACAAAACTCATGTAAAAATAAAAAAGTTCAAATATTTAAAATGTAATATTGAAATTCCATTAAGCACCTCGCAAGCAGTCGAAATCTTATTTTTATGTTTTTAATCCATGGTTAATTCATTAAGATCAAGACAATATTCGCACTTCGCGAGCATCGAAAGCATCAGTTGAAAATTCTCACGACAAGCGAAACCGGTCTTGATATTAATAAATTAATTGTGAAATAAGCACAAAAAATGTTTTTTTATTTACGAGGAGAAACCCAGGTTGTAAGCTACAAAGCTCTTTGAAAACTACAAAATTCAAACTATTCAAATTTGATTATTAAAATATTAAATCTGTTTTAAGTCTTTTACTGTCAATACTTGACTGGAATGGCATTATAATAAGAATTATAAAACATTGTTAGTAACTATTTTATATAAAATTTATTGGATCAGGACCGGTTTCGCTCATGGCGAGCATTATCAACTGATGAGCCATGAGCGAAACCGGTCCTGAACCAATAAATTTTATGTGGAATAAGTACATACTAAAAATGTTCAATTTTTTAATATATTAAATGTTTTATACCGCGCTTTGCTCTACCAATAAATCGATCAAATTCTCTAAAAATGTTTCAAAAACGTTTATTCAAATCGATACCATTCTTACATCCCGACTGCAAAAACATTCTCGAGACAGCCAAGCCGACCATCCCCTATTTTCAAATTTCAATTCCTATCGCGCGGGGTCTTTTGGTAAGAATTTGGAAAATGGGGGGAGTGGGTGCGAAAGTGACGCCGAGGAATTTCAAGTATTTTTTTTATTTCAATAAAGCCGCTCGCGATTTGTCCGCGACGAATCTCGCTCATAGTCAACTCTCCCCTTTTCACTTTTCGTTCACTGTGATGTTTCTAACACGGATTTATAAGGATGTAAACTTGGATTATTGGATGTTGCGCCTGTGTATATATCTCCCATTTTTTTCATTTATTATACATATCGACTTTAGAAAGGCTAAAGGACGTAACACGCACATCGTTACCTTACATTCAAATTATAATTTTTGCCTAAAATGACCTTTTGGTCAGTAAAGTTTGTTTTTAATCATTCTATCATATTTATGAATTTCAGAATTACCTTCGTAAATAATAAACATTATTATTTTGAATAAGTTCAGTAGAAATTAATTTTCAACACTGGTCACTTTTTTAATTGTTTTTGTATATTATAGATATTATAACAATGATCCTCCAACCGACGAATTGAATCGTAGGAATTGATATTTACGATTCGAGTTTCGCCTTTCGCCATCTTCAGGCATTTATTTCTAGTGCACAAATAAACTGACCGTGTCGTCGATGGGTTGTCAATATCAAAATTAGAATCGTTTGAATTTTGTACTTATTCATCAGTTTTACCGCTTACGCCCCAGCTTTCACTTTTCGGCATCTTCAGGCTTATTAATTGCACGAATAAACTTGAGCTGATGGAATTTGTAATTTTCCTCGTGTTTTTTTGCCAACGACTCGACATACCTTTGGCATCTTCAAGTCAGTTCAAGTTCATTCGTACACTTGAAATGTCTGAAGATGCTACACGATGAAACCCGGGAAGCTCGTGACAAAAGTCATGGAAAAGTACAATATTCAAACGATTGAAATCTGAGCATGATGCAGTGATAAGTTTTATGAATTGATCAAAATGCTATCGAACAATTTTGTAGAAAGATTTCGTTATCTTTTTTTTGTGTTTTGTCCCTTCTGAATTTTTCCGACGTTAAAAAATGTGTTACATTAAAAACATAAAATGTATTTATAAGTATGCACTTACGAGATGTAGTTTGCCTTGTGACGTCCTCTAATGTCTGATGTCAACACCCTCTTTTCTCTTCATCAGTATCGCCTACACCAATTTCAACTCGATTACAATAATGTCGTAGCGGGAGAAAATTTTAAAAGGGGGTTAGTGAAATAAAACAAAATGTAAAATTTTGTGACTTATTCTATCAATGTGACTTATATTTCATAAGTATCTAAACGATTTACGTTTGTCAATTTTGTATTTCAATAGTCGATATTACTGCTTTACAACTGCACATGACTGCCAGTGAGAATTTATTATTCTTTTAGATATTGGTCATTGCAGTACTATTTTCAGAAACCTTTTTTGAAAAGTTTGTGTAAGTATTTGTCGGCATTGATACAATAATGCAATGGATACAATAATGGAGGCCTTCATTTAGTCACGCTGATTCATATCTGTATACATATGTATATATTTTAACTTTACAAAATCAAAAATTATAAGTTTACTGCTTTTTCAATGTGAAAATGATGAAAACATTGTATGAAAAAAAAAGCATTGCATATTGGTAAAGTAGTCATCCGAGTAATTTTCGACAAAATCCACTCTAAAACCTAAAAAAATAATAATTATCGGACTGACTCACGTCCACAACATAAATGTCGATATCCGAAGCAATACCGCTTAAAATGCTCTTTCAAAAAACGAACAACTCATTGATTGATTGAGTAGGCGTTTACTTGGTAGAACTCCATTATAATACGGTAAGAAAAATAACAATGTATTTTAGTTCTACGTAAATTATTTCATATGCTTATTTCGGCTTACGCCTTCGTCAGAACTAGTATAATAATAGCTTTTAAATCTCTATATATATAAAAATCTCGACACAAATCTTTGTGGCCAAACTCCTCCGAAACGCCTCGACCGATTTTTATGATTTTTTTTTATGTATATTGGTTAGATATGTGAGAAGGTTGTTAAGTATATTTCATTACGCAAGGTGAAGGATGTTCCCACCAAGACCTTTTTTAATATTTCTGACATCTGTCATTTTATTTATGTTGTTGAATCACAGATGGCGATACGTGCGCTCCAAAGAATGTAATTAAAATACTTTTCATCTTGATTTTTGCAGATTTATTTTGCATATTCAATTTGAGTATTGATTTTGACTTAATAAAAAACTTAATTAAATTCAGCTAATACACCTATTGTTTCTGAGGCAGTACGAAGTTCGCCGGGTCAGCTAGTAATATATAAAATAATCTATGTAGAACTAAAATACATTGTTATTTTTCTTACCGTATAACAAACAACTCATGGTTACGATTCTTAAAAAAAATTGTCAAAACCATTCTCAAGAATTGTTAAATTCTCATTGTTATTTTTTTGTATTACAAACAACTCATGGTTATGACTCTTAAAAAAAATTGAAACCACAAGAAGTTAAATTTCTCTTTCAGAATTCAAACTTATAAACGTGAGCATGCCTAAGAGAAAATCGGTTGGATAAAGCCATGTGTTGTATCCATATATCTTCAGTAAAGAATTCACAAAAAAAATAATCTGAACCCTCTCTACCATAAGAGCATATTTCGCACCTCTCTGATGCCACCCTTCGATATCCTTCAAAGTCCTGTCACTGATAAAGTGAATCCCCGTGTAATCGCAAATGTAGACTTTAAATTAATTCTTCCCCTTGCAAATAATGCACTTTTTTATTTCAATTGTCAAACACCCTTCAGGAATTTGTGAGTGACGGTGTTTTTTCTTTTAGCTTTGAAAGTGAAACCATCTTCATTATATATTTTTTTATTGATCGTACAATACTGTATACATCTTTGACATGCGAATCTTTTAAGGATTGAAAACCATACCAAATCTATATATTTTTTTAGTTAGATCTTATTTTAATTATTAGCAAATTCATCCAACACCTTTCTCATTAAATCCGTGAGTAATGTGGGACAGCAATAAGCTTACGCCCAGCCAATGTTCCCTCTAATCTAAGCCGAGAGGTTAGCTACACGGACAGTTAAAAGAATGTTCATGCCAATCCAACAAATGCGTGGCATAATTTAAATCTTTTTGAAAACGTATTGTTTTTTGTTTTATATATTAAATTAAAATTAATATAATTTATACCAGGGCTGTGGAGTCAGAGTCGTGGAGTCGGAGCTTTTTGGCCGGAGTCGGAGTCGGCGCGGCGTTTTGGCCCGAGTCGTACTCGGAGGCGGAAATTTTGAAAAGTTTGAACTTTTTATTTTTGCATTTAATATGTCAAATTTGGCTTTTGGCCGCATTGATAGGGTTGATATTTAATTGAATACGCACAAATAGGAAAATCAAGGGGAAAAAGTGACTATATTAACCTTTTTTTAGTTGGAGTCGTGTTTTTGGTCAATGTCGGATTCGGAGTCGGAGTCGGACTTTTTTTACTGACTCCACAGCCCTGATTTATACTCACAGTTGCAAAATAAAACTTGTTAAAAAAATGAAATAAAGAAAATAAACCGATATATGTTTTAAAGTGTTTTGTACGTTTATGCTTTTCTATTAGATGGATCTTTGAGCAATATTTATCAATCGCGTTGTTTCATTCAACTATTGCGCGCCAAGCCGAGACGAGTGCGCGGGGGTTTCTAAGCTGCTGCGTGGCCGCGCGCGCACATCTACAGGTCAGTATCTAGCCTGCCCTATTTTATATTTGAAAGTAGTGTCAAGTTGTATGTTTTAAGTATTTGTGTTATTTACATGAATTGATTTTTTTAATGCTGAAATCAAGACTATGGAGTCAAGGTTTTTTGGCCAGAGTCGTCACGGTGTTTTGGCTGGAATTGAAGTCGATTCGAACATTTTTTTATTTTTGCATAATTTAACACGTAAAATAAATTTTCTGGATTGGCTGGTTGATATTTAATTTCATACACAAATTTCATACTTAAAATGGTAGGAAAAACACGTGACAAAATTAAACTTTTTTTAGTCGGAATTTAGCCACAATTTTTTAACTTTAACAGCCCTGGTTATATGTACGGATAGCGGGATTCGAAACCATAACCGCACAGCCGTGTATGACCAAAATCGACACAATTCATAATTGAGAAATATTTATTTAATCATTCATTCAATCAATATTGAAAGATCGACCAAAAAAAGTACATACCTACATATGTTTGAATAATTTGTGTTATTTACATGAATTGAATTCTCTAATGTTGAAATCACTACTGAAAACAATTACAATAACTTCAATTCTTATCGGCATTCGTTCATTATGATAAATTATTTAATAAAAAACTTAATACTTGGTTAGTAATATCAAGTATAAATGTTTATTGTGCTGTTGTCAATATAATATTTAAATTTCCATACGATTATGGGAAACTGAAATCAGTTTCCATGTTTATTTATTGTGTAACTGCATATATTATTAAGATGTTCTTTAGATAATATTTTAATTTATAATAATTATTATTATTGTTTAAAGAGTAAGTTACAACCGGTCGGCGGTTCGCACATTGAGTGGGTTAGCTGTAGTGGGCTCTGTGTCAACAGAGTTTCTTGCAGGCCCAAATCGGGCTCTGGTAAAATCAATATTGATGATTATCATATAATAATTAACTCATTTGTTTACGGGCTTTTTAACTACTATATTTTAATAAGGCACAGTGTTGTGCACACCGTGAACAATGGGTTAATATAGAATTCGTATAAATTCAACGTAATTCCATGGTGAAGGTTAACATAAAATGTTAACAGATTATTTCATAGATGCAAAATCAGTTTAAAAATGTATTGCAAATTTATATAGAAAGTTTGAATGTCATTTGAAAACGCTTTTGGTGAGCGGAACAAGTCCTGGTTTTAATAAAAATGATAGTGGGATAATTAAATAAAATACGTTTTTAGCAGGGCTGTGGAGTCGGAGTCGGAGTCGGCACGGCGTTTTGGCAGGAGACATACTCGGAGACATAAATTTTGAAAAGTTTGAACTTTTTATTTTTGAATTTAATATGTCAAATTTGACTTTTGGCCGCATTGATAGGGTTGATATTTAATTGAATACACATAAATAGGAAAATTAGGGGAAAAAGGTGACGATATTAACCTTTTTTTAGTCGGAGTTGGAGTCGGAGTCGTAGTTTTGGTAAATGCTGGAGTCGGAGTCGGAGTCGGACTTTTTTCACCGACTCAACAGCCCTGGTTTTTAGCATTGAAAAAGTATACAATACTACAGCCCATTGATAAATCACTGCCAGAAATTCAAATTAAAAACTGTGATATAATGACGACGATGCATTATTACACTCAACGGTCTCTGTGGATAGTGGCAAGAGCTTTGCTCTCGATCTGATCGGTCTGGGTTCAAATGCCGGCAAGGTCATATTTTTCAATTGAAGAAGAGATCTAGGACATACATACATGGGTGCTCGTATTTCGTTGAGTTTTTATAGACTGATTCATAAAATTTCTCATCGAGTTTATCCCGCATAATTTTTACACTTTAAACAATTTGGCGCATTGGTATAAGCTGTAACACCATTTTTTTTATGTTTCTAAATAAAAAAAACACAGAATTCAAATTTGACATTGAAGAATTCTAAATATCTCACATGCGTTGACATAAATTATAGAGCGTGAAATTTCGATACTTTATCAAGACATTACTTGAGCAAACTTTGCGATAGTAAGTCCGAAAATGCCCCTGAAAGAGTCGAAACACGTGTCACAATTATTAACACAATGCGTGGATTAATCAAAGTAATTTTAAATTTTATATGAAAATGAACTTCCACAAAATTACCTACAAATCCATCGAAAGTTTTAAAACAAAAGTAATTAAAATACCCCGTTAACAAAGTGTTAATGGATATCCCTTACCTATAAGTGACACAGTGTCTTGTGCCATTTTGTTTGAAGCCATCAAATTAATTTCCTTATGTTCTCCTCTCAATATATCTTCATCAAATAAATAATAATCAAATAACCGATTCGCACCTGCCTAATTTCCGAAAGGTGTTCCGCCGAAGACGGGCGAGGAAAGCCGAAACCGGCCGACCGCGAAACGTCTTGTGCGGTCTTCAGATTATCACCACAGCTGACTAATTATATTGTCAATAATTATAATGACTTCGGTAATAGCAATAATTAACTTTTTAATTGTATGTAGATTTTATCTCGGGCCAATGCTCCTTTTGTATGTACCCGTCCAAGTTAATTATGGGAATATACTCAGTTTAGATGAATTGAGTAATTTTCGCAAATTAAATGCATATTATCGTAGTATTATTGCATGCGTTCAACAACAGCAGAAGGTTCTGTGACGTCAGCTGCGGTATCAGAAAATGCATAGATATTTTTTTAGACAGCCACACATGTAAATTTGACGGTATCTTTTTGGTACCGTTATATTTTTTTTGAGTCGAGGAACACATTAATTTTAGTCAAATTATTAGAATATATGATTTTTTATTATATTTTGGGTTGCTACGTCAACGACTAACAACAATTCGATTTCAGCATAGTTTGCGTTGCTATAGTGACATCATAGATTCGAATATCGTTACCTTACTTTGAATAGGTTCTAGTTGTCATTTTTGCCTAAAATTACCTTTTGGTCAGAAAAGTTTGTATTTACCGCATTCTATCATATTTATAGTTTAACTTTTTTCAGAATATTCTATGGTTGAATAACGCAGTTAGCAAAATTCTGGAGTTGCCCTGCATCTGCACACTTTTTTCACAAAATTTCTGATACTTTAAAACTAAACGATCTAGACCCAGTAATTAAATTATATAAAAAAATACATTTGCATGTACAGTGGAACCCTGATCTAACGTTCTCGCATTAACCGTTTTCCCGCATGGTTCGTTCATTTTCTCTAGTCCCGGCGAAACACCCATAAGAACAATGTTAAAAAATCCCGCATTAATCGTTCCCCGATTTATCGATTTCCTCGATTTATCGTCTCAAAATTAACCTATGCGACCCTATCTAATCGGTTTTAGAAAAAAACTAAGTCTGCAAGTGTGCAATTGTTAACGATTCCTGAGATTGTGATTACTGAGCATCTGTGTCTTCTGTAGAAGAAGATGGCGAAAAACACATTAATGAACCATGTAATGACATTTATAGCAGCGTTGTTGGCCTTCGAAGAAATAAAAATATTTTTTTACTTCAAGGATATACGTAGGTGAATCTGTTAAAAAAATATACGAATTTGAGGAGCATTGGTTTAAATTGAAGTTCCAAACTGCAAAGAAGCAACATAGTGTTAAGAACGTTTTAAAAAAATGAATGTTATATGTATAATAAGAAATTCTAATAAATAAATAAGTTTATTTTTTTTAGTTCATATTTAAAACTTCCCGCATTAATCGTTTGTTTTTACCAGAGCTGTGGAGTCGGAGTCGTCGCAGCGTTTTGACCGGAGTCTTACTCGGAGTCGAAAATTTTGAAAAGTTTGAAATTTTTAATTATGCATATAAAGGGTCTTTTTATAAGGACGCTTAGTTTTGAAATGTAAATAAAACAAGTTGTTTGTGAGATTTCGACTAAATTTTAATTTCAATTGTAAGTATAATTTACGGCATTAAATATGGAATATAGCATCAAATGTCTGCCAATATCCATTCATTATAAAATGGGCCATGTCGCTAAAGTTGACTTTTTTGACAAATTTGGGTAAACTTCCAACTGCTCCAGAACCCAATCAGGCGTTGTCTGTGGTCGTTTACCTGAAGTTCCTTGGTTAGTTGGATTTTATACGGGTGCAGACATAAGGCCCGATTCAAAATTCGCCAAGTTGAAGTCGCAGAAAAGCCAAGTTCTTGTGAACAACGAGAAATAAGCGGCCTTGGGTTTTCCTGTACACTTTCACACACAGCAGCAATGTTTTCACCAGATATTGTATTTTGATGACGTACAGGTAAGTGTTGGCCGATTATTTACCAAACTGGTTGACTCAAATTTGGCCACTAAGCAATGAATAATCTACTCAGCAGGACAAAGTAACATATTTTGAGCGTCCCTATTGAAATACCCTTTATATGTCAAATTTAGCTATTGGCCGGATTGGTAGAGTTGATATTTAATTGAATACACATAAATAGGAAAATTAGGTACAAAAAGTAAAACCAAAAGAGACGATATTAAGCTTTTTTCAGTCGGATTTTTGGTAAATGTTGAAATCGGAGTCGAAGTTGTTGGTTTTGGTAAATGCTGGAGTCGGAGTCGAACTTTTTTACTGACTCCACAGCCCTGGTTTTTACGGTCCCTTGAAAAACGTAGAATCGGGGATACACTGTAATTAAATTATAAAAAAAAAATACATTTGCATGTATAATAATAAATGCCATGTCAATTTAGTAGCCAGTTCATTTTCAACTGTTATTTTTTAGGGGCAATAAATTATCACTGAGGGGTCCTTAAAATTGTGTTCGAGATATAAACGTTTTTGAGAATTCGATGAATTTTCAAGATAGCGCGTCGGAAGAATTGTGTGTCGTTATTTTTTGGAAATTTTCTACCAATTAAGTTGTGAAACAAAAGGTCGGGGGATTACAAAAAAAAGAGGTTTTAGAATCACCATTTCCGGTAGAACAGAAGCTAGTTTAAATAACACACACATTTATTTGTTTGTTTGCTTACCATTCGACAAAGTTGTCGTCACTAACGAGCTTAATTTAATTTTATCGAAATTAATTTTTCTTTCATGTTACTTGTAAATATGATCAAAGCATTCATCCTCGGCAACACACCTATGCAGGCGCAGCGTGCAATATACATATATAGTACAGTGAAACTGTATTCTCAGTGAAAATTTTTCAAGTAATAGATTTGTATGACAACATGATTTCACTGGTCACGATCATTGATTTTATTGGCCCATGTCGATGATTTGCCGGCCTAAAATTTTGGTTCGCTTCAATGAAACAAAATCAGCAAGTAGTTAGTCCCTTTCATAAAAGAGAAGCTAATAAAAACTCAGACAAACATAGGGCTGAAGATAGGGAGGTCAAATTTAATTGCAATGACAGCTAGGAGAAGAATACATTTTCACTGAGAATACAGTTTCACTGTAACATATACATATATATTTAATAAATTCTTACATACCTTTATTTCTTCAAACCAGTTAGAGTGTCATTTATTTTTACTGAAAATAGGTTTTAGTGAAAAAAATAATAACACATTTTTAATACTTATTTCACATCGGATTTATTGAGACCAGAACAGGTTTTGCTATTATCAACTGATGTGTTATTATTTTTACTATAATGCCATGTCACCAAGTATTGACAGTGAATACTTTAAAAGTGACATATTCTAAAATTGATTGAATAGTTTTCAAACCAGGAGCACATGACACAAACACCGGATGAAAAAAGACCCACTAGGCTACAGTATCGATAATATACAACATGATTATAATAGGGTTTATTAAATAAAACAAAATATTCTTTTAAATTATTCATTTTAATCAAATCAGATATACTTACGGTATAATCAATTTAATATTCGATTGTTTTTTTCTATATTTTATTTATTAGATATTAAATGTATATTGCCACAACTTATATTCTATCTCGATTCTATATTTTATAATTTCTAGATCTCTAAATAAATATTTTTGTAATTCGCTAGTCAATACGTAGTACATATTAATACAATTCTCATTAGGTTGTTTCCTAAGTATATTCGTTACATGTCGATCAATTATTTACTTTAATAAAGTATTTACAGGGTATATTTTTGATTTTCTATATTTACAATTCATTTACAAACATCATTTAGAAATATTTCATTAATTATTATAGTCAAAAATCGTCTGGCTAAAAAGACATGTTGAAAAAATCGTGGTTTAAGGTGGTAATAATTATACACCCAACGATTATCAAATAGGCCTACGCGAAGATGTTAAGCAAATAGACGAAACACAAGTAAACTTTTTAAGCTGGCAATATTTAAAATTTGTCTAAATGAGTGATGCAAAACCTGTGGGCCCCAATGACATTTAATGTAGCCCAATATGACAATTATCTACTGTTTTATAGATTTTTTAACGGACGATGGAAGAACAATATAAAATTAAAATATCGATACATTAATCACTTATACCCTTGCGGCCCTCGAACTTTATGAGAACTGATTTTCTGTCCTTTCTCCCAAAAGGGTTGTGCACAGTGGCGGCTGGTGACGGGGTGTTGGGGGGTGCAAAGGAAGATTCAACCATTTTTGCAAGAGTTCTTTCCTATTCATTGGATTTTAAAACACTTCTATAGCATGGACTTTCAATTCAGATGTTCGCAATACCAACTGTTTCTCTTCCGTAGTACGAAAAAATAGTTGATTCTTTCCTTTGCACCCCCCAACACCCCGTCACCAGCCGCCACTGGTTGTGCATCACTGTTTTAAATCTATACTGCCGTTCCAAGGAAGCAGGCAGTAACTCGCAAAATGACTTAAATTGACTTATGAATGCAATTTGATAAATATTTTTGAAAGCTATTTGTAGTGCTCCTTTTATAAAAGTATTGTAGCTAAGATCTTTTGTGAAAAAATGGAATTTCTTCAGTTTTCTTATTATTGCTTGTTTACAAATAAATAAGTTCATTTTCGCATCAACCGCTGTTTATAAATTCTAAATACTTAATCATCAGAGTGCACATTATGTAATTTTTTTGAAAGGTTTGTTTAAGCTACTTACTGCCTTCTTGATTGCCGTATAGGTGAGAAACACATGATTTCTTCAAATGGAAATTATTTGATTTTTATTCGAAGTTTATTAAGGCATAAAATATGCAAATTATATTTAAAAATAATCATAATGTTACTAAAATTTGATGAAAGAATTTGAAACCAAGTTTTTTGGTGAATCACTAATTTAAAATGTCAAATGAATTAAATAACCCAGTGTCCATTTCTTTGCTCAACAATTCTTTAAATGTTAATATTTGTAATTGTACGTAAGTGCAATACAAATATTATATATAGTTTTAAGTACCCAAAAGTAATACATACGACTTGACGTTTTTTGCCAGAACGACGACAAAAGAATAGTCACATAATTGTCATAATCATAAATATAATATATATAATAGTGATATATCAGTTATGTAAAATAACAAGGGACACAGTGATTTAGTTGGATTTAATACAGTCATATATCGTCTTTTATATGAAAGACGTTTTTATTATACCAGAAGTGATCACTCATATCTGTTCATATGCACCTTAAATTTCAATACATATTGCAAAGTTTTAATAACTTGTTACCTTACTTTGAAAGGGTTATAATGGACATACATATTTGCCTAAAATGACCATTTTGGTCAGAAATGTTTGTTTTTACCGCATTCTTTTATATATTTGAATTTCAGAATTATCTATGGTTGAATAACAGAGTTAACAGAATTTCGGAGTTGCACTGCATCTGCAGACATTTTTTAGTAAATATATTTAACAAAGTTCGTAGATTTTCATCATTAGATTTTTAAGGTAATTATTTCTTAGCAAAAGTTGTGAGTAAATATGCTTAAAATAAGTACAGTGGAACCACGATCTTACGTTCTCGCAATATAAGTTTCCCCGCGTGGTGCGTTCATTTTCAATAGTCCCGGCATTTAGTTCATATATAAAACTTTCCCGCATTAATCGTTTGTTTTATACGGTCCCTTGAAAAACTTGGAATCGGGGTTTCACTGTAATATGAAAAAATTTTACTTGCTCATTGTTACAAGTGAATTTTAATCAATCGAAACTGCAATCGCTCATATCTCAAAACAGTGTCGAGAGCAGTTAGAACTTTTTCAAAGTAAGGTGTCGAACTAGAAATGGAAAATTTTGCAGGCAAGTGCATTCATTAGTTGCAAATGAATTAATTAATTTTATTTAAATGACATACAAGCAATTGGTTATCTTGTAATAAAATAATAACCGATTGCCTAATTGAAAAACCGAATACAGGAAATACTAGAACACTTGAAACTCGACTAAAAAATAACTAAGTAAAAACCGGATTGTTTGTACAAAAATAACATTTTTTTTCTATATTTAGAAACACGTGATTAATTAGATTTTTTCGATTTGAATTTTTTATTTAATATAAACAATTATGCTTTACAATAGCAATGATAAAATAATAATAAAAGAAACAACTTGTCGATTTCGGAAATAGATATTTAGAAAAAATAAATTTAAATAAATAATCGATTATTACAATATTATATATATATTATATACATTCAAGTTATCAAGTTGTCACCGATATATTAAGATATCTCTTACAGATTGCAGTTTAAATAACAAAAAAAAAATGAACACAGTAACAAGGATGATGATAACTTTTAGATAAAAAAGCAAATTTTATATTAAATTTTAATCGTTTTAATCTTGTACTTTTCCGTGAGTATATGTCACTAACGACCCAGGTTTTACCAATCGGCATCTTCAGACATTTCAAGGGCACGGATAAATTTAGACTGACGCGTAGTAAATAGTTTGTATCGTTTATATAAATATAACAGGGGTGACTAGGAATAGTTACGCGGTTGACGCATTGGACACTCCTGATATATAAAAATAAAAGTTATATCATTAATGTAAAAAGCTATAATTTGTAGTATGAATCAATAAGCTAATGTTTTGATATAAATTAAGTTCAAACAATTAGATAATTTAAAATAACGTTGATTATTCCACGTATCCAAAAGCACTTCAACAAACACAAACACTTTCTTTCTTTGAGTGCCATTGCAACGCAGTCGGGTACTAGCTAGCTTATTATAAAATAGACGGAGAAAATATGACGATGTGTTGTTGAAGGAATATGGACGTACTTTTGGTTCAACACGGTAGAATGAATTAAATTTAATATAAAATCACTTTGATTATTCCATCTATTGTGTTACTAATTAGGACTTGTGTTTCGCCTTTTTCAGAGGCATCTTCGGACTTAGAATCAACTTGCTTTATTACTTAAGCAAACTTTGCTATAGTAAGTTCGAAGATGCCTCTGAAAGAGGCGAAACTCGTGTCATAATAAATTACACTATACGTGGAATAGTCAAAGTTTTTTTAAATTTTATATCAAAATAAACTTCCACAAAGTTACCGCCGAGTCCATCGAAAGAATTAGATAATCGATTGCAATGATAAAATTACATTTTCTGTAGGTCTTTTAAATTAGATATCTTTGCAATATAATTAAGAAGCCCATAACATGGAAATGCCTACTTATTTAAAACGGTGGGTTTTATCCGACCTTTTTAACGAATTCAATAATTTTGATTGCTTCAATTTATTAATACTCTTTGATACCTAATGATTTTTTGCTTCCATGCTACTGTGAGTTAGGAGGAATAAGCTGCGCGCTGAATTGGCAAACTTTTTACCTGTTCTTTATTTCTTTCTAAAGTAAAAAGTTTTCTTGTAAAACAATTTATGATCGCACATGGTGTGATGTAAAATTTAAGCCCCTTCATCCGCGTCGAACGAGTAATCATGGAAATGTAAAAAATTAAGACAAAATATATTATATAATATTGAAATTGTATCAAACACCATCAATTTTAAATGCTGTAAAATGCCCGAAATCAGCAAATTTTAATATTTAAATGACTTTGTGTTTAGTTTGTACAAAAAGCTACTCATAATGTCAATTCACATACACCTTAACCTTTTTTTGTGCGGTAGATGCGTTGCGCAGAAAATTGCACAAATAAAACTATGCTTTAATATGGAAAAATAACATATATAAGTACGCAGGTGTGAAGGTCACATTGTAACAAACGGGTGAAACACTGGATTTTGCACGTACAGTATGTGAAATACGCGCTGTTTATTACGTGAAAACATATCTACATTTATATAGTCCCAAAAATGTATTGAAACAAATACAAAATTAAGTTTAAAAAAACTGCATAACTTTGAAATTGTACACAGAAAGAGGTTTGTGTGCATATATGTTACAGTGAAACTGTATTCTCAGTGAAAATGTATTCTTCTCTAAGCTGTCATTGAAATTAAATTTGACCGCCCAATGTTTGTCTATGTTTTTCTTTGGTTCTCTTTTTTGAAAGGGATTACTTGCTGATTTTGTTTCATTGAAGCAAACCAAAATTTTAGGCTGGAAAATCATCGACTTGGGCCAATAATATCAATGATCGTGACCAGTGAAATCATGTTGTTATACAAATCAATTACTTGATATATTTTCACTGAGAATACAGTTTCACCGTAACATATACATATATAAAATATGTATTAATTGTATAGGATATTATTTATAAAAATTAAGCGCTTTGTAAAAAACATAACTACATATAAAAGGGGGAGGGAATAAAATCGACAATGTACTGTTGTACCCTTTGAAGACATTACTTATATAATTATATTTTTAAAATAAATACTTAAAATAAATTATATCGATTCGATGTTAATTCACATATTACTAAATCCGAACTGTGTACAAAATATACAATTTAAATACTTCATGAACAATATTGCATCTTTGATCAATACTGAAGATCAAAACACTATGAAAATACAGTCCTTCCCAAATACATTTAATTTAAAAAGATTCCAATTTTTTTTTTACTGTATTATTAGAATTTTGAATGAGTCCTATATCAGTGGTTCTCACGTAAAATTTGGCTGTGGCCGCATTAGGAACATCAGTGGTCCTACGAAAATGTCTGGTGACCGCACAAATTTTTGTCAAAAATTTTTGTCAAAAATACTTAAGCATGTATGTGTTTGAGTTTTTGCGAATAAACAATTCTTGATGCACAATACGATGCATACAAAATATAAAATTTTCAGTGTCTTTGTTGACAAATTAGCTTGAAAACTCATTTTTATTAAATATTAATATGAACTATCAAGCTCTTGGTGGCCGCAGATAATTCCTCTGTTGGCCGCAGATGAGAACCACTGGTCTATATCATTTGAATTGACGTTGGTTTTTTCTCAAATATTTAAATGCCATGATGCACACACACCGTGTGTATTTAGTGGAGCTGGAGCGCGCTACAGACATTTTAACAATATTATATTAATATAAGCTTTAGTGCAGTAACTTTACAACCAACTTTCATCGTTTCCCGCATTAATCGTTTGTTTTATACGGTCCCTTGAAAAACGTAGAATCGAGGTTTCACTGTAATTACATCAGTAAAAGTAGGTAACGAAAGTTTGTATTGCTGACAGTGGCGGCTAGCGACAAAGTATTAGGGAGTACAAAAAAAGATTCAACTATTTTTCCGTACTACAGTCAGCCAAAAATTCATAAGACTGGCACTCCGTTGGTATTGCGAAGTCCATGTTATAGAAGTGTTTAAAAATCCAATGAATAGGAAAGAACTCTTGCAAAAATAGTTGAATCTTTTTTTGTACTCCCTAATATTCTGTCACCAACCGCCACTGATTGCTGAATTAAGAGAAATATACATTATTGCAATAACAACAAAAAATCAAAAAAGAATGC
The DNA here is from genome assembly GCA_028554975.1 of Himalopsyche kuldschensis. NCBI lineage: Eukaryota > Metazoa > Arthropoda > Insecta > Trichoptera > Rhyacophilidae > Himalopsyche > Himalopsyche kuldschensis. Next base: position 4,556,303 of record JAHFWI010000045.1, read on the forward strand.
TTCTTAAAAAACCGTTCTTTTGTCGATGGTCAAATAGAAAGCAAAACATTTTGAGAGCATGTAATGTTTTTTTTATAGTGTCACATCCACAGTATTGATAACATTTTTTGCTAAGACAGATAAATTTAAAATTAATTAAGTTTAATAATACAATCATTCAATAAATTATTTACACACATATAGTTTATAATATCGTATTAGAAAGTATTTGTACTAAAAAATATTGCCTGCGAGGTCTAAAAAATAAATACTAGTCTTATCAACACATTCTTGTCAAAAGAGAATTCTTTAATTACATGTATCAGATCAAAAACAGTTAACTCCATTTATACCTATAAATTAATCTTTGAAACATAACATTAGAAATGTGACAAAAGAAAATAATTTAGATTAACATAGTATAACCTGAAAGCATTTAAAAAATTTGCTGGTTCCTTTCGAAAAAATAATAACAGGGCTGTCATAATTATCGATATTTTTACATTCGGGATAATTATGTTTATCTTTTCCGAAATTGATAATTTTGGCTCAAGATACTTATTTCAGTATTTACATAAGTTTTTTCGCTAACGACACGGGTTTTGCCTTTCGGCATCTTCATGAATTTTCATGCACTTGAAACTCTGTTTGAAGTTAAATTTTGCAACAAATCTCATGGAAAAGTACAAAATTCAAATTTGAATCGAAATAAAAATATTCATCATATAATACTGATGTAGAGAATTAGAATAGAGTTCTGATGATTTTTTAGCGTGCGGTACTTTATGACCCTTATAAAGCAGGGGTTGCCAAGCTTTTACCACTACGGGCGACTTTTTTTGAAAATTTTGGAGGCGATCGCGCTAGAGATGTCCATCAGTACACTAGACAGGCTGATGACTTGGAATAGCTACGCGATCGACGCTTTGGACACCCCTGTTATAAAGGATACTTACACCTTAAAAGTGACTGAACTAATATTTTTTCACTAAAAACAGGTATTGCCTTTAAATCATCAGAAATTTCAAGGATATTTTTCGGAAAACCTATACATTGCCCAATAGCTGGCAGATTTCCACACCCAACAATTTTTGTTTTTACAATTAATTATTATTTTAAAAAAATCATCAAAATTTTCGCGTCACTCCATTCCATAAAAATTTTAAAACAATCGGAGTTGAATTTAGAATAAATTATTTTGAAATTTGAATTTGGAATATGTCAAAAAAATATTAAATTAAATAAGTCACATTGGAACTGATACCGGAACACACTAAATCCGTATATTGTCTACGTGTTGATATCTCTGCCCTCCCTTGCATGTAATTCTTGAAGTTCCTCCTCTTCCCTGCTCAGCGGAACCGTGCTGTGATTATAGAGCCCTTGCGCCATCAGCTGGAGAGCCAAAGGATTCTTCTGTCCGCTCGCTTTCTTGATCTTGGCCCTCTTGTTCTGGAACCAGATCTTGATCTGGGCTTCGTTCAAGCCAAGCTCCGCAGACAGCTGCTGACGACGTCTTTCTGTCAGATAACGGTTCTCGGCAAACTCGTGCTGTTGGAGAAAGCAAAATATTAATTATATATTTCAATTAATACGAATACTGGTAAAACATACCATGACATCTCGATTTATCAATTTAGGTGCAGTATAATACACGCTATCATTCTAGCAAAATTAACTGTTAACTTTGCAAAAGCATGTTTTTATGTATTGTTGTCCTAATTGCAATAATAATTTTTATTTAGCCAGTGAAAAATAAAAAGAAGTGTACTTTCTTATCAAATCCTTTTTTTGTTCTAGTTTAAATTAGAATACTGTTGTTGAAAGTGTATTATGATGAAAAAGTAGCACTTTATTATATGTAGTTGATATCTATTTCAGTGTACGCCCTCGTCAGAACTAGTTCTGCCAAGTGAATTCCAATTTAATACAAGCGAGGCGAATCGTTGGTATGATTATTATTTTGTTTAACAGCGCACAGAAAAACTAGATAGCACTATTTAATGCATTGTTAACTTTTAAGCCAACGTCCACAGCAACAGAGAGAGTTTTTTCGAAAGCGGGAATAAAAAAATAAAATTAAAATTTGAGACTTTTATGAGATGTAAATAAATTGAAAAAATGTATTAATGAAATAAAATAAGCTTAATAAGTTATTCATCATCTATTTATGTACAAAAATTTGAATTAATAATGTATGTTTTGGCACATCTGAAACTACTCAAGTATACTCGAGTATTTTAAAATTTTACTACTCGATACTCGAGTAGTTGAGATGTCGAGTAATTGGCGTCTCTAGTTATCAGAGTATGCAAATATAATACATCACCGATATCCAGAAGTCCAGAAGTCGAACATTCGCAGTTATCATGAACTTAACCTTTAAACGCCCGTGCATTTTTGCGAAATATCCACGCGACCCATAGCTTTTATAAAAATAATTATATCTCTTAAAAAAAGTCAGCCTATGAGGACAAAATAAAAAAGCATTAGCAAAATAAAAGATTGCTTATAATTTACGAACAAAAACCAGCACCACAGCTTGTACGCTTCATAATTCTCAAGTAACAAAATAAACGAATCCATTTAAGCTACAGCCATCTTGAAAAAAGACAAAAGGATAAATTTCTAGGTATGGAAAAAAATCTGTATTCCCATTAAAATATATTGTATAATGTGAAAAAAGCGTATGTATTACGGTACACTAAATTTAACACAGCGCATATTCCAACCAACAGCATTATGTCAACCTTGTGACGCAGATGTTTATATTCCTCATTATGGCAAAAATATTTCACGAAACCGAAAATATAATTATGAATCAGTTTCGCATAGACACTTTGTATGAAAGTTAATATTCATATGTCGAAAAATATTACCATAAATCAGTGTAATCCGATAGCAAAGTGCACCATAATCACTAGTCCCATAGGGACCGTAGGGCTTTGAAAGGTTAAGTCATGACGGCTTCTTTTTTTTTGGTTTTATATAATGTATAGTTTTATTGTATGTATGGATATAATGACCTTTAATCTGGACAGTTGGGGTCCGTTGAATGCGGCCCTGGGTCTTTTCTCGGGCTGCAACACGAACGGATTTAAAATAACAACACGGACACCCGGACTATAGTCCGGGCTGGGTAAATTAAAACAGACTCGAACCGACCACGGATGCAATGGACTTAACCGTTCAACAACTGGGCCAATCAAAGGTTCATTATACCATATTATTTGCTAATACACATTCTAGTTAAGCTTATATTTTTTGTAACGCAAATCTACTTTCTGATACTTTTTGCACGCTTAACAAATTATACATACAGTTAGTCCTCGACGTGCGCGGTAAAATATAATAAAATCTTAACTAATGTAAGATAATGTCACTAGAAATAATAGAAAAAAATATTGTAGAAAAAAGTAAAAAAGTGTATCATTATGAAAAATGAAGAGAACGTTTTCTATTACCTCATTTAAATAAACAAAAAAATGATCTGTGTTTTTTTTGTTGCAAATCTAGTGTGTAATTTAAATGATTCTAAAAGATATTGCAATGTATTAAAATGTTTTTCTTGATATATCTGTACTCAAGTTACGCTAAGCACAAAACAAAAATAATCACATTATCTCTCTGCGCATCGTGCGCATTGAGATAATGTTGACAGGTAGCACTGCCATCTTATGAAATTTAGTTATTAGATTTTTTTAAATGATAAAACAACAATATACATTTATTGTTATTTATAGCATTTATACCTTCAGTCTTGCCAATTGAGGTCCACTGAACGCAGTCCTAGGCCTCTTCTCCTCGTCTCTCGTGTTTCCTGGACTTCTTTCTCCAGCTGGTTTCTTCGGCCGTCTGGTTCTAGGACCTGAGGGATAGAAAAAGACATCGCTTAAAATTAGATATCTACTGTCACGTATATTGCATATGTTACAGTGAAACTGTATTCTCAGTGAAAATGTATCATGTAATAGATTTGTATGACAACATGAATTGAAATTATTGGCCCAAGTCGATGATTTGCCAGCCTAAAATTTTGGTTTGCTTCAATGAAACAAAATCAGCAAGTAGTCCCTTTCATAAAAGAGAAGCAAAGAAAAACTCAGACGCAGTCAAATTTAATTGCAATGACAGCTTGGAGAAGAATATATTTTCACTGATAATACAGTTTCACTGTAACACATACACCAAAAATGAAAGATTACATATTTGGTTACAGTATTGACAAAATTTTAGTTAAAATTATCGTTAAAAAACATACATTTATAAATTTATAAAAAGATATTTACTTATTAATAAGTAATTAGCAAAATAAACTTAGCAAAAGAAACACAAACCCAAATAAAATCGGAAGAAAGGAGTTGAAGTATAGAGAGCTAACTGATATTGGCAAGATATGCATTTTAATCAATCCAGAATATTTGAATGGTGAGACAATTTCATATACCATATTTATTTTATTTTTCAGTTTATCCACTTATGAAATGAATAGATATAAATAAAATATTCAAAAATGTGTATTCGTACAAGAGTAAAACACGATTGATAGCTATTTAGACGTCACGCCATCATTGTAACCATTTGAGACATATATTTCATAGGCATATAAAACTTATTGGAATTCTACAATTTAAATGTCAAATAAACCAATACTTGACTCGAAATCGTATTCGGTATTATTGTAGCGAAATCTCTGGAATTTGATTTTTTTTAACCAGCTGGTTACGCAATTAATTGAATAAAAAACTGATTGCCACAATACTACAGGGTAACTGCTTTTGTGAGTTGGGTGGCTATAGTGATACACTTCAACTTTGACCATCCAAGATAAAGAATAACTTAGAAACCCCGTTGGTGTGAAGGATACATATGTATCTAGTGTTTCACATCAACGAGAATTCTAGGGAAATCTTTATTTTGGATGGTAAAATTTGAAGTGTCCAATAAGTATGGCAGTCCGACTCACTATAGTAGTCGCCCTGTATAAGTCTGGTTATATTTTTTTTTATTCTACTGGTAGTGTAATTAGCTGTCACATAACCAGCTGATTAATAAAATTGATTCAAATACCAGCGATTACCTGTAGCTGTGTCACACAAGCAATACGATACAAAATATTCTGCAAACCTGTTTCCCAACTATGTATTATCGTATATTTTAAATGCGTTAATGCTTCTTTTTGTGCGGTAATGCGTTCCGCGGAAAATCGCACAAAAAAATCTATGACTTAATATGGAAACAAAACATATACAAGTATGCACGTGTCATGGCCACATTGTAATAACGGGTGAAACACTGGATTTCGCCTACACAGTACGTGAACAACGTGCTGTTAATTACGTTATCACATATGTACTTTGAAATAGTCTCAAAAATATATTTAAAAAAAATCATTAAAAAACCGCCTAACTTTGACATCGCACAAAAAGTGGTTTAGGGGTATTTTATTTCATTTTTTTTAACCAGTTAGCTCGATAGACCTCTCAAATATTAAAACACAAAACATGCGTCAAAATCAAAAGGAGAAAAAAATCACGATGCATTTAGGTCCGAGTGTCCCATGGTGCAATATCTTAACCAATCCACTATTTTCAATTAAAAAGAATTGGTCAAAACATGGCACCGTGTGACAACTGGATGGAAGGTTCCTGGTCACCCGGTAGTCTTCTTCTTCGTGGTTTCATTTAGTCATCCGTTGAGTTTTCCTGTTCCTTCCGTCGTATCAAAGTCCAAGATTTTCCACATCGAATAAATCAACCACGTTGTCTTTCAATATAACATATCACTGGAAAATTGTTTGATTTTAATTTCTTCAATCCCTTATTTTTATAGAGAGATACTAGTAGATAAGGCTAGTGACAAGGGTGGTTTAAGCACTTGGAAGACCCCAGGTAGAATCTAATATTGGAAGCACATTTTTTCGAATGATATTAAAAGTGTTGCAAGACTTAACACAAATATTTTGTTCGTAATGGTTATTTCATTTTTAGTCGTTGCTCCGAATTGTAATTCCATTGTGTGATTGTTCGTGAGTATCGCTTGAACACTGTGCGGTATTCTCCGCAGTTCACTAGAAACAATTAAGATATCTAGCTCACCACACTGTATGGTTTATGACCCATCGGTCATTCAATATGACTGCCATTGAAAAAAAAAAATTTTTTGATTTGATCAAAACATTTTAGGTTTCCTATGAATAAGTTATTTTTGTGAGCCCCAAGCACGCGCCTCTTGTGCTTATGGGGTAGTCGGATGGAATTTTAAACAAAATTCATCGAATCCATTGAAAGATAGTCCGTTTTGGGATTCAATTCCGTGGACATGGCACGCTTTTAAATTCAGTCAGTTAGTTGTAAGTTAATCTTTATCATTACAATCAAACTTTGGAATCAAATACATGAATGCTTATATGTATTTGCATTTTAATTTCCAGACAAAGACAAATAAGTGGAAAAAATTCTCTAGAATTGTATCGGTAATGCCGACTTGTTTGCATATACGATCAATTAAAAGGCATCATATGGAGAGAGAATATAGCTATTCTGAATAAAATATGAGGTTAGGTTCACTAAAAAAATATGCACAGACCACCAAAAGGATGTTCTACAAAAAAACTCCAATATATGGAAAGAAGTGGTAAAAAAACGAGGTTCATCGCGCGCTTAGAATGCGTTAGAATGTCATGGAACCCATAGATTTTGAGATAAATATGAGGTTAGTTTTATGGAACAAATATACACAGACTGTCAAAAGGATGTTCTTAAAAAAACCTCAATTTTTAATTGACACTGAATTTCTCTCCTGAAAAGTAGCGATAAGTCACTAACGCCGTTTTTGGATTGGAAGAGACAATATGTGGAAGAAGAGCTGTGTAATGTGTTTTATTTATTTACTGTACAGAATATTCATAGCGTTTATTTATAATTAAACTAATTGCTTTTTTTTACAGTTCCAACTGTTTGGGAAGCGCCTGAAACAATGACGTAGGTATAGTTGGCTCCGACTGCTAAGACATTATTTAAACAAACACATTTCACGCACAGAAAAAAAAAAAACGGAAACAATAAAAAGCCAGACAGTCCCAAAATTATGATTAGGCACCAATAAAATATACGAGAGCTTCCTAACACAATCGTAAAAATACTTGAATAAATTAAAATTACATCAAAAGCACATCACACTGTCTAAAGATAGGCCGAAATCTGATTTACATACTTATCTAACGTAAATAATATTTAAATATATTCATAGGGATCTTGTTACGTGATAAATTAGACAAGTAATTAAAGACACTCCATTTTTTTTATTTGCGTAATAAAAAAGAGCCAACATGTTAGGAAAATACGTAATGTTTTTTAAGTGGTTTATTATCTCATAACGAGGAACGTTAAAAAATTGCTTTATATATTACTAGTATTGCTACACGGCGTCGCTCGGACTAAGCGCCCAATAATTATTTAATGTTATATCATTCGACATAATTATATCACAAAATCTAACATCCAAAATAGAGTTAAAATAAAATCACAAACTTTATTTAATTTGATGACAGCCCCATTCTCGCCCATTAAAATGTCCAAATTCAAGGAAAAAATCTAATTTGCTGTCAAAGACATGTCAAATAATACCTTCACGTAAATAATAAACATTATTATATTTATAAAAGCCGGGAAAAGTTCAGTAGAAGACTAATTTATTACATTTTGACTAAATGTCTTCGCCAGATAAAAATTCAAACATATTTTCTTTCATATTCGTTTTTATGGCAACATGCAAAAGGAAATTACAGACCCACAGACATACTTACGCCGTTTCGGTTTTATACATAATATTATTATCATGCAAGGTGTAAATAGAGAATAGTATAATATGTACTTTCAATGGATTCGGCGGTAACTTAGAGGAACAACGACTAGCAGGACTTGATATAGGAGTTGGGCCTTACCTATACGATGTCGAACTAGACTAGACATTGGAGCTGTAGGAGCTAACTAGAGACTGCAATTCGAGTATACTCATCCGTTTTTCAAGTCGTTACTCTATTTTTAAATGAAGAGTTTCTGACGTGACAACGTCTTATAAATCGATGAACGCCCGCTGCACGCACGAAAAAACACGACTCATTGTCCCGTTTGTCGCGTTACGCCGAAGGATAGCGTGCGAGCGAGAGCGCGGATAAGCGATAGAGAGGCACGATCGGCCTATCAGCCTGATTGTGCTGCATCTATCTCTTCCACTCCGATTGGTCGATGCGTCTGAGTAGAAAAGAGACAGCGGCAGCACACAACTTATACACCTACAGTACCTACACGTGATCTGTTTACAACTGTTTATAAAGTGAAGTGAAATGTTAATGTGGTTTTCATTGTTTATATTACAACAACAATTAAAGGTAATTAACGATTAAAGTAATTAATTAAATGATTCCATTTTATTCATAAAAGTATGCAATCATTTCATCAATGTTTTCTTATGACGTTTTCACGTTAAACTATCGTCCGTAAACCGACTTTACAGACAACCATTTTTTTATACTGCGGTAATTATAAAATCAAAACTTCGAACCATTTTTTAAATATGAGACGTTTAATTCTCTACTATTTTTGAAAAACATGTTTTATAAATTGCCCTAGTGATCAGATGGGCCCAGGATCAAGTCCCAGCATGGCCAGATTTTATACATCTGAAAAAGAAATCTTGGTCATGGGTCCATGTAATTTTTCGGTTAGTTGTTCACGACTGATTCATTATTGATCATCGAGTTTATCTCGTATGCCTTCCATAATTAAAAATATTTGACGCATTGGCATTAGTATTAGCATTATTTGTAATGCCAGATATTGCATTAAAATTTAAAAATAAATAAATATGCATTAATGGATTTAAATGAGCTTATTTATTAATAATACATTAATATTTTGGTACATCTGAAACTACTCGAGTATACTCGAGTATTTTCAAATTTTACTACTCGATAAACTCGAGTAGTTGAGATGTCGAGTAATTGGAGACTCTAGAGCTAACTCGATACTGCAAAATTCAGTATTTTTGCACTCCAAAACTAGGGTATCGATATATATCTTGATGTATACTAGAAAAGTTACGTAGAACAACATTTGTTGAGAAGGATATTAGTTAGAAATCCAACTCAAAGAATATATTTCATATAAAATTTTAAATAACTTTGACTATTCCATTTATTTTGTCACGTATCTCGCCTATTTTAGAGGCATCTTCGGACTTACTATCGCAATGTTTGCTTGAGTAATAAATCAATTAGATTCTAATATTTTAAAATGATAAAATTATAAAATGGAGTTTGGGATTTTTCCTTTTTACGTGAAGCAAAGAGGGGGTTATAGAATCAAAGCAAAGCTAACAAATAATGAAGGAGCAATTTAAAAAATATGAACCAATGAGACGCAATCAATAAGGAAGAAATAAAACTATCAATGGTAATAATGTAAGCAGTGCCTCTGAAAGAGACGAACCACGTGTCACAATAAGTAACACAATACGTGAAATAATCAAAGTTTTTTTAAATTTTTATATAAATATAATATGTTTTTATTAACGGCCAAATCCACAATGGCATTTTTTTCAGGACAGAAAAACCGAAACATTCAACCATCAATTGTAATTTAGAATTCCAAATTTAAACTCAAAATAATAAGTAACGGAGTTTTTCCGATCAACCTTTTTTCAGGGATTCGAACCTTGACCAAGTTGGGGTAGAATATTAATTTTTCAAACAAGGGGTTGTGAGTTTTACTTCATTTTTGATGTTATCACCAAATAAGCTTTAAACTTTTTATAATGGCATTTACTCATAATTAGAAATAAACATTTTGATTGAAATGTGTTATGACTATATACAATATCAACAATGATTCTAAATTTTGAAGTATTACTTGTCTTGCATGTTAGTAAAATTTTGTATAATTTAACACAAATGTACGCGCGAACATGAGTGAGTTCAGACGAGTACTATTTCGACTGTATCTTTAGACAAAGGGATGTAACCCTCAGTTTTTTAAATAGTCTTTTTCGATTATCAAAATGTGATGCTTGATACAAGTCTATCAAAAGGATGTAAGCAGCAAACGCCGAATTGATAACTAATTTAAGTCTTAAAATGAAGGTCCCGTGAAATTTGCGGCGAGGGAAAAGGATATAAGACACATCAATAACATAATTCACTATGTGTGTGCTACGTCATTTTGCTTTTATACAGTCGATTCGTAATGTATAATATTAAATTTTATTTTGTTAGATTTTTTTCCTTGTAATTTTCATTCCTTGTCACATTGTCCAACAAACTTATAATTTATGATTTTTCTAATTTCTTATTTAATCAAATCTCCCTTTATCATAAGTATTTTTTTGGATTTATTCTCATCACTATCATTCTCATCATCACAATTTAATGTGTAGTAGTTACTACAAAAATTATCCAATATATATTGTTTTTGTAGAACTAAAATAGATTACATTGTTTTTATTTGTTATTACTTTTGATGTACTCATGTAAACAGTTTCAAAAAGCATGCTTAAAATAAAATGTACATTGATATATACCATATACATAGAATGACACAGAAAATATTACACACAAAAAAAGAAACACTCAAAATTAAACACAATTATAAAAACACGTACTTTTTTGACATCTATATTAAAAAGAAAAATTAAGCCGTATAGAACCAAAAGCGTTAAGTTACACAGTAACGATTGTCGCGCCTTTGATTCTATGCTTCTTAATTCTACTTATTTTGGTGTGAGTCGAATGAAGGTGGTTGAGTTGTCTACTTACTTCGCCCTGTAACAAAAAGAAAAAAACAAAATTAGTGACCATAAACAATGTATTTTTAAAATCATAAACAATAAAATATATTATATTACCAAATTATTGGCATCCATGTAATGAGTTAGTAGAGGTGGTAAAAAAATTCATCGAGTGGAAAAACATTGGAAATGCTAAAAATAAAATTGAATTTCAAATATTAATCACATGCAATATATTGTTCACCCAGTTTTCATTTCGAACAATGCAAGTCTAACTTCACGATTCGAATTTAGAATCGCATTTTTTTATTTAATTTATTTTAAGGGTCAGAAAAAATGACTCGCGGAGAATCCAACAAGAATATATATTTTTCATTATGCTTTAATACGAATCAGAATCAACACAATGTCAGATCCGTGTGACTCATTTACCATGACACGGATATTGCGGCCCATTAAGGTAAAAGAAACGTTACAACTGAATCATTTCAAGTTCATTCGTGCACTTGAATGCCTGAAGATGCCGAAAGGCGAAAAACGAGTCATGACAAAACAAAACTCAAGGAAAAGTACCAAATTAAAACGATCCAAATTTGATATTGAAATTCCATCAAACACGAACTGTCAAAAAGTTTTGTAAAACTTGAACTGATTACTGGTTAAACCTGTTTTTTTGGCTCTACTAAAAAGTAGAAAAGAATGAGCCAAGTTTATTTGTCTCTAAAGCGTCGATTAATATATATATTTCGCAATTCTGCCCCACTCAAAAAAAATGGCTTTGCTTTGTTTCGATTCTATAACCGCCTCCTTGCTTCCTGTAAAAAGGAAAATCCCAATCTCCATTTTGTAATTTTATCATTTTAAAATGTTAGAATCTATCTTGCTTCATTACTTAAGCAAACTTTGCGATTGTAAGTCCGAAGGTGCCGCTGAAATAGGCGAAACACGTGTCACAGTAAATAGCACAATACGTGGAATAATCAAAGCTATTTTATATTGAATAATCTGCATCATTACATACATCGATAACCATTTACAATGATGATACTAGTGTTATTATGATATCAACATTAGTTTGACGGATTATGGCAGCGGCGCCATAAAAACACGGAGGTCCAACCCCACGGCGCCTAATTGAGTACCGCTGGCCGCATAGGGCCAAACCTGATTTGGGCCGGAGCGGGGACCCGTCGGGGAGCGTGGCGCTCCGGGGCCAGTGGCCCCCTTGTCAATGGCGATCGTTATTATCGTTTAGTTTTATTGGCGTGCGGTATTGGCGGTGCGTTTGCATAGCTAATTGAGAAATTAAATGACTGCCAGATCTAGTTTTATGCGGCCGTCGTAATGTGTTTGGTTTTCAGCCACTGTCAACCATTTATGTTGGAATTTTTAAGTGACCAGCTTTGTTTTGAATCCATATCCACTCCCAATATGGAGCATAAGTCATCCATGGAAGTGTATCGACATCTTTTTTGTCCACGAGAACTGGTTGCTACTCAGTCGTTAAAAATCTTTGTTTTGGTGAGATTCGGGATAGAATGGATAAGGGCTAGGGCAGGACTTATGGTTAGCGAGTCGCTCTTGTTACTGTTGGCACTATTAAGTACCCTGCTTTTTTAAATCCATGCCCGCTCGCAATGTGGAGCATATGGCATCCATGGAGGTATATCAACATCTTTTTCATCCACGAGAACCGGTTGCTACTCAGTCGCTAAAAATCTTTGGTTTGGTGACAGTCGGGATAGAATGGATAAGGGCTAGGGCAGGACAAGGGGTTAGCGACTCGCCCTTGTTACTGTTGGCACAATTAAGTACCCTTCTTTTTTTAATCCATGTCCGCTCCCAATGTGGAGAATATGTCCTCCATGGAGGTATCTACATATTTTTTTCCACGAGTACTGGTTTTTACTCATTCGCTCAACATCTTCGGCTTGGTAAGAGTAGGGATAGAAAGGACAGGACTAGTGGTTACCTCGTCGCTTTTGTTACTCCTCACTTAAAGGATCGGATGGGTGGTGGGGATTTGTAGACAACACAGACACACACGCCTTCGAGCAGAATCTTTAAATTGACTGATAAATTGCTGTTCGTACTGGGGCCCGAACCCATCAAGTTCTGCACGGAAGCCAACGACATTGTCCACGGGAGGTCATGAAACATTTCGATGGCTTAAAGAGAAAATTTGCTATCTCCGTTTTTGTCAATTGTGCAGGGGACGGTAAAAACTGTTTTTTTGAAATTTAAAATTTTGTGTTATAAACAAACAAAAACCCCTTGGCCGACCTCCGCTGAAAAACAACAAATAATTGACAGGTGACAATACAAAATATGGGAGTTGGATAATCAGCAGTGTAGGTTTTAGAACGACACTGGAAATTTCAAATTTTCTTAAAACGTTTTTCCGATGCAATTAAAATAAGTTTTGCTTATAAAAAAATTGTTACTGTGTGTGTATTATTCTGAATGACAGACATCGATTTCGTATCTGATTTGCAGTTTTAAGTTAGCCTAGTGAATCGAATTGTTTTTATCATTTTTGGTCATTATGCCTTTCGTCTGATAACAAAACAACATTCGTTCACCCATGGTTCACAGCAACTGACTTTTATTCCGAATTCAAAAAATCTACTTTGTATATTTGATCAAGAAATAATATTAGTGGTTAGATTGCCCAGAATAAAAATCAAATAAAAACCAAAAAAAAGAACACACCCTACCCAATCTTTGATATTGTATGAACATATTTCTTGGTTTTCCTCACAACTTAGACTTTTAACCGAAATATATAATCGAATATAAGACAAACAGTTATCGTAAAAAATAATATTTTTAGATACTCCATATTTTTTTTTAAATTAAAGAAAAAATATTTGGCATTACAGCTTACGCCAATGCGCCAGAAAGTCATACGAGATTAACTCGATGATAAGTAATAAATCAGTTGTGCACAAAATCAACGATAAATAACATACAACCCAGCCCAAGATCTCTTTTTTTCAATTGAAAAAATCTGACCTTGCCCGGAATTGAACCCGGGTCTCCAGATCGCTAGGACAAAGCTCTTGCCACTAGACCACATGGACCGACATATTAGGAACGTTTCCAGTTACCGCTCTTGAGTGCTAGTTATATACGCCTAAAACTGTCAATATAATAATAATATTATAATTCGTAATGCATTGATCAACTGAGACGTTGCCAACAGACAAGAAAAGCTCTAACAACCACACCCTTTTTTTCTATTTACATCCACCATTATAAGTTGGACGGCGGCAGAAGTCAGAACTAAAATAGTCAATCTTGGGCTTGTACTACCAAACGTAAAATCGCGAAAGGTGTTTGTTTATGTTTAAATTAGTGTAGAAAATAAATTCAGAGTGTTTCTAAAAAAGTTCGGTAAGTTATTCTAAAATTCCGAAAATTCTACGTAACCGGCAAGTCTCAAAAAATAGGCAGCCATGACAGGTATTATAGTAGTATGATCGGTCCATGGTGCAGTGGTCAACGCCGTTGGCTTCAGTGGCGGACCGCCCGGGCTCGAGTCTCTGTACTAGAAGCACTTTTTCAATCGATTATTCTGTTCAAATGCGATGGGGTTTTGCGTTGTTAAAAATCGCTTCCCACCCTTCCGATCACAAATAGCGGCACATGGCGAGAGCGATAAGCTAATCACTGGTCCTTGTATCCTGTCAATCCCTACACTCTTCGAAAAAGAGTTTAGACTTATATCTGATTGATTTCATCTCATTAGTTAATATTTTGTAATGCTAACGTCATTAGTAGTATGATTATTTTTTTGTTTTGTTTTGATTCTATTACCCCCTCCTTGCTTACCGTAGAAAGGAAAAATCCCAAAATCCATTTTGTAATTTTATGATTTTAAAATATAAGAATCAATCTTGCTTCATTAGTTAAGCAAACTTTGCGATAGTTAGTCCGAAGATGACTCTGAAAGAGGCGAAACAAGTGTCACAGTTAGTAGCACAATACGTGGAATATAGTTATTTTAAATTTTATATTGAAAGCTGTTTTATTATGTCTCTCTATTACACCTGTGAATAATCAAGACGAAGATTGAGAACCCACCGGTTCGGCCATAAAATAAGGTTAATAATTTTATTGCACTTATACAATGGCAATGACGTTGTGTATTTAGGTCTAATACGCTCTATTATGAGTCCAATAAACGATTATTTTTTTATTGAACCGGCCGACATGAAAGATCTTCGGCGGTCTTTCAATATGGACGTATATGGTAGCCCTAATAAAATTTCATATTTTATAAAGAATTGCCAGTCGTAAAAAATAAAAAGAAAAAAATTGCTTCAATCATCATTATAAGCAATGCGGCAAAAAGTGCCCCTTTTAAGGAACGTATTTATCATTATTTATTATTTTGTTATGGGCCCATTTTAATAGGATTAAAATTCCATATAAACATTATATCGTATGTTGATTTTGGTTTCCTAATTGCGTGTATATTATTTGAACAACGGTCAACAACCCCCGAGCACTTTAAATTGTATAAATGATTGTAGTGGTTGAATAATGGATTGGAGGGTTGACAGATTCCAATATCCCCACGAGTCGTGGTCTACATCTCAAATGACGGTAGCTCAAAGAAGTAATGCGACAAGAGATACTCGGATGTTATCATATCTGACACTAATCTTTACAGTATCTTTACTAAGATGTATATTTATTACTAGGGTTTCCAATCCCGGGATCCCGGATCCGGAAATCCTGGGATTTTCAAAACATGATTAGTCCCGGGATTAAAAAAGATAATTACGAAATTCGTGGGTATGTGTTGTCATCAATAAAAGCGTTATTTATTTCCATTACGGGTCGTCTTAGCTGGGCGAATCTGGGCGAGGCGATCCGGCGCGGCTTTGAAAGCGGCAGAGTTTTAAAATATCAAACGGTCCTCGCCCATGCAAGTGTCATATGTAGGCGAAGCGAACCGGTCAGGACGGCATATGTCGCAAGTCGCCTCAAGTGCGCACTCATGGCGCACGCGAATCGCTTGAAAATATGAAACGGTCCAAGCGTTAATTGCGTCTGGCCGAGCGATGGCACATAAGACCTTTGATCAACTACGTTTTAAATTGACTGGATTCGCCTAAATTCTCTTGCCGGTTCGCGTCGCTTACCTAAGACGTTAATGTGTCCTCATTTCAATTCTTTAGATGGATTCGGCGGTAATTTTGTGGAAGCTCATTTTAATATAAAATTTAAAATAACTATGATTATTCCACGTATTGTGCTACTAATTGTGCCTCATTCAGATGCATCTTCGGACTTACTATTGCAAAGTTTGCTTAAGTAATGAAGCAAGATTGATTCTAATATTTTAAAATGATAAAATTACAAAATGGAGTTTGGGATTTTTCTTTTTTACGTGAAGCAAGGAGGGGGTTACAGAATCAAAATAAAGACAGGTTGCTCGCCACTGCTTACATTATTTACAATTAAAAGGTTTAACCCAAACCTATCTGATCGATTGCTTCTCATTAGTTAATATGTTGTAATGCTTACGTCATTAGTTATATAATTATTTGTTTGCTTTGTTTTGATTTTATGTTTAGTTATTACTAGGGTTTCCAATCCCAGGATCCTGAGGATTTTCAGAACATGATTTATCCCGGAATTAAAAAAGATAATCCCGAAAATTAAAAGCGTTATTTATTTCCATAAATGAGTCCTCATTTAAGAATGTATTTTTTTAAATAGGCATAACCAGACATATTATTAATTTCAATTAGTTATTAGATCGCATTCGAACGAGACCGTTACTCTCGTGCATTATATTTCAAACAAATATTTTCGTAATGCTCTTCAGTAATGGATAAACAACCAAAAAATTTAATTCACAAAAAGATAGTGACATCAATTATTCCTA
The DNA here is from genome assembly GCA_028554975.1 of Himalopsyche kuldschensis. Classification (NCBI taxonomy): domain Eukaryota; kingdom Metazoa; phylum Arthropoda; class Insecta; order Trichoptera; family Rhyacophilidae; genus Himalopsyche; species Himalopsyche kuldschensis. The sequence goes on from JAHFWI010000045.1 coordinate 4,572,969, forward strand.
ACTATGTTAAATGATACATTAACATGGCTAATATTAAATTAACATGAAAATTATCGACTGTTAAAAAAATATTCCAAATCCCGGGATCAATATTTTCCGGTCCAGGATTGGAAACCCTAGCTTTTACCCACAGCTTAAATTAATAAATAATTGAAATATCTGTACAAATATAAGAAATTCTGTGCTTGGATTTTAGGAATTCTTTTCATATATATTTACAAACAAGTTGGTTTTTCCCGCCACCTCCGTTGTGTATATGCAGCCAATGTTTCATGGCCGCCTTTCAGAACGCAATCGACGGAATTTACCCCTCACATTCATGGCCCGAGTAGATTTGCACGGGACTGATTTTGAACCATGCACTAAAGTGCTTTCAGAATAAAATTATAATAATAATCTCTGACTACGACTCCGTCTCCGAATATGGCCCAAATGCCGCGATGACTCTGACTCCTATTCCGACTAGGGCAAACTCCACAGCCCTGATTGACAGTAAACACCTTTAAAGTGATGAATGTCTGAATAATATTAATTATTCTTGGCAGTCGCAACGTGACAATATGCATGGCGGATTGCGTTGGACCTAACAGTTAATTTAATAGTTACCAATTAACTAGTATTGGGTTTCGCCACCAGGTGTCTGGCTAGTAAAAAATGCAGGTGATGAAGTGATTATACTTATATACGAGGCAATGTGACAATCAATTGAATTTAACGACCGACAGGTGCTTGTTATGGGAGTCGAACCGCGATACTTCCACTTTGTAAGCGATAATCGTGAGTGTAATGCCACCCAGAGAAGAATTTATAATTATTTAAAGATGTCTTATCATTAAATTGATTTTAAAAGCTTTTGGAAACTTTATATTTTAAAAAAGGAACACTTAAATAAAATCAAATTTACTAGCGACTTGACATATTCATAGAAAACAATTTAATCTGTTAGTAAAAAGGTGATGGCAACTTATTAATTGGTCAGTATCTTATTCGATAAACGGTCAGTAAATATGAAATAAATGGTCACTAATAAATACATGAAACTGTCAGTAGTTAATATATTTTGTTCAGTAGGTATAAAATAATTCGACACAATTATTGTTGAGCGTAGAAGCCAAAAATTGCTGTTTTGCCAATTCGATGTACGTTCAATTTTTACAAGGACCAACTCGAGACTGAGCGAGAATACATTTCTATTACCTTTATCATTTCTAATTTGATTACTTTCCAATACCTACATCATAGATATCAGTGTTCTCGAATAAAACTCGGCTGACAACTCAAAAAATGCAAATTTCTGTATTGGGATTCAAACATCAAACATGGATGTCTTTGACCATTCGACTAAACTCCCGGTATATATATAAATCAGGGCTGTGGAGTCGTAGTCCGAATCGGTGTCGAAAATTTTGAAAATTTCACACTTTTTATTTATGCATGTAATATGTTAAATTTGGCTATAAGCCAGATTGGTTGGTTAATATTTAATTGAACATACATAAATAGGAAAGGTAGGAAAAGATTCGTGACGAAATTAAACTTTTGGAGTCGGAGTCAAGGTTTTTTTAACGACTCTACAGCCCTGCTGTAAATAAAATAACGACACTTATTCACAGTACGGTCATAAAGTGTTGAAATCGAAATTAAAACGAAACACATTAAAATTGTACACAATCCCTAGTATAATAAATACACACCACGGAGGTGGGTGGGTGCTTTCAGGCCTGGATGACTATCCATTCTTGGATGCCGCTGCGTCATCATCTGTCATCGAGATGACACGGCACCATGTGGGGTCCCAACAAGTGTGAATAAACCAGTTTTGCTATTGGTGATACAATCTACAATCTATAATTATGTTGTGGAAACCAGACATATTGGAACTCGGATGGAATTATTCAATGTACTGGTAAAGAAGTATTATATGAATGCAGTGTTGGTATTTATATTTTTATGGAATCTGATTGCTTTTTTTTATTACTGATTTATTATTATTGTTTTAATCTTTTTGTAGAAAAAAATTATGTTTGTTTATTTGTTTGGCCCGTATGCGCAGTGTCGGATTACAACATAAGCGCAAGGAGCGCGCGCTTGCGGCCTCCAAGTCGTGGGAGCCTCAAAAATAACGGAAACATATTTTTGACACATTACTCCGAAAAGGTTCTAACTACTCTAGACACTGTTTTGAAAAATGAGCCTTTGAAGTTTCAATTGAATAAAATTCACTTGTAACAATGAGCAAGTAAAAATGTTTCAAACTACTTATTTTAAGCATATTTTTTCACAACTCTTTTTTAAAAATTTCATCATGGAAATAGTGATGACAATCTTAGAACTTCATCTGGCGTACGAATCATTCTTCACGGATACATAAATCCACCACGACTTTGCAACCGAACAAGGCTTTCAGTGAATTTCATCGAAGTTACAATTTTAAATGAAAAATTTAAAAGACAAGATGTACTGTTTCCACGCATCCCAATGATTCCGATAGATATGCTATATGGATTAAAACATTTGCAGTTTTCGGTGTGACTCACATTTGAAATGACCATCAACAAAACACGGGGACGATCGCTAAAGGGGTGTTGACATAATTTGGATACATGCTTCTCACATGCACAGCTGTATGCGTATCCAAAAGCACTTCAACAAACACAAACACTTTCTTTCTTTGAGTGCCATCGCAACGCAGTCGGGTTCTCGGTAGTTTATTATAAAATAGACGGAGAAAATATGTGTTGTTGAAGGAGTATGGACGTACTTTTGGTTCAACACAGTAGAATGAATTGAATTCAATATAAAATAACTTTGATTATTCCACGTATTGTGTTACTAATTCGTGGGTGTAGGGACATACGGGCAAAACTACAAAAATGGCTACTTTGAGATAAATATGGCATTGTCATGCTCAAGTGCAGTTCTATAAGATATAAAAATATGAAACTTGCACGAAGAGCGGTTTACCAGATATTGCTCGGCTTTCCTGCAAATCCGTAAGAAAAAAGGTTAACATTGAAAACTGTTTTGCCATTTATCTCAGATCGTTGTTTTTGTAGTTTCGCCCGTTTGTCCTATACCCACGAATTTTGACACGTGTTTCGCCTATTTCAGATGCATCTCCGTACATACTGTCGCAAACTGAAGCAAGATTATGTTGAATTGCGTTCAGAATAATGGCGCTATGAACAAGAAAGTGGTTTTGATACGCATTGAAATATCTTCGTATCCACTGCTCCTATTAATACAGTGGCGGCTGGCGACAGAGTATTAGGGAGTACAAAAAAAGATTCAACTATTTTTCCGTACTACGGACAGCCAAAAATTCATAAGATTGGCACTCCGTTGGTATTGCGAACATCTGAATTGAAAGTCCATTTTATAGAAGTGTTTTAAAATCCAATGAATTGGAAAGAACTCTTGCAAAAATAGCTGTATCTTTTTTTGTACTCCCTAATACTCTGTCACCACCGCCACTGCTCCTATTGATATGTCTCTTTGACACATATTGGAACATACTATTTTCTACCTAGTGGCTGGCATTCATAATTCAAAATCGACAAAAATCAAGATAAAAACCGATGAGGTGAATGACGCAATGTGAATGTTTTTTTTACATCTGAAATTGACAACCCTTTCTTCTTCAAGTAATGGACCCCTTAATAATTCATATCCGAATACCGATATTGTCAAACTTATTTAACTTCAATGACGTCTAGTGTCAATATAACTAAGAAGTTTTTTTTTAATAAAATGAACACAGATCTCCTCTTTACAAAAAAAGCATTTTGACCACACAGGTATCAGAACAGTGCTTCTAAACATGTGGGAAAGTTTAGTGGTTCGTGATTATACGCCCAAGTGGTACGGATCGTTATCCGGGCAGCTCTTGTTGCAGTTATGAATAAATACCACATCGGTAAAATCGAAATCTTTCAAGAGGTAAATAATTGTTGCAGTCAAAAAGGCGTAACTTACAATTTCCAATTTTTTCGAAATTCGTTATAATTTTTATACAACACTCACTCTCTCGTGATTGGCAAACACATTTACCCTTTTTTTTTTTTCATTTAATTTACTGAAGGTAATCAATAGAATTTTAATATCAAATTTAAAACGTCTGAGTTTTGTACTTCTCCATGACTTTTGTCGCTAACGACCCAGCTTTCGTCTTTTGGCTTCTTCATGCATTTTAAGTGCACGAATGAACTTGAACTGACAACATACAATAACTACTACACGCATTTCAATGCCGATGTCAGATGCCGAAAGGCGAAGCCTGGGTCGTCAGTCACAAAATTCAAACGAGTCATATTTGACAATTATCAACAGGTCAACTGAAGAAGAAATTTTTTGAAAAAAAAATCATTTCTATTTTGACCTTGCCGGGGATTGAACTCAGACCAACATGATCGAAAGGGCAAAGCTTTTGCCATGAGACCAGTGACGGCTGGTGACGGGGTGCTGGGGGGTGCAAAAGGAAGATTCAACTATTTTTCCGTACTACGGAAGAGAAACAGTTGGTATTGCGAACATCTGTATTGAAAGTCCATAGAAGTGTTTTAAAATCCAATGAATAGGAAAGAACTCTTTCAAAAATGGTTGAATCTTCCTTTGCACCCGCCCAACACCCCGTCACCAGCCGTCACTGCACAAGAGCCAACTTTATTTACAGTTTTGTAAACAAGCTTGTTTGTATGAAAACTAGAAAAAGATTTCAATAATTATATGTAACTAGTATTGCTACCTGGCTTCGCTCGGACTAAGCGACCAATAATTATTTAATGTTATATCATTCCCAAAGAATTACAGACCCACAGACATACATACATACGCCGTTTCGGTATTTTTATAGATCAATAATTATTTAATGTTATATCATTCCCAAAGAATTACAGACCCACAGACATACATACATACGCCGTTTCGGTTTTATATATAAGACATGTTTCATTACTCTGTGTTTTTTACAATCTTTTGACTGCTTTGTCGTGTTTTATCAGAATCAAAATAGTGTAACACTGTACTCTTTTGGTTGCCTTGTCGCTTTCTGATTCAATTTCTTACAATTTTAAACAATTTTGTCATATATTAATTCGTTGACTTCATTCAAAGTTCAACACTGTCTCCGTATAGAACTATCATAAGCTAACAAATACAATAAATGGCAAATTGTTATTGCTTTTATTTCAAACAGTAAATTAATTCATGTGAATGAAACTACGGCTAATAATTTTTATTACAAAACAGATTGACAACGTTGTTTCCAAAGTGGCGCTGCTTATTATAAATATAATCATTATTTTGTTTGATAAGATTTGTGTATGTAGTCATATCACAGCAAGAAGCGGCATTATTGTGTGTGAGCTCGACCAGTCAACGCGTGTCGCCGGGGTCTCTCCCGCAGTAAACAAAGGAAGAAAAAATACAGCTACATCAATTCAATTAAGGGCCGTATACATAAGTCGAAACAATCATGTTGAGGTTCGTTTTGACTGCAGTACTTCTGCATGTGACATTGCTGATAAGGAGTGGTGAGGGTTTCTTCAATGTTTACCCGAAAACTTTACCGATTACTGCACCTCAGGAAGGTGACTGTGGTGAGCTGCTCATGCTGACGCCTCTCATCGAGGCTGGCAAGATCAAGGAAGCACAGGAGAAGGCGGCAGTTCACTACTCTGATTTCGGAGATGTTGCCAGTTATTCTGGGTATCTCACGGTCAACCCGAAGCACGACTCAAACACGTTTTTCTGGTACTTCCCATCTGAAAGCAATGCGGCGGATCCCGTAGTTTTGTGGCTGCAAGGTGGTCCCGGTGCATCGTCTCTCTACGGTCTCTTTTCAGAGAACGGTCCTTTCCAGAGAAAGAAGAAACACTGGAAGAGGCGGACTTACTCTTGGCACTCTAACCACCACATGATATATATTGACAACCCTGTTGGGACGGGATTCAGCTTCACAAAAGATGGATTCGCAGAGAATGAGACAGCGGTGGGTACAGACTTGCGTGAGGCTCTCAGTCAATTCTTCGCCTTGTTTCCCGAACTCAAGAAAAACGATTTTTTTGTGACAGGCGAATCTTACGCTGGAAAATACGTTCCAGCAGTGTGCTATGCGATCCACACTGGAAACCCCAGTGCCAAAGTGCCAATCAATCTGAAAGGTTTTGCGATTGGAAATGGACTGAGTGACCCTGTAAACCAACTCAGTTACGGCCCGTACCTCTATCAACTGGGACTGCTCGATCGAGATGGAATGAAAGAGTTCGTCAACTATGAAAACCGTGGTATCAACTACATCAAAGCAGGTGAATGGCTGAAGGCTTACGAGATCTTTGACACTCTGCTGAACGGAGATGAAACACCGTACGGGTCGCTTTTCTTCAACTTGACTGGCTTCAAATTCTACTTCAACTATCTACACCCAACAGATATAACGCATTCGGATGAGTTCATGAATCTGTTCAAAATATCTACGGTCCGGAAAGCTTTGCACGTTGGAAATCTTACATTCAACGGTGGAACGGATGTGATGGAGCACATGAAACTCGACATGATGCAGTCGGTAGCAGGCTGGGTTAGCGAGCTGCTATCACATTACCGAGCAGTCATTTACAACGGCCAGTTGGATATCATAGTGGCATACCCTCTGACTGTGAACTACCTGCAGAACCTGAACTTCGCAGCATCGGCTGAGTACAGAAACGCTACGCGCCACCAGTGGCTAGTGGACGGTGAGATCGCCGGGTACGCGAAAACCGGTGGCAATCTAACTGAAGTCCTAGTGCGTGACGCGGGGCATATGGTGCCGGCCGATCAGCCCAAATGGGCGCTGGACCTCCTCAACAGGCTGACTGCTGGGAAACCTTTCTTCTGACCACACCAACTTCGCTTTTGAATCTTTTTCCAGTTTGCATGTTTGTTTTATCTCTGTGTACTTATTCTTCAGACTGTTTCTTATCAATTTGAACTTTGACATAAATGAGAACTGTTATGATTACAATATTTGTGTAGTATAATTATATTAACCGTGTCACAAATTTGTTCGTATTATTTAAATAATAATTCAAAACTCATGTAACGTTATCTGTAAAAATAGAGAGCACTCAATAAAAACTCTATGAAAAAGTATATCTAATGACAGCCGAATAAAAACTCGATACATTTCAGGAACTAAGGTACAAAAAACTAGTAAAATTGAGAGATGTCTAATAAAGAAAAGAAATATATTTGAGGTCTTAATCAAGTATTTTGAACAAATGTGCTACGGATTTTGTACGTTTTCTGTGAGAAATTACATTTGATATCGTTTTGTGATCATCACTTTTAAAGTGTTCACTGTCAATACTTGGTGGTATGGCTTGTAAAATAAAATTATTAAAACATTTTCAATACTTATTGCACGTAAAAAAAAAATTTGATCAGGACCGGTTTCGCTCATAGTGAACTAGTTGGTCATCTTAAAACAAACAACTTTATCTAAAAAAAAAGAAGAAGAAAAAAAGTTTAGAGACCGCGTTATTTTGAAACTAAATGGCTGTGCTGAGCAAATAGTCAATTGGTATTATATTGCATATATAATACTAGTATTGCTACTCGGCGTCGCTCGGACTAAGCGACCAATAATTATTTAATGTTATATCATTCGACATAATTATATCACAAAATCTAACATCTTAAATAGAGTGAAAATAAAATCACAAACTTTATTTAATTTGATGACAGCCCCATTCTCGCCCATTAAAATGTCCAAATTCAAGGAAAAAATCTAATTTGCTGGTAAAGAAATGTCAAATAATACCTTCACGTAAATAATAAACATTATTATATTGCAACTTGCAACAACAATGCAAAAGGGAATTACAGACCCACATACATACATACGCCGTTTCGGTTTTATATATAAGATTAAACGTCTAATTGCCTCGCTGTCTTGTATGAAAATAATACAATATTAAACAAGCTGTTACAATTAATGTCGAATTATCTCGTGAAATCATAATATTAATTAATGATGACCAGCAAAATCATATTGTCATACGAATCTATTGCTCGATACATTTTCACTGGCCAAGTCAGTGAAAATGTATTCTTACTTGTGAGAATATATTTTCACTGTAACATGTATACTAGTACTAGGACATGACGAGTGGTAAGTTATTACTCTTGCTGCGTCCCCTTTTAGGATCTGATGGGAGAGAAATTTAAACAATATATGCATCTATGTATCCGAACAGAAAACAATAATTAGATTGAATGAAGTGGACACGGGCCGAACTACTGATAAATAATATAACTTGAAAAGATAAATAAACACTTTTTAATGCTATCGGATACCTCTACGTTTGGGAATGTGTGGAAGCAAATTATCGAACAGCATCGATGACATGTAAACGCAAAATCTTGATAGGAAATTTAATTGAATGATGTTATGAAATGATTATATATATTAATATAAAAACGCCCCTCCACAGCCTTAAAGATAATGTATCTATGGTTAAACTGTTGTAACTTTCGTCAAAAATGGTAAATGTTGTTAAATTTAATTATTTATTGACATATTTATGGTCTCATGTTTGAATATAATGTATTTTATACGCCACATCAGCGAGATTTATAATAAACAAATAACATATTTTATGTCATAAAAAAAATAACGCGTTATTTGAAAATGGAATTCGAAATTTATTTTAATTCGAATTCCAAATGATAAATTGGCGGCTGACGTAAACTTCGACACGGGCGCCACTGAATTGTCTATGACAAAAAAAAATATCATTAAACTCAATATTTTTGGCGTAGGTATAAAAATAAGCATAGGCTTATTACAATAAAACTCGCTAAGGTTACATCGATTATATTTAATTGAAACATAATGTCTTTTTAAAATTTAAACTTCAACATGCAATTTGAAAAGACCAGGGCCGGTTTCGCTAAACAGACACGTGGCTCTGATCTTATTCAAATTATATGTGGAAGAATTAAGTACTAAAAATTTCATCGAATCAATCAAGAAGTGACAGATAATACCGAGTTTACACATTTTTTTGTTCCTAATTTACAGTAAATTTATTGATATCAGGACCGGTTTCCCTCATCGCATCAATTTTCAATTGATGAGTTGAATGAGAATGAGATCAGTTAAAATTGTTTGTTGACATTGTGGAATAAGTACACAAATGTTTTATTACTTTTTTTTTACTTTAAAAGTCATTACATATGTATGTATAATATATTATTTGAAACAATCATAAAAACCAAATTATTGGTTGTGATCAATCTCGGGCGAAGCCAGTTCAAGTGGTCAGCATATTTTTTCATTTACCTATGGAGGGTCATCGAGAAGAATGGTGCAAAAAGAATCCTAAACCTCGATCGGTGTACTTAATGTTTGAAAACTTCTCTACATGGCTCATTAGTTCGATGTTTATAAGTCTGCCTAAAAACTTCTCTTTTCGTCTTTTCATGAAAGTAAGAGTAAAAAGACTCTCTTTTGTCAAATAAGTATTTTAAAACCAGGGCTGTGAAGTTGATAAAAAAACATGACTCCGACTCCAACATTGACCAAAAAACACCGATGAAAAAAGTTTGATTTATTTAGTGGTCTAGTGCAGGGGTCGGCAACCTATTAAATCGGAAGAGCCAAAAGTTACAATTTACAAAAATTCCCAGTTTTTAAAGAGCCACTAAAATTTTTCGTTTACATATTATAGTATTTACTTATATGTACATGTGTATATACATATATAGTTAAATATATATCGTGTATTCGCTGAATATCGTGCATTTAATGTAGAATGTTGATTTAAAATAAACGCCTTAAAATATGTAAAATAACGACGAGTATACTTTAGAGCAGTATTATGATTTATTCCTGGAACCCCAATTTTATTTTTATTATTTAAATAAAATATTAACTTATAGTCAATAATGTTATGCCGTTTATTTCAATTCGATACCATTAAAAATAAAGAAGTTATTGATTTTAAGCCACAACTGAACTCCCCGGGCCTACTGGCGACGGTGGCTGTTTGGGATGAAATGTAATGCAATTGGCTCAACGGACATGTTAAGCGTAGCGATTTGTTTTCAACGATTATGAAAATTGAAGAATTGAGTAAATTTTTAGATATTTTTATTTCATAAGGAACTGGAGAGCCGCAACTTTACATAGAAAGAGCCGCAGGTTGCCGACCCTTGGTCTAGTGGCAAGCGATTTGTCCTAGCGATCAGGTGGACCTTGGTTCAATTCCCGGCAAGGTCAAATGATTCAAGTGAAAAAGAGATCTTGGGCTGGGTGTACGACGTACGTAATTTATCGTAGAATAGTTCACGACTGATTCAGTATTTATCATCGACTAATCGTTTTATCATATGACTTTCACAAATAAAAATATTTTCCGGATTGGCATTAGCTGTAATGCCATTTTTTTTTCAATTATCAATACCTATCCGGCCAAGAGCCGAATTTTTAAAAAGTTATATACAAAAATAAAAAGGTCAAACTTTTCAAAAGTTTTTCACGACTCCAACCAAAACACACGACGACTCCGACCAAAAATAGCACGACTGCACAGCCCTGATTAAAACAATTACAAATGCTGCACTCATCTCTCGCGAATCGCGCTACACACATCCTTTTTTGCCGCGCATTTATAAGCACGCTCCTTTTCCGTTTCCTACGAATTTCTCATGTCTTTTGCCCGAATTCCTGTACGGCGCACATACCGTTGTCTCTCTCGCACAATGCCATACGGACCGGCTGTCGTCGGAGCGAGACGGCGCATGAACGTTTTACGCCGGAATGCCATACTGACCCAACGATACTTAATTGCGGTCAATTATGCACGTCTTTATGTGTGTGAGTTTACTTACAAGGGAGTTTTTATCGAAAAATGGCCATCACAAAAAAAAACATATATTCGAGAAGTTATAAAATTAGGTACATAAAGAATGTATTTTGCATTATTCGCTATATAGGGTAAAAATCGGCCAATATAGAAAATAGTTTTATGCGTTGGCATTTTTTATTATTATTTGAAATACCTTCAAGTAATTTTAAATATATCATTCAATAATATACTCAACCGCACTTATTTTCAGAAATCAGGTTCTGCCCAAACACCAACCACCTAAATAAATAACAAAAAAGTGTGTTTTATATATTTAATTTCATTATCACTTTTAAGGTGTTCACTGTCAATACTTGGTACTTGTACTACATTCAATTTATTTGACCAGGACCGGTTTCGCTCATAGCGAGCATTATCAACTGATAGAAATACAAAAATACAGCGATAGATGCTCTTTACCTTTCCGGATCAACCAGGCCGAGCGGTCAACGTCTTTCGCTTCGGTTGCAGTGTTCATGAGCTCATAGCCCAGTACGAACACTTAAAACGTTTGGGTTCACGTCTTAACAATATCACATTTGAAGCTCAAGTCGCTTTAAGCTCGGTTAAACAAGTGATTTGGCACATGTCTATCGCAGAATAAACAGAAATCAAACAACGTGACTATGGCGCCATATTCCAAAAGTTGTCGCAAGTGACTAAAATATATATGTTACAGTGAAACTGTATTCTCAGTGAAAATATATTCTCACAAGTCAGATAATAATTTCACTGGTCACGATCAGGGAAATTATATTGCTGAAAGTGTGCTCCAATGAAACAAAATCAGTAATATATAAAATTTAAAATGACTTTGATTATTCCACGTATTGTGTAACTAATTGTGACACGTGTTTCGCCTCTTTCAGAGGCATCTTCAGACTTACTATCGCAAAGTTTGCTTAAGTAATGAAGCAAGATAAATTCTAACATTTTAACATTTTAAATTATGAAATTACAAAATGGATTACGGGTTTTTTTCCTTCTAAAGGAAACAAGGAAGGGTGTGATAGAATCAAAACAATGCAATAACATAATGATACTAATAAGGTGCAATCACTCAATCAATTAGATTGGGATTTTTCCTTTTTAAGGGACGCAAGAGAGGGTTATAGAATCGAAACAAAGCAAACAAATATATTTCTAATGACGTTAAACATTACAAACTAATAAACTATAAACTAATGAGCTGCAATCAGTAAGTTTATAAAAAGAGAAATAAATAAAAACAGCAAACAAAATATATATTCGCTAGTGAAAATGTATTGGAATATGGTTTCACTGAGTATATTTTTACTGAGATTATAGTTTCGCTGTAACATAATATGATATAATTTAGAATTTGGTGGAGTTTCAATATCAAATTCGAACTACTTTACATACTTTTCCATGAGTTTCATGAGTCAGTTGAAGTTACTTCGTGCACTTAGATGCCTGAAGCAGCCGAAAGACCAATCCAGGGTTGCTAGCACCACAATTCATAGAAAAGAACAAAATTCAAATTTGATATTTAGTAGAATTCTATTATCGGCGTCGCTATTTTCGAAAACAGTCGACTCGTCAAAAATTCAAAAATCGAACAAGAACGCCGACATGTTTGTTTATTTCTCAATTATTCGCCCACGAGAGCATTTGGGATTTTTTTGGCATTTAATGCTCAAACATTAAAGTCTTAATTAGAGGTTTATTATGGAAAATAATTTATTTTCATTAACCCGAAAACGAATCATTTTCGTTTTGGGCGGTCCCCACCGGGTCGGGTCGATTTCGTTGCGAGTATCCGGTTTTGAAAAATGCACAGCGACTATCGATTTAGTACTCTCAATTTGTTTATATGACGTTATCAACAATGTGATGTACTGTGCGTTGCCATGGCTGTTCATCAATAACCATATCAATGCTACACAAAGCCAAATGGCATCATATAACAGGGTAATTAAAAATAATAAAACATTTTTAGTACTTATTCCACATGAAATCTATTGGATCAGAACAATGCTTGCCATGAGCGAAACCGGTCCTGACCAAATAAATTTTATGTGGAATAAGTATAAAAATGTTTTACTATTTTTATTATAATGCCATTCTTGACAGTGAACACCTTAAAAGTGAACCTTAATAGTCATCAAAATATTTTTGATTCCCTTGGCTTTTCAACACATGTTTTGCTGCTGCTGATACTTATTTTCAGGGCTGTGGAGTCGGAGTCGGAGTCGTGGAGTCTGAGTTTTTTGGCCAGAGTCGGAATCGTCGCGGCATTTTGGCCTGAGTCTTACTCAGAGTCGGAAATTTTGAAATGTTCGAACTTCTTATTTTTGCATATATGTAATGTGGAAAATTTGCCGGCTTTTGGCCGGATTGGTTGGTTGATATTTATTTGAATATACTCTTATAGGAAAGGGTGGAAAAAAATTTGACGAGATTAAACTTTTTTAGTCGGATTCGTAGTCGTGTTTTTGGTCAATGTTGGAGTCGGAGTCGTATTTTCGGGAAATGCTTGAGTCGGAGTTATTTTTTAACAACTCTACAGCCCTGTTTTTTATTCATTAGTTTTAGAAAAAATTATCTTATTTCTTAAATCAACGAATACAATACTCTCTAAGTCATTTTTGCAAAAATTCTATGCAATATACCTAGGTGTTTTTAAAACAATTAAATAATTGCTAACAAATAACATTATTCAGCTGTCTCGTATGGGAAATCTTACATATAAAACCGAAACGGCGTATGTATGTATGTATGTCTGTGGGTCTGTAATTCTTTGGAAATGATATAACATTAAATAATTATTGGTCGCTTAGTCCGAGCGAAGCCGGGTAGCAATACTAGAAATACCGAAACGGCGTATGTATGTCTGTGGGTCTGTAATTCTTTGGAAATGATATAACATTAAATAATTATTGGTCGCTTAGTCCGAGCGAAGCCGGGTAGAGCAATACTAGTAATAAATAAAATAATTTGAATTTGAAACGATGCTATAAATCCCTTTAGTTTGATGAGAGAAAGTATAGAAGGGATAAGGCTAGGACAGGACTAGTGTGTAGCCATTCTCTCTCGCCAAACCTCCCCGCTTATAGGATCGGATGGGTGGGACTGTGAAGTAAATTTAAATACAAACTCCCATACCTTCTAACAGATTCGAGATTAATCGAAGGAATCAAACGATGTTGACCACTGTTCCACATAACTGACAAGGAACGTTACGTCACAGATATTCGTTACAATTTTTGAAAATCACTAAAGCTTTACTTTCTTTAATGCCAATATATGTATGCAGAATTGATTTTTACAAGAGATTTAATGAAAAAAATGTTAGATGATTATGTTTTAATAACTATGCGGCGTCTTGGAGCCCCTATATATATTAACTCAGCGGTTCTCCAAGTTCCTATTCGATTCTGATACCTGTTCTGTCATAAAATAGATAATCGGTCGCCTAACTCACGAAAAAGATCAGTTATTTGCTAATGGTTGAATAAATAAAGAATGATTGTGTTTCAAATCAGAGAAAAGTCAAATGGTTAAATTACAGTTGCTAGAAATACCAACCATTCCTTGACACGTTAGGTTGGTCACTCACGTTATTCGAAGCAGTACACTATTAATTGTCTGCCACTACAGAACTAAATCTAAAAGTATTATAAAAAAAATGTAATATATTTAAAAATACGTCAAAATAGTTTGAATATATCATTTTATCACATTATTTGTAATGAAGTGCTTTTTTAATTGGTTAAACACCTTCAATTTAATAAACAGAAACGTGTATAATAAGCAGGGCTGTGGAGTCGGAGCTTTTTGGCCGGAGTCGTACTCGGAGTCGTAAATTTTGAAAAGTTTGAACTTTTTATTTTTGCATTTAATATGTCAAATTTGGCTTTTCGCCGCATTGATAGGGATGATATTTAATTGAATACACATAAATAGGAAAATTAGGGGGGAAAAGGAGACGATATTAACCTTTTTTTAGTCGGAATGTTTTTGGTCAATGTCGGATTTGGACTTTTTTTCACCGACTCCACAGCCCTGATAATAACTCAAGTCTGTGGTGCAGTGGTCGACGTCGTAATCTTCCGTGATTGACTTCACGGGCTCGATACCCGATATGAACAGCATTTTTTTCAGTTATTTGTGTTGTCAAAAAACTTCTTCCTGACCATCTGATTCTGTAAGGGCGACTGGTTAGCCAGAAGTCCTCCATTAGTCTTATGCTTTCTTTCCGTACTATCATCAAATTAAAGAGTGGCTGAGCGACTTAACAGTTCTCGAAGAAAAATAAATGTTCGACATCTCCATTATGAGGTTATATGCTCCACATTGGAAGCGAAGACATGGATAAAAAACATGTAATTATTTGCCTTATCGTTTCTATTCCCTACTCTCATCGCATCAAAGAAAGGTTGAGCGACTGAGAAACAGTCAAGGTTCGTAGAAAAAAATGTGTTGAAACACCTCCCTTAGTAGGCCATATGCTTAACATGGGAGTGGAAAGGGATAAAAAAATCATGTAGGTACTTTAAAACAAAAAACTGTTCGTGCAAATCACGCAATTCAAGTATTGCGTAAAACGAGTGCAACAAAAAAACATCGGAAAAATACTCAATTTACTCAACAAAAATAATAAATTTTAACAAAATATAATAAAAAAAAATTTACTTATTCTACATTAGTCCACTACGACCAGGACCGGCTTCGTTCATCATTTTCAACCGATGAAAATATTGACAGTTCTTATTGAAAATTCTCGAGATTAGCGAAACCGGCCCTGATCTAAATTAATTAATTGTGGAATAAGTATTTTCATTTATTTAAATAGACACCGAGATAGGGATTTTTTATGACTTACTTTAACACAAGAATGCACATATTTACGAAACATATAATTTGCCTGAAGACTGCTGCACACGCTTGGTGCAATAGGAGGGTTGACTGTTATGCCTTTCCATTAAGTATTGACACATTAAAAGTGTTTAGACTAGATGTTCCAGGACCCATTCTCACGGATAACCTCTCAAGTGTCCGTAATCTTTGATTCCGATCCATTTGAGATTTGAGGTACACAGACGAGCGGACGGAGTGAAGCGAGAGGAGTGCCAGGCGAAAGAGTGATGGGGGGCGAACGGCGGCACGCGGGGAGGCCACAGTGAACGCGACACGGCGCGTAACGTCTTAATTTCACGGCGGCCTGCAGAGGACCACACAACGCCCGGGCCGAAGCATCACAAACTGTCAGTCCGCCAACCCGAACATTAAAAAAACTGCTTTAATTATCGCACAATTCGTTTGACTGTCTCTTGATTACGACAACTGAACAAACCACAGAAAGACACTTCGGAAAACGTGTGCTTATACGACGACTTATATATAAAAATAATAAAAAAAAATTGTACTTATTCCACATAAATTTGTATCAGATCAGGACCGGTTTCACTCATGGCGAGCATTGACAATTTGATAAGAAATACAACAAAACAGTGATTTGTATAAATATAACTGCTTCGTTGCATTTCTGACAATGCTCGCCATGAGCGAAACCGGTCCTGATCCAATAAATTTTATTTGGAATAAGTACTAAAAATGTTTTTTTTTATTTTTATTATAATGCCATTCCACCAAGTATTGGCAGTGAACACCTTAAAAGTAAAAATACTAACTCAAATTTTGTTATATCGTTGGAATAATTGCAAAAGTTTTGAGTCAAAAATCTTGCATGGAGATAAACGACTTCTAAAATCACGAAATTAAAACCTTTATAATTTATAATTTCGACTGAATGTGCTTGATCAGATTAGAATTGTTTGAAGTTTGTACTTATTTGTATTGTCTGTTCAACTTCATTCGTGCACTTGAAATACCTGAAGATGCTGATATACAAAATCCCGGCCGTTAACGACATAACTCTTGGAAAAGAACGAAAATTCAAATGATTCAAATTTTAAACCTTTATATTTTTACAAGGGCTTTGGTGTCGGAGTCGCGGTGTTATGGCCGCAGTCGGAGTTGGAGTCGACCTTTTTTTGTATATGCCGATAACATGTACAATATAATATGAAAAAAATTGCTATTGGCTGGATTGGTCGGTTGATCTTTAATTTAATACACATAAATAAGGGAAAGGAAAAAAGTCGGAGTCAAGTTGTTGGTCAATGTCAGAGTCGTGATTGTTGCTATATTTGGGGCCGAATGCTTTGAGTGCATATGTCAAATATATCATTATTTTGACCTACAAATTAGCTGTCCTCGCATTTCATTCTTTTTAAATCGAATGACATAGGGATTTCGAGTATAAAAAAGAAGAGTATTTTGAAGTTTTTTGTGATTTTTAAATCTAATTAGTCAAAATCTGACCAAAGGCACTTTGAGCATTAAGGCCCAGATATCAATCTTGCTTTGTCAATAGAAGCAAGTAAGTCAGAATCTAACATGTATAGATAAGTGTAGCATAGATTAAGGATGTCGATAAAAGATAATTAAAATCTTTTACTGTCAGATTGTCACATAGCCAAAATCTGACCAAGTTACTTTTATCATAAAGGCTCAGATATCAATCTAGACATAGCAAGATTGATATAGCAGAAGCAAGTAACACAGGATCTAACATGTATAGCTAAGTGAAACATAGATAATAGATGTCGATAAAAGATAATTACAATCATCCATTGTCAGATAGTGTTGTCACTCTTTAGTTAATTGTATGTAATTATAATATAAACAATCGTCGCGTGCCACTGTTTGATTCCGTCGGTACGCCTTTATATGAGGAGCAAGATAAAGTTGCAAACACAATCCTCCATTGTCGAAATTTAGATTTTTATTTTTACGTTTTTTTATGATTACGCCTTTATTTGTACAAACAAATAGACGTGCGGCGAACTTTAGATTTTATTTTACGTTTTTTTTTATGATTACTATTTGTACAAACATATAGACGTGCACGTGTATCGATACACACACTCACACAGGCGTGCATTTTCGTTGGTATTAACCTCAGCGCAATTGCCAAAAATGAGCGATAAATAACTAACACAAATTCTTTCGTTCACAAATCAAATTGTTGCCAAAATGAGAATTCTACCACTATTGAGAATGTTAAATTGAATGTTCCTGTTAATTTTTGAGAATCGTGAACATGAGTTGTTTGTTCTACCAAGGGGTCGAACCAGTCTGCCAATTGGAAGAGCTTTAACAATTTTAAACGACATTGCTTCGGATGTCGACATATTTCATATTGACGTGAGTGAGTTCAGGCGAATACTATATTTCATGAATAAAAGTTGATTTTGTCGGAACTCACTCGGTTGACATCTTTGAAAATTTCTAATGTGAATTTATTATTTTTTTCTCTCTGTTCTTATGGCTACAATTTGTGACTTGTTTATGTGTATACAAGTGTGTATGTATATGTAAATAAATTTGTCAAATGCATGGCGCATTGGCGTGAGCTGTAATGCCATGATTTGTATTTTTTTTCAGTAAATTAATAAATAGTAAAGCGGTTATTGAATAATGAGGTGAATTTCACTTTTAAGGTGTTCACTGTCAATCCTTGTGATGGATTAGGCATTCTACTAAGAAAATAATGTTTTTTTTTACTTATTCGATAGATAATGTATTGAGATCAGGACCGGTTTCGATGATTTTCATCGATGAGTGAAACCGGTCCTAATCAGAATAAGTTAAAAGTAAAAGCTAACAATTTGTCATTATGCTTTATTAACTCGTAATATCCGTAACGCTAAATAATATCAATTGATAATGCTCGCGATGAGCGAAAGCGGTCGTGGTCTTCATAAATTAACCTTGGAATTAGTAGAAAAAAGTTTTAATGTAAAAGCTATAACTGGCATCTTATAATCAAACTAGTAAAGGATTTGTAGTTAACTAAACACTCTCAACTCCAAGCCCGTTTTCATAATGTTCTCTGTCATAACTGCATCAAATTAATATGTGCTGCGGCTCATTTGATGTCAAAAGCTGTTTCTACGATTGAGTATTTTAAAACAATAGAAAAGAGCACTACAAACACTGAAATGTTTATGATGCTCGCAATTAGCGAAACCGGTCCTGATCTCGATGAATTCAATGTAGAATACGTACTAAAAATGTCTTATTATAATACCAAGTATTGAAAGTGAACCACTTTAAGTGTTCGACATAACACCAAATAGCCTTCTCGATTTAAAAAAGTGCATCAAATTACTATGTGCTGCGGCTCATTTGATGTCAAAAGCTGTTTCTACGATTGAGTATTTTAAGACATCGAAAAAGAGCTTTACAAGTCACTGAAACATTCTAAAGAGTTTGACATTATGATATCATAAAATCAATAGCATTTTAGAATTTCATATATATTTGGAAATCCGTCAACTTTCACTGTTTGAACAATCGTATAGCATTTAATGAAGTTATTTGTATGTGAATACGTCTTTTGAACATGTATTATGTGTAAGTTGATACAGACATAATTGTGTTTCTAGCGTATACAGTGTCTGCAAATTTCGATTGTATTGTTACAAAATGTTGAGATATTTCCGATACCAATAAAACGATTTTATGTACATACATGTACGCAATGAAATTTCAGCAATACTTTTATTGGTAAAAATTGATATAAAAGAAAATTTATTTCATAAAGCTCTTAATTTAACTGATAGAGGTGGCCAAATCAAAAAAAGAATACGTTAACTTGGTATATCGATTGTAAATTTTTCCATCGCATTATATTTGATTGTAAATGAAATGTAATCTTAATTTTTAGAGTTTACTTAGCGGTGCATTCATTGTGTTATCAAAACAGATAAAGCAATAAGATTTTAACTTACATATTTTTCAGGTTTGATGTAAAGTGATTAAGGTGGAGTCGTAAAAAACCACGACTCCAAAATTGACCAAAAACACGACTCCGACTCTGACTAAAATAAGTTTAATTTTATAATGGTTTTTTCCAACCGTTCCGATTTATGTGTATTAAATTAAATATCAAACAACCAATCCGGCTAATAGCAAAATTTTACATGTTATCTGAGTCGTAAATAATCAAAAGCATAACTATCCACTTTTCTATTTTTCGAGAAAAACGTTTTGTTGGCTTTTTGAGCTTTATTTATATTTATCAATTTTAAAAATCTATATATATAAAAGTGAATGTTTGTCTGTCTGTATTTCCGCTATGGACTACTAAACCGCTCGACCGATCGATGTGAAACTTTACAAATTTATTAGTACACTCCACCAATGGTTTTGGACACCAAACCCCATACGCCCCCCAAGCCGCACGTTTTATATCAAAATTGGATATCGAAGAATAAAAAAGACAGCATTAGTTCAATTTTCGAAAAATGATTGAAACTAATAATTTGCCTCAAATTGAATATTTGTGTAATGTCTTCAAAACACCGCGAGTTGCTGGCGTAGCAACGCCCTGTATTAAAGCTAGTAAAATGTATAAAAAGCAAACTTAACATTTTTTTACTAAAAATGGTTGTCTGTAAAGTCATTACGGACGATAGTTTAACGTGACAACGTCATAAGAAAATATAAATGAAATTTGATTGATTTTATTTTAATAGCGGACAGAAAAACTAGATAGCACAATTTAATTGATTGTTAACTTTTAATGAGGTCCACAGCAACAGAGAGTTTTTTCTACTGCTGGAATATAAAAACAAAACTTCGACAAATTAAGATTTGAGACCATTAATTCTCTACTATTTTTGAAATATACATATGTTTATAAATTTGATGAAAATGTACATAATAATAAAATAAACTTATTTATTTATGTATCATCTATTTAAAGACACAAATTTTTTAATACAAATATGATATTTGACATTTGAAATCTGTGTTATTCAGTAGTTGATAATTTTTGAAATTTTTTACTCGATAAAGTATTTGCAATATCACTTATCATAATTATGTGATTGGTAAAACCTTTATTGCCGTCAATTATACTTTTGTTTCTAAATTCATGAACCGTTCTGATTTTCATTTTCTTTTACGTTTTTATACCACCTGTACTATCCATACACTATGACCAGAAGAATAATATGACAGCATTTGTTCAGTTTCGAAAAATTTTGATACTAAACGACTCAATTATACAAAAATAGAAAGTTCAAACTTTTCAAAAGTTTAGGCCGACTCCGGCCAAAACACATCGACAACTCCGACTCCACAGCCCTGTATTAAAGTCATTTTAAAATGTCATAATCGTGTAGGAATTACAGTTTTTACTACAAAACATGCTTCGCCGTTTTTTTACAATAAATATGTAAAAAAATATCTCTTATTTTACGTTGAGTATGACACGACATGAAATAATAAAAACCTCTTACATTAACATATTAACGATCTTGTAATGTATTTTTAATGTATCCAATATTTGCAACATCCTTTATTTGTACGGGCCGTGAGGCTCACATGTTCACAGTATGTTTTTAAAAAAATAAATAATAAATAGTCGGTTACACGCTATCTTGAACCTTAATTAAAAGATTACAGCCTTTTATCAGTTAATTAAGGCAGATGCTTATTTGTTTAATGTTTCAATTCCATCAGTCAGCTGCCATATGTTGGTGGTTATAAAAATAAATATTGCAAACAGTCTTACGTTAGTCGAATTGGCAAAAATTTATTTCTGGATCTTTTATCTGAATGTGAATTATTCGTCATATTAAAATTGCCAAGTAAACAGGTTCGTGTCTTCGAAAAACACATGTTTTGAAGATTTTTAGACTAATCATAAATTTAGGGATATTTATTTAACCCCTAAAAAAATGTGTAATGTGGGAATATTGATATTGAACCACTAATCTTTTCTTTGAATCGTTTGATTTTTTGAGATTTCCAGTAGTTTTTTCCCTAACTGAAGTTCATTAAAAATAGGGACGTGACGATTTCTACAAATTTTTTATAGTTCTGACTTTGGCATAATTTTGATACAACCGTGAACTTCTAAATTCATATTTATAATGAAGCTAAATAAATTTATATTTTTTATGAAGTTCTACTTAGCCACGGGCTCCCAACCTATGAGTCGCGATGGGTGTTCTGTGGCGTCGCCAACTTATACAGACAACTAAAAATAATATTCACTTTTACGCATTTTCGTTTTCTTAAATTACCTTATTAAGAAAACCTATTTCAATTACATCGGGGTTGCGGGTCACATGGCTGTTTTAAAAGGCTCAAAACTCGAAAAAGGTTGGGACCCTACGTACTAAGATAATGACGATTTAAAATATAAACGATACAAACTATGTCATACGCGTCAGTTAAAATAAATCCGTAAAAATGCCTGGAGATGCCGAAAGGTGTAACCCGGGCTGTTAACGAGTAAACTCATACAAAAACTAAAAAAACGCAAACTATTCAAATTTGATTTGCTTTTACACTTACCCTATGTGACAAAGAAAGGATGGCCGACTGAAGTATAACTAGTTCTCGTAAAAATACTCCTTATCCGCACTCTCATTTACGCGTCTATATGACATAGTTTATTATGTGTTTACGAACTTGTTATTGAATACAAACAAATATGAATTAATTAAAAATCTGTATATATGTCTTCAAATGTGTAAGTAGAATGGTTATTTTTATTGTGATTATAACATACACCTTATTAATTTTCAGTTACTAAAATTGATAGATCATTTTTTTTTTTGTACTTTTTGTTCTTAACCTTTTAACTTATATTTTTGTATATAAACGATACAAACTGTTTACTACGCGTCAGTTCAAGTACATCCGTGCACTTGGAATGCGCGAAAGGCGAAACCCCGTTAGCGACGTACAAAATTCAAAAAATTCTAATTTGATATTGAAATTCCATCAAGCACCCTCAGTCGAAATACTTAATTAATCAATAGATCATTTTTTTTTTTGTTTGTTCTATTAATAAAAATGTTTAAACGTAATTATTGGCACATCTTTTAGGAAACACTGCTTTACAAATTGAAGTCAGGGAGTAACTATTGCTATTCATTAATAAAGCTCGCAAAAAAAACAACCTCACAAAAAAGCTCATTGCTCCTTAGTGGCAATGCAATATAAATCACTATCGGTGTGTGGTCTTTTTTTTGTCTATGGATGACAGATTCATTATGGTCTGTTTTGACGTGCACGTACGTGATGTTGACAATCAGCCTACATATTATCTGTTGTATTACCTACATACTCTGCGACGGCAAAATATAATAGATTTCAGCGTTTTTTTTTTGTTGCTACTTTTAAATAAATTGTCTGACAAATCGACAAACGTGAACTAGAATTGAAGACTTTGAAATTATGTATGCAGTTTTATTTTGTTGTAATATGCAGGTGTGGTTTTAATATTTAGTACACTTTACTACCAAAACGCTTCTCAAGGAAGTGTGAGAGCTATGTAATAGTACAAGTTGGTTTTTCTCACCACCATCCCTTGTGTATATGCAGCCAATGTTTCATGGCCGCCTTTCACAACGCTATCGACTTAAGAAAAATAAAAATACTCTTTTCATGCTAGAATATGTCTTATTTCATTCAATTGAAAAGAAATGAAAAACAAAGACAGCATATTTGTATCTCAACATTCTGTTGCAGCATACTTTGCATCAAGAAATTTATATATTCACATAGAGGTTAAAATTTCTTTGTGTAGTATTGTCTATGTTCTCATAGTTAGTTTTGCCCACCAGTACCCGTTGTGCTTGTGCAGCCAATCTTTCATAGCCACCTTTCACAACGCTATCGACTTAGAAAAGGAATTTACCTCTCATATTCATGACCCGAGCAGATCTGCACGGGACTGATTTTGAACCATGCACAAGTGTGCTTGAAAATAGAAGTGACTAGCTCAGCCACTAAAATCATTTTGATACAGAGTATCCTGTGTATAATCCGTATACTGAGAGCCCGTCGTGTTAGACGAGTATATTGACTCTAGTGAAGAATCGAGATTATGTCAGATCCCCGAATAAATTTGCAAATTTTTCAAATGCAATGAAGTTAGCCTTAGTTGCAATAATATTTGATTTTAAACAATTAGGTTCTTAGAATCGAAAAACCTTGCTACAAACCATTTCCTAAAAGTCTCAGATTCTTATCCAATAAGCTAAACGCCTGATAATCTCATTAAACAAGTGGAATAACAAAGTCATCAATTTGATAAATTCGAAATATTCTGTATTTTAAAATTTGACTAGTAAATCTACTGGAGATATAAATAAAGACGCGATGAGCATTATTAGATTAGTTTATCACTTTATCATGCCGTTGGAAAAGTGTTTCTCGGCGAGAACTAATAGTGAGCCAATCGTTCAATCTCCGTGGATAGATTGACAATTAACGGGAAGTTACTTGTTAACCAAGGTAAGGTAAATAGATCACAAACTTTCCAATTACATACAGCCAGGCACGGTTTATTTTAATGGTGCAA
This sequence comes from Himalopsyche kuldschensis, assembly GCA_028554975.1. Taxonomy (NCBI): domain Eukaryota; kingdom Metazoa; phylum Arthropoda; class Insecta; order Trichoptera; family Rhyacophilidae; genus Himalopsyche; species Himalopsyche kuldschensis. The sequence continues at coordinate 4,597,275 of JAHFWI010000045.1, forward strand.
TGGTGAACTGATCCCCATTTTATTCAAGCATCAAGAAATATTAAAATTGATGTATCAATTTATTCATTTAAAATTCCCCAAACAAACAATTTTGGTTGCGATGAGTAAAACATGATTGGCATACGTCTAATATGTTTTTTAGACTGATTTTTTATTAAAAAAAAAACTGTATACTGAAGAATATCAGTGAACGGGCACGTTTATTATCAAGTGGCGAAACTGAATGAATATAATTCGCATTGCAAAATTTAATTAAAATCTATGGTTGTATAACTTTCAAAAATATTTGTATGTACACATAACAAGCAAGTTCGATTGTAAGTTGGTTTTAAGTTATGGAACTTCTGTATCTAAAAAAAATTATTCAGTCACCTTATCTTTTTTTACACGGTTTTTAGAACGTTTCTTTCGTGCAAAAAGAGAATCGGGTGTATATTGTTACGTTTCGTAAGGTCATCCCAACGCAGCTCTCAAACAGAGGGAGGATGAATTTCTTGCATATATACAGAGTTCTGCACTCCCTTGTATTCTTGTCACCGCCGCCACTGCATTTATCTTTCATTACACTTAAGTGCATAGCAACCAAGTTTAAGTTGTTCTTAATACATAGCATGTGATACGCAGGGGTGTACATCCGTAGCAGTGGGTGGCGGATACAACATTGATATATATCCGTTAGAAAGGGTCAACACTATTCTAAAGGTCCACATTATGTACATTATAAAGCTATTCGCATAATGCGGTGAAAAGTTGCGTGGCGTCATTTGGAATGCTATCAGGTTCGAGTACAATTAATCAAAAATACATCTCGAATAATGGCGCATGAACAATAAATTACAACAGGTATAAAATGAAGTAGGAAATTATTTTATATATTATGTAGGTATTAATGGGTACATCATTTTACAGCCGTCGTCGTGAAAAGAGATCGAATAATAATATATTCTGCAAGCGAATTGCAGTTCATCGATTGTCCGATCAAGCATGGATATATAATTTTATTGATGGTAAAGAAAGTAATACACTTTTCGTTGATATACTTTCGACTAAATATTATTCATAACAGTCGTATAGATTTTTTTTTATATAAAAATAAAAATCATGTAGATCCAATATGTGTCACGTTGACACCATCAAAGCCCGGCAATTTTTCGATGCAGAGCTGCACGGAATTGATATTTTAACCATTGACTAGGTTGCTTAAAGAAAAGATAATCAATTGAAACAAATAAGAACATGTCATTTTTGAAGATTCAGTATTTAGAATTTATAAAAAGCGGTTGATGGTAAAATGAGCTAATTGTTTCGTAAACGAGCAGTAAGTGTCACATGGGTGTTCACTGTCAACACTTGGTGGAATGGCTTTATAATAAAACATTTTTAGTACTTTTCCACATTTATTGAATAATATAAATTTTTATATAAATTTATTGGATCAGGACCGGTTTCGCTCATGGCGAGCATTATCAACTGAATTACATTATCAACATTATCAGCATAATCAGTGGATAAAGCTCACCATGAACGAAACCGGCCCTGATCCCAAAAATATTACGTGGAATAAGTACTAAAAAGATTTTATTATTTTTACAAAGCAGTAAATAGTTGCTTTGACCGCCTCTTTGCTAAGAAAACTATAGCAGATGTCCATTTTATAAGAAAGAGTCTTCTATAAAAGAGAGCACCATATATAGCTTTCAAAAATATTTAGCAAATAGCATTCATAACTCAATTTCAGAAATTTTGCAAGATACTGATGTCTTCTTTAGAAGAGCCGTATACTAAGAAGTAGATTCTAGTCTATATCGCGTTTAATCTTAATTAAGAGGAATCTAGAGTATCCCGTGTATTTTATGATATTGCAAATTTGCAAAAAAGCACAAAAAAACATATATTATAATTCGACTAAATAATTAAGCTGATCGAACAGGGATTCAGGTCCGTGAGCTCCACAACCGAAACCAACGACGCTGTCACTCGACTTAGAAACTGCAATTTGCAAGAACCAATATAGTTAATGGGTCATAATTCAGTTGTCGTGAGTACAGCTTTAGAGTCAGATTCCTTTCATGATGCCTTGTCAGATGAGAAAACAATAAAACGATTTTTTTCACTTGATATTTTTTAGTGTCAGCTAAATTCGCGTGTGGTCTCCCGCGTCTAACTCTTGAGTGCGGGACGTCGCTATAACCGGAATTTGTTCCGATATTATAACAAAAACCATAAACACAACTTACTTGCAATTCATTTTATTTTCGCTCAGCAAAAACTTATTTATTTATTTATTTATCTAAGAAAAAGCAAATCATGGCATAACAGCTGATGCCAATTCGCCATGTATTTGACAAATATAAATACGTGTATTTATATATTAATACATAATATTAATCACTAATTAATTAAAAACAAGATGAAAACATTGTAGTCATAAAAACTGAGAGAAAAAAATTTATAAAATCATATTAGAAATTTTCAAAGATGTCAACCGAGTGAGTTCTAACAAAATCAACTTTTATTCATAAAATATAGTATTCGTCTGAACTCACTCACGTCAATATGAAATATGTCGACATCCGAAGCAATGCCGTTTAAAATTAAACTCTTCCCAGAGTATTCCCATTGGCAGACTGGTTCTACCACTTGGAATAACAAACAACTCATGCTCACGATTCCTCAAAAAATTATCAGGAACATTCAATTTAACATTTTCAAGAATGGTGGAATTCTCATTTTGGCCTCGGATAAGCCGAAAGAAATATAATGCCAAGTACATTTCTCTTCGAGCATTCAAACTATTGAAAGTGAGCATCCCTAAGAGAAAGTCTGTTGGATAAAGCCATGGGTAGTACCCATATGTCCTCAAATAGAGAATTCTCAAAAATTTCTTCTGAACTCTCTCCACCATAAGAACACATTTGGCACCCCTCGGTGCCCAAACAATCGATCCACTCTCAAGTCGGCTTCGAACCAAAGAATTATACATTAGTATCAAAATTTTTACTCCTGGAAAGACCCTGGTAGTGCGGAGGATAAAGCCCAACATTTGCAAAGCTTTGTTGCAAGTAATCTTAATGTGATTGTTGAATGTTAGTTTGCTTTCAAATTTTACGCCAAGATCTTTTACTGATGAAATTCGTGAGAGAATTCGACCATTCATTGAATATTGAAAGAATAACACTCGTGAGCTCCTTGTAAACGATAAAAGATTGCATTTATCAATATTAAAATCAAGTTTGTTACATCTTCCCCATTCTATTTTATTATCTATATCGGAATGGAGACGGTGACAATCATCCAAGGTGACAACCCTCAAAAACAGTTTCAAATCATCAGCGAATAATAGGAACTTAGAATTTTTAATGACTTTTACAATATCATTTATAAATATAGTGAACAGCATTGGCCCCAAGTTCGAACTATACAAGCATCTGTTACAATCTTCATCAATATTATATATTTTAATTAGCAGCATCTAAATTCTTATGAATCAATAATAGGTCTGATATTAATTATTTGTTTGCAAAACTTGATTTGAATATAATAGAAATCTGCAGCTCGGCTCCTTGCTACATTTGTTTACATTATGATTCCCTTTTCTCAATACACCCACATCTCTTTGTGTATATTTTTTTAAATATATTTTTCAGACTATTTCAAAGTACATGAAGTATGCGTATGTACTGAGAAGACCTTTATTCCGGCTCCCTCGTAAATCGAGAAGGAGCCTCCTATCCGACACTCAGGAAGAGGAATTTTGGGGACGGAGTAGGAGAAACATGGTACTCTTATAAAGAAAAGACGATCTCAAAGCGTTATGTGGGTGCGGTCAGCATCCATTATTTAATTGTTTAGGATTTACACAGACGTTATACAACACACAAATATTACGATAGCGAAGAAGATTTCAGGAATTTGACTCGAATTTAATTTTTAGGGAGAGGATTAGGCGCGTGCATTCTCAATGCAGTCCAATCTCTCACTGCTGTATGAAAACAAACGGTTACGTTAGAAAGAAAAAACAATGGCCGTTTCAAAAATCGTTAACACGTGCGCCCGCCGATAAGGGATTATTTATCGCCTAACGAACTTTTTATGAAGCAAATGCACTGTCGGGCGTCAAGAGATAAGAGAAATTGAAATAACTCTATATTGAATCGCTATAGATTTCAATATAGATTATTATAAGAATGAATTTATTTCCTGATATCGACTTAAACTCATAGACTGAGGTGAAAAATAGATCGTTTGAGAGAGTTCTGATGACCTACCACATGAGGCGGTGTCAGTACTAACATAATTAACAGCACATTTTTCACATACTATACGTGTTAAATCCAGTGTTTCAACTGTCTTTTTCTATTACAATGTGATCTTGACACGTGCGTCCTTGTACATGTTATGTTTCCATATTAAGTCATAGCTTTTTTGTGCGATTTTTTCATTTCAACACATTCCATTATAAGTTCATATATATATTTACAGTCAAACCTCCTATAGCGTAGAGATTGGGACTACGCTATAGCAATACTACGTTATATGGGACAAGGCACCCATACAAAATTTGAGGTTAGGTCTTTTTTATTGTACTTTCTAAATCGCCTGATATTGGCAAATCAAACAATTTTACCATTTTTAACATATATAATTACATTGCGAATTCAATGGCCTAACAGCAACTGGAATATATTTTTTCATTACACTTAAGTACCTATGTATTTATAATATATTATATTTATGAAAATTCAAATTTGCCCTAGAAAATTTAACGTTTTGGCAAAACACTATGTTATAGGTGTGGACTGCCGCGAACGATAGCGGGCGAGGGTTTACTGTATTTCGATGTCATTAATTTTTTAGCCATGCTTGAAAAAAGCTACCAGAAAATACTTTATACAATATAGTCGTAATTAGTTTTCGATGACCTAAATTGATGTTGAATCTTTGTTTACTGTCGTATACAAACGTGCATAATAATTTTCAAATATCATTTAGTATATTAACTACTGTGTAGAAATGTAGCATGAAATTATTAACTCAAAACTGTTTATTTGTGCAGTGTCGTGTGTCTAAGACAAACATATTATAAAAAATATATGTTTTGATTGAAATAGTTAAGAAAAAAATATTTAGATCTGATAGTAATAATTCAATAAATTTTGTGTCAAAATAAGTATCTTTTAAAAAGGGACAGTAAAATAATAATTTAGGTTTCGGTTGGTATGTCAACAAATAAGCGTCATAATGCACGACTGCGGCGAAAGGGTTAAACGCCTCGCGAGCTTTCTAATCTGTCAAACTGAACTCGAAAATAATAAAATATCTACACATCTATATATGCGTGGTGCCCAGCAAAAGCATTCAAACTTTTCGATAAATTTTATGCATATCGTAATTCTTGATGCATTTTGGCGGAGTAAAGTATGAATAATTTTGTCTCCGATTCCCATAACAGTATTTTGCCAAAAAGGTGGTACAGTAAATGATATTACATAGTTTTATAAAATTAAAGATCTTGGCATTCTGTAGCGTATAGTTAAATTCAGTGGTCAACAATCAGAGGATGGGACTTACAAACTATGCGACAGACAAACATTAGACCTAAATAATTGCAAAATTGAACATATCGGCGTTTGCTTGTATCTTCAAAATGTATCCGATTCTACGTGTCATAAAGTGCGTGAACGTTTCTTTTGTCGGGTTTTGCAATTTATTTATCATTGCATATGGTGTGAAATATGCCTTAAGCTATAATTACTTGTTGTAAAATTTTGTCCGGTCCGTGGCGCAATGTCAACGTTGTTGGCTTGCGTGCCGGACCGTCCGAGTTCGATTCCCGGTACAAGTGGATTTATTCAGTCGATAAATCTGTTCAAAGGCATGGGCGGTTTGTGTTGTTGAAAATCCCTTCCCACCTTTCCGATCCCAAAAATCGACGCATAGTGACAGAGATTAGCTAATCACTGGTCCTGTCCTAGTCCTCGTAACCTTTCCATCCCTACTCTCTTCGAAAAAGAGAGGTTGAGCAACTGAGTAACAAGCAGTTCTCGGAGAAAACATATGTTGAGATAAACTCCGTGAGGAGTCCATATGCTTCGATTTGGGAGCGGACATGGTTAAAAAAAAACTTCTGTCTCAATACAGTTCATTATTGGCTCCGAGTGTATTCTCGGCACACGCATTTAAATGTATGCGCATCGTGCGCGTAAAGCGCATGGATAGAATGTTGACAGATGACTATATTGATATTTTTTTCCTCACATCAAATCGTCACTACACGCTAAGCGAAACTGATAATAAAACGGTTTCTATTAGTACCAAATTTATGACTGAGGAGTCGGTAAAATAAAAGTCCGGACTCCAGCATTTACCAAAAGCACGACTCCGACTCGTTAATATCGTCACTTTATTCCCCTATATTTCCTACTTATGTGTATTCAATTAAATATCAACCCTATCAATGTGGCCAAAAGCCAAATTTGACATATTAAATGCAAAAATAAAAAGTTCAAATCTTTCAAAATTTCCGACTCCGGGTACGACTCCGGCCAAAACGCCCGACTACAAGACTCCGACTCCGACTCCACAGCCCTGATTAAATTTGAATCGTTTGAATTTTGTATTTTTCCGTTTCGCTAGCGACCCGAGTTTCGTCTTTCAGCATCTTCAGACTTTGTTATGATATGTATTACTTTCGATTAGTCGATACATTTGATATCGTATTGTGTTGCAAGAAGTGGCACAAAGCTAAAGAAAGTAAAATTTATTAACTTTAAACTATTACTGAAAATAAAGGGTCTTTTATAAGGACGCTTAGTTTTGAAATGTAAATAAAACAAGTTGTTTGTGAGATTTCGTTTAAATTTTAATTTCATTTGTAAGTATATAATACGGCATTAAATATGGAATATAGCATCAAATGTCTGCCAATATCCGTTCATTATAAATGGGCCATGTCGCTAAAGTTGACTTTTTTGACAAATTTGGGTAAACTTCCAACTGGTCATTTAGAAGTTCCTTGGTCGTGATTCAAAATTCGCCAAGTCGAAGTCGCAGAAAAGCCAAGTTCTTGTGAACAACGAGAAATAAGCTGCCTTGGGTTTCCTGTACACTTTCACACAGCAGCAATGTTTTCACCAGATATTGTATTTTGATGACGTACAGGTAGGTGTTGGCCGATTATTTACCAAACTGGTTGACTCAAATTTGGCCACTAAACAATGAATAATCTACTCAGCAGGACAAAGTAACATATTTTGAGCGTCCCTATTGAAATACCCTTTATATTTAAAAAAAAAAATAATCTGGCGCCCAATCCGTTGACAATTGGAGCCCTGATATTAAAAAATATGACGTTTATAAAAAGGCAAAAATGAATAAAATAAAAAAGGCTAAAATCTCATCTATTGAGTCATCATTGGCTTATACGAGATATTTTAAACCACAGTAGCAGCCTAAGTCTAATCCAGGATTATGTCTAGTCTTAATCCTGGGGTTATTCTAGTTTTAATCTGTAAGCCCGGATGAGGACATTGGATAGAGACATTAGTGGGCGTGCTTTGGGTACAGGTAAATCATACAAAGTAAATGCTATTATGATTTAATATTTCTAGTTATAATATGACATTATATTATATTTATATATGTCGGGTCCGTGGCTCAGTGGTCGACGTCGTTAGCTTCCGTGACGGACCTAACGGGTTTGAGTCCCAGAACGGCCAGAATTTTTTTCAGTTTATTTATCGATTCTGGTTGAAACCGTGTGTGTTTGTATTGGCAACGGGGCATAACGAGAGGGAAAAGTTAACAACTCAAAAGTCCACTGGTTTTCAGCCTAACAGTTCATATCCCTTCTCTCTTCGAACTAACGAGGGTTAAAAAGCAGTTCTCGCCGGAAAAGATATCTCCATTAGGGGACTATATGCTCCACACTGAGAGCGGAACACAAACAGTGTTGTCTAAAAATTCCCTCCACCCATCCGATAATATTCATAAGCAGGACGTAGCGAGAGTGACTAGCTAACTACTAGTACTGCCATAGTAAGTTATATCCTTTCTATTCCTACCATCATCGAACTAAATAGAGGTTGAGTAATAAGCAGTCGTCCACAAGGAGGAAAAATGCTCCGCGAACATCTATGCGTATATAAAGTCGTCACAACACTTTTTTTTTTTAACCATGTCCGCTCCCAACTTGGAGCATATGGACTCTTCACGAAGTTTATCTCAACATTTGTTTTTTTTCTATGAGACCTGCTTGTTACTCAGTTGCTCAACCTCTCTTTTTTCGAAGAGAGTAGGGATGTAAAGGATACGAGGACTAGGACAGGACTAGTGATTAGTTAATCGCTGTCACTATGCGTCGATCTTTGGGATCGGAAAGGTGGGAAGGGATTTTCAACAACGCAAACCACCCATGCCTACAATTAAATCTTATTTATAATGCAAATAACTGATAAAGTCATGCCAACATACGCGTCGTAAACTAACGAACGTGGATATGAGTATAGTATTATAAAATACGAGAACCCTGATTTTGCTTCCAAATAAATTTCTTTATTCCACCGATGTCTTCATTTTTAATTTACTTTATTATTGAGGATATTCAGATATGGTACGTCACGGGCCTCTACAGAGATAAGATGAGAAGTAATTTGGTGTACCTATTTCATGGAATGATCAGGTATGGTTCTCGAGTATTTTAAATTGAACAAAAACACAGTTAAATGTTAGGTGAAACAACTTTACGGATTGGTCGGTATGTACGGAATGTGTATTTTTGTAAGCCTTTATTTATGAATTAGACGGTGAGAAATGAAAAAAAAAGACTAAACTAAAAGAAAAAAAAATGTAACGATACCCGGAGACCTCCCATACTCCAATTAATGCCGTAAAAAAGAGTTGCTATTCGAAAAAAATCGTGAAATCAAAGCTCCGCGGGCTAGTGGGTACAGAGTGTTAGATTTGTAATTCAATTTAAATATTTTGAGAGCATATCCGCTGCCTTCGTGTGGAATATGTATATAAATAATAATACATATAATCTGGGCTGTGGAGTCGAAGTCATGGAGTTGGGGTTTTTTGGCCGGAGTCGGAGTCTTCGCGGCGCTTTCAGACAAAAGTTAAGTAAGAAAAACAAGGTATGGAGGTCTTTTCTTACTTCATTTTTGCATAAATTCCACTGTTTCATTGTACTTCTTATCAGTTGACAATGCTCGCCATGAGCGAAACCGGTCCAGATCCAATAAATTTTATGTGGAAAAAGTACTAATTTTTTTTTATTATTTTTATTATAATGCCAATCTACAAAGTATTGACAGTGAACACCTTAAAAGTATTTATATTGATTGAGTAGGCATTTACTTGGTAGAACTCCATTATAATACGGTAAAAAAATAACAATGTATTTTAGTTCTACATCAATTTTATATATTTATTTGTTGATAGCTATTTCGGCTTACGCCTTCGTCAGAACTATTTTATTACGTATCAACAAATATATAAAATTTATGTAGAACTAAAATACATTGTTATTTTTTACCGTATTGCCTTAAAAGTATACTACAAATTATCAATAATTGACAGTAATAAACACTTATATATGATATTAATCAGGAATCATGATAAAAAAAATAGTAAAATGCCTTTGTATTGACATTTACGTGGTTTGGTTAACATTACCGTCAACGCATGGGTCCTAAACTAAGTAATAGCGCCAGTTTTATAGTTTTCGAATTGAGACATCACTGTGTTTTTGTTGTTGTCGCTTTTTTATAACTTATTTGACCAACAGAGGTCACAATGGAGCCATCCTAAAACTCCTACGTGAAATGCTAACTAATATTTAGACTCATAAATTTTGGATTTAAAAGAAATACAATTTACGGAATGGGAACGATTACAAACACGGTCGTTTGACGATAGTTTATATGTATTTAAAAAAATAAAAGTCAATCTAGTTTATGATATTATAATTATGTATGATTAATTATAGTTGTACATGAAACGGTTGAGTGATTTTAACGGAGTATGTCAAATTTTTGACAATTTTGATACATGTACAGAATTCATATTCATCTACACGAATATCTTTACTAACTGTGAAAAGTAAAATTCAAATCTATCAATCAACTATCAAAGTAGATTTGTAGACGCGTGACTGGGGATTGCAAAAGGAGATTCAACTATTTTTCCGTACTACGGAAGAGAAACAGTTGGTGTCGAACATCTGAATTGAAAGTCCATATAGAAGTGTTTTAAAATCCAATGAATAGGAAAGAACTCTTAAAAATGGTTGAATCTTCCTTGTCACCCCCCCAACACCCCGTCACCAGCCGTCACTGACTCCAGTGTGATGGTTGACTCAACTTCAACATTTGCGACTCCAACTCCGACTAAAAAAGTTTTTTGTCAGGGCTGTTTTTCCGTAGGAGGACTTTTTTATTTTATAACCAGGTCACTTTTATAATGTTTTAGACGGTTTTGAAATGATAATGAAAAACAATTGTTTATAAATGCCACTTGACTAAAGCCGCTTACCGATATAAACTTGTGTGATGGTTGATGAATTTACGGAACTAAATATGTTTTTATAGGGCATCAAATGTCTTTTTAAATATCCATTCATTATGAAAAAATGGGCCATTGGTAAATTGACCTTTTTTTAATACAAATTTGGGGAGAGGTCGGAAAAAAATCTGACAAAATTGAAAAAAAAATTAGTCGGTGTATTTTTGATGACTTCGTGGCTCTAGTTTTTTGTCTCATGAAACATAGTCAAATTTATAATAAAAATAATAACACATTTTTGTACTTTTCCACATCTGATTTAAAGCCAAGTTCTCATGGCGAACAACAACTGAAATAATACAATAAGACAGTGGTATTTATGCAACTTTAAGGATGAAAACAATTGCAGCTGTAAGCAAATAAATTAAAGTAAATTACAAGACAAATAGGTAAAAATAAAATTATTTAGCCAAACTGATCAAAAATCAAATTTGCCAAAAATTAAGTGAATTTAATAAAAATAAATCTACAATGTCTGTCAATATTGGTTGATCTATTGATCCATTTGTCTATTTGTCTTGTAATTTACTTTAATTTATTTGCTTATAATTGCAATTGTTTGTCATACCTTGTTTTCATCCTTAACTTTGCATTGACCCTGTTTATTTAATACTTACAGTTGATAAATGAGGAAACCGGTCGGAAAAAACCTGTGGAAAAAATTTTTTAAAAATGTAGTTATTATTTTTTTATTATAATGGCTCTGGTTTTTGTCTCATGAACACCTTAAAAGTGAATTTGACAAATTGATCTTTAAACAATGAAAAGAAAGACAACATAACTCTTTGGAGAAAATGCATATACAGTAGAACCTCGATTATCCGGATTGGTCCAAATATACAAAAATATTACAACTGTGCTGAAATGCACGTGGCAAATTGCGTGAAAAATAGAAAATGATAGAGGAGACATTGCGGAAGCAATAACGCAACTTTCAATATATGCTGAATGCGACGAAGAAGATATAACCGAGTGGCTAAATTGCGATGCAAACGATCCTGTATTCCAAATTTTTAATGATGACGAAATAATTAAAGAAATATCAATCTCAGAGGAACAGAATCAAGAAGACGTAGAAGAGATTTATTAGGGGGGAGATATTGATCCTACACATTCTGAAGCTTTTCAGTGTCTTGATGTCGCCATGAAGTGGCTTGAGAGTCAAGAAGAGTGCAATTCAAGACAACTTATGTGTCTTAAAAGTATTCGTGATTTGACAGCATCGAAAAGAAAAGCAAGCTTTTAGCAGAAATCTATAATTGATTTTTTCAATAAAAATTAAATTATTAGTAAGGCTATGTATTAATCTAAAGAAATAAAAATGATTTCTACTGAATATACTTGTCTTTTCCTGTCAATTAAGATTTTTTTGATTATCCGTATTTGTCCTTATCCGGACTATCTTCATCCCCAATTAGTCCGGATAATCGAGGTTCTACTGGATGTAAATAAATTCATTTTCTCTAACATTGAATAAGTCTCCAGGGTAAATACAAAACCTTTACACATCGAGTGTATATGTTAATTTACGATTATAGTGTATATTTTCATTTACTTTTCTGTTAATAATATATATAACGATCCTGTTATTGTAGTTTAGTGCTCAACACCGTTAACTTAGGTTGATATTGTAATGGATTCGAGCCCTATTATAAAAGCATTCAATAGATTTATAGATTTCTATTCAATGCATGGATGACTGTAATATATCAACCTCAATGATAGAAGGTCTCGAGAGTGATTCGTAAACTACAGTCCGCACATACATCCTACTAGCAATACCTATTCCTAAATAATGTGTAAAGCGATTGAATAACACAGTGAAAAAATAACAATGTATTTAAGTTCTACAGAAATTATTATATATATTTGTTATTAGCTATTTCGGCTTACGCCATCGTCAGAACTATGGATTGAATAGATGGAGAAGTATGATGGCGTAAACCGAAACAGTTGTCAATAAATATATAAAATAATTTCTGTAGAATTAAAATAATTTGTTATTTTTTTCACCGTATTATAATGGAGTTCTACCAAGTAAAAGCCAATTCAGTCAATATATTGAATAAAAACCAGTCATCTTCTTTTAAGATACCCTACTATAAAATTACCTGATATATTCATTAACAGCTCATATTCAGAAATATCTCACGGTTGCTTGGTTAAAAAAAAACCTTAAACTACCCCTTTCAGATACTATTTGTAAAAAAGAAGCACAAATAGATTTAGGTGCCTTAAAAGTAAAATAAAAAAGTTTCGAATGATCTTGCTTGATGTCTCTATTAACTAAGAAGGCCCGTTCGACCCTTGAGGTCCAGGATAGATAAAAAAAAAAACACACACAACGTACAGACAATAAAGACGAATACAAAACACACCATTGCCTACCTTTAATGGAGGGTCACTACCGTTAACACAAAATAAAAATTGTTAATAATGGGGACGGCATTTAAATGATTCACAAACTGAATCTAAGTTGGATATAATTCGAAACGATAGAAGTAAAAAAATCGCAAAAACTCTCACAGATATTAACCTCCCTGAGACGTTATAGATAAAGGGTCTAGCACAGTGGTTCTCACGGAAATTTTCACTGTGGCCGCATCGTAAACATAGAGGTCCTACGGAAATATCTGGTGGCCGCACCAAATTTTTTTTTAAGTCTGTATTGTTTCAGGTATGTCAAATGGACCTAAACAAGACTGTCAATTTACCATTGGTACAAATTGCATCGAAAATATTTCATTTTTAAAACCATTTTTTTATCAATATTTTCTATGAAGCTGTTGGTGGCCGCAGCCAAATCTTCTGGTGGCCGCACATGAGAAGCACTGGTCTAGAGCAGTGTTTCTCACGTAAAATTTGGCTGTGGCCGCATTAGGAACACCAGCGGTCCTACGAAAATGTCTGGTGGCCGCACCAAATTTTTGTGTTAAGTCTTTTTTGTCAAAAACACCTAAACATGTATGTGTTTGAGTTTTTGTCTGACTAAAAATTATGATGGACAATACAATGCATACAAAATAAAAAAATTTCAGCGTCATTGTTGACAAATTAAATTGTAAAAACACATTTTTTTAAGTATCTATATTAACTATGAAGCTGATGGTGGCCGCAGCAAAATCCTCTGGTGGCCGCATGCGGCCACCGTGGCCGCACATGAGAACCACTGGTCTAGCACCACGTCCCCTAGATAAGTGGTTCTCGCGTAAAAATATCCTGTGGCCGCATCGTACACATATTGTGGGTCCTACGAATATGTCTGATGGCCACACCAAATTTTTGTTTTGAATCTATTGTGTTTGAGCTTTGTCAAATAGGCCTAAACATGTTTGACAATTTACTATTGGTATTAATTGCACACCTCATTTTTTATTTTCAAAGTATTTGTTGATAAATTAACTTGAAAATTTGTTTTTTTTTTAAATATCAATATTTAAAATGAAGTTGTTGGTGGCCGCACATATCAACCACTGCCCTAGATAGATAAAAATACCAGGGCTGTGGATTCGGAGTCAGAGACGTGGAGTCGCAGTTATTTGGCCGGAGTCGTACTCGGGAGTCGGAAATTTTGAGAGGTTCAAACTTTTTATTTATATAATATATAAAATTTGTGTATCGGCCGGATTGGTGGGTTGATATTAAGTTGAATATACATAAATAGGAAAGGCAGGAAAAAAAATATATATTTAGGAGTGCAAAGGGCTTAAAATATATATAACGTTTAACGCCAATGCACCGTATATTTGACAAACATAAAATAATTAGTGTCAGTTAATTCATAAAATAATAACATTTTGTTGAATAAAGAAAAAACATAGAAGATATAAAAAAATCATACAACAATAAAAAGTCTAAAAAAATCTTTCATGTAGTCATTGCGAATTAGCATAATTGACAAATATAAAATCGGTTGAAAATAGTAGGCGTAAGAATAAAAAACATCGTAATTATAGGTTAATTAAAAACCGTTTATATAAACAATTACACGCTAGCGAAACCGGTTCTAAAAAGAGTAAAAGTACGCCCAACAGTAGCCGTGATCGCTTAAGGCAAAATTATTTTTTTTCACTTAAATCCGTAATTGAAATCGAATAAATAGTGCGGTATAGTTTAGTGCGATGGAACAGCTATTATGAATAAATATTATATGGTGTTTAATATTTTTATTATTTTACAACACACTGAGTCAGAAAAATTCCAACTACGACCTTTCCATACACAAATTACTACAATTCACATGGCTAAGTTAATGCAGCAATAAATTATATGACGTCATAGTTGTAAAAAAGGGACATGCACACTTTTCACAAAACGATTTGCGGCAGCCCTGGATTTTACACGCGTATTCGACAATTCGACAAGATGCGCGAATCCGACGGGCCGCGGGTGGGCCGGCCGCCGGCGAAGCCAGATACCGACACTCGGGCAAGGACGCCGCGCTGTCGGATTCGACCAAAACGCTATAACGATGTTAAGGTTAGAAGTTTACTTGAAGATGCTTAAATTAATATCAAATAAGTTGCCGTTTGACACTGTTTATACATATTTATTAATGCTTTAATCATTATTTTGCGAATAAACTTATTGCTAATCTTAAATAAAAACATATTCGACGTTACATCTATTGAATAAAACACGTTTCAATATAATTAACTTTTGATATTAGTTTGAATGATTTTCTTCCATAACTGTATCAATAACTTGGTTTGGTTGTTGATCGTCGGTGACGACGGCTATTTTTAATGATTAAGATGTTTTAAAATAGCAAAAGAGCTACTGCAAGTGAAAATATTAAATCCATTGTAAACAATCGAAGTCTGTTTTTATATTTTTATTATTAACCCATGTCTCAATTTATGGAGGTATCTTATCAAGGTATTCACTGTCAATTGAATTATATTAAAAAATATTAACACATTATTTGTACTTATTTCAAATTAATTGATTGAATTGGCATTTACTTGGTAGAACTCCATTATAACACAGTGAAAAAAATAGCAATGTATTTCAGTTCTACAGAAAGTTCTACGGATTTAAGAGAAAAATCAACAGATTTCTGTAGAACCAAAATACATTGCTATTTTTTTTTCACCGTGTTATTTGAATTAAATTTATTTCGATCAGGACCGGTTTCACTCATCGTGAGCATAATCAAATGATAATGCTCGGCATCATATCATTTTTTCCTTCGAGAACTGCTTGTTGGTCAGTCGCCAACCTCTCTTTGTTTGATGATACTAGAGATAAGAAGGATAGGGCGAACACAGTTCTAGTGAGTGGTTAACTATCCGGTCCAACGATGCCCCCTTTTTGAAGATTGGATGATCAGGAAGCAATAGTTAATCAGCACTAACATGCTTTTGAAAAGAAACGATAAATCGACAGAAACAAATGCTGCTCGCACTGGGAACTTAAACCCGTAAAGGCCGCACAGAAGCCAACGACGTTGCCCACTGTACAACGGACCTGGTCTTTTATATCAAATATAATGATATATCTGTTAAATTTTGATTTTAATATACGCACATAAAATGTTTTAAACTTATTATATATCGATATCAAGTGCCGAATTATTTTTTTATTTTATATAAATGTTTTAATATGTATAGAGAAACTAAAATTTGTATTTATGATTATCTCATCCAAAAGAAGTTATGTTATCATTAAATGTAAGGATATGTGTAATAATTAGATTGTCACAAATCGACACAATATAAAAATATAGTATTCAAGTGTGTTACATCTAGAGACTCCAATTACTCGACATATCAACTACTCGAGTGTCGAGTAGTAAAATTTCAAAATACTCGAGTACTCGAGTATACTCGAGTAGTTTCAGATGTACCAAAATATATATTTTTAATTCGAATTTGTGTATATAAATAGATGATAAGTAAATAAAGAAATATATTAAATATCATTAAAACATTTATTTCAATTTTTTACCACATATATTTCAATAAATTTTTAATTAATTTTAAGTTTTGTTTTTATATTTTTCACAGAAGAAAAAATGTCGACGATTATTACTAAAACGAGTGTTGCTCGAGTATTATTCAAATTACTCGAGTATCGAGTACTTGGAAAATGGACGAGTATACTCGAGTATCGAGTACTTGATAATCGAATTGGAGTCTCTAGTTACATCCAATAGCAGCATATTATTTTAGTTTGACTTACAGCTAAACAAACAATGAATGAATCATGTTTGTTCTTATACGTTATCAATTACTGAAAAAAAAATATTAATACTAATAGCAAATTTGATCGCTTGAACTTTGTCGAATTCAATTTCTCGTCGAATTCATCTTGGGGTTAACCCTACCGCGCGGATCCGGCATCTAACCGGTGGTCCACACGTCTGCTAACCGCCCGCTACGAAAGTCAAACATAACCTCTGTCCCTCTCGCGCTCGTTGACGATTGCCTGGAATCCGATGCCTGCCTCTCGATCGCACGCACTCAATCTTTTTACTGTCGTCGTGTGAGTTTTTTGACCTGTTTGATGCTGATATTTTGAAATTAAATAATTAAGATATTAATTAATTTGCGGGCTCTGTAGCCAAATTCTTTTACACTTATGGCAATTTAGTTATCACGATTTTGGCTTGTGGGTATATACGAATGATCGGGATATAAGTCCATCGATCGATGATTAGACACAATTAATCATACTTGCGATGAATGAAACCGGTCCTCATCCAAATCAAAATTTAATGTGGAATGAATACTAAAACAATCTTTGTGATTTTTAATGGAATCGTCTTGTCCAGTGGCGTGGATGTCTTGTACACTCTTTATATAATACCTCTCATCTCATCTAAAAAACGGTACGCTTCCACTCGTTCAAAGAAGCTTCATTTGGATTTAAAATATATCCTCCACATTGGAAGTTGTTTTTAAATAAAAATTAAAACGCTTACAATAATTTGAATGAAAACATCGCATATGTGCATTGATTAAAAAAATAATTATGAAATGGTCCGTAATGGGACACCGCTACAGAATTGGCAAAACGCCTCATTATATAAACCTCTGAGCGAAATTATAATATTTTTAAATATTATGTATGACGTTACAATACAAACGTGGTCATCTCCAGTGACCTTTGAAGACATTGTTATATTGTAATTTTTCAGACTCGGTCATCTCCATCGAGTACTTGTTCAGGAATTTCGATTGATAACCATTACTCAAACAGAATTAGTTAACGTACTCGATGGCAATAAAAAGATCATACTATGAACTCACTGGTTCAATTAACTAGACAATGTAAAAGGTGATTTACTCTGAATTCTGACCTTAATTCTTCATGATAAAAAAAAATGTTTTTTTTAATAGATTTGCTTGTTACTCAACCTCTTTTCTACGAAGCCATAGGGATGAAAAGGTGTTTAGGTAATCGCTGCCATTATGCGTCGCTATTTGGGATAGGTAAGGTAATAATGAATTTTTAACAACACAAACACACATTGTTTCTGAGCAGAATCGATTTATCTTGTGAAAAATTCTACTCGTACCGGGAATCGAACCCGGGTGGTCCGACACGGTATCCAATGACGATAACCACTGCACCACGGAACGGGCATAATTAATTTAAATGACTATAATAAAAATTCTGCCATCATTGTCACCAAAAGTATAAGGCAACGCCAATGACATCAATCCCCATCGTGGCTGTATAGTGTGCCCTACAGAGGTGACGGATATGATCTTATTCGGGTGTATACGGTGACCCCGCAGCACAGTGGTTAAAGTTGACCATTCAGTCAAATTCCACTCTGTCCAGTAATGACTTCATTTGAACAAATGCAAGTTTTTTTATACTTTTTTTTGGGTTTGATAAATACTCCTCTGTGAGTCGACTAAAGGCATGTAAATAAAAAAAACAGATGGCCCAGTGGCACAGTGATCGAATAATCCATAATTAATAATTTATTAATAAATATTTTTTGAGTCCCTGGCGCAGTGGTTATTGCAATTGACTTCCGTGACGGACATCACGGGTTCGTGTCCCAGTACGAGCAGTATTTTTTCAGTCGATATACCGATTCTGTTGGAAGCTTCTAAAGTTTGCTAAAAGCCGGGCCTTATCCTTTCAATCTCTAATCTTATCGAACTAAAAAAAAGGGTTGAGCGACTGACTAACAAACAGTCTCGTAGAAAAAATATGTTGAGATAAATTAATATGCCATATGTGGAGCAAATGGTCTAGCATTTTTTTCCACGTGAGCTGCGTGTTACCCTTTCGATCAACCTCTCTTGAGTTCAGCCATACTCATCCTGCGGCCCAATCATCTCTTATGTGCGGCCCAAAATAATTATAGTCAACTAATACTTTTTTGGTGTTGTTTTCAATATTGGATTGCGATCGGTTGGTCCAAAAACTGTACAAAAATGTGCCCAGGTTCTGCTCACATTATTCTCATTTACGTATCTCTGTGACTTGTCATATTCTAAAATTAAATTTGCGAAGAGCGTATATAAAAATCAGCTTACTGATTCTCACCTTGATGATGTATTAATTAAGAGTAACCTGTAGTAATCAGGAACCTGATTTGACGAAGATAGTTAAACGTTTGACTCAATATCAAAATTCACATTCATTTTTATGTAAGCAATTTAAGATTTTGGATACATTGTACTTTTTACGCATTTTTTATTTGTTGTCGATTTTTATTTTTTATTTTGAAAAATACATGATTACACATATGTATGACAGTACATATGACAGTTGTCAAATTTAATTTCAATGACTCAAATATGTTTTTTTATTGTAAGCCGGGCGCATTCGTGATTTTTTCGTACTGGCAGCACTGGTCTGCAAGAGACGTCAATTCAAACCGTCAAGGTTGAATTTGACAGCTGTCAAATTTAATTTCAATATGATTTAACTGGCAAGTGCCAGTGATAATATATTATTGCGAGTGATAATATATTTTCGCTAGCGAAAATGTAGTCGAATATGCTTTCACTGAAATGCCAGTGATAATATAATATCACTGATAATACACTTTCGCTGTAACATATGTTATAAAAATATGTCACATTTTATACATCCGTGTTGTATAAAACTGTGTTATTCGAGGCCCAAGTGTATTTACAGTTTACTATAAATATCTTGCGGCCCACATAGCGAAGCACAAATCAGAATGCGGCCCGGCAAAAAAAAGGTTGAGTATGACTGCTTTAGTTGGATGAGAGGATGGATTAAGATGAAAGGACTAGTTGTTAGAGAGTTGCTCTCACTTATTGGATAGGATGACTGATGAGTGGGGACGAGTTTTTTGACAACCCACACAATCATGCTTTCGAACAGAATCGAAATATTGACTGACAAAATTGCTGCTCATACTGGAACTCGATCCTGTCGGAGGACCATCACGGAAGTCAGCAACGTTGACCACTGCACCACGGGCCCAATAGTATAAATATGCAAAGTATAAATAAGCGCTATAAATAAAATCTGATCAAAAATCAGTTGTAAATACTCGCGATGAGAGAAACCGGTCCTGAGCTTTTAAAAATTATACGTGTATTAAAAATTGTATTTAATTTATTTAAAATGATACCTTTGAACCAACTGACAGTTAACACATTAAAAGTGATAAATTACCTACTTAAGAATTCAGAATGCCAAGCTCACATTTCCTTCTTGAGAATAGTGTCGGTTCTGTGGTCGAGTGGCATAGTCGTTGGTTTCGAATGCGTAGCGCACGGGCACGAATCCCAGCCCAGACGATAAAAAACAATAAAAATAAAAAAAATATCTGAACTCACTCATGTCCGTGTGAAATATGTCGACATCCGAAGCAATGCCGTTTATGTCTTTATTTATAATTTTTTTTATTTATTTGCAAAAAAATACCAACCATGGCATTACAGCTGACGCCAATACGCCATGAATTTGACCAATATAAATACATTTATTTATATGTACATACATCTGTTATACATAATAAAAATCACATTAGAAATTTGCAAAGAATTCAACCGATTGAGTTCCGACAAAATCAACTTTTATTCATAAAACATAGTATTCGTCTGAACTCACTCACTTCAATATGAAATATGTCTACATCCGAAGCATTGACGTTTTAAATTCGACACCTTACTTTGAAAAGGTTCTAACTGCTTTTGACACTGTTTTGAGATATGAGCGTTTGAAGTTTCGATTGATTAAAATTCACTTATAACAATGAGCAAGCAAAAATGTTTCAAATTACTTATTTTAAGCATACTTTTTCACAACTCTTGCTGATAAATAATGATCTTAAAGATCTAATCAGTGGCGGCTAGCGACAGAGTATTAGGGAGTACAAAAAAAGATTCAACTATTTTCCCGTACTACGGAGAGCCAAAAATTCATAAGACTGGCACTCCGTTGGTATTGCGAACATCTAAATTGAAATTCCATGTTATAGAAGTGTTTTAAAATCCAATGAATAGGAAACAACTCTTGCAAAAATAGTTGAATCTTTTTTTGTACTCCCTAATACTCTGTCACCAGCCGCCACTGGATCTAATGATGGGAATAATGATGACAATCTTAGAACTTTGTCAAATAAATTTAGTAAAAAAAGTGTGCAGATGCAGTGCAATTCTGGTAACTTTGTTATTCATCCATAGATAATTCTAAAATTCATATTCATATGTATGTATATGCATTATAGAATGCGGTAAATAAAAAATTTTCCCAACAAAAAGTCATTTTAGACAAAAATGACAATTTGAACCTTTTCAAAGTAAGGTAACGAATTGCTAAAGCTCTTCCCAGTGGCATCTTGTGCGCATAGGTCATGGAACCCTTCAGACCCTGCCCCATGTCATCAATCCCCATCGGATATAGCAAGGCAATAATAATGGTAATATGTTATGCAATTATGGTAATACGGTATTAATAATAATAGTAATAACTTATTATTACCATATAAAACTAGGACAGTAGAACAGAGAAGAAGATTTATTGTGTACTCTATCTACAACTGTATATAAGGATAAGTAAATGCAGGCTTAAAACATAGTCTGACGATGGCGTAAGCCGAAATAGTTATCAACAAATTTATAAAATAATTTCTGTAAAATTAAAATATAGTTATTTTTTTCACCGTATTAATAATAGTATTCACCTGAACTCACTCACGTCAATATGAAATATGACGACATTCGAAGCAATGCCGTTTAAAATTGTTAGTAAAGCTCTTCCCAGTGGCATACCCATTGGCATCTTGTGCGCATAGGTCATGAAACCCTTCAGATCCTGCCCCATGTCATCAATCCCCGTCGGACAGAGCAAGGCATATCACTGACTATTGCATACAACGGGAGTGATTGAAGAAGTGTCGAAACGTTTTGAATTAAACATTTTGTGTGCATTAAACTCTTACAAAAGCTTCCCCTAAATGAAGTGACGGTCCCTCCCTTATAATAAAAACAGCAAAGAACATAGGGTGGTTGAGTTTATCTACTGCTATATTGGCTAAGTCACTCTGTACAGGGAGGAAATCCCGGTTTCATTGCCCGGCTTATTGCATTTCCTTGCTGTACCAGTGGCATACCATTCAAATTTTATGTAATATAAAATTATTATAAAATATTATTTTATATTAAAAAAAGAAAAATATTTGGCATTACAGCTTACGCCAATGCGCCAAATATTCTTAATTGTAAAAGTCATACGAGATTAACTCGATAATATATAAAGAATCAGTTGTGCACAAAATCAACGATAAATAACATACACCCAACCCAAGATCTTTGTTTTTCAATTGAAAAAATCTGACGTTGCCGGGAATTGAACCCTGGCCCCCTGATCGCTAGGACAAAGCTCTTGCTACTAGACGACAGGGACTGACAATTATGAATAGTTTTTAATGATTACATAATACTCGAGATCAATATCGTGCAGCTTTGTATTGGGCCAAGTAATTCAAGAGTAAATTCGTTTATAATATTCATCCCATAGCGATTCAATTTAAAAACAATATTTTATTATTGCATGTAATAAAACAACTTTGACAAAATATTTTGCCGAAAATCTAATTAATTATTGCCTACAGAATAAACCAGGGTTGTGGAGTCGGTGGAAAAAAGTCCGACTCCGACTCCAGCATTTACCAAAACCACGACTCTTAATATCGTCACTTTTTTCCTCTAATTTTCCTATTTATGTGTATTCAATTTAATATCAACCCTATCAATACGGCCGAAAACCAAATTTGACATATTAAATGCAAAAATAAAAAAGTTCAAACTTTTCAAAAAGTACGACTCCGGCCAAAACGCCGCGCCGACTCCGTCTCCACAGCCCTGGAATAATCTATACAATCTAAATACCTTTGCCAAAAGCAAGGTGGTCTGTATGTTTCATCCCTATTTCAAAACGTTCTACGCCACTGTGCTCAGTACAAAAGTTGAGGGGGAGTTTCGACAATTTCAATAAAAACACAATCTTAATCACTTAACAAGTGCACCAGTCATCTCGGTTTACTTTTATTGATGCTGCGCCACTGGTGTTTAAATGGGGAGATTATGTTTTTGAGGGTAAATAGAATAAACGTAAAAAAATTTACTAATCTTTCTATGCATGGAATTAAGTGTAAGACGAAAATTTGATTTATTCACTATCCCACTGGCTGATATTTTTTTGCAATTTTTTTTTTATAGAAGATGTACTCTGGTTGCAATGTTTATTCGGATCAATTGAACTTAATTGGTAAAACTAGAACTGCTTGTGAGTAAAAATAAAATGCAATACTTTATTTGTCAAAGTCAACTTTTTCATACATTTGTTAAACTCGCTTAGCACGGTTTCGCTTAACACGGTTATCTAGCAGAACCTATCTTCCGTGTTAAGCGAGGGATGGGTGTATCTGCTTCACTTCCACGAAAGTGGCTCCTTAGCGTAGTGACTAAATGATTCGCGTACGAATAGTAAAAATCCCTTAGTATTGATTAGACACTTTAAACATTGTAGTTTGTGTCATCGTTTGGTATTTTACTAACCTTATTAATATATAAAAATATATTTTAAGCTGAATATTTCAAAAACATCCGACATTTAAAAGCGCCACAATAATGCCTTAATTTTAATTTGATATCGAACTGAAACCCAAACCCATTTCATCAATAGGTTAAAGCTCTTACCGCAAGACCAAAGAGGCGATATGAGTCGCCCGAGCTGAACAAAGAAAGGATGCGAAACTTCTAAAAAGTTACCGAAAAAATTTTCATTATCGTATTTCAAAAAATTTACGTTTTTTGTCCAATTTTTGAATATAGCGACCGAAAGAAAAGTAGCACAGGCGTGTATTATTATCAAATTACTGTGTCAAATCTAGGGCAATTGATCCTAGGAAATTCCTGGAAATCATTTTTAAGTAGTGGGTATAAATCCACAGCGGGTAGTGATAAGTGACTGAATTGTTATAACCAGGGCTGTGGAGTCGGAGTCGGAGTCGTGGAGTCCGAGTCTTCGCGGTGTTTTGGCCGAAGTCATACTCGGAGTCGGAAATTTTGAAAAGTTTGAACTTTTTGTTTTTGCATTTATGTAATATGTCAAATTTGGCTTTTGGCCGCATTGATAGGGTTGATATTTGATTGAATACACATAAATAGGAAAATTAGAGAAAAACAGTGACGATAGTAACCTTTTTTTGGTCGGAGTTGGAGTCGTATTTTTGGTCAATGTCGGAGTCGGAGTCAGTTATAATCATTTCAAAAATTTGAGTCCTTGAGAGGTGTAGTGAACTAAGTCTATAATTGATTAAACTTTTCTATTGGACTTTTAATTTGAATCACGTTTATACTTAGTTTTTTTGGTGAGCTTACTAACTCAATGAATAGAAAAAAGTATTTCTGGGAAATAAGGTTAGAAAAAGGTTGAGATTAGTCCATCACAAATATACCACTAGAGCCCCTGAGAAGTGAAGTGAGAAAAGTAGCAAAATGATGCATAAATGAAACTTGTATTAACTTAGAGCAGTGATGCACAACCTGCGGCTACCTCAATGACAATCACCTTTTTTCTTAAGAACTCTTTTCCGGACGATCGAAGAACAATATAAAACAATAAAATTTTCAATTTAATTTACACTAAAAGTATCGATAATTTTATCAGTTTTACCCATGCGGCCCTTGAACTAACTGAGCATTGATTATTTGGCCCTTCTACCAAAAAGTTTGTAAATCACTGGCTTAAAGCATATTTTTATGTAATGATAATAACTCTACGTGGGTGTAGGAACATACGGGCGAAACTACAAAAACAACGAACTAAGATAAATGGCAAAACAGTTTCCAATTTTGAACTGTGTGCTTGCGGATTTGCAGAAAAACCGAGCAATATCTGGTAAACCGCTCATCGTACAAGTTTCATATTTTTATATCTTATAGAACTGCATTTGACCATGACAATGCCATATTTAACTCAAAACAGCCATTTTTGTAGTTACGCCCGTATGTTTCTACACCAAAGTCTATTGCATTGTGTTTTTAATAATATCACTTCACTTGTAGAATACTTTAAGTCCTGTAGAATATGATACTATATCTAATTCATTTTTCACAAAAATGACAATTATCAAGATTTCCTGATTATCATAATCAGTTGTATGTGTGGAAAATTTACGGCAGGACATCCATGCCTACCATTTTCCCCGCCACACGCCGTAATTTCCATGGTTTCTTTCAATAAAATCTGTTACCCTTGAGTGTAATCCCGTAAAGTTAAAAACTGCACACTCTTCAACGTTCGGCAGGTTTGTAAAATCAATAAATTTCTTGAGTGATCGAGGTACAAACAAGAATAAAGATACAGTGAGTGCGAAAACACCCTTATCCCCGTGGCAGTTCCACGCAATCCATAGCGCCACCCTCCCCAGTTCCACATAATAAAATTCCACACTGAATTGATGCGGGAGGGGTGGTTTGCAATAAATAAATTTACATCGCACTTCAAACTCAGAGGCGTCTGCAAGAGGATGGCAACAGAAACGGAAAGACGCTGAATTTCTATTTTATATAACAGTTTTTTTTTATAATTCCAGTGTATGTGAGGAAATTGTATTATCTTCAAAATTGGCCCATGATATAAAGATGCTTTCGATGGTTTCGGCGGTAACTTTGTGGAAGTTCATTTTAATCTAAAATTTAAAATAATTTTGATTATTCCACGTATTGTGCTACTAACTGTGACACGTGTTTCGCATCTTTCAGAGGCATCTTCAGACTTACTATCGCAAAGTTTCGCTTAAGTAATGAAGCAAGATTGATTCTAACATTTTAAATTATGAAATTACAAAATAGATTACGGGTTTTTTTCCTTCTAAAGTAAACAAGGAAGGGGGTGATAGAATCAAAACAATGCAATCACATAATGATACTAATGAGGTGCAATCAATCAGATTGGGATTTTTCCTTTATAAGGGAAGCAAGAGAGGGGGTTATAGAATCGAAACAAAAGCAAACAAATAAAAATATTTCTAATGACGTTAAACATTACAAACTATTAAACTATAAACTAATGAGCTGCAATCAATCAGATAGGTTAGTGATTACTCTTATTAATTGGAAACAATGATAGTAATGGCGAGCAACCTGTTGCAACAGGCAATGGCGGCTGGTAACAGAGTATTAGGGAGTACAAAAAAGATTCAACTATTTTTGCAAGAGTTCTTTCCATATTCATTGGATTTTAAAACACTTCTATAACATTGACTTTCAATTCAGATGTTTGCAATACCAACGGAGTGCCAGTCTTATGAATTTTTGGCTGTCCGTAGTAATAGTTGAATTAGTTGAATCTTTCTTGTACTCCCTAATACGCTGTCGCCACTGCCACTGGCAACAGGTATCCGATCCTATAAAACGGGAGGGCGCAGGGACTAGCTAACAACTATTCCTATCTTAGCTTTATCCTTTCTGTCCATACTCTCGTAGAACTAAAGAGATGTTGAACGACGAGTAATAAGCAGTTGTCTTAGGGAAAAATGTTGATATACCTCAATTAGGAAACTATAAGCTCATATGAAACGGATTTAAAAAAGACTGCCTAAAGGAATGAAACAACACCTCATAACAATGCATTTTTGAATTGTAAATCGTTTGAATTTTGCACTCTTCTTTGTAAGTTCTGTCGTTAACCATCCGGTTATCTATTATCCGTTCTTTGCCACTGAAATTTTTCAGTAACAGATGGTACTACTCGTCCACTACTATATACTTTTTAACCGATTCTATGCCTGGAAAGAATTAGTATGGCCGTGCATGGAGGGCCGCGATTTTCTTTCAAAATATAAAACCTTATAAATATATGTATGGATAATATACAATATCTTTCCAGTTCAAGTATTATAACATGACGTTAAAATATGTCACTGTATGCACGACAAATTTAAATATTTAAAAGAGGTACTGGTGACAAGTAAATCAAGTATCAAGTAGAGCGTATTAACTCGCGAATTTTGTATGGGCGGCCCTACAAACACAGAATTGTAGAGCGATTAAACTCGCTTGCGGCAGAGAACCGGTTAAATATACTCAATATGTTGTGAACACTTTTGATGTTCGTAATTTTCTGAGTATACGCCACTGACTTAACTCACCCCATGTAAACGGTCGGTAAATGTACCCCCGATGCAACTTACTGATGACTTGTAAAATTGTTTGTTTTTTTTGTGATTGTGAAAAGTTTCTTTATCGCTGAAATGCACTCGAAGCTTCACCTCTGCATAAATGAATTCGTTTTAAAAACTTAATATATTATTCAATGTCAAATAAGTAACATATACCACACGATGGTAATCACGTCGAATGGTAATATCCGGAGACGGACTATGAATGAGAAGAGTCAATTTGACTGGACCGGTTGGATAGTAGCCGTCGATCTGAATTGATGAATTGACTGAAAAGATGCTGCTCGCACCGGGACTCGAACACGTGAAGTCCGTCACGGAAGCCAACGACGTTGACCACCGAAGTACTATTTCCCAATATATTATGATTAATTAACCGGGACCGGTTTCACTCATCGCGACATGATTGACAACCTAATTTACAAGAATATTGTATATTTTTTTCAAATTAAAAAGATTTTTCTCTTTTTGTGAAATTTGTTTAAATGCAATTTTTATTTATTTCAATATATTTTTGGGACGAAATAAACGTAAAGATGTTGTAACGTAATCAACAGCAGCAGCAAAATCCAGTGTTTCACCTGTGTATTACAATGTGACTTTGACATGTGCGTCCTTCTGCTTAATATGTTCCGCGGAACGCATCTACCGCACAAAAAAGGTTAATGTGTATTAATATATTGATTGAGTAGGCATTTACTTAGTAGAACTCCATTATAAAACTGTAAGAAAAATCCGGTCCGTGGCGCAGTGTCAACCCCGTTGGCTTGCGTGCCGGACCGCACGGGTTCGATTCCCGGTACGAGTGGATTTTTTCAGTCGATAAATCTGTTCAAAGGCATGGGTGTTTGTGTGGTTGAAAATCCCTTCCCGCATTTCCGATCCCAAAGAGCGACGCATAGTGACAGCGATTAACTTATCACTAGTCCTGTCCTAGTTCTCGTATCCTTTACATCCCTACTCTCTTCGGAAAAAGAGAGGTTGAGCAACTGAATAACAAGCAGTTCTCGTAGAAAAAACAAATGTTGAGATAAACTCCGTGAGGAGTCCATATGCTCCAAGTTGGGAGCGGACATGGTTTAAAAAAAAAAAAAAAATAGCAATGTATTTTAATTCTACAGAAATAATTTTATATATTTAATGATTGTTGACAGCCGTCAACAAATATATAAAATAATTCCTGTAGAATTAATAAACATTGTTATTTTTCTTACCGTATTGTATTAATATATTTTACAGGAAAAATCACGTTTTCTATTAACATAGAAAGAAATATATCTCTGAAATAATTATAATGCTTTCATTGATTTTCCAGAGACTTTTCCAATATGCTTTTATATATATATATAGACGTGCCTATGTAGAAAAGCTTATTTATAAAAAAAAGGTAAAAAGAGGGTGTTGTGGAAAGAAAAAGTAAAATAAAATCGTATCGTATCGCAAGTCAGCAGGCAGGGAAAGGCGTCGGGTTAATGTAGTGGAAGCTTTCAGCCAATCGTCGAATTTACACGCTACGTGACCGCGGCTAGTGTCGAAACTAATGCGCCGTAATGATTGTATTGTACAAATAAATCATAGCGGTTTGAAATCAAACATATATCCTATGTATTTTGAGGCATTCGATAAATTTGCAACATCATATGGGGAACGGGATACTCTTGTTTCTTTTTTAGATTCAACGCGAAGTAGAAGATACGGATACTCAGCTTACGGATACGTAGGATACTAAATATGACTTTTACAAAGTGCATGGTAAAAAGATCAGTCCCGTGCAGCTCTGTCTTGGGCCAAGTAAGTGAGGAGTTAATTCGTTTCTTTTGTTGATCGTATAGCGTTATGGAAGGCGAAAAACGGCTGCACACACATGTTCATTCAAATATATAAATTGCATTTTTTAATTTTAATTTTAAAAATAAAATATTTGGCATTACAGCTTACGCCAATGCGCCAAATATTCTTAATTGTGAAAGTCATACGAGATTAACTCGATGATAAGTAATAAAACAAATGTGCACAAAATCAACGATAAATAACATACACCCAGCCCAAGATCTCTTTTTTTTCAATTGAAAAAATCTGACCTTGCCGGGAATTGAACCCGGGTCTCCAGATCGCTAGGACAAAGCTCTTGCCACTAGACCACAGGGACCGACATATATCTCCTTTGTTCTCGTTCTGTTCATGCGTGGTGTCCCCGGGCTCAAATCCCCGTATAACTTGTGTCAGAGTTAAACATTAACATTAAAAAAATTGTTAAGTTTTCTTTTTAATTATTCCACATTAAAATTTATTAGGATCAGGACCGGTTTCGCGAACTGTATTTTTGTACTTCTTATCTGTTGATAGTGCTCGATATGAGCGAAACCAGCCCTAATAAATGTAATATGAAATAAGCACTAAAAATATGTTACAATTTTTTTGATAAAACTGGGGACATAATACTAAAATATAAATTTGCCGATGTTGGAGTCGAAGTCGTGATTTTGGTCAATGCTGGAGTCGGAGTCAGATTCGTGTTTTTTTTATCGACTATACAGCCCTGGTTTTAAAAATGTGAACTCGTTTTATTTTTTTGTATTTAAATTGCAACACGTCTTGGCATATAAAACGCCAGCAGGCAACGGGTTCAAAGTCTTCAAATTAACCAGAAACACTGCGGATCTTAACCTTATGTCTTATGATGACAATCTAAGAACTTTGTAAAATAAATTTAGTAACAAAAGTGTGCTGATACAGTACAACTCTGAAATTCATACATATACATGATAGAATGCGGTAAATACAAGCTTTTCCGATCAAAAGTTCATTTTAGGCAAAAATGACAATTAGAACCTTTTCAAAGTAAGGTAACGAGTTGACAAATGAAAGCCATCCACTACGTCATAAGACAAATTCCGAAAGTAATAGACAAAAGAATAGTTGAATAGTTTGTCTATGACTGACGTCTATAAATGACGACAATTGCCCAAACAAGGAATAAGAATAATGCGTTCCTTTTCGGGCGATTCTAATTATTCAAATTGCATATTATACAATTCACGGGCCGTTGGTTTTAAATACCTGAACGCAGAGTGAGAGAGAGATATACCTTCCCGGAGGTAGCAATTACACGTGTTAACGATAAATTTATTCGTTTTTCACGTGTCCTGCCACGCCTTCGGGCTCGCGGCAGCGCAATGGCCGCCTCGTACTTGCCTTTTCGGCCATTACGTTTACATCCAGCGCAATTACCTTCGGATAACGTCCAAAATATTACGTCAAAATAAACGCTCGTGTATACCTTATTACGTGTCACAAGAAAGGTATAGAGTTTCTTTCATACACTCTTTTTGTGCGATTTCAAAGTTATGCGGTTATTTTGAAACGCATTTTTTAAATATATTTTGGGACTTTATAAGCCGTAAGCGAATGTGGAGTCGTTAAAAAAAGTTCGACTCCGACTTAAAAAAGTTTAATATCGTCACTTTTTTTCCTAATTTTCCTATTTATGTGTATTCAATTAAATATCAACCCTACCAATCCGGCCAATAGTCAAATTTGACATATTATGTGCAAAAATAAAAAGGCTCCGGCCAAAACGTCGCGACGACTCCGATTCAACAGCCCTGATATAAACGTATGTATATAGGCGATAACGTAATAAACAGCACGTTGTTAAAATACTTTACGTGCAAAATCCATTATTTCACCTGTTTATTACAATGTGACCTTGATACGTGCGTTCTTGTACATGTAATTATCCCATATTAAGTTATAGCTTTTTATGTACAGCACAACGAAAGGTTTAGGTATATTGAATTAAGGAAAAACCGAGTAGATAAATTTTAGATTTCAACTGGTGCTTGGTGGAATTTCAATATCAAATTTGAATCGTTTGATTTTTTTTACTTTTCTATGAGTTTGCATGCCCGTCCGAATGTGAGGCATATGGTCAGATAATGAAGCAATTCAACAGAAGTTTCTCGATGATTTAAATTATGCCGCGCATTTTTTGGATTGGCCTGCTCAGCTCTTGAATTTTCCGCACAGCTAACCTCTCGGATTAGAGAAAACATTGCTCATCAGTAAAAACCACTCATCAAAACAAATTAAATAAACATACAGTATACATCGCTAAAGTATGCGTTTAGTTAGGGCCTATCTACATTACACGAAACAGCCTGTCGTCGAGTTGGAACCCTCTTCTATGCTGTTGCATAAATTAATTATTTTGACGAGTGTGTTCGCGCCGTAATCATTTTGTAATGGCGCGTAATGGCGGCGCTCGGTTGACATTTGAATTCATTCGAATCATATCATTATCAACTCACCGCTTCTCAAAATGTCACATTCTAAAAAACAATACGCTTTATTGATCACAAATCTTATAAAAACTACGTAAAAGAGCCACGCCAGTAAAAAATAGCTAAGTTTTATGGTGTTCACTGCCAATACTTGGCGGAGAGGCGTTATATTAATAAATTAATAAAACATTGCACTTTGTCCACAATTCATTTATCAAGACCAGGGCAGGTTTCGCTCACCACGAGTATTTTCGTCGAGCGTTTGTTGACTATTTGTGCAATTAGAAAAAGTACATTTTTAAATTTTTAATTGAGCACATGTGCTACAGGAAACGTAAAATACGCGTCGTTTACTCTGTGAAGGATTATTAAACACAACACAAACACCAATTTCTCAAACAGAATCGATTGTAAAAGATGTCGTGAGATCCGTTACGGAAGTCAACGACGTTAACCACTGCACCACGGACTCGCAATAGATTTTATCTTAACACAAGTCTTCTTTGAGAACTGTTTATTACTTAATCTATTTCTTTCGGTGAAAGTAGAGGTAGAAAGTATTGGTATAGTGCTAAGCTAATTTCTCTGGCCACTTCTCGTAATCAGCATTGGATGGGTGTGAGAGAGAATTTATACTACTCAGATATACATATCTCAGAACATAAATCAATAATTCGATTTTAAAATTAAAATGCCTGAACTAGGATTCGAACCTGAAGCAACACTTAAATTGATATCAACGTTCACAGATCAATGGGAATTCAATTACTTCAATTATGTCGTAAACTTAATCAATCAATAAGTAAACAGCTGTTTATTTTTATGGCTCTCAAACACGCGATTATAAATGAAACTATTCAAAAACGTTGGGCTTTTTTCTCACAACAACAAAGAAATTAATACTTAATTTACATTGTAGACGGAATCGATCGACATCTGCAACAAACAATGCCTTTTTTTGACGTTTGAGAAACACAGCTTGTAATTTTTTTGCCATTGTGTACTTATATAGCTAAGCAGTGACGGCTCGTGTAAAGGTGCAGAGAGTGCACTGCACTCACATCTAAATATTCTAGTAATAATGGATTTGAAAACACAAAAAAGTTCGAATATTGTCATTTTTATTTCCATCATTAATATCACTATTTCTCATTAGAATGATTTTGTGCAACATATGTTTTGAATAAGTAATTTGAAACCATTTTACTAGCCTCATTGTTACAAGTGAATTTTATCTTTTGAATTAAATAGTATGATCAATCCAAACTTCAAACTCTCATATCTCAAAAGATGGCCAAGAGCAGTTAGAACATTTCAAATTAAGATGTCGATTTGTCGATCAACCTCAAAATACGATTGCGTTTAAGAATTTAAAAATAACAATTGATAGTGTAGAGCACAGTTTCTCAACCTTTTTCGGGTGGCGAGCCCTTTTAATAAAAGCCATGTGACCCTCGACCCTTATTCAATTGGAAATGGCATTTTTCATAAGGTAATTAAAAAAAACAACGAAGATGCACGAAAGTGAATATTTTTTTTTGTTGACTTTATAAAATGGTGACCCATGGGCTGGGAACCCGTGGTGTAGACTTGTAAAGAAACAGTTGGTATTGCTGATATCGAGCTTTAATGTTCGTGTTATAGAAGTGATTTTGAATTCCAAGAATTGGAGATGATGTGAAAGATTGAATTGGATGTCATGCAAAAATAGTTGAATTATTTATTGTACTCCCTAATATTCTGGTCACCAGCCGCCACTGTTAATCGTAGTATCTATTTAGGTATAGGTAAATTCGATACCAGAACTAACACGATACTCGTTATTCATTCATTAATAACAGGCTGTTACATAATAATTAATAACCATTAGTTGAGTATGCTTTTCATTTATTTACACTGACATTCAACTGTTGACAATCAATAGTTTTTAATTGATTACGTAAAGGCAGCGGTAACCAACTTGTAGTTCGTGAATCACAGTTGACAATGCAGAAATTATCATAACGTGATTCCTTTTAAGGTGTTCACTGTCAATACTTAGTGGAATGGCATTATAATAAAAATAATACAACATTTTTTTATTACTTATTCACATACCGGTTTTCATGCCGAGCAGTTCAAGAACCGGTACAACGAATCATGATAAAAGTTAATGAAAACTGATTATGACAAAATACAACAACTAAACAAATTAATTAGAGCAAAATACAAGAAAAATAGACTATAATTTAAATGTTGAAGACCATATGACAAACAATTTTCGGCTTTTACTTTGTTAATGATAATTCATACTTAATTGATTTTTGTACTTTTGTTTTCGATCTGTAGTAGCTAATATTTAGAATCAACAGAATTACCAAAGACTGCATCACAAACATAATTAATTTTCCAGACTCTTCGGAAAATCTTAAATTAATTACAATGACTCTTATTTTGAATAGATGTCGATGTTTTTAATTATTTCTTTACTTAATAGCTTGCATCGTCCATGCTTTTACTCCATGCCTATATCCATTGGTTCTCATGCCTAGATACCAGTGGTTCTCATGTGCGGCCACCAGATGCTTTTACTGCAGCCACTATCAGCTTCAGAGAAAATATTGATATTTAAGTTTTTTTTTTTATAGCTTACATAATTTGACAAGAAAATCTGAAAATTAAATATTTCGTATGCATTTTATTGTGCATCAAGAAATTTCCATTAGACTGTTCTAAGTTCATATCATTCCATGAATGAAAACTGTGGAATTAAATGTGAGAAAAATATTCAATGAAATTAATATCAGTAGTAAATTGTCAACAAAAATTTGGTGCGGCCACCAAACATTTCCGTAGGAACGTTTACATTTACAATGCGGCCACAACACAATTTTACGTGAGAACCACTGCTATATACGGTGGGATGTAATATCATGCTTTTGAATACAAATCTATAAATCGATTAAATAATGATTTTGTCCATTAGTTAATTCAATTTCATACGCAACGCTCCCGATTAGTACAAAAACTTGGCCATTCAACTACACAGCCAAACTGAATACACAGAGTCAAAGATAAATACAGATACCTGTTACTAGCGACTACTTTTTTTTACATGATATGCATATGTGATCATATTAAAATAAACGAAAGTATTTTTTCATAGCATAAAACGTAAATAAATAATTGGTTTATGGTGGTATTTAGAGACGCCACGTATACTCGACGACTCATTACGATGCTTTATGCATTTGATAACATACAATTATGAATTACTTCAATGCTAACCAGTAGATAATAAATACATAAAGAGAATTAACCATTATCTCGATGAAGACATAAATACTATCAACTGGCTCGTCGGGCCTGTCATTATCTTTGTACAATTGCCACTGTCGCTTGTTTGTTACGACTGATAAATTATATGTGAACGTATGCATGCGGCATTATGAAATTTGCATTAAATCAATGGTTGTATTTTGTTTTTTTTTCGATACGACAGCAGCGATTCATTCACGCGTCAAATTTGCGAACTAAAACAGTTCTAATTTTAAAATCGACACCTTTGGATAGAAGAAACGTATCTTGTTTTTTTCCGGTTTGAGTTATGAATGCCACTAGATGCAAAATAATATATTACGTTATGTCGTTCCCTTACTTTGAAAATGTCAAAACTCAACACTTTTGCCTAAAATTACCTTTTGGTCGGAAATGCTTGTATTTACTGCATTATCTTATATATAAAACCGAATCGGATACATTTACATACGAATTTAATACAATTGATAATAGGATTTCTTGGGGTTTCAACCCTGAGGGACAAGAAAACAGATGATGTTTCGGGATTACAAACCCTTTATATAACTAGACTCGATAAAATAATACTTCGAAAACTAGGCATGAGAATATTTTTTTTGAAAAGTAGATTGGTAAAAGCTATTTTCTTTTTTTACTCCGGCCGTTTTCTTGCAATAAAACTGCAATGAAAATTTCTTACGGTTCTGTATAATATATCTGCCTTTTCTTATTTATCTCAATCTTACATATAAAACCGAAACGGCGTATGTATGTCTGTGGGTCTGTAATTCCCTTTTGCATTGTTGGTCATTAAGTTGCCATAAAAACGAATATGAAAGAAAATATGTTTGAATTTTTATCGGCGAAGACATTTAGTCAAAATGTAATAAATTAGTCTTCTACTAAACTTTTCCCGGCTTTTATTATTAATAATAATGTTTATTATTTACGTGAAGGTATTATTAGACATTTCTTTGACAGCAAATTAGATTTTTTCCTTAAATTTGGACATTTTAATGGGCGAGAATGGGGCTGTCAATATGTGAAAGGGGCTGTGAAATGTCAATGCCAGTCTGAATTTTGAAAAAAATTGTTTCAACTTGGCCCGTCTGAATTTACGCGCCGAGGTGAACATAACCCCAAACTGGTCCGAGCGAAGCCGGGTAGCAATACTAGTATCATATATATGAATATCAGAATTATCTATGGTTGAATAACGTAGTTAGCAGAATTCCGGAGTTGCATTAAATCTGCACACTTTTGTACTAAATTTATTTGACAAAGTTCAATGATTGATATCATTAGATCTTTAAGATCATTATTTCTCAGCAAGAGTTGTGAAAAAATATGCTTACAGTAAGTAGTTTGAAACATTTTTACATGCTCATTGTCAGTGACGGCTGATGACGGGGTGCTGGGGGGTGTAAAAGGAAGATTCAACTATTTTTCCGTACTACGGAAGAGAAACAGTATTGCGAACATCTGAATTGAAAGTCCATGCTATAGAAGTGTTTTAAAATCCAATGAATAGGAAAGAACTCTTGCAAAAATGGTTGAATCTTTCTTTGCACCCCCCAACACCCCGTCACCAGCCGTCACTGCTCATTGTTACAAGTGAATTTTGATCAATCGAAACTTCAATCGCTCATATCTCAAAGCAGTGTCAAGAGCTGTTAGAATCATTGCAAAGTAAG
Organism: Himalopsyche kuldschensis; assembly: GCA_028554975.1. Lineage (NCBI taxonomy): Eukaryota > Metazoa > Arthropoda > Insecta > Trichoptera > Rhyacophilidae > Himalopsyche > Himalopsyche kuldschensis. The sequence goes on from JAHFWI010000045.1 coordinate 4,633,730, forward strand.
GTGTCAATGTTTCAAAGAGACATATCAATAAAAGAAGTGAATACGAAGATATTTCAATTCAAATTAAAAATACTTTTTTGTTCGTATCTCCACTTAATAATAAATAACTTTTTTTTTTTTTTTTAATTAAAAAATAAATCATACGCCAACCCAAATATTCTTAATTGTGAAAGTCATACGAGTTTAACTCGATGATAACTAATAAATCAGTTGTGCACAAAATCAACGATAAACAACATACACTCAGCCCAAGATCTTTTTTTTTCAATTGAAAAAATCATACCATTGGGTTTTCGTATAGGACAAAGCTCTTGCCACTAGACCACAGGGACGATTTTATATTGCCAAATAAATCATAAGCCCAATACTTCGACTCTGACCTTTTGCACTTGTCAAAATATTATTTTTTTTCATCCAGAAACTCCTCAATAGATTCATACCACCGGGTTTGCGTATTTATAAGCATAGTAAAATGAAATACTGAAAAATATACCACATTATGACTACGAACTTCAACTAAAGCACAAACTCCGATATATACGGTTTTTGAATTTCAGATAATGTGTCAGGTTTCAGTTGCCACTAAAAAGTCTGTCATGAACATCAACGCGAACGGGTAGTCTCTATCATGCGCAACTTAAAACATGAATAATTATAGGAAAACTAACGATTTTTATATTTTGTTTTTAGCCTTCGTAGAACTATCCTTGAAAAATGACTCTCAGGCCGAAGGGGGTAAAAAAGACCCAAGTGTTTTGTCCTTATTGGCATAGACTGCAATTAAAAAATGATTGAATATGCTTTGACGTATATTTATACATGTTTCTGAAAAAAAAATATTATATAAAAAACCATATTTTTCCTATAATTATTCATATTTAAGTCGCGCATGAAAACGACGACGTTTCCACTCCAACGGCTATGGCGGACTAACAATGGAGTCGGTGACTAACAATCCAATAACCATTCACGAACTCACATTACCTTATCTCTTATCTTATCGCTTATCGCCTTTTATTGTTGCCAGATATAAAACACTCCGTCCATGTTATCTATGACTCGCTATGGGCACGTTCTTTTATCGCTTATGGGCGTGAAATTTTATGTTGGCGCTTCCCAGCGATTGCTAACATCGACAATTAGACTGGAAAATTCCGACTTCTTCTCTTTTTTAACCGATTACGGTGCAACTAGCCAATAAATATCATATTTTTTTTCTGCAAAAGGTGTAAAAAACTATGATGTAAGAATACTAAAAGCTTAGACATTGTATCACTAGTTTTAAGATAGATATTTAAGGTAATGTAGCTGTTGGGACAAAATCTATACCGTTAGGGATACAAAGATACGCTAAAAAATGTTTATATCTTAGGTATATTCTTTTACATCTACTTTTTTCGAATATATAGATATGTTCAACAACTAAGTAGCCTGCATGTCAACTAGCGACGTTATAAAACGTGAAATGATGATTCCCTTACTCTAGTTTTCTCTGCATATCAGATAATCAAACAAACATTATAATGAAGACAGTAAAACGTCAAAATAACTTTGTAAGAAAACATTTTGATTGACAGGCGCTATTCAAAGTGTAATTGCTACATTTTTCTATTACCATGTTTACATTTGGACAACTGGTTTCCCATTATTTGTTCAGTAAACAATAAACATGTCTCGGAGGTAAGTAAGTGGTACATTCAACTCACTGGAAGTTGGCTGAGAGACGTTCGATTTTCCATTTCCCCTATCTTCTTGTACTTTACTGCTTTGTTCTGCTGCCTATCTTACGTAGGCACTCAGATATTTCGTTAGACAAGCAACTGACGGCTTTCCACTTGGTCTAAGATATTAATGAGAGGTGTGCGCCGATTTTATACGCCAGTTTTATGAGCAGTATTAACTTTTGCCTGACTGAGGGTGAAACAGTCGACCACCACTGCTACTTTATCTTAAGTAACTATCTTAATATTAGTGATACAATGCGTAAACTTTTGTTTTTCTTAAACCATTGTTTTTTACATCTTTTGCAGTTAAAAATATGATTTTGATAGACCTGTTTCATTGTAATTAAATAAAAAAGAAATTTAGTCGGATTATTATTGGCCGAAAACCATTTATATTGTTGCTAGCAATTGCCAGGATTAAAAGTTCACTGCGCATACGCGATAAGATAACGAACATTCCAAATCAAATTGATGCTTTTTACTTTGAATAAGAAGTCGCATTCACGATTTTCATATTTTATAGAACGATGTATAAAAATACGTCAAAGCATAATCAATCATTTTTTTATTGCAGTCTATGCCAATAAGGCCATACCACTGAGGCCTTTTTGCGACCCCCCTTCAGCCTACGAGCTATTTTTCAAAGACAGTCTTTCGAAGGTTAAGTCAGTAAGTTTGTCCCGAACACTTCTGTAGAAAAACATTTTAACTTAGTATAAATAATTAATATATATTAAAACCAAACTCTATATAAATCTAGTCTCTTTCTAGATTACAATGCTGAGACTGTCAGCATTTCTACGTTGGGAAAACCACCCACAAATCGAACGTTAAAGATTCCCACATCCACGTGATCCTAAAAAGATTATCATTTCCAAGATCTATTCCTACCATCCTTTCAAACGGGTAGGTACGGCAACTTAATAACAAGCAGTTGTCGTAGAAAAATTGTGTTGAGATAAACTCCGTTAAGAGTCCATATGTTAAAATACAATACAGGTTCTCCCAAGTTATGCCAATTCAATCAGCCTGAAGATTATTTCGTGCACTTGAAATGTTTGAAGATGACGAAAGGCGAAACACGGGTCGTTAGCGAAAAAATTCGTGGAATAGTACAACATTCAAACGTCTCATGTTTTTTAATTATCACATGTATATAAGGATCGTGGCTACCTTTTTGAGTAGTTGCTGGAATTTTGTACGTGAACTTTTCTGTTCACTTCTAAAACCAAACCTATGACACCAAATATACTGCAACCACAAACAAATCACTATTTTTATCGAATATTATTTGATAGCAAAATTGCGAGAAGGTTGCTGAAAAACTGTAAATCTCAATGCCTACTGTTAAGTAAGTCAACCGAAACCGTCAGTTTACCCGAACACGCCAGACAGGCCGTGCTTTGAAAATAAAACGTCGCGAAGGAGAAGCACAACATTTTTATTGTGTCTCGAATAAAACGCAAAAGATTTTCCAAAAAAAACAGATATATTTATTATTATACATACTGGGATGTTTTCGGCGCAAGCACCTTCCCGTCGCATAAGCAAACAACCCTACCGTTGAGCACATAAGACAGTACAAAGTAAATACAGGAGCAAGAAATCACCTCCGTTCGACTATACCTGTCTTTCGATACACTTGCATTACTTACAAACCGAACTAAGATTAGTACCTAGGTACTCGTTACTTATAGCCGCTGGTACAACGTACGAGTACCTAGTTACAAGATACATACTCCCTAATCCACACGGTGACCCAGCGATACGTTAACAAAAATCCGAAATGTTTATTTTATTATTCATCTTTAACCTATTACATGCCGGTAGGTATAAGAGCGGTCGTGCACCGAGGGCCGCGATTTTCTTTAACAAAAAAAATAGAGACGGATTTCAATAAACAAGGAAGCTCACTTTAAAATCGATATTACATTGATTATAATACGAAATATGTCAACTGTTAGAATAGGACTGTGATTCTAAAAGATTTCGCTATGTCTATAAAATGTGGGCTTAAAGTGGACCGTAAATATATTCGTATTCTCTATGGCCGGCACTGCGCTCACGGAATTGTAGACCGTATATATACGTTCCTGGCATACAACCAGTTAAGGTGTTCAAAACACTTTTTTATTGATTGAATTGGCATTTAGTTGGTGGAACTCCATCATAACGTGGTGAAAAAATAGTAATATATTTTAGTTCTACAAAAGTTTATAAGATATATATGTAGATCACAGTTGATTCTGCTTACACCTTCGTCAAAACTATGTTTAAACATATATTTACTTATCTATATATACTGGCGTAGAAAAGGTACACAATACATGTTCTCTTCTGTTCTAACATCCTTATTTTATGTTGTAATGGTAAAGAATTAAATGGGACAAATTGATTTTAAGTATTTCTCAATTTGAAAGATAATCTGGGTTTTTATATTTATATATCGATTTAATTACAATTGCATTAGCCTCCCATAATGGTCTAAGTGGCGGTGATGGTTTGATATTAGTTTGCTCATTAACGTATGATTTAACAGAGAGAGTGGGCATGGTTTTAATTTAGCTGAAATGATGCAGCATATATTATTTTAATCCTGAAATCAACTTTACTACATAATTTAAACACATATATATGTTTAATATGACTTCTGAAACACTGTGTAGACACATTTACTCACATAATATAAATACACATACAAAGCATTGCAAATGGAACAGCATTTGTACAATTTACTACTGCGCTGAAATAGGGATTGGCAACATTTTTATAATTAAGAATAATGTTTATATTTTTAACATTATTCTTTTGTGTATATAAAAATTGATATTATTATGTAACTGCAATTATTTTTGGCAAAAGCTAATTTGCACCATTGGATTCGGATTTTTTTCTTCATTTGACACAATATTTTATTTCATTTCCTAAATATATTTTTTTAACCAAGACCCAACCCAACTTGGAGCTCATGGACTCTTCGCGGAGTTTATCTCAGTATGCATATATCTACGAGAACTGTTTGTTACACAGTTGCTGAACCTCTCATTTTGTCTAAGAGCGTAGGGATTGAAAGGATACGAGGACTAGTGGTTAACTTATCGCTCTTGCCATGCGTCGCTTTTAGGCATCGGATAGGAGGGAAGGAATTTTCAACACCATAAAAAACCATTGCCTTCGAACAGAATTGTTTAATCGACAGAAAAAATCTGCTCGTACCAGGAATGAATCCCGGGTGGTCCGACACGGAAGTCAACGACGTTGACCGCTGCACCACGGACCGGGAAAAATTGAATGATCTTCATCATCATCTCATGTGACAAGTAAGAACACACGAGCTAAGATACTTTTTCCGATCATGTTATTAGCTGTATCTATCGAGTAAACAAGACACACAATAAATCCAGTGCGCAAAAAAGTTTAGTTTTAATGGAAACTTTGTTAAAAAGGCGTTGAATGAATTCAACAATTAATAAAAATAGTAAAAAAATAAAAAACTCAAGTCTATAATTTCTTAATAAGTTTTTATTGATGTTATTTTATCCACATAGAAGAGAGTGTGCGGGAAACGTCGATGTGATGTTGCAAACTATCATGATAATAACAGCGACAGATTCGCCCGCCAAAGGTGATGCTCCCCTTCACCCCGAGTCAATATACAGCCTTATTCAAACAAGAGTCGAAGAACGAATCGATTTGTTAGCCAACAACACGTAAACAGACTTATTTTACCATTCAATACTACTCCCAGCCAATAGGACGAATATATTATTTATAATGAATCTATATGTACGTCTGTTTGTTTTTAAACACACTGTACTACTTACTTCGCGAGCATTTAGTTAATCGCGATAAGTGAAACCGTTCTTGAAAATTTGATAAAAATTGTTGAATTAGTACAAAAAACTTTATCTTAAATTGTATAAATTAATACTTTCGATGGTTTCGGCGGTAACTTTGTGGAAGTTCATTATAATATAAAATTTAAAATAACTTTGATTATTCCACGTATTGTGCTACTAACTGTGACACGTGTTTCGCATCATTCAGAGGCATCTTCAGACTTACTATCGCAAAGTTTGCTTAAGTAATGAAGCAAGATTGATTCTAACTTTTTAAATTATGAAATTACAAAATGGATTACGGGTTTTTTTCTTTCTAAAGGAAACAAGGAAGGGGTGATAGAATCAAAACAATGCAATCACATAATGATACTAATGTGGTGCAATCAATCAGATTGGGATTTTTCCTTTATAAGGGAAGCAAGAGAGGGGGTTATAAAATCGAAACAAAGCAAACAAATAAAAATATTTCTAAAGACGTTAAACATTACAAACTATTAAACTATAAACTAATAAGCTGCAATCAATCAGATAGGTTAGTGATTACTCTATTAATTGTAAACAATGTAAGTAATGGCGAGCAACCTGTCCTATTAAGAATATTATTTAATAATATTTCTTTTTTATTAAGAGTTTTATTTATTTCAAAAAATTCAAAACTATTCATCTTTAAGCCTTTTTTATTTACTCGGTGGAGTATTTCTAAATTAGTATTCTGATTAAAATTATGTTCATTTTCTATGAAATGATTGGCAAACTCAGACATCTTATATGTTATTTAATTCTAATATTAAAGTTTCTACCTGTCTGTCCAACATAAGAAGCTGGACAGTCTCCACAAGAGAGTCGATAGATACCACTCTGTGACGATGAATCTACGCGATCTATACTGTTTTACATCCATAATTAAATGACAGTTAGTATAATACCATGAAAGTTATAAGTGTGTTGTTTTGCTGGAATGATACTAAAAGACACTTTATAACAGTAATCGCCAAACGGTCGCTCGAGAAAGATATTTTGCCATATTTATGTTTGCCACTCAAAATTTATTATTGGACTCCGAAATGAAATACAAATTGATGAAGATTGTGATGAAAGTGTTGCCTCAACTTTAGAATGGATTTTCGTCTAATATCTAATTTAAGTTGCTATCAAAATTAAGGGATTGTCTTTTTCTACCTACTTACGTGTTTAAACAGACTCACAGATTTATTTCTTGATAATTACATTCGGATGAAAGTGAATTATTTTTACTTTTACTCACATTTTTTTCAAGATAATTTTTAAATATTATTTTGTTTGTATTGATCAGGTGGGCCCGGATTCAAGTCCCGGCAAGGGCTCCCAAACAATTTCAATTTCTGAAGGTAGCTCACGTCCTTATTGAGTTTGGAGACCACTGCTTTATAACATTCTTCGTAATGTTACTAGCATAAGCGCATCCAAGTGGGGCCATGGATATTTTCAATCTTATCCATATTTTTTAATAAATGAGATTCCTTCAGATTTTTATATGACGCGTATACTATAATTTCATTTAACATATGTATTTTTTTATATAAATGTGTTACCTTAATTCTTTTTTTATCGTTTGAAATAGTCTGGATATCTGATTTTGGAAATATGGCAACCCTAGGTGCAACATAAAGTTCTCTTGCAAAATATCATAAATATTCAGAGATTCGATATTTAAAATCAATACTTTTCCGGACGTTCACATTCAGCTCTCGTTTTAATTAGTCAAAATAAATTTTAAGCCATGATTTAGTAATTAATAAATACACTCGAAGTCTGTGTTTCTTACTTATCCCGTAAGTTTGGAAACGTTTTACGTCAAGACGTTGAGCAGTGTAATAAAGTGTGTTGTCAGTTCAGAAATGTTGAGACGTCAAAGGGGAGGCTCACTAATTGGAACAATTTGCCGAAACTACCGGTGTGAGTGGAGCCTCGCGCAGTTTGTAAGGAGAAGCGCTTCAAAGCTTTTGACAGCTGTATGAAGCCGTGGTATGTTACACAGTGAGCTCGCATCAAACAAATGCTGACATTGAAATAATGTTTGCGAATCACCGAATTTGCTTGTCATATCGCAGGTAAACCACTATCGTATTATTGAATTTGAAGGCGTTCATTTTTTTATCGTATAAAGTTGATTTATTTATAATATTTGTTGTAAAAAAAAAAAAACATGGCATTACAACTGACGCCAATGCGACATGCATTTGAAAAATTTAATCAAAATATCACAAACATATTACACAAAATTAAAAAATATATGAAACAGAACAGAAACATATTGGTTACATAAAAGAAAAAAAAATACTAACATTACACCAAGAAGATGCCCACATCAACAGGCAGTGCATTCATCAGCCGAACAGCCTTTGCGACTGGTGACTCAAAAGACCTCGTGACAAACAAGTTCTGATAAAGAAAAATGATTGGCTTTGGCTACGACCACGTGGGTATATACGTTTCACTTTCTGGGAGCTCGGATCTAAATATTTTTTAATTAGAAAAATCTCTTCATTAAGTTTTAAATCAATTTGTGAAATATTTTGACTTCATATAACTAATATGGTACTCATGACTTAAACATCATAAACGCCGATGCTTAAATTATATAATAGAAATAATGAAATATTTTTAGTAGGTACTTATTCCACATTAAATTTATTAGATCAGGACCGGTTTTGCTCATAGCCAGCATTATCAATTGATAGTGAACACCTTGAAAGTCTTCAATTATTGTCAAAAATAATAAAGGGTTTCGACTGAAGGTGCTTGATGGGATTTCAATGTTAAATTTGAATCGTTTGAAATATGTACTTTTCCATTAGTTTTGTCTCTAACGACCCATGTATCGATGGAACCGATGCGTAGAAATCAACTTAATTTTCCTCACTCACCCTTGTTGTATCTTTTTAAATGAAAATCATTGATTATAACTCTGTATTTATGTATTTTATTATCAAGTTGAAAATGCTCACGATTAGCGAAACCGGTCCCATTCATGATAAATTATTTGTGAAATAAGTACAATTTTATTTTTTTTAAATAATGCCTTTCCGCCAAGTATTGACAGGGAACACCTTAAAAGTGATTATTGCGTATGGTCAAAAGGTCAGCACCGTGAAACTTCGTATCGGGTCAAGTAAATGAAGATCGCAGTGATGCACAACCTGCGGCCCAATATTACAAATATCAATCATATATTTTTCTTTGGAACTTTTCACGGACGATGGAAGACCAATATATGTATTTTTTTTTTAAATTTAATTTAATATCCACTAAAGGGAACGATAATTTAATACGTATGGTCAAAGGAAAAATTTGAAATTTATCGGGTCAAAAAATGAAGATGCAGTGATGCACAACCAGTGCCCAATAGTGACAAATATGGGGGGTGCAATATTTTTCTTTAGAACTATTTTCCACGGACGATGGAAGAAAATATATGTAATTTTTTTTAAATTTAATTTAATATGTTTTAAAACTAAATTTAATCATTTTTACGCATGCGGCACTTGAAAAATTTGGAAATTTATAAGCTGGCCCTTCACCAAAAAATGTCATGCATTACTGGTGTCTATGGTACATTATGCTAGGCTTCCAAAATAGTAAACTTAAATCGGTAGGCTTACACGTCACTCAGCAAATAAACACTAAAAAGAGAATAGTTGAACGTTCGCTTCTAGTCGGTCCGTAGGTAAGGTTAAAATCTTGGCAAACGGTTATGTCAAACGTCAAACCTCATCCCTCTTTCTTACACCTAGCACTTAGTAGTTGGTTTCAGGAATTCAATATAAGTGTCACTTCAACTCTAACCGTAGACGCCCTCCTAGACCGTAGACGAAAAGGGTGGAATTGAATTTTGAATCATTCGTAGAGATTATACTATAATTGGGGGTGTTGACTGCTAGGGTATCATCATTTGACGCCTGATTTCGGTGTGTTGCAAATTGGTATTCAAAAATAAATAGAGTTAAAGCTATCACTGATGAGGTTTTTTGGTTCAAATATGTATGCATTTAACACAGATTAATTTTTGACATTCCCGGTGTTGGAATATACAGTGGAACTCCTCTTAACGAGCACCTCGCATAACGAGCAAAAAAAAATGTTAAAAAACAGCTCTCTTAACAAGCGACATTTCGCATAACGAGTGACGCAGAAAGGGGAAGTCACATAGCGTATGACGCAGTTGTGAGCCGGTTCATGTAAATACTTTCGCTTAACGATTGTTTCACATAACGAGCAAGATTCTGGAACGAATTATGCTCGTTATGAGAGGTTCCACTGTACTTAAATAGGTTCAGCAGTGAAGAGGTTAAGTATACCACCATGTAACATTGAAATAAATGTAATACAGGGGAAAATGATACAATTTCCAGTGAAACCCTGATACTACGTTTTTGAAAAGGCCGCGCTGGACGCTACCGCGTAGTATAGACCCCGAAATTGCCACGTCGACGATACCGCGCCGACACTTGTGCGCAATTTAATATTATTTTGTATTGTTGACTGCTCATTCAAAGAAATTTACTTTCCCAAAATAACTTTTCTACTAAGACTGCATGTTATTTCGAATAAATTGATACTTTGAATGAGTGTCTAGTCTAGTATCGGTGCGGTAATGTCCCGCGCGGTCATGAAGCTGCACCCTTACCCCGTGTCTTAGGTAAGCGACGCGAACCGGCAAGCGAATTTAGGCGAATCCAGTCAATTTAAAACGTAGTTGATCAAAGGTCTTATGTGCCATCGCTCGGCCGGACGCAATTAACGCTCTGGTGAGCTTGGACCGTTTGATATTTTCAAGCGATTCGCGTGCGCCGTGAGTCAGGCACTTGAGGCGACTTGCGACATATGCCGTCCTGACCGGATCGCTTCGCCCACATATGACACTTGCATGGGCGAGGACCGTTTGATATTTTAAAACTCTGCCGTTTTCAAAGCTGCGTCGGATCGCCTCGCCCAGCTAAGACGACCCGTTATTGAGGTATAGTGCAAATTGATATTCAAGAATAAACACGCGCTAAAGCTATCACTGACAAGATTTTTTATTCAAAAAGGAATGCATTGTTTCGTCTAATAACCTCCGTGGCTTTATTCAATACAAACACTGATCAACTATTTTTTGAAATATTCGTAAATCGGTTCAAAAAGTAAGAGGTTAAGGTTACATTTGTTACCATTTTAATTATTTAAAAGCCTTTTGACGTGACAACGTCTTATAAATCGATGAACGCCCGCTGCACGCACGAAAAAACATGACTCATTGTCCCGTTTGTCGCGTTACGCCGAAGGCAAGCGTGCGAGCGAGAGCGCGGATAAGCGATAGAGAGGCACGATCGGCCTACCGTTCGGATTGTGCCGCATCTATCTCTCTTCCACTCGATTGGTCGATGCGTCACATTATAAAACAGTACCTACACGTGATCTGTTCACAACTGTTTATAAAGTGAAGTGAAATGTTAATGTGGTTTTCATTGTTTATATTACAACAACAATTGCGGCAATAAAGGTAATTAATCCTTGAATTAATGAGTGCGAATAAAATATATCAATAAAAAATTGTAGATTTCATTTCACTCCTTCTTCATATCCATACAAAATAATGATAATTCAATAAAAATGATTCCATTTTATTCATAAAAGTATGCAATCATTTCATCAATGTTTTCTTATGACGTTGTCACGTTAAACTATCGTCCGTAAACCGACTTTACAGACAACCATTTTTTTACTATGTTGCATATTGGCAGTTTGGCACTTCTGTTTGAAAAAGCTGCCTAACTCATGCACTCTTCTAACACAAGATTCATCTATAATTGAGGATTTTAACAAAATGGCTATCGACGAATTTTACAACTTTTGCAAAATTGTTCGCATTACTATTTTTTACTCAATTATTATTGTTTTCTACGAACCAAATACCGATCCAAACAATAAAATGTTTATTTTCATTAGCAACACATTGTTGCGGCTTATTTTTAAATTACGGTTAACTTTGACGACGGCTAACTAAATTTTCTTTACTTTCATAGCAAACCAATTTATTTCTACGATTGCGTAATTTAAATTTGGAGACTAATTTCACAGTTCGTTACCTTACTGTGCAAAGGTTCTAACTGAAATGTAAAAATGACCTTTTGGTCGGAAAAGTTTATATTAACCGTATGTAAGATAACTTCAGAATCATATATTAAAAATAATAATACATTTTTAGTACTTTTTCCACATTAAATTTATTTGATCAGGACCGGTTTCGCTCATAGCGAGCATTGTCAAATGATAATAAATACAATAAAGCAAATAAATTGAAGCAAATTACAAGAAAAATAGACTATAAATAAAATGTTTAGGACCTCTTAGCAATGCAAACTAATACATCAAAAATAAATTAAATACGAATAATCTTTAACATGTTATTAAATGCACTCATTTTTGGGCTTTTACTTTGTTAATGATAATTCATATTTATTTGATTTTTGACTTGCTTAGTCGTTTTATCAATTGTTTGTCCTACCTTGTTTTCCATACTTAACTTTTGTATAAATATCACTGTTTTATTGTATTCCTTATCAGTTGACAATGCTCGCCATGAGAAAAACCGGTCCTGATCAAATAAAAAAAAATTACGTGGAAAAAGTACTCAAAATTTATTATTATTTTTATTATAATGCCTTACCACCAAGTATTGACAGTGAACACCTTAAAAAAGAATCATATATTATTGAATTTTTTTACTAAATTTATAAGATTTTCATCATTAATTCCATCATTAGATCTTTAAGATCATTATTTCTAAGTGGAATAGGTTGAGTTTGCTTAAAATTATGATTAAAATTAGTAATTTGAAACATTTTTACATGGTCATTGTATCAAATGAATTTTATCTTTTGAAGTAAATAGCATGATCAATCCCAACTTTAAGCACTCATCTCTCAATACAAGGTCAAGAGCGGTTAGAATCATTTTAAAGTAAGATTTAGAGTTGTTGTAAGCAAATAAAAATATCTAATTACGTTTGAGTACCGTTTTATATACAAGAGAAATTGAATAGAAAGAACCAATTACGTGTCAATCATTCGGGAAAAAACTAATTATTTGGAAAATCACTTCAGTATTGAGTAATACATTTTCTAATTTATTTCAAATGATCAAAAAACTGTATTAGGTATTTGCACTTATAGATAATTAAAACAGCGTTTGAAATTTTCAATTCAATCTGGTACTTGTCATAATATAAAATTTAAAATAACTTTGATTTTTCCACGTATTGTGTAACTAACTGTGCCACGTGTTTCGCCTCTTTCAGAGGCATCTTCAGACTCACTATCGCAAAGTTTGCTTGAGTTATGAAGCAAGATTGATTCTAACATTTTAAATTATGAAATTACAAAAATGGATTACGGGTTTTTTTCCTTCTAAAGGAAACAAGGAAGGGGGTGATAGAATGGTACTTGTCAGTTTTCCTCCACCGCCTACTTTGAACACGCAACAATGGTTATTTGTAGTCTTTCTCGTTGACAATATCAGGGTTTTATTTGTCACATTCTTGGTCATACCAAACTTATATTTTTAATGGAGTTATTTTTTTATTAAAAACGGATATTTATAGTATGTCTCAATTCAGTATAAACCGATTTTATGACCATCTTAATTTACAGCAGTGATGCAAAACCTTTTTAAGAGAAGTGCCAGATAATCAATTCTCATACCGTTCGAGGGCCGCATGGGTAAAACTGATTAAATTATCGTTATTTTTAGTGTATATAAAATTTTTATTGTTTTTTATTGTTTTTCCATCGTTCGGAAAAAGTTCTGAAGAAAAAAGGTGATTGATATTTGTCATTGCGGGTCGCATGAAATTTCGTTGAGGGCCGCAGGTTATGCATCAGTGATCTACAGAAATAATACTTTCTGTCGTCCCTCAAAAGCTACTCTTAAAGCTCGCAACACCATAAATTACAACATTACAGAAGAGCATAACAACGTAACGAATTCACTGTGAACGATTCGGGTTTCGTCTTTCGGCATCTTCAGGCATTTCAAGAGCACGGATGTCAGTTGACATACGTGAAGTTGCCGAAAGACGAAACCCGGGTCGTTAGCGACACTACCCATGGAAAAGCACAAAATTCAAACGATTCAAATTTGATAAAATTATTTTTTGTTACTATTTTTGTATACAGCTGCAGAAAACGGTTTGCCATCCCTGCACTTCGTCAAAATTTCTTACGAAATCCAATTCAGTACAGAAACGCTGCCGTATTATAAAGTAATTTAGATAATTTACACGTAAGAAAGAATTTACTTCTTTAAATTTCTCACCAGTTTGCATTAATATTGCTATTGCATAGTATTCATGCCGGGCTTTGCACGCTGCAAAATCGCTTGGTACTTAGTAATTAATTACCCGTGTTAATTAGATATCAAAGCGCCCCGACAGAACATTAACGCAATGATGTTTTTTGCAGTGAGCTGACAGCCTATATAGAAATCATTTCCAAGAATAAGCGTTACCATTAAGCAGGCTGACGTGTTGATTTCATCAATCAATCAAACGTAAATAATTGATTATTTCTTGCCGCCATTTTATTAAATAACTGTTTTCTAAAAAAATGGAAGATAAACAAGCATTTTTTGGCGGTAGACCAGCGCTTTATAACAGGTAACATTAACCCTTAACCCGATTCAATCATGCGGTAAATTTGCGAACTAAAACAATTTCTATTTGAAAATCGAAATCTTTGGATAAAAGAAACGTTTTTTCCGGTTTTAAGTTATGAATACCATACATATTGATACTATATTGTTTGTTTGGACAACATCACTCTCTCGAACGATCTAATTATCACCTCAGTCTATGAGTTTAAATCGATATCAGGAAGTAAAGTCAATCTAATCATACTCTATATTGAAATCTACAGCGATTCAATATAGAGTACTTTTTAAAGTTTGTAAAAGCGACATCTCGGCGCAGCGATACCTGGGATGTATACGCACAGTCGCCGCACTCTAACTATCGCTGTCTCTGTTACGCCTGGACTGCGTGAGATACGTGGTATTTCACGCAGACTCATCTAAAAATAGTACAGCGGACGCATTTCTGCACCATTCGGACCGCGGCCAAGGGAGGCATCATCCGCTACAAACGGACGATAAGGGGCAGATAATAGCCGGTTTTAAATTCAATCGGCCTGTCAGGGATTACAGAGCCTGGAGTGGCACTTAACAGCCATATAAATCTTCTAAATTGGTCGATGGTTCGACTCCCATAATTGAAGTGTTGGAAAGTAGCCTTCCTGCTCTCAATCCTCCCCCAGTCAGAGACTCGAGCTTTGAGAAGCACTTGTTAAGCCATATAAAGCTTCTAAATTGGTCGATGGTTCGCCTCCCATAATTGAAGCATTGGACAAGTAGCCATCAGACTCTCAATCTCCTCCTCCTAAACCCTAAAATCTCGTTTTCAATCCTGATATCGGCGTCGCGAATCGCAATCGTATGATCATATTTGTATCTTATAATATAACTTCTTGTGTTTGTAACTTCTAATATAAATTCTTTATGTTTTAAACAATAAAAATAAATTCTATGTGTGTGCTAATCACACCGTTTAACATTCTGAGATCGTTTTTTATTAAGAGCATCCTGATTCTCCCTCTCCGATGCCTAAATTCCTCTCCCCGAGTGACGGACGGAGGTTCTCTCTCATTTAACGAGGGAACCTGAATCAAGGTCGTCTCAATATGTAGATGCAAAATCGTGGGTGTAGAAACATACGGGCGTAACTAAAAAAATGGCTGTTTTGAGTTAAATATGGCATTGTCATGCTCAAATGCAGTTCTTTAAGATATAAAAATATGAGACTTGTACGATGAGCGGTTTACCAGATATTGCTCGCTTTTTCTGCAAATCCGTAAGCACACAGTTCAAAATTGGAAACTGTTTTGCCATTTATCTCAGTTCGTTGTTTTTGTAGTTTCGCCCGTATGTTCCTACACCCGCGAAATAATAAGTTCCCCTATGTGTCAAAGAGGCATATCAATAGAAGAATTTGGATACGAAGATATTTCAATGCAAATTAAAATCACTTTGTTGTCCATAACTTAAAATTAAAACACCACATAAGAATAAATAACTATTTTATATTGTCAAATAAATCAGAGAGCCAAAACATCGACATTAACCCTTTGCACTCTTCAATATATTACTTGTTTCCTTCCAGCAACTCGAAAATAGATTAGAGAAATTGATTGATATCACAGGGTTTTGCGTATTTATTAGTATGGTAAATACCGAAAAATATAGCACATTATGACATGCCAATTTACATTTACTCATGCGCACAATCCAATATATACGGTTTTTGGAATAGGGATTATTTAAAATTAATAAAAAATATTTATTATTAAGTTACAATAGCTATTTCAGTTTACGGCTTACGCCCTCTTCAGAGCGATGATTAAACATACATTTACATATCCATATACACTGATGTAGAAAGCTAAACATCCTTCACAACAACCTTCCTTAGAGTGCATTGGCTCGAATCCTAGTTCTGGAAACTTAATTTTTCAATCTAGTTATTGACTCCCACTTCGGAGATATGGATTTTTACGTTGTATGCAAAAACCTATGACACACATCCGATCCTAAAAATGGGACGAAGCGAGAGTTTTAGAAAACTATGAGTCATGTTCCAATCATATCTTTTCTCAATTTTAAGGTAAGGGACGGTAAATTTTCTTGTTTTAACCATGTCTGCTACCAACGTGGAGCATATAGATTTGGAGTTTTGTTCTACGAAAACTGCATGTTACTGAGTTGCTCAACCTCCCTTATTCGAAAAGAGTAAGGATTGAAAGGATCGAGGATTAGGACAAGACCAGTGGCTAGCTTAACGATCTCGCTACGCGACGCTTTTGGGATCCAGGGGTGGGATCCGATTTTTAACACCCATGCCTTTCGAGCATGATCGATAAATCGACTGAAAAGATCTGCTCGTACAGGGGATTCAAACCATGAGGTACGCACCTCGCAAGCCAACGACGTTGACCACAGCATCGCGGATCCGGCTGGTCAATAAAAATACTATCAATAATAAAACCCTTTTCGTACTTATTCCACAGTTAATTTATTGAGATCAGTACCGGTTTCGCTCACCGTGAGAATTTTCACTTCAAATCATATCCTTTCTTTCCATACTCTCTTCGACAAACAGAAGATGAACAATTAAAGTAACAGACAGAAATTATAGAAAATTTCTGTTGAGATAAACTCCATTAAGGATTATATACTCCTCATTGGGAATGAAAAACCAATTTTAAATTTCGGGTGCAATACATCTTTAAAAATAAAATAACAAAATATCTATGTAAAATCTAACAACATCCACTTCGCGCAAAATAGTTGGGTAAATAACACAATATTAACGCTTCATATCACACAAGTCAAACAATTAAGATTCGTATGCAAATGAGTCGCTTTGCTTTAGTGCCGCGCCGCCGTACGAGCCGTGTGTTAGCGTCTTGTTTACGACTCCCGGTGCGGCATTAAAATACCGCGAACGAATTGTTTCATAGAATTCCAGCATGGGATGTTTATTGTTGTTTGATCTGCCAGTATAATGTTGTGAAAATGGAAATAGTTCCGTAATGATTTATTTATGCCGCTGATTTGTGTTAATTGATGCGAACGATAGCTGTAAATGATTCGTCTGAGCTGTTAATGACTAATTAATGGCAATTTCTTATCAGTTGGACACAGAAGTAACAACTTAGCGGTATATTACGAAGAAAATGTTTGAATTTCGAACATAAATTAATTTATAATCACTTAAACAATTGTTGCGACACCTGAAGTGTTTTTTTTTACATTATTTAAGTCAGGCATACTCAAACCTTGGCCTGCAGACCACATGTGGCCCAATTTAAGGTATTGTGTGGCCTTGATATTTCAACTTTTTTTAAAATTTCGTCCGGTCCATGGTGCAGTGGTCAACGTCGTTGGCTCCCGTGACTGACCGCCCGTGTTCGAGTTCAGATTTTTTCAATCGAAAAATCAATTATGTCGGAAGTCAATGGGTGTTTGTGTTGCTAAAAATCCCTTCCGCACATTTCCGATCCTTAAAACAGGCGTGTAGTGAGAACGATTAGCTAACCACTAGTCCTGTCGTAGTCTTCGTATCCTTCAATCCATCATCTCTTAGAAAAAGAGAGTTTGAGCAACTCCAGTTACTCAGTTGCTCAATTAGCTAATGAGATGCAATCAATTAGGAGAGTTAACCCAACCCAATCACTTAATAAATTTAATTAAATCAAAAAGAAATATATATTTATAAATAAATAAAGGCATTAACAGTGAAGAAGTATTATCCTAAATAGGACAGGTAGCTCGCCCGTTTTTACATTATTTCCAATGCTTTAATATTTTGTAATTGCTAACGTCATTAGTAGTATATACATTTGTTTGCTTTGTTTTGATTCTATAACCCCCTCCTTGCTTCCCGTAAAAAGGAAAAATCGCTAAACTCCATTTCGTAATTTTATCATTATAAAATATAAGAATCGACTTTCTTTATCAAGCAAACTTTGCTATAGTAAGTCCGAAGATGCCTCTGAAAGAAGCGAAACACGTGTCACAATTTGTATGTGTTACTGGAATAATCAAAGTAATATTAAATTTTATATTATCTTCATTGACAAACTCAACACGGTAATCACATTTAAGACGTTCACTGTCAATACTTGGTGGGATGGTATTATAATAAAAATAATAAAACAATTTATTTAGAAATAAATAAAATCTCAGTTGACAATGCTCGCCATGAGCGAAAACAGTGATATTTAATAAATTTTATGGGAAAAATAAAAAATGTTTTCATTGTTTTTGACATTGATCATTGACATTGTTCACGTCAATACCTGGTATATAATGAAATAAATAAAATCTCAGTTAACAATGCTCGCCATGAGCGAAACCGGTCCTGATCAAATAAATTTTATGTGGAAAAAGTACTAAAAATGTATTATTATTTTTGTCATTGACATTGTTTGTCATACCTTGTAATTAATAAATATCACTGTTTTGTTGTATTTCTCATCAGTTGACAATGCTCGCCCTGAGCGAAACCGGTCCTGATCAAATAAAAAAAATTATGTGGAAAAAGTACTAAAAATGTTTTATTTTTCTATTATGGTAATCACAGTTCGTAAGTATCATACAAGATTTTCGTTTATGGTCCTCTGCGGGTATAATGTCCGTTTTGGTGTGTGATTTTCTAACCGCAGCGATATAATTTATCGGAATATCGATCATCAAGTTGTCAAATGTTGTCTTGTCTTGTTTTAGACATCATCCTTCGGAGTGTTGTGTTCTTTTGGAAAATCGCTGTCATCTACAAAAGTATCGATATTGAATTGGTTTTAAGTGTCGCTTTCAAACAACGACAAATAAGATGGCTTGTACTATAGGGTGATCATACCAATATGTATTTTTCTTTGCTAAGCCACCTTGGTTTGTTATTTGTGATCAGTGACGGCTGATGACGAGTGGTGTTGGGGGGTGCAAAAGGAAGATTCAACTATTTTTCCGTACTACGGAAGAGAAACAGTTGGTATTGCGAACATTTGAATTGAAAGTCCATGCTATAGAAATGTTTTAAAATCCAATAAATAGGAAAAAACTCTTTCAAAAACGGTTGAATCTTCCTTTGCACCCCCCCAACACCCCGTCGCCAGCCGTCAATGTTTGTGATATATAATATTTACAATAAAAATACGAGAATTTTTCACAGACAGTATTACTATACGGAAAGAAAAATAACAATGTATTTTAGTTCTACATAAATTATTTTATATATTTGTTGTTAGTTATTTCGGCTTACGCCTTCGTCAGAACTATATTATTCTTTGTTTTAATGAAAAATAAGAGCCTGCTTTCCTTTTCTTAACTTTTTAAGTTAATTGTCTTATTTTATTTGTTTGCACTCCCTTCTCATCGCTGCTGATAGGAGGACGCGATCGCTACAGTTGAAGAAGTCAGTTTAATCGTTCGTCTCTACCAATGCAAGGTCATCGAGAAGAATAGCTATCGGACTATATAGATCCTCTGGTGCCTTCTCGACATAATTCGAATTTATGAAATGATGATGATTAATGAAACGTTTTAGAGATTTCACGAGAAAACTCGCGAACAGTGGGTACATTTAATTCTCTGTGTGATCCACGTACGAACCATTGACTATCACATACTTGCCGCCAGTGCTGCTGGTGACGGGGTGCTGGGGGGTGCAAAAGGAAGATTCAACTATTTTTCCGTACTACGGAAGAGAAACAGTTGGTATTGCGAACATCTGAATTGAAAGTCCATGCTATAGAAGTGTTTTAAAATCCAATGAATAGGAAAGAACTCTTGCAAAAATGGTTGAATCTTCCTTTGCACCCCCCAACACCCTGTCACCAGCCGTCGCTGCTTGCCGCAATACTATTTAGTATAGTATTTTTTGGTTTACCAGATCGGCAGATGCTTAGGCAATTGTATGCTCTTTACCACTCAATAAATGCATAAAGGGAAAGTAAAAAGTTTGCCAAAGTTTCATTGCGATCGGATGAACAGTATGGCAGGGTATAGGGTTCGAACAAACAAACAAATGTTGATTTTTATGTATCAGCTATCATGCTATTTTTTGTTGTCATTTTTTTAACTGTCACTTTTAATGTTTAGAACGATTAATAAATTAGTTTCGCGTTAGGCTGTGCCTCTGAATTAGTAACTTGATATTAGTGCGTGTAGAGTGCTCGCTTCGCCGCGCTTGGACGACCGCCGCAAGCCTGCTCCGTTCGACCCTTTATTATTTCATATCATAACACCCCCTCCCACCCACCCACCGCAATAAAAACAAAACAATTGTTTGAATTTTAATAATACACCGTGTAAAGTTAAACCTGTGTTTGCTTAGCTCATATTTGCATTAAACACGAGAGAATTATATCGTGCATAATTATACATTTTTTTAAGCTGTGTCCGCATTTTAATTTGGACAGTTTATTTTGTATATGTGTTACAGTGAAACTGTATTCTCAGTGAAAATATATTCTTCTCCAAGCTGTCATTTAAATTAAATTTGACCGTTCAGCCCTATTTTTGTCTATGTTCTTTGGTTCTCTTTTTATGAAAGGGACTACTTGCTGATTTTGTTTCATTGAAGCAAACCAAAATTGTAGTCAGGCAAATCATCGACTTGGGCCAATAATTTTCCTGATCGTGACCAGTGAAATCATGTTGTCATACAAATCTATTACTTGATACATTTTCACTGAGAATACAGTTTCACTGTAACATATATTATCCATAGTTCACATGTGGATACTCCTTATGGATATTTTAATAGCTATTTAACACATGGACTTGTAGAATGTCTAAAAATCTTTAAAACACGTATTTTTAATCTCAGTATTTTCTTACGTAATTTTCAATTTAACAGAATTAAAAGTGATTCAAAAAGTACACGATTCAGTGGTTAAATAAATAATTTAAGCCCTATTTCAGTAGGGTATTAATTGTATGGTTTATATCAGGGGTGGCCAGACTTTTTGCCCGCGATCGACTTTTGTTTGAAATTATTGGCGGCGATCGACCAACATTAAAAATTAGTAATTTAAAGCCTATATTAATCTAATTGCCAACCCTTATTTGACCCGGGGTTCAGAAAGAGATTTTCGTCGATAATCGGCTACCTTTGAGATTTTAGCGTGTTGTCCCTGTCACACGACTTGTCTCGCACGCTTCTTGGGACGGGTTCTAAAAATTTGTACAGGTCAGATAGGCGATCGACGCTTTGGCCACCCCTAGTTTATATCAACATGAAAAATGATGTATAGATCACAGAAAGTTTCTTTATTGTTGATAAGAGTGGCATAAATACTAAATTACATTAAATACTATCTTATTATAAGTCTTATACTACTTAATACGTTGTATCTCGTACAGTGGATTAGTAAAAATTCTCGCTAACTCGATCAATAAAACCGTCAATTTCGTTGTTTCTTTAACATTCTCAACATCAGGTACTATTTTTAAAAAAACCTTATCATAATAAACAATGTAATTTCTATGTATTATTCAATTATTGGCATTTGGCAATAATTCCGAAAATTCTAATTTGTTAAATATCTCTTACTATAAAAGAACCGGTAACCGGACAAATCAGAACATGACGTTTCAGAACATGACTTTTCAGAACATGACTTTTCAGAACATGACATTTCAGAACATGACTTTTCAGAACATGACATTTCAGAACAAGACTTTTCAGAACATGACAATTCAGAACATGACATTTCAGAACAAGACATTTCAGAACTTGACAATTCAGAACAATCGGCATACCTCGCTCTATAATATTGAATTTTCACATACATATAATAAAAATTATTAATTAATAATAACAACATAAAAGATAAAATATCATAAAAAAAATCTTATATATTTATTTTTTGTGCCAGCCCTGCGAATAAATTTTTAAAATGTCGCACGCGAAATACAATAGCTAGTAAACATACATTTTAATTTCGGCGATCTCATAATTACAGTTATTTTCTTGTTGTTGCCGAACTATTCATAATTGGTATAAACAAATGTTATTTATAAACAAATATGTATGTATGTAGGTATGTGAAAACCTGAATTGTATGTTTTGAAATGTCATGTTCTGAATTGTCATGTTCTGAAAATCTTGTTCTGAAATGTCATGTTCTGAAATGTCATGTTCTGAAATGTCATGTTCTGAAAAGTCTTGTTCTGAAATGTCATGTTCTGAAAAGTCATGTTCTGAAACGTCATGTTCTGATTTGTCATGGAACCAAAAGAACCATAAGATGTCCCGAAAAAATAGACAAAGATTGAGTTGGATTGACTTAAAGACTGCATTTACAATGACAACAAGGCAACGATACAAAGTAAAATTTCAATAGTAAACCAATATGTAGAACCCAAAGATTCATTCCTAGTTTTTGTTTCAAGCTTCCAGGAATTATTGAGAAAACAAAACTTCAATCCTGTAAAGAAATTTAAGGGAAACACCATATCTCATGGAAAGTGTGTTGGTTAAAGATGGCTTAAAATATATTAATAATTGTAATTATCAAACCTGAACTGGGTCTGTCACTGTACCGCGTGCAGTAAACCCACGCTGGCCACACCATGGGTCCATCCTTTGATTTCGCGTCCTCTTGATCCTGCTTCGATAGGTCAATCGGGGCTCCGGTGGCACTCGTGGTTTTCTCTGCAGACCCACTAGAACTGTTCACACTACTGCTTGTAACTAAATTGTTCTGTAATGAAGAACCAGATTTCAAGTCGCTTATTGAAGGTATTCTGGATTCTGCACTTAAACGTTCTGAAGACAGTCTCGATGAAGCACTCGATGACGCGCTGCTTTGATTGGCAATATTACTACTGGCGTTCGCCAATGAGGTGGCTTTATTTTGTGCAAAAAAGGCGTTGCTATTTATTTCTTTGGTTGTCAAAAAACCTCCTGTTTTTCCGCTGAAGCCAGAAGGATCTTTCATGGTTGCATTGTGGTGATGCATAGGAACTGGATGGTGCTTTGACGCCGATTGCAGGTTGTTTGAATTTAGCGGATTTAAAACTGCTGCCCCAAATTTGTGTTTTGCGTGACTTGAACTTGACTTGCTACGTTTGTGCAAAGGGTCTGTTATGCGACGACCAAAGTCGGCTTTTAAGATATTGTCTATACTGAATTTCAGTCCATTGTGATTTAATATTAAATTATGTCGTTCATCATCGACATTGATATGGTTTGTTAAATTTGAACCATTATTAACAGAAAACAATCTCTCGTTCACAAGCGCCTGGTTATTGTTTGAAACATTGCCATTGAGTGGACCTGCCTTTTCATGATGTCCACTTTTGTGTCGTCTACTTCCATCTATTCTATCTTCGTGATTATTTTTAACTGGTAAACCAAACCCGCTTGTCAATGCTTGCATGTTTGGGGCTACTGGTATTGTTCCTGGATTACCAAAAGGACTTTGCTTATAATACCGTAAACTTGGGTTCATTTGCTGTCCAAGAACTGCAAAGCTCGATAAATTTTGCATTAGGTTTAATTTCGATTCACATCCTGGTGGAGACGGTGATAATTGGTTAGGGTTGCCACTCGAGTTTGGAGAAATTTCATTTGGTGATAGTCTTGGCATAGCAGGGTTAATACTAGTAGGAGAATTCGACAAACTATGTTGGCTTGGGTGTAAACTCTCCATCTGAGATTGCATTGGGTGGTGTGGATTGAACATCAGTCTATTTTGATTTAGGAACAGCAAAGGATTAGGCGCTATTGGGTTTGGTCTTAGAAGCATATGTTGACCGGTGTGAAGAGTTTGGCTCAGCTGTGATATAGCTGTTAGATGTGACTGTATATGTTTAAAAGAAGATAGATTTTGAATATGTGCTGAAGCTGGTGATGAAACAGGTGAAGATCTCGGTGATACAACATGCAAATTGGCAGTCGAAGGAGTCCTAGTTTCACTGTCGAAATTGCCAATCTGTGCCTCGTTGCCAACAGACAACACTGTATCTTCACTGCAGCAACTGTTTTCTTCGTCCATTTCGTCTATTCTTTGGTGGCTATTAATCTTCTTCTCTTCTTCTTCCGACGGAGAACTATTTCTTCCAACGTACTCAGAACTTTCTCTGTAATCATGAATATTCTCTCTACTCTGCATCTCATGCGATTCTTCAAAAGAAGAGTCTTTCATTTCTGAATATCCAACATCACATCTTTCGCTTTCTTCCAAAAGTGGTGTTGACTTTCTTATATAATTTGGAGTATTTTCAAGTAACTTTTCAGTTGAAAATACACCTGAGTTTGACTGAGTCGGTGGACTCGCACTGTCTCTTTCAGATTTCATTTTTAAAACATTGTGCATTGAAAATGATGACGATTGGAGAGGAGCCATTTTCGGTGACACTGGCTCGAGACATTGATCTTCTTCTGTCTGTCGTATGTCAGGACTGGTTGAGACTTTATATTCAGGGCTTGCGTGATGCGAAGGAGGTTTGCCTCTTGTTGGAGAACGGATGCACTCATCGTTGGACTCTTCGTCAGTTTGATCCTCGTGGATGGATGATTGAACGCTTCGGCGGTGGTGCAGCATACCAGCGCTTACAGCAGCCATCTCTGAGAATTGAACATAGACCAAACACAAAATTCAAGATACCATTTTTATTGGTATTTTAAACATTCTTTTTTCACTGATTAAATTATGGGTTTTGGATAATTCATTGTCACTTATTTAGTGTCAACTTTTGAATTTTTATTTTTCTATTTATTTTAACACTTTTTTAATTGTATTATTTATCAATATATTTAGGAATTGTTTTTCATTCGTTTTTTGTTATTATTTATATCAATATCTAGAAACAAAAAAACATTAAAAAATAAGTATAAGGCGGCATTTCTACTAATATGATATTCAATTTTATTAATTATGGAAGAGTGTTCTTGAGTATTTTGACTGAAGGTGAGTGACATGAGTTGTTTGTTCTTGCGAGGGGTAGAACCAGTCTGTCAATGGGGATGCCATTTGGAAGAGCTTTAACGATTTTAAACAGTACTCACTCGGTTGACTTCTTTACCAATTTCCAAAGTAAAATTTTTTTCTATCTTCTAATGATGATTGCAATGTTTTAATCTTTTTTCACATTGCAAAAGCAATAAACTTAATGTTTTGTATATTACATACATATATAAATAAATACATGTGACACACAGAGTTCTACAAAATCTAAAAGCGTGTCAAATTGTCAACTTTCAACTCTTGGTGTAAATATTGACAACGCCTTATGTGGTAGGTCATCAGAACTCTCTCGAACGATCTATTTTTCACCTCAGTCTATGAGTTTAAGTCGATATCAGGAAATAAATTCATTCTTATAATAATCTGTATTGAAATCTATATCGATTCAATACATAAGTATTTCAATTTCTCTTATCTCTTGACGCCCGACAATGCATGTGCTTCATAAAAAGTTCGTTAGGCGATAAATAATCCCTTATCGGCGGGTGCACGTGTTAACGATTTTTGAAACGGCCATTGTAAGAATTAAATTCGAGTCAAATTCCTGATATCTTCTTCGCTATCGTAATATTTGTGTGTTGTATAGCGTGTGTAAATCCTTTACGATTAAATAATGGGTGCTAACCGCACCCACATAACGCTTTGAGATCGTGCTTTGTTTTAAAGAGTTCCATGTTTCTCCTACTCCGTTCACAAAATCCCTCTTCCTGAGTGTCGGATAGGAGGCTCCTTCTCAATTTACGAGGGAGCCGGAATAAAGGTCTTCTCAATATATATGTATACGTAATATAATCCATAATTTACCGTGCGTATTTTACAGCTAGGCGAGTTTTGCTATGTGATTAAACCAAGCGAGATCGTCTAGTTATATTATACAATTTTGAAATAATTGCAATGAATTGAAAAAGCACAGTTGTCTTTTCACTGTAATAAATTCTACAATTTCTAATAATGAAGAAAAAAACGTTAAGAAAGCTTTTGGTGAAAGTCAAACCACAAGGATAAATATCACCATATCCTCTATTGTCTATTGGAATACAAACAAAGCTTTTATTATTGCCATAGACAAAGGTGACGCTATTTGTGTATTTTAAAAATTCGAACTGCCCTATTCCCACGCTTTTATTTAAGAATACTCATTTATTTAACAGGTAAGTTTTTTTTAAATCCGTACATTTCCGTTCAGGTATATAAAAGCTGTGGGCCGTAAATAAAATAAGGTTCAATGGAATCTGCATAGTAAGCATCTCAACAGGAGCTGTTTTACTTAGAATGGTTGCTATTTGCGCTCTGGTTACGTCCTGTTTAAATAACAAACATGCGCATGCCTTTAAATAAAAATCCTTTAATTGATTAAATACGAATATATGAAATTGTGCCTACAAGGATTACAACCCATGTAGAATCAATGCTCGAGAGCTTTTGTCCCTCAGCTTCAGGGCTGACTATGAAACTGAATATCAAGCAATAGTTTTACATATTATTATAAACAATAGTAACAAGAATTATATTTTCTAGTCCATATTGGCTCGCACTGTGGAGCATGTTGAATGATTTTTGATGGAGTATTACAAAAAAATGTGCATAATGAGAATTGGTTAAGTAAGTATTAAAAAAAATCTTGGAATCCACGGAGAGTAGCATACCGTTTCATAAAGAAATCCGTCCTGGTAAGTTGGACAATATGATGTTACTATTATTGCCCAATAATCTCCCACTCAGTGACGGCTGGTGACGGGGTGCTGGGGGGTGCAAAAGGAAGATTCAATTATTTTTCGAAGAGAAACAGTTGGTATTGCGAACATCTGAATTGAAAGTCCATGCTATAGAAGTGTTTTAAAATCCAATGAATAGGAAAAAACTCTTGCAAAAATGGTTGAATCCTCCTTTGCACCCCCCAACACCCCGTCACCACCGTCACTGCTCCCACTCCATAAGTTCCAGATTTATAATTGGATAGAATGTATGGGAAGTTATAAAATCCTGGGTTTCGTATTCAAATCTTGACCATCCTAATCAAAGGCGTGTATTTAATGTACAGTAACTAATTCAAGTTTTGGTCAGTTAAATAAATAAATGGTCAGTTAATATTATAAACGGTCAGTTGTCATTGTCTCAGTGTGAATATGGTCAGTTATTAAATAAAACGATCAGTAATATATTTTAATGGTTAGTTATTTATTAAAAACGGTTATTTTGACCATTTATAATAAAACACTGACCAAAAATTATTATTAACTGACCATCTATAATTTTTAACTGACCATTTATTATTTTAACTGACCATTAATTATTTTTAACTGACCGACTTGAGTATTTATAACTGACCATTAATCGAATTAGAAATCAAGCAAGATGAAACACTTCAAGCGTTACCAATTGGCTACGGCGACCAGCGCAACTTTTGCCGTTTTATCCATTAATAATTTACAATATGTATTTTAACCATAATTGATTCGGAACTGATTTTATTGGAGCCCATGGAATAAATTGTAGGTAGTTTTCTTACCGTAAATCATTCATGAAACGCTCTAATAGAAATAAATTACAGACAATAAAACACTTAAGAATAGCGTAATTGTGTATCTAATCGATTAAAAAAACTTATTCTAAATTTGAAAATATAAGAAGCATTTTTTTCTGAATATATTATAAATCGCATCAGATCTGATATTAATTGATTACAAGCTTCACCTCCCGGTTACAAGATGACTTATATAAGATGGCCGACCTGTCATTGTGACTGTTTCAGGAACTAAACCCATTAACTGGTTCTCATCCTAATACCTTCATAGTGATTTGACTGTATGATCGATATAAGGAACAATTGTTCTGCGTATTTAAAAACATAGTATGTCTAAAGTCCCACGCAACACTGTGACTCATCAGCCATTTTATATAAGTTACACTCATGGCTTCGTTAATGATTCATATTATTCTAATTTTATCTTCTTTCTAATTATTTCCTATTTTTGTTTATTGTAAGTGTAACAACAATACATTTCATTTCAGCTGACATGAATGCGCCATGCATTTGACAGATATAATAAAGATAGTAAGACATAATGCATATGTAACAAAACATGATAAAAATTAAATAGAGAACATCATATAAATTACATAAAATATTATTGACGAAGAAATTATAAAATATTAGTCGGTACCCGGCAAGCGTTGCAATGCCTCTCAAAGAAAGAAAGTGTTTGTGTTTATTGAAGTGCTTTCTGATGCACAATATTTTGTATACGTACATTGATATGTATACGTTTCGTTGACATTTGCTGTTTGTCTTTTGCCGATTGTCTACATGCACCACCTACTGAAAGTTAATTGTACTATGCCTATAACATTTGAGCAAGTGCAACAATAAGTTGTCAAAATGAACGGCATGTCAGCGCATAAAATATAAAAACATATTGATTTTTATATAAAAAGACCTACTATCAGTTGATTTTACTATATTTCTAACCTTTGCGCAATTGCACACAATAAGTTGACAAAGTTTTATCGCAATCGGATGAACGTTATGGCAACTCATAAAATACAAACAAACAAACATTGATTTTTATATATTAGATTATATGAAATACATCAATACCGTTATTTAAAATTTTGCAATCCTAGATCTCTTACATTCACATACTATCTATGAAGAATGAGATGAAAATTATTTGAAAAAGATTGATTGATTGATGAAGTGTTAAGAAAAGGCAATACGTATAAATCTAGGCCCCCTTTCATTGCAAATTTGACTTCTTAGCTATAAATGGCCACGAATAATTATTATTAATGGATATTTGATCGATTTCTCCCATAAAATACCAAGTGCATGCGGATGTAAATATTTCATTTAACAAGGTCTTTACAAGTTTAATTAACGATAAGTAGGGTAATTAAAGTTCTAACAGCTTATTTAATGTCCCTTTTCGTCATATAAATTATGAATGATACCACGCAAGATAAAAAGAATGCAATGTCGACCTCTATCGTCCAGTTTCGAAGACTTTTTCCGCATTTCATTTGTTTCGTGTGATATTCCAAATTCAAAAATTTTGACGCTTTGCTTTCGAAACAAAAGCAAACCGACCACAGTTCTGTCAATATATATCCCTGGAACATTCTTCAGTGTGTATACTGTTGCTTTTGTTTACATGTTTGTTTTGAATACAAAGCGTGCCAAATTAAGACCACCCCAAGTTCCTACAGACGCAAAACAATTCATTATGTTTACAAACAATAATGAAGTTCATAAATCTTTGATTCTATTCAGGTGTAGACAATTTCTGACATGACTTAATTTCGAAAACATTATCCATAAGATTTTTTCAGTTCAATTAGACTTATTTATCGTTTTCTAGAAATATTTTACCAATGTATTATGTTTTAATATTTAGAAAATTCTCACGTTCACTCACTTCAAATGATAGTATATTTGTATGGAATATATTAAATCAAGCCAGGCTTCTCAAAACGTTTTTAAGTCTACACCTTTGTTAACACTCTAACTCCGGTTCCTAGGATACAGATTATAAAGTTGGACTGATATTATTTTTATACTTAATAATTTCAACATTATTCATGTCAGAATAAGTACAGGATGTTCCAAATTTTTTTGCCATATTAGGTTACTTGAATCTGTTTTATCACGAATTCGGGAGGACTATCTTAAATATGGCGAGCTTAATTTCCAATAGGATGGAGCAACTGTAGGGGTCCCAAGGAATACCCTACCTGTTCCTCAAACCAGACGCCACTGGTTTATTTTTGAGGATGCCTTGAAGATACAAACTACGTCTGAAAACCGACGACACTACAAGAAATAATCAAGAGTTTGACACGAAACATTTTGATAATATTTATTTATAAATCCGTGTCCGCTCCAACGTGGAGCATATGGCTTCCTAAATTATTTTATTTTTTTAGATGCTCGACGGCTGAAATTGTTCGCGCATTTGCTGGATTGGTTTGAACTGTATTCTCAGTGAAAATGTATCAAGTAATAGATTTGTATGACAACGTGATTTCACTGGTCACGATCAGGGAAATTATTGGCCCAATTCGGTGATTTGCCGGCCTTAAATTTTGGTTTGCTTCAATGAAACAAAATCAGCAAGTAGCCCCTTTCATAAATAGAGAACCAAAGACAAAACACAGACAAACATAGAGCTGTAGATAGGGTGATATTAAAATGAACTTATTATTGGCCCAAGTCGGTGATTTGCCGGCCTTAAATTTGGGTTTGCTTCAATGAAACAAAATCAGCAAGTAGCCCCTTTCATAAATAGAGAACCAAAGACAAAACACAGACAAACATAGAGCTGTAGATATGGTGGTATTAAATTTTATATTAAAATGAACTTCCACAAAGTTACCGCCGAAACCATAGAAAATATGGTCAAATTTAATTTCAATGACAGCTTGGAGAAGAATATATTTTCACTGAGAATACAGTTTCACTGTAACATATACATATAGTGAAATGTCATTACTCATAATCATTTAAACTCTGGATACATTTTTTTGGAACATCTGTATATTTATATTAATAAATTAATTATTAATGATATGAGTGTAAACAAAATTGATGTATTTAAACACATTCGTACACAAGCATACAAATCATATTTTGACACCAACGTCTTTATAGCTTTATTCTCGGTATTCATTCCTTTCGCATATTTAACAGAAATAAAATAAATGGCGATCAAACAATCAATACATTTACTCTGGTTTTCCGATCGTACCAATCTAATACTTTTCAAAATTTCTAGCATGAAAAGAAAAATATATAATGTCCAATTAAAAAACTTAACTACCCAGAGGTCAGATACATTCACCTCCGTCATAAATATTTAACTACATTTACGCTAATAAAACGAAAGGTTCGCTTTTAATCTGCAAAGGTGACAGTTGTTAATTATTTGTTTCTTCCGCTAATAAATATTCTTATTATATTGGTTATTATTGTATCCATTAAACGATTGAAATCGTTGCTAATTACAATAATTAAATGCAACTCCTAATAAACATAATAAATGAAAGTAATGTTTAATTCTTTTAATGTGATATAATTGAAGTGTCATGTTTAGTTCACAAAACACACGCTAGTCTTAGTTTTGTTTTGAATCTAATTCACGCAAACGTTCCATTTTTAAATCTCGTTTGACATTTGAGTTGTAGTAGAATATTCGCTAAGCATGAAGCGTGTAGATGTGTTAAAATATCTATGGTGTCTACATTTCGATCGGCCCAGTTCGCAATGAAAACATAAATCAATTTGTTTCCTTTCCATTAAACACAATACATCGTTTTAATGGCGTTTCAAAGCAAACACCACGAAAGTAATGTATAGCACAGAAATGAAATGTTGTAAATCTTTCGCAGCGGGAACAAAAGCTCCTTTGTGATATTGTTTCAAGAGCTGCGTAAAAAATGTGTTTTTCGAACATTGCGTGGGAAATGGACAATGTATTTATTTATTATTGTTGTTGTGTTGGTATTTCGTAGTTGATTACAATATCGCATGATAGCTTTTTGGCAATTGTTGGGCACTGTGTTTTACTAAATTATAGACATCTGTAATGTTTTTATTTACAGCTACATTGATGGATGTTTAATTTCACACAAAACTTTCGCAGTACAAAAAAATCTGTCTCACTGAATTTAAACACCATTTTCAACAATGTTTGAACACAGCTATTATATTTTTTTTATAATCTATAGTGAATGTTAAATAGGCAGATAAAAAGAGATCGACTGTTATTATTAACACGTACAATTTAAATCTCTTTTTTTCATAAAACAATAGCTTTTAAAAGACAATAAAGCTTTGGTATAAACATTGTACATAACGTTAGTTTTTGCACATTTTAATTGTTTGAATTTTGTACTTTTCCATGAGTTTTGTCGCTAACGACCCGGGTTTCGCCTTTCGGCATCTTCAGGCATTTCAAGTGCACGGATGTACTTGAACTGACAAAACTCATGGAAAAGTACATAATTCAAACAATTCAAATTTGATATTGAAATTCTATCAAGCACCCTCACTTGAAATCCTTAATTAGTTAGTTTTTGCGTTAACTTAGCAGTAAGAACTCCATATAGCTATCGGAAGCTTCCAACTTCAAGACCTGACAGTGAATTTTGTGATAAGCTTAACATGTTTGAATCGTTCTAATTTTGTAATTTTAAAGCTATCCGACACCATGATTTGATAAGGTTCTAACTGTTCTTGACCATGTTTTAATATATGAGCGTTTCAAGTTTGGAATGATCAAAGTATTTAATTCAATAATAATTGTTGTAATGAGCAAGTAAAAATGTTTCAAATTTAGTATCATGCGCATATTTTACCACAACTCAAACCATTCATTTGAGAAATAATGATCTTAATCATCTAACGATGACAATCTTATAACTTCATCAAATAGATTTATTAATATGAAAACATTGGGTTATTGGTGCGGATTTCCAATATCACTCATCTTATATATAAAACCGAAACGGCGTATGTATGTCTGTGGGTCTGTAATTCCCTTTTGCATTATTGTTGCAAGTTGCCATAAAAACGAATATGAAAGAAAATATGTTTTTTTTAAGCGAAGACATTTAGTCAAAATGTAATACATTAGTCTTCTACTGAACTTTTCCCGGCTTTTATTAATATAATAATGTTTATTAGTTACGTGATGGTATTATTTGACATTTCTTTGACAGCAATTAGATTTTTTCCTTGAATTTGGACATTTTAATGGGCGAGAAAAATTTAATGTCATCAAATTAAATAAAGCTTGTGATTTTATTTCAACTCTATTTTGGATGTTAGGTTTTGTGATTTAATTATGTCGAATGATATAACATTAAATAATTATTGGTCGCTTAGTCCGAGCGACGCCGGGTAGCAATACTAGTATTATATATTTTATCATATATAAGCGGAAAAACATAATAACTGCTCGTCGCTACGACACTTGCAATGCCTGAAGATACCGAAAGGAGAAATCAGGTTCGTTTGTGGCAAATCATTTTTTCTCACTCTACTCATATGCATGCCGTTTGATATGCAGGGCTGTGGAGTCGTTAAAAAATACGACTCCGACTCCGACTAGAAGAAATTAAATTGTATCTATGTGTATTAAATTAAATATCAACCAAGCAATCCAGCCAATAGCCAAATTGTACATGCTACATGCAAAAACAAAAATGTCAATCTTTTTGCAAAAGTTTTTCACGACTCCGGCTCCGCTCAAATCGTCGTGACTACACGACTTCGACTCCACAGCCCTGCTTTATTCAATTGTTTGGCTAAATAATATCATTATGCTTCGTTTATAAATGTAACATCATGATGAATGATTTACATTTTTTTTCAAAATATAAACTCCGGCCAAAACACCGCGACGACTACGACTCTGACTCCAACTCCACAGCCCTAGTTTTATCGGCCCCTATAAGCAATTGAAATCATTAACGTCACTGGTCATTAATATTTCTATGTAGCTATTCCGCTATCATATTTACATTGGAATCTCACACATTCTTGCAGTACCAATGCTAATTTCGCAAGGTATAGAAATGACGTTGATAAATCATTAGCTCTACGACGCCTATAATCGGCACCTAATTAGCGATTTAATCACCTATTTAACTATGTAGACGTTTTGCTAATCGTCACTTTGAATAGATAAGTGTGTGTGCCCTCATCTAGAGGTGTATTATCATTCGCCATTTAGTGCAGTTTCGCACGCACATTCTTCCACAACAATTGGCAACACTGTTGCGGGCAGGTGTTGCAACACCGGTATTTTGGTATGATATTGAATACCGGTATTTAAAATATCGACACCTCAACATTAGCGCGCAGTACAATCCCGACATAACAACGCGATATAAGATTACTAGTATTGCTACCCGGCGTCGCTCGGACTAAGCGACCAATAATTATTTAATGTTATATCATTCGACATAATTATATCACAAAATCTAACATCCAAAATAGAGTTAAAATAAAATCACAAACATTATTTAATTTGATGACAGCTCCATTGTCGCCCATTAAAATGTCCAAATTCAAGGAAAAAATCTAATTTGCTGTCAAATAATACCTTCACGTAAATAATAAACATTATAATATTGATAAAAGCCGGGAAAAAGTTGGTAGAAGACTAATTTATTACATTTTGACTAAATGTCTTCGCCGATAAAAATTTAAACATATTTTCTTTCATATTCGATTTTATGGCAACTTAATGACCAACAATGCAAAAGGGAATTACAGACATACATACATACGCCGTTTCGGTTTTATATATAAGATTAAATTTGAATTTTGTACTTTTCTATGAATTTTGTCGCTTTCGGCATCTTCGGGTATTTCAAATTCACGGATGTACTTGAACTAAAGATAAAGACATTCCACCGTGTGAAATTCACTGATTTTTCTTTTATATGATTGGTGTGTTTATTATTACAATTATTTGTACTAGGCGCAAATGTCCTCCGCGCCGACGTCGCTGCGCCGAATATATCAATATTACGAAATCGAACGTACAAAAAAAAAATTTTCATGCTTTATTATAAACAATATTTTTAAGTAATTCTTATTGAACCAATAAATTAAATAATAATGTATGATGTAGAGAAAAACATTGTTGTATTCGTATTGTAAGTGTCAAAGCATTTTACATGCTAAAAAGTACCAACTTCCTTCAACAACAGTGACTTCTATACTGACATGAAATTTTTCAGATACGTTCAGTAGGTAAGACCGTTTCCTTCATTAAATGATATTTTTAGTTCTGGTACGTTCAATTCTACAACCGTACTGATATTTTTTTTTTAAATCCATGAGCGTTATAGGTGATACCCATATCCCGAAGAGGTTATAAAACTTTTCGTACAGGTATTGAGCCCGTAAGCACCGCAATCGAAACCAACGACGCTAACAACGCGTCCACGGACCCGACGTACATCATAATACTGCATTACCGGTATTGAAACAGACGGGATCATTGCAA
The DNA here is from genome assembly GCA_028554975.1 of Himalopsyche kuldschensis. Classification (NCBI taxonomy): domain Eukaryota; kingdom Metazoa; phylum Arthropoda; class Insecta; order Trichoptera; family Rhyacophilidae; genus Himalopsyche; species Himalopsyche kuldschensis. The sequence continues at coordinate 4,668,919 of JAHFWI010000045.1, forward strand.
TACCGGTATTCCGATCCCTGACTGTAGAAAACCTGCAATAAAAAAGTGACGTTAGATTTTTAATTGCTAATTATATTTAATAAATGGATTTGTGCTATTGTTTGACACCTTTTTGTATTGATGATATATTAGCAACGCTGTTGTAATAAAAATTATGCCTTCTATGGTATTTTTATTTTATTTTTATTCTGTTCTAGGTTACAATTAACGTTATTTATTTATTTTTTGTTAAGACTTACTTTGTAGTATTCATTTAAACGTTTGTTTCATACACGGACAACATAACGCCTTGCTCTTATAGTTAACTAGTATTGCTACCCGGCGTCGCTCGGTCTAAGCGACCAATAATCTAATAAATAAGTTTTTTAAAAGCTTAACTTTTTTTATTTAATATTTTAATCTTTCCCGTATTGCTCGTTTCCCGCATTTTTCGTTTGTTATTTTCTGGTCCCTTGAAAAAAGTAGGATCGAGGTTTCACTGTACTCATTCCACATTAAATTTATTAGAACAGGACCGGTTTCGCTCATGGCGAGCATTATCGATTTATGCTCGCAATGAGCGAAACCGGTCCTGATCTAATAAATTCAATGCGGGATAAGTACTAAAAATGTTTTATTATTGTTATTGCAATGAATTTTAGTTCTACTACTATAAATATGTATATGTTACAGCGAAAGTGTATTATCAGTGATATTATATTATCACTAGTTATAATATATTATCACTGATCTGGCCAGTGAAAATATAGAAAGAAATAAATTTGTATGACAGTGTGATTTCACTAGTAACGATCACGGAGAGTATAATATATTATAATGCTATATGATTGGTCAAAGACAAAGATGGAGTTTCGCACACACCTTCAGAGCAGTCTGTTCGCGCTCACATCTGTCAGATATAACGCGTGTTTTGTGCCTGTTAATTTTACCTACAAATGTCTTCCGAAATGAAGAAATCTTTCTATGATATTTTATTGAAAACACCCGTGATTAAGAATAATAATACAATGGACATGGAAAAGTACATGTACTTGATAAACCAAGTGAAAGAGGCGAGAAAAGGAATCCAAGTCATAAACAAACACTGGCTGCTAAAACATTATGATGTGCTAACTATGGGTGGAAAGGAACATCTCATTTTCCCAGTTGTGAACTCGGAAATTCTATATTATGTTCCAACAGAAGATACGTTTGATATTTTACTTAAAACCCATCAATCTATTGGTCACGGAGGACGGGACCGAATGCGAAAAGAATTACAACGCAAATACAAAAATATATCTTATCATGAAATTCAAGTGTTTCTTAACATTTGCGAACCATGCTTGCAGAAGCGAAAAACAGAAAAAAAAGGCCTGGTGGTGAAACCAATGGTTTTTTCTCACTTCAATAGTAGATGCCAAGTAGACTTGATTGATTTTCAGTCTCAATCGGACGGACAATATAAATTTACATTAGTCTATCAGGACCATTTAACAAAATTCGTTATTTTGAGGCCACTCAAAAGTAAACGTGCCGAAGAAGTGGCGTCTGAAATATTGAGTATTTTTTTTATATTTGGAGCACCATCCGTGCTACAATCTGACAATGGGCGTGAATTTTGTAATCAAATAATTGAAAACTTGAAACCAATGTGGCCTGGATTAAACATTGTCCACGGCAAACCACGACACAGCCAGTCACAAGGCAGTGTGGAGAGAGCCAACCAGGATATTGAAAACATGCTAACAACGTGGATGTTAGACCAACAATGTACCAATTGGAGTAAAGGTTTAGGATATGTCCAATTTATGAAAAATAGAGCATATCACGCAGGAATTAAACGATCTCCGTATGAAGCAATGTTCGGGCAAGCTCCCAGAGTTGGTCTTTTAACTTCAAACCTGCATCCTGACATTTTCGCAAATTTAAATACAGAAGAGGATCTTGAATTGGCCTTGGGCAAACATGATACTCCAGTATTTGAAGAAATAAGTCTTCCTTCTTCAAATCTGCCTCCTAATAATACTGCAACAATAAATACAGAAGAGGATCTTGAATTGGCCTTGGGTGAACATGATACTCCAGTATTTGAAGAAATAAGTCTTCCTTCAAATCTGCCTCCTAATAATACTGCAACAATAAATACAGAAAAGGATCTTGAATTGGCATTGGGCGAACATGATACTCCAGTATTTGAAGTAATAGGTCTTCCTTCTTCAAATCTGCCTCCTGATAATACTACAACAATAAATACAGAAGAGGACTCTAAATTAACCTTGTGTGAACCTGATATTTCAGTAATTCTAGTAGAGATAGAGGTAGAAGAAGTAGAACCTCAAATTGAAGCTATATTAAAAAAAAAATGCATCACATGCGACATATCATTAGATTTGAATGATGTGAATGATGCATGCACATTTTGCATACATAAAAAATACGTGCATGACGTTCGACTTGCTTCTAAAACTAATTTAGAAGTTCAAGCGAGACGCATGCAACTTATTTCAGATGCCAGCCATCCAACGGCTCATGTGGGGATGACTGTGCGCGTCAAAGTTCCAGATGTAGATCGAGGGAAGGGAGATTCCCGATCGATATTGGCGGTTATCAAATCATCCAAAGACGGATTTTTCGAATTAGGAGCCAAAAATGCGAGCTTAAAAGGATTATACTGCCGATCGCAATTCAGCATATGTCCGGAAAACATTATCAATCTGGAGGAAGTGCCGCCGAACACCTTACCCCTCCGCTCGATTGCAAATTCCCAGGCAGTCGGGTCCGGACAAGGGTTCGTAAGGTGTTTGTGTAAAAACAAGTGTACAAATAATAGGTGCTCTTGTAAAAAAAATAAAATCATTTGTGGTTCGAAATGCCATTCATCAACATCATGCCTAAATAAATAAATAGAAAAAAACCTGTTGTTATTATTAATACCAATACCTTTATTTATTCAAATGAACATACATAGATGAGTTTGAAAACTGTTTAATGTGAGGGCTTCAGAACTTGGCTTCACAAACATTGAAAACATATTTAGGGTTATTGTTTGATGTTGATGTACACATAATTATCATACAACTAAATTCCATGTTGGTATTAAATTATTGTATCATTTAAATGTTGGGTGTCAGAAATATGGAAGGTTTGCAGGCTGAACGCTTTTATGCTTTGGAGACATCTAATGAGGATCTTTGGGTTAAACTAACATGCGCTGGAGACACTATCTATATTTGCTTTTATATATTTTCCTCCAACCAGTACGCTAGAGATATGTAAATAAGATTTTGATACGGTCTCATCAAATCTCAGCTTACTAAATAGAAAAAGAGTCGTTGTGATGGGTGAATTTACCTACGATCTGCACGCAGTGGTAACAGTGTCAGGAGTCACGCCACGTCTTCAACTGCAGTAATGAGCTACTAAATATGATTTTCAGTTATAGTAATTTGTTAATTTCACAGTGATGTCCCTTTCTGTGCGGATATATATCACCCTTTCTTTAGTTTTTCTATTCAATGTTCATAAGACATGCAAACCTCACACTAATCTACCGCCACACAATACTAATTTGTGGAGGGGGTGAAATTTTGGGAATGGTGACTTCAGGAAACTATACTCTATACTACAAGGAAGCTGCCATGTCGTAGTGGAATACGATATCCGAGGTTGTTTTCTGGAGGAATTTTCAGGGAGATACAAATGAAGCATGTTTATCATCAGGCCTGGAAGACTAGTAACAGTCTTCGAGATTATGACCTATTTAGCAAATGTCGATCTAAGCTTAGACAAAATGTTGGTTAGACGACCAAACGTATTTGGGTATGATGAAAGATTGCATTTGTAGAAATCCTAAATTGTATTGGTATTATAAAAAATCTATACGAAACGATGGATCACATTGGACACGCATCTGTTGTTGATTTGCCACATTCCACCATTTGTGAGATGCAAATCCATTTCGTGAGCAAACTAGTTTCTAAGTAAGATTTCAAGAATTTTATATTATTTCATATTTGTTTCATTTATTACCCTTATCCTGGTAAAAATGGTGGGTATTTAGTCAATAAATATAAATGGTCTAATCTTTTTAATGAGCAGGATTCATCCATTTGTCTCAATAGAAATCTAAGAATAGTCATGAATCAATTGCTTTCCCACGCTAGCAGTGCTATGTCAATAATGCGACTGACTTGTGGAGAATCCAGTTAGAATGAAGCAGGCAGAGTGAGAAAACAAATGACTAACGGAAAATCGCACTATAACCACTCATCCAGTATTGTCAAAGAGTATTGAAAGTATGTATTTCTACTGCAATTATAGTTTCAAAGAATCTGTGTTTTGGAAGTCAATAAAGTTTGACAAACAAATTTAGATTTTGATATAAATAGTTCAAAACATACTTTAATCAAACCTTTTTTGCCACAACGGGGGATCACATTTTTCATGATGGATGTCAAATGATGGATCCCTGAAAAATATCTAAGATTACATCAATTTTTAGCGGGTGGTGCAGAATCATTAGTTGAAAATTATAGGCCAGTGGCTGTTATCTCAGCGCCAGCTAAGGTTTTTAGAGATGATAATGCATCACTTAAACAAATTGAACCATTTATAATCGTTAGGTTGGTTCCTGTGGTCTAGTGGCAAGAGCGGTGTCCTTGCCATCATGTGGGCTCCGGCTTAATTCCCGGCAAGATCAGATTTTTTCAATTGAATTAGAGACCTTGGGCTGGGTGTATGTAAGTAATTTATTGTTGAGTTGTTCACGACTGATTAATATTAATCATCTAGTTAATCTCATGACTTTTACAATTGAAAATATTTGGCGCATTAGCATTAGCTGTAATGCCATATATTTAATTAATCTATAAAAAATAAATAAGGAGAAAAAATAATAGGTGAACAGCATTGATTCTGAGCCAGGAGATCAATGTTCACTATATTTATAATGATAGTAATTAAAAATTCTAAGTTCTTATCAGTCGCTGATGAATTGAAAGTTTTTCTGAGGGTTGTCACCTAGAATGATTGTCACCGTCTCCAGTCTGATTTAGATAATATAATAGAATGGGGAAGAAGCTAAAAACTCGATTTAATATTGATAAATGTAGTCATTTATCGTTTACAAGGCACTCACTGGTGTTACTCTATCGCTATTCAATTAATGGCTAAATTCTCACAGGGATTTCATCAGCTGAAAATCTTGGCATACAAGTTGAGAACAAATTAACATTCAATAATTATGTACTACATATATTACTTTCAACAAAACATTGCAAATGTTGGGCTTCATCCTTCGTACTACCAGGATAGTTTCTGAAGTAAAGTTTTGATCTTAATGTTAAATATATTTTTTCACTCATATCCGTAAACTATTTTTTTTTCTTCCAACGTTTTAATCTTTTTCACATTGCAAAAGCAATAAACTTATAATTTGTAATTAATACAATAAAAATCATGGTAAAGTGACGAGATATTTTAAGGGGAAATGCCAGACGCAAGAAAAAAAAGCCTCAAATAATATTTGATTAATAATAATTAATAACAAACATATTATGTTTATTTGGTGCAAGCCGGACGCATTATATTTTGATGCAGTGAAATTTTCGTATTGGCAGCACTGGCCTGCAAGAAACGTCAATTCAAAGCGTGCATCAAAAATTATTTGATCATCTGACAGCTGTCAAATATAATTTCAATGACTCGAATATGTTTTTTTATTGTAAGCCGGGCGCATTCGTGATTTTTTCGTACTGGCAACACTGGCCTGCAAGAGACGTCAATTCAAACCGTCAAGGTTGAATTTGAGAGCTGTCAAATTTAATTTCAATATGATTTAACTGGCAAGTGCCAGTGATAATATATTATTGCGAGTGATAATATATTATAGCTAGCGAAAATGTAGTAGAATATGCTTTCACTGAAATGCCAGTGATAATATAATATCACTGATAATACACTTTCGCTGTAACATATACATAAATATTTTATTGGTTCTGACGAAGGCGTGAGCCGAAATACCTATTTTATATTTTTTTAAAAATTAAAAAACACTGTTATTTATTCTCCGCGTTAAAAAAACGTTATTCCAAATAATAAACGTGTCTAAGTGTACAATTATAAGCACATACAATCAATGTCTTTAAATATTTAATTGAAATAATACAGTCGTCGTTTTCTATTGCAGTAAGAAAACCAGATTTATTCGGTGTCATTGATACAGCTACAAATGAATGATTTCCACAGACAGTGTTATTTAAGACCCGTGTAAAAAAGACAATCACGTGTACATAAAAACAAAACATCAACGTCAATTAGAATTTAGCTTCCAATTCAATATCATACACAAAGATATGTAGGTATTTAGAGCTACGATTATTCTTGGAAAAATAATTATTTTAACCGATTTGGTCTGATAAAAAACTTCGGTTTTTGTTGGTATAATTTTCACAATTCCAAGATATTCGATTTGGTGTCAATCATGGTCGTGATTTCTTAGAGGTGTTGATTTTGATTGTGTTTGTCGGTGAATATTTCCTGATAAACAATTATTGTTTTTTTTTTTGTAAGAAAAAATCCTAATTACTAGGGATCTGGAGTGAAACGCGGAGCAGTGGAGCAACAAGATTTTGGCCGGTACATGAGCGGAACCGGAGCACGGAAATTTGTTGTGCTCCGATATATATATATATATATATATATTTTTTGTTATAAATTTGCATCATACGACCATATTAGATCAATTTCACAAGCTGACAATCTAAAACTAGTAAAATATTTAAAATAACTGACCGTTAAATTAAAATACTAACCGTTTTAAATAAATTACTGACCGTTTCATTTAACTGACCACATTCATATTGATTCAGTGGATACTGACCGCTTATAATATTTACTGACCATTTTGATATATTTCTGAATATTTATTTAATTAACTGACCAAAACACAAATTAGATTTTTTTATTATTTCCATATCCGCTCCCTATTCGGAGCATATGGCCGCCACACGGTGCCTCCAAAATTCTCCCGCCAACCTCCTCGCATCTTCCCAGGTCATCCCGGCGTCCCGTAGCTCCTCTGAGTACATCCTATGGATGGTCATCAGAGGCCTTCCGCGGCGTCGGGATCCATCAGGTTGATAGAAGAGGCAGGCAAGATTCAGGCTCTCCTGGGGCATCCGCAGCACATGTCCAAGCCAGGTTCATCGTCGCCTTTTAGATACAGACCCATTTAATATACACCCTCTTTACGAACTGCTCTTAGTTGGTCGAATGAGTTATACCAGGGGTGGCCAAAGCGTCGATCGCTTAGCTATTTCAAATCGCCCGCCTGCCTGGTGTACTAATGTACACATCTCTGATTCTTCTTTTATTTCAATGATAACATTTTCAATTTATTTTCAAGTCGATCACAGCCAAAAATTTCAAAAAAAGTCGCCCGTAGTGGTAAAAGTTTGACCACCCCTGACATATAAGTTGTTCGCGTGAAAATTAATTACAAAATGACGAAATTCGTAATTTTATAGTAAATCTATGACTGCATTTTGACGTATATAAGATATAATAAATCAGTTTTCAAACTAAATTCAAACACATACGAAGTATAATGACAATAATAAATGAATTTTTAAAATGTATTATAAATAATCAAATAAATATTCTACTGATTGAATTCCTGTCTCAGATTTCAAAATCAGACAACTGCAATAAATCAAAACAGCAAACTTGCTATCTCAAATTTGATTAATACATTAGTATCTAGTTTCTTTATGCCATTTTGAAATTATTAATATAAAAAATAAAGTATTTTACTTGCTCCACAAATAATGTATACGTTACAGTGAAACTGTATTCTCAGTGAAAATGCATTTTTCTCCAAGCTGTGAAATTAAATTTGACAGCCCTATCTTCAGCCCAATGTTTATCTGTGTTTTTCTTTTTATGAAATGGGACTACTTGCTGATATTGTTTCATTGAAGCAAAACAAAATTTTAGGCTGGCAAATCATCGACTTGGGCCAATAATTTCAATGATCGTGACCAGTGAAATCATGTTGTCGTACAAATCAATTACTTGATACATTTTCATTGAGAATACAGTTTCACTGTAACATATACATTATATGGATTGGATTGGTACCACCATCTTCAGTCAACTAGTCGTTCACTAAGCGAGACTGGTATTAGTCAACTGTCAAATATGTACCAAATATATATTTTATTTTTGTTATGAATTATTCACACTATGCAACATTAACGCTTGGAGATAAAACCATTCTTGATATAATTACTAAATTGTGTTTTAAATTCTAGTGTGTCTTTTAATATCTTTCTTTTTTAAAAAAATATTGCACATTATTTTGTATGACCGCCACAAATATAATTAATGTAAATATCAGCACCAGTTCCACTCATCGCGAACATTTATATCAACAAAAAATATAATGTTCTTTATTTATTTAAATCCAGTCCTTTTCCATCAATAATTTATATTTTACACCATTAGTGGGCTACGCATCTAAAATGTATTTCCTGTATGATAAAGTAAAAAATCCATGTCTTATATAATAGTAGGGGAATCGGAGTCGTCGCTGTGTTTTGACCGTAGTCGTGTAACACCTTTGAAAAGTTTGAACTTTTTATTTAGGTATGCATATAACATGTAAAATTTGACTATTGGCTGGATCAGTGGCGGCTGGCGAGTATTAGGGAGTACAAAAAAAGATTCAACTATTTTTCCGTACTACGGACAGCCAAAAATTCATAAGACTGGCACTCCGTTGGTATTGCGAACATCTGAATTGAAAGTCCATGTTATAGAAGTGTTTTAAAATCCAATGAATATGAAAGAACTCTTGCAAAAATACTGGGCTGGATTGATATATTGTTATTTTATTTTACATATAAATAAATAAATTTTAATGGTAGAAAAAATTAAATATATTTTAGTCGCAGTCGGAGTCGTGTTTTTTAACGACTACACAGCCCTGTAAATTAGTGATCATTTTTATGTACGATTATAAAATTTGAATAGAGTTCAATAAAAAAATCAATACTATATTGCCCACCACTGGATGACACCTTTATATTGATGTTCCTTACAATAAGCTCTCTTAACTACGCCACTGGTTACCTGGTAAACAGTTCACGCAACATCTTTTGACTGTAACAGTTTGTTCGAAAAATAACACAAAAATTTTAACTGAACGCATAAAAAATTCGTACGTTCGAAATTTCCCACAGATTTATTTTTTGTAAAAAAAAAAAAAAGAAACAAGTTAACCAAACTGCCATGTCCACTAAATTAAATAATGTGTTATTCGGAGTAAATTTATGCATCTTATCCGAAAATCGCCATGTTCTTTCACATGTTGGCAAGAAATTTATTCAAATAATTGTTACTAATTATATTATTAATTGCAAATATAAATTAGCATACTTGGTGTTATCGTTAAATTTTATTTAATTTTAAGTGGGAAGGAAACGTAACTTATAAAGTAAATATTGTTTGAATTAATAAAAAAAAATGCACCGTTACCTGGGTCCAACTATTCTATTCATACGGAGTTGTGACTATTTTGTGTTGTGACAGTGCTTTTCAAACTGGAGTGCGCGTATCACAATCTATGAATCACTGTCAATACTTTGTAATAATAATAAAAATAATAAGACATTTTCAGTACCTACTTATTGCACATTAATTTTATTGGACCAGGACCGGTTTTGCTCATAGCGAGCGTTATCAACTGATGATCGAAACCGGTCCTTATCCAATAAATTTTATGTGGTATAAGTACTAAAAATATATTTTTATTAAGGTGGTATTCGTTTGACATAATTGCTTTGATTATTCGACGTATGGTGTTATTGATTGTGACACGTGTTTCGCCTCTTTCCGTAAGTCAGAATACGCATCTAAAATAAACTTCCACAAAGTTACTGTCAAATCCATCGAGCTAAACAATTTAATGAATTTACAGGGTAGATTAAAAAAATATTTTGAAGAAACTGATTTCTTTTTAGTAATTAATATTCTTTTCTTTTTTTAACATATTTATTTTAATAGAGTTCTACTTAGTAAATGCCAATTCAATTACATCTGATTTAATCATGCTCAATATAATGCTAAGAAAGGAAAGTATGATTCTGTAAATTACATTTAGATTAATTCATATTATAAATTAATTCGATAATTTTGCTTTGTTTATTTAATATTCATTTACTTCAAATGCATTTGCAGCAATATTATGCTGGAATATTTTTAATTGCTAATTATATAAAATTATAAATAGTGCCAATATTCATTCTAATTTATTCTTATTCGAATATCTAATAATGGGTCCGTCGAAATTTTCAAACAGTTCTTATTCGAAAATGGAAGCAATAAGAAAAATTCGAAAAAAAGCTCCGAGGAATAAAATTCGATTTTCGAAATTCGGTACAGTTGCGCCATCTGTTGACAGAACAACGAATGATCAACCGTTGGCCGTAGGAGAAAATTGTTATTTTTTGTTTATTTAGAGACAAACTTGTTATTCAATGTGAGAAGTGTTTATTTTTAATTTAAATTTATTGACTCAATAAAGGCATTCACAAAACTAATTTATTTATTCAATGAACACTCATTCACTTCGCGGCAAACGGCATTGTTTTATAATATTTTGCATGATTTAGACTTTTTTTGAAACATGTAAATATTTAGAGAAAGAAGTTTACTAAAATACGATAGAATCTACAGGAACAAAAAAGATTTCAATGAAATATTTTCTATATCAGCCACATAAAATAGGGAATTTCACTTTGTAATGTGTTGTGGAATAATGGCACCATAATAAAAGTAATAAATCATTTTTTGTACTTATTTCACATTGAATTTATTAGACCAGGACCGGTTTTGCTCATGGCGAGCATTATTAGCTGATTTTAACAACACTATCAGTTGGATATGCTCGCTATGAGCGAAACCGGTCCTGATCACATAAATTTCATATGGAATACGTACTAAATTTTTTTTTTTTTTATAATGTTGAATTTAATGGAGAATTAATTGTACAGAAAAGTCTTATCATCGAAACTAACTTTTGCATTTTTGTTTAAATAAATTAATATCAAACCTGTATGGAATTTTATACAGTTTTATAATTATAAGATTAAATCGTTTTGTAGGATTATAATTTTTTCCTACGTTTTGATTGGTCCCTTCAAGCATAACAACATTTTCTTTGGAATAGTTTTAGATAGCTTCATATCGGCATTCCTTGTTTTAATTACACAATAAGTTGTATCCATGACAACCAATTAAACAAATATTTTCTTGACATTGTAGGGTTATTTATTATATAACTGTTATAGCTATAATTATTTCCCTATGATTATTAGAAGCATCATACAAAAAGTCTCAAGAAACCAAACGCTGTATTAACAATATACGTATCTAACGCGGTGCGTTTTGGAAAATGATTGGAAAAAAAAGCGTGTAGATGTAGAATCTTATATATAAAACCGAAACGGCGTATGTATGTATGTCTGTAATTCTCTTTTGCATTGTTGGCCATTAAGTTGCCATAAAAACGAATATGAAAGAAAATATGTTTGAATTTTTATCGGCGAAGACATTTAGTCAAAATGTAATAAATTAGTCTTCTACTGAGCTTTTCCCGGCTTTTATTAATATAATAATGTTTATTATTTATGTGAAGGTATTATTTGACATTTCTTTGACAGCAAATTAGATTTTTTCCTTGAATTTGGACATTTTAATGGGCGAGAATGGGGCTGTCATCAAATTAAATAAAGTTTGTGATTTTATTTTAACTCTATTTTGGATGATAGATTTTGTGATAAAATTATGTCGAATGATATAACATTAAATAATTATTGGTCGCTTAGTCCGAGCGACGCCGGGTAGCAATACTAGCGGCAATATAAAAATGAAATCACCAAGGACTTAAAAAATAAAACAGTTTTAACTCGAATTTTTATCGTTGAATATTATAGCCAAATAAATTTTATTATTGAGATTGACAAAATGTGTGCCCGTAATAACAAAGTCAAATAAGTTTATCACTTTAAATAACCAATGCTTTTATGTATGTATGTATGTTAAAATGGTATTAGTTTATACGTATTATATTTAGCGGAGAATGTTCCGGCTTTTTATAATGTATTCAGACTTTCGGACTGTCCGTATATATTGATGGTAGGTTGACTGCGAAATCACATAATAAACAGTTTATAGAAAACAAAAGTAAATAAGTTAAAATCAAATAATTCGGCCAAGTACCCTTTTGCTCTAATACTGTAACGTGATCAAATGTTCGAAACATTCGAATATTCACCTATCATAATTTTTTCAATATGTCTTTATCCGAATATCCAGAAAACGATTCGATCACTTTTCCTGTGCGCATTGAAATAAAAAATCTATTTGCTCTCGAAAAATACAATAGGTATTTTATAATCAATGTTTTAATTGGATTTCATAAGTGTCTGTAAATAAACAATGTCGTCGGATTATTATTAATAAAAAAACAGCGTTTCCCAAGTAAACCTTCCTAATATTTATTTATAGAAGGCTTATATTAAACTTTTTTTCAATAGAGCAATACGGCAAATGTTTGTGACCATTAAACTAATAATAGAAAAAACGTATCAACTAAAAGTTTCTACAATTTAACTATTTTCTACATACATACATAAATAATATAAGGTACGCATTTTTTATAAGCTACTTATTTTTAATTTAGAATTTTGATTTAATACAAAAATTATTTTACGTGTAATGATGAGATCACAATAATAGAAACACAGATAATCTCACACGATACAAGCGCTTAATACCGGGCTCAAAACTTAGGCTTATCTCGATATGGTTAATTGTAACCCAAGATTTTATGACACCCCTGAAATCAGAGATCAAGAATATCTTGATAAATATTTTATACCTAGTCTAGGCGAAACGTTTTTATTCAAATATACTGCCGTTACAAGCACCAATTCTTGCCCAAAATGACATAATGTGTTTTTTGATGCTTTAGTATTTGGAATTTATAAAAACCGGTTGATGGGAAAATGAACTAATTTCTTTTTAAACAAGCAGTGCAGCCTCTTTGCCAATTAAACTAGATTTGATGCCTTTTTCTAAGAAATTCATATACTTTTAGCAAATTTTATTAATGAAACTGCTATAAAAGTGAGCACCATATATATGTTACAGTGAAACTGTATTCTCATTGAAAATATATTCTTCTCCAAACTGTCATTGAAATTAAATTTGACCGCCCTATCTTCAGCTCTATGTTTGTCTGTGTTTTTCTTTTTATAAAAGGGACTACTTACTGATTAAGTTTCATTGAAGCAAACCAACATTTTAGGCCGGCAAATCATCGACTTGGGCCAATAATTTCAATGATCGTGACCAGTGAAATCATGTTGTCGTACAAATCTATTACTTGATACATTTTCACTGGGAATACAGTTTCACTGTAACATATTCATAACTTTGAAACAAACTCAATTTCATAATTTTAGCGAGTTACTGCCTTCATCCTTGGAAGGGCAGTTTGCCTAATTTAAAATTCAGTTCTTCCGGTGTAAGTTTTCTTATTAATATTATTAATTGTGTATTTTACTGATTATTTTAGTGAATATATCACTAACTGTAATTTTATTCTTTCACTTTTTACATGCTATCATGCGTATTCCTAAATTGAAGCCGTAAATTAATTATACTACAAAATCACTACAGTTTTCGTGTCAATTAATATATATTTTTTCACCTTTTTAAGTTTTTATTTATCATGTTTTATTAATTATCACTATTTTTTTGTTGTTGTATGTATAAAACTGCACATGATATATTGTTGGCACTGCACAATTAGGGTTGTTATTAATGAGCGCGTTTGGTTATTACATTTGTCCGGTATTGTGCCGGTTTTCCGCGCTATTTTTTCAAATATCGAATTTCGGCGCGCGGGTCGCTTTCAAATTGCTGTCTCGGTGGATTCGCGCTCGAACTGACATCGCGGCGTGAAACAGATCGCCGTGGGACAAATCAAAGGAGAGGGGGCGCGCGGTGGGCGGGCCCGGGCAAAACGCCGGGGCGGGGCAAAGCGCCGGTGGGCGTGCCCTCGCTCGGGGAACCTCGGCCCGGCTTCGGCCTCTCGGAATGAATAACATTATTATTAACGTCCGTGCCCGCGTGGGAAGGGACCATTGTGTGTGTCGACCCTCATATTGTAAAATATCAAATAAAATATTATGAACTTTCATCGCGGCTTTGTGATGCAGTAAGCGGCGGGACTATGTTCAAGAGGTCTGTATTTCATTCAAACTTTGGTCGGCAAACTAAATATTTTTTTCAGCTCATTAGTATGACAAAATGGTCAGTATTTATGTATATTAATTATAGATCAAAGTATTATGTTTTATATATAATATTTCACTGTGCGCCTAAAAATGTCAACAAAATAAGTTTTCAGTAATAAGTACATTGACTAAAATGGTCAGTATGTGGCCAGTTACTATCAATTATCAATTCAAGTTTTATTTGTCAATAATATTTCGCTGTGCAGTTGAAAATATAAATTAAATAAGTTTTCAATTATTGGTATGAAAATCAAAATGGTCAGTATTTTTTTGGTCAGTAACTTTCAATTATAAATTTTGAAAGAAGAAGACATAATCTGAAACGTTACATTAGATATTGACCTTGCTGGAGCCCGGGACAATTTGATTGCTAGGGGAAAAGCTTTTACCACTGAACATCATAGGATGACAAAATGTGAATTCAATTCAACCAGTCTATACCTAAATTAAATTGTGATTGGAAGAATGCCAATTTTTTTCTAATTTCAAGCCATACCTGACTTCACTTCAATACAGTAAAATAAGTTATCAATATTGAATATTACATTGATAATGAATTTCAACAAAAAAAAGGCAGAATCTTAATTCAGATACAATAATTGACATAGGTACTGACAAAAAATATTTACTGACCGTCATTACAAATTAGATACGTACAATTTTTATTTTAATGAAAGTGTAGATTTTAATATTTTTTTCTCGTAATATTTATTATATCATATCATTGGACGACAACACAGCGACGGAATAACTTAAACAAATAAGCTACTCAGCTTTTCGAATGTCCAGTGGTGTAACTTTAATATTTTTTTCAACCGATCAAATATTTTTGGTTGGGTTGGAAGAAGTGACGGCTGGTGATGGGGTATTGGGGGGTGCAAAGGAAGATTCAACCATTTTTGCAAGAGTTCTTTCCTATTCATTGGATTTTAAAACACTTCTATAGCATGGACTTTCAATTCAGATGTTCGCAATACCAACTGTTTCTCTTCCGTAGTACGGAAAAATAGTTGAATCTTCCTTTTGCACCCCCCAGCAGTGACGGCTGGTGACGTGGTGTTGGGGGGTGCAAAGGAATATTCAACCATTTTTGCAAGAGTTCTTTCCTATTCATTGGATTTTAAAACACTTCTATAGCATGGACTTTCAATTCAGATGTTC
This sequence comes from Himalopsyche kuldschensis, assembly GCA_028554975.1. NCBI lineage: Eukaryota > Metazoa > Arthropoda > Insecta > Trichoptera > Rhyacophilidae > Himalopsyche > Himalopsyche kuldschensis. The sequence goes on from JAHFWI010000045.1 coordinate 4,684,428, forward strand.
GAAATACCAACTGTTTCTCTTCCGTAGTACGGAAAAATAGTTGAATCTTCCTTTTGCACCCCCCAACAACCCGTCACCAGCCGTCACTGGTTGGAAGCGTTTTCTTTATCTCTACATTGGCCTTGGCATGGTAATATTAATGGACACTTCCTTTTAAACTATATCCGCTTAGAATGAACAGCATAAGATCTTCTAATGGAGCTTACCTCAACAGACGATTTCTAAGAGAACTGTGTGTGAACTCATTTTCTCAACCTCTATTATTCGAAGAGAGTAAAGGTAGAAGGGATATGACCAGGACAGGACTAGTAGTTAGCTTATCGTGGGAGGGAGTTTTAATCACTTATTAATAATTCAATTGTAAAATGAAACTGGAACGCGAACCCGGGCAGCCGTAACCGAAGGCAAAGATTTTGACACTTTGCCACGGATCCCACATTATTATTTAGTTAATCGTCGGAAATATTTGCGAGTTTTCAGAAATTTAGATCAGAGTGCAATTATATAGGTTCTATAAAATCAGTTGTTTAAAAATAATGATATTTTGTCGAATTAAAAAAGTCTGCTTATTGCAGATAGAGATGATGATTTTATGAATGTATTTATTTTTGCCGTATATTTTATTAATTTCCCCGGTCCGTGGCATCACTTCTATAAACGCAGGGTCACCATTTCATCCGTTAAAAATAACTGCGTAAAAAAAAGTAGCGGTGCCGCTGAAATCGCGTAAAAAAGGGGACTGGGTGTTTTTTTGTCATGTTTATTTTCAAATTGAATGGCAACCCCTTGGGACAATTTTTGGATCCGCTACTGGGTTAAGCAACTGAGTAACAAGCAGTTCTAGTAGAAAAAACATGCTGAGATAAACTCTGTGAGAAGTTCATATGCTCGATTTTGTGAGACGGCTAATATAATATTACTAAAAAATATTAACAAAATAATCGATTATATTTCAAATTATAATCACAATTTCTGGAGACACCTTGTATTCATATTCTAATAAGAGAATTTTTCATTCAACTTTTGAAGTTTGGTTTAATCTTTATTTCCAGTTATCTTCCAGCATATAGTGGTTTGCCCACTTGTATCAAAAACATTAATTATTTGTTTAATATTTTTACATGAGTATTCACAAGCTCATTTGTGTGTGTTTTAAATGCCACCCCCGCGTGCCCAGGGGGTGTGTAGTTAGAGAGGTTTCGAATCGCATCCCCTATAACAATATTTCAAACGTAATAATTCACCGGGGAATTGTACAAAACGTCGTCGTTTCTGCGGTGGCTAACGATTAACGGCCGGCGAGGGGGGTCCGTTTAACGACCCGAATAACGGGCGTTAATTATTGCGGCGCCGCGTATAACGAACGCGTAACGAGGGACGGGCCGCTAAATAACGGATGACCATCGTAATGGATTGTCGAGATATCGCCGACCGACTACCCGACACAGGACATACTAGCATTACTAGCTAACCACACGGGTTATGATAACGATATTGCTCCATCGCTATCATCATTATAAGTTGTTATTTAGGATTTACACTGAAGGTCCTTGGTGAAATTTTGACATCAAATTTATATCTAAAATAAATTTGATTTTTCCACGTACACCTAAGTCTTTTTTGTGTGGTAGATGCGAAAATCGCACAAAGCAAAATTTCACAAAAAAAGTTATGACTTAATATGGGAATATAACAAGGATGCACGTGTCAAGGTCATATTTTAGTAAACATGTGAAACACTGGATTTTGCACGCATGTGAACAACGCGCTGTTAATTTCGTTGTGACATATGTAATTTCGTTGTGACATATCTAGTCCCAAAAATATATTTAAAAAACTAAAAATGGAATTTAAAAAAAATCGCACAAAAAGAGGTTTGAGTGTATTGGGTTACTAACAGTGTCACGTGTTTCGCCTCTTTCAGAGGCATCTTCGTACTTTATATCACAAATAGGAAAGGTTGCATTTCCAATGATTTCAACCCTTCCCAATTGATTGCATCTCATTAGTTAATAATTTTGTAATGTTAACGTCATTTGATGTATAATTATTGTTTGTTTTGTGTCTATCATTCCCTCCTTTCTTCCCGTAAAAAGGAAAAACCCCAACCTCCATTTTTGTAATTTATCTTTTTAGAATATTATAATCAATCTTGCTTTATTACTTGAACAACCTTCGTGATAGTTAGTCCGAAGATGCATCTGAAACAGGCGAAACACGTGTAACACAATACGTGGAATAATCAACGTAGTTTTTAATTTCATTCAAAAATGAACTTCCACAAAGTTACCACCGAATCCATCGAAAGTATCAAATTTTTATCATCAGTTCATTCGTGCACTTAAAATGCCTGAAGATGCTGAACGCAGAAAAGTACAAAATTCAAACTATTCAAATTTGATATTGAAATTCTATCGCCATACAAAATTCATATCCCGCCACTTATTCCATCTGTATTATCTGTTTAGTTACGCCACTTCCGAAGACATATATCTCTACGTATTCAGTATGAATAGACAAATAGATAATTTTAGTATACTTAGATCTGTATTGAGTCTGTGCCTAGCTATTTATAACGAAGTTTGTTGAGATTTTCCCTCGTCACTTCTGTGTCGACGACAGCGATCCGCGACTAATTCCGAAAGCTCAAAGAATTTCCCGCGCGATTTAATTAATGGACGTCACGCCGCCATCTTGATCGGAGAGCGCGGCCATCTTACGATTCACACTTTATTTAGATGAAATTCGATTTAACGCAGGACGTGCAGGGACGGAGTTTTCCGAATGCACTTTTCAATTCGGGAAAAGGAAAACAATTACACCTAATTACAGTCATTTTCTACAGTTGTAATTGTCATATTGATTTACATATTGCTCGACATTTTGAATGATCAAACTCGCAATAACCCAAGTGCAGATTTAAAATCATAAATTTATTCTTAACCACTTGTTAGTATGGAATTTAAGGCGATACAATAATTCTTAGTTGCATTCCTTACATAGATATTTCAATCAAATTAATATTTTTAATTTAACGCTTAAACTCGGCCAATGGGTCTGGCCGGGAAGATTCTGTTAGCTGCCTCCGTGGGCCAACACGTCAGGCCGAGCGTAGGTATAAGTTTACTGACAGATTTCTCATGCATGCAAGTAAATTCTACAAAAATTCTACATTTTAACATTTGTGATGTTTTCATTCTTTTCCATCGACACACTTATATCATTCCTCCTCATTCTGCTTGATTGTCATACAACCAGTTCTCGCTATGTCATTATTTATTGAAATGTTTCATTATTAGTACAAATTTTCAGGATTGGAAATAGGAAATGTTGATTTCATTTGTTTGGTTTTTTATTTAGCATAAAACATTGTTTTCTAATAATTCTTTTTTCACTTTTAGACACCTCATATTTAAATATAAGGATTGGATCTGTTTTGATTGGATTTGTGAGAATTTTCTCTATTATGTATAGTAGAAGTTTTATTTATAGTGGAAGAAATGCGGCGTCAAATGTTATGTGAAAAAATCTGTTAAGTATTTTAAAATTAATACTTCTCATAGGCAGAATGCTGCAGCCACTAGTTAAGCCACTGCCTTGTAGAATAAAAGAACATAAATTAAGGCATGTATTCAATGGGTCAGTAACAAATTCAAGTTTTGATCAGTTAAATAAATAAATGGTCAGTTAAAAATCAAAATGGTCAGTTAATATAATAAACGTCAGTTGTCATTGTATCAGTGTGAATGTGGTCAGTTATTAAATAAAACGGTCAGTATTTAATTTAAATGGTCAGTAATTAAAAAAAAAAATGATAAGTTTTATTTTTAAACAGTTTTTTTGCAAATTTATGACATCTGCTATGAAAAATAAGCGCATGAAATGAAATTATTTCTTAAGTTCAGGTATTTGAAAGCAGATATTGTTATTTTAATAAGTGTAAACTGACCATTTATTATTTTAACTGACCATTTATTATTTTTAACTGACCATTTTAAATATTTATTACTGACCATTTTAAGTATTTATAACTGACCATTTATCGAATTAGAAACTGACCAAATAATTAGTAGTCATAAATTAACCCTTTTTAATAAAAACATGACAATCGGATTAAAAAAAAAATCATTATATAAAATTGTCTAATTAGATTTTTTGGCAGTCAGTAACCAATTAACTAACTAGATTTTTTTTTTCATTAGTTATTATTAAAATTACCTACCTATAAATTCATAGACAATAATTAACGATGTTAGATGCTGCCACTGGCTAGGTGGAGAGAAACAAGCGGCAACGTGTCATTCGGTGTCACCTCACTTGAGGAAGGGTTGCATAATCGAACAGGGTGGCGAAACGTCGCGAATTCTTTCGATAGAATTTTCAATTAAAACGTTCAGCGTAGAAAGCGCCCAGACCGTAGGGTCGATTTCATTCGCGTCTAATTCATCCCGACCTAATGATACTTGTATCTGTCACCATAGACGTGGGTAGTTTTGCTCAGTAAAAATGATCGCTTCCAAAATTAGATGGACTACTAACTTTGCCGAATAATATTAAGTATCAGCTCAGGAGTACGCGGCGTTGTACTCACCGCCACCTGCTCACGACACACAAATAATTCAATCAATATACAGCAGGGGCTCACAAACTTTTTCGTCAAAGGGACGATTTTTAAATCAAAGATATTTGACGGGCCACCCTTTATAATTATTTTTTTCGTAAGTTTGTTTCTCGTAAGACAACTTTATGTCCGCTCCGTGGTGCAGTGGTTAACGTCGTTGGCTACCGTTTCGGACCGCCCGGGCTCGTTTACCGGTGCAAGCAGATTTTTTCAGTCGATAAATCGTTTCTGCTCAGAGGTAATGTGTGTTTGTGTGGTCAAAAATCCCTTCCCACCTTTCCGATCCCAAAGGGTGGCGCATAGTGACAGCGATAAGCTGACCGCTAGTCCTGTCCTAGTCCTCGTATCCTTTCCACCCCGTCTCTCTTCAAAAATGAGAGGTTGAGCTACTGAGTAACAAGCAGTTCTCATAGAAAAACAAATGTTGAGATAATATCCGTGAGGAGTCCATATGCTCCAAGGTGGGAGCGGACATGGTAAACAAAAAAAAAGAACTTCTGTTGTAATGCTACATTATAAGTACTTAATAAAATGCTCTACGTTTGATTCAATTTGTCTATGGTTTCCGGACGCAACTCGGTGATGATTATAGGTACCTTATTATTTAATTTTACGCCCCACAGAATCAAGGCTTCGGAGATCGGACACCCTCAAGATGTTCTGCTTCATCATCCTCCTCTCTATGCCATGTTTACTTTTACCCTCCTGAAGAGCTCCATCCCCAACCCCTGCCAACTCCGCAGAGGCCTGCAACATTTTTGAAATAAATTGTGCACCATTATTTATTTTGCAGGGCTGTGGACTCGGAGTTTGAGTCGTCGCGGGGCTTTGGCCGGAGTCGGAAATTTTTAAAAGTTTGAACTTTTTATTTTTGGATATAATATGTAAAATTTTGCTATTGGCCGTATTGGTAGTCTTGATATTTAATTGAATACACATAATTAAGAAAATTAGGAAAAAAAAGTGACGATATTAAAAAAAAAAAATTTAGTTGGAGTTGGAGTCGGAGTCGTGTTTTTGGTCAATGTTGGAGTCCGAGTCGGAGTCGTGGTTTTGGTAAATGCTGGAGTCGGAGTAAAACTTTATTAGTTTATGAAAGTTTATAATATTCTATTTAAAAAGATTTTTTGGATTTTACTGTATCATACAAATCCATTGTTGCGATATTTCATATTTATACAGTTCTGATAACGTTTAATTTTATTCTATCCAACGATTAATATTTCATCAAAAAATAAAACGATATTTTTTGTACTCTTTCCACATGAGATGTATTAGGATCAGGACCAGTGTCGTTCAGCACGAGCATTTTCAAATTCAGTTGATTTTGCGCAGAGTCATCACTTCTTTAAGCGCAGGGTCACCATTTCTTCGGTTAAAGAAATCTAAAAACGCATTAAACCAAAATCGGGTTAAATGAGAACATATCTTTTAAATCACTTTGTAGTTCACAGTTCGACTAAACCTTAAAATAATGTAATACAATATTTAACAAAGAAATCAGAAAAAATCGCCTAGATTATAAAAAACATTGTATCTGTTTAAAAATAGGTAAAACTGATGACTGGTGAATCCGATTTTTTGGCTCTCGTTAAAAGATGAGAACAATTCGATCAATTGAGTTCGGCGCATTATCTCCAATGCGCCGAATTTATACAAACTCGAACGAAAATTTTGTTTTTTGACGGGACGACGCGCTTTTCTCTGTGGCGTTATTTGCCGTGAAAATGTTGCACATCTCTGCTTGCTCTCACACCCGACACCCTATCCGACAAGAAGAAAGGAGGGAGAGAAGTGTGAAACAAATTAGTACTTACTTACTTCTGCTTAGCTGCGATGAACCGTTTCTTTTTAAAAGTGACGGAAAAAACGTGGAAATGAAAGATAAAAAAGACAAACGCATCTACAGCCAGGCGCATTCAATCGGGGGGCCGCATTTCGACAACGGATTTTATTAGAATGTACATATTCAAATATTATTTATTTACTTTCAACTACATATGTATTCTCGTACATAACTCCCAATTGAGAACTAGTTTTGTTCAGTTGTCTTACTTTTTATTTGCCTGGGAAGATTTCAAGCTAAATCTTTTAGTTGCCTTCTCCCTTTCACCACGCTACGTTTTTTCTTTCTGTATTGAAAAGTAAGAAAAAATAATTGTTATGTGGATCAGTGGTGGCTGGCGACAGAGTATTAGGGAGTACAAAAAAAGATTTAACTATTATTCCGTACTACGGACAGTCAAAAATTCATAAGACTGGCACTCCGTTGGTATTGCAAACATCTGAATTGAAAGTCCATATTATAGAAGTCTTTTAAAATCCAATGAATAGGAAAGAACTCTTGCAAAAATAGTTGAATCTTTTTTTGTACTCCCTAATACTCTGTCACCAGCCGCCACATTGTGGATACTAATGCTAAAAGTGCCCTTGTCAAATGTATCAATTGTCCAGTATAGGCAATTGTATGTTATTAAAAATATTTTGGCAAAATGTTTCAGAAAGTTCATTGAAATTTACATTATCTATGTAATTTGGTACAGAGGTGTTTGTTCACACTATAACTGTCCAGTAGTAGTAACCATAGACACGTCTTACACTAGAAAATCTCAATTTCTGATCGTCTATGACTATGTGAACATAGAATTTTTTTATTTGTTGATTGAATTGGTAGAACTCCATTATAACACGGTTAAAAAATAACAGTGTATTTTAATTCTGGCGAGAGCGTTAGCCGAAGTAGCAATATTTATATAATTTATAAGACAATTCTTTGTGCAAAACTATTTTGACGTACAATTTAGCTGTCCTTTCATTTTATTAATTTTTAATCGTATGATGAAAAGATTTTAGTATAATAAGAGAATTTTAAAGTCTTTTCTTATTCTTGAATCAAAATGGCGATAATCTGACAAAAGCACGGCATTTTAGCGTAAAGGCCCAGATCTATAAATTGGTTGCCAACTCAATTCATTATACTGGTCATTCGGGGACTCTAATGGGGACAAACGTCCACGATAGTCCTTTGCTACACGTAAATACGTAGAAACGATAATTATACCGTGGTTTAAATATAAATAAATGTTTGTTATACAGTGTGTAAATTATTAAGTAAAAAAAATGACAAAACCGTGTTTTAAATCAAAGATACAATATGTATTTTAATGATAAAAAAATGACAAAACCTTTATTGAAAATTGAAACTAAAAGATAAGTCTTTCCAGTGCATAGTTTTGTCCAAAAATGACGAGATCGTTAAATAAAATATGTTACATGTTAACTTCTAATTACTAAATATGGCACAAATGAAATTACTAATGACAGTTAAATTAATTAATGACGAAAGTAATTAAAATCTCACATGACTCAGTTCCCTTCTTTCTTATTTAAAGATTAATGACCATATAAATAAAATAAAATATTTAATTTCTGTATTTTTTAAGGAATTAATTTATATTCTATTTACTCTTGATAACGCCTGGCAAAATAAATTAGACGGGTGTGTTCTCAAAAGCAATGACTCGGGATTTTCTTTTTTAAACAACCATCTTGCTTGAAAATTTCAAATAAGAAAAATATAATTGACCGAGTACCTTCCTTACCTACCTACTTTAATCTATTTGTAAGGCCACGAAGAAACCATAGATAATAAAAATCACTTAGGTATATTGTCTATGATTTAATCGTAAGGTAATTTTACTTGTCTATTATAAATTTTGTTATTTAGACATTTTGAAACGGAAATCGTTTTCATCAATATTTTTAATATATAATAATAAAAAATCAATACTTATATTAAATTTGAATCATTATAATTTTGTACTTATCCATGAGTTTCGACCCAGGTTTCACCTTTCGGAATCTTCGGGCATTTCAAGTGTACAAGTGAACTTGAACTGATCCAGGACTGACTCAAAACCCAGGTCGTTAACTACAAAACTCATAGAAAAGTACAAAATTCAAATTTTGATGTGGAAATTCCATCAAGCACCTTCGCCAGAAATCATCATTTATATCAATACTTATATATTAAAAAACCATGCCCGCTCCCTATGTTGATCATATTGACTCTTTTTTGTCATTCTGGAATATTTTCTTTGGTGGGATCTTATTTAAAGTCTGTAAATGTAGAATGTAAATGTTTTGTGATAAAAGGGCGGGGGGAAAGTAAACAATCAAAATCCATCACTAATGGCAGTTCTTTTTATTTGATAACTCTTTATGTCTATTTTCTATTTGAATGGCTTATTAACTACAATTTTAAATACTGAATTCATTCCATTACAAATTCATGATTTGTCATACTTCATTCATCCAATAAAACCAAACTTGTTATAAACCAATGAATTAAAATTATAGGGGTGCCATTACACCTCGTGAACTTTTAATTTCAATTCTTAGATGGCATCGTTGTGTAGTGTTAATCAAATTAAAATAAATTAATTAAATGATAGCCTGGCTACGAACCATTTAGTTTAACTATCTTCGCTGAAAAAAAAAGTATTGCCATCGTAAAAGCACCGATCTCATTACTATTGCGAAAGATCAACGAAGCAATTATTTCTCTTTGGCAACACTCACTCAAAATTACCCAGTGGCGTACAAGCACACGCAGATATAAACACATTTTGTAATACTTTTATGCATTGGAATTTTTTTCTAGTCTTTTGAAAATGTTGCGACTATTAATGTCATAATTCATCATTATTAGTTAAATGATTTACTAAAATTAGAGATTTGATCAGCATGAAATCTTTTTTAAATAATTTCAAATATGTTTTATACATCGAGCAATGATAGAAATGGAACCCTTAGAAATCGACAAGTATTTATTCTCACAGAAAATTGACTTAATTAACCTTATTGGGTTAATAAAGGCTTACAAGGTTTTTTTTTGGAAAAAAAGGTGCCGGAACTCACTTCATGGCAAACTTTTTACCAAATAAAATTTTATTCAAATATTATTTAAAGAAATTTTAAATACCAGAAAAAGCTGCCGGAACGCCGTTCCACCGCGTTAAATGGAAAAAAAGCCCTGCTAATATATATACCAATTAGTTTTAACACATTGTAAATCTCCACATATATTCAGACAGAGATCAGGGCCGGTCACGTTCATCGTGAGCATTATCAACTGTATGTGCTTTATTTATTTTAATTAATAAAGCCTTTCCACCAATAAATGACAGTTAACACATTGAAAGTGGTTAAAGAGTTTGAGCATTGTTGCAAAACAAATGTGGCTATCTCCATCATTGATCATCTTTTCCATATTGTGCTTTTTGTAATCATGTTTCTGTTAACCAATCCTGTTTGAGCAATGGTTATTAATAAAAATTCCCGAAAAAACAATAAGCACAACTGACCATGTCTCATGTAAATACTCGATGGAGATTACTAAGTCTGAAAAATATCATATATTTAAGAAAAAATGAGGATATAACCACATTTGAATTAAATATTACGATACGAAACAACATGAGCAGTCACGCCATATAAAAAAATGTCAGTAACTGGAGATGGCCACTTTTGTTTTGTGACGTCACAAATAATAGAAAATTTCACAGGTCCGCTCCGAAATAATTCAAGCCTCTCCATACATACATACATATCGTGGGTGTAGGGTCATACGGGCGAAACTACAAAAACAACGAACTGAGATAAATGGCAAAACAGTTTTCAATGTCAAACTTTGTTCTTACGGATTTGCAGATAAGCCGAGCAATATCTGGTAAACCACTCTTCGTACAAGTTTCATATTTTTATATCTTATAGAACTGCATTTGAGCATGACAATGCCATATTTAACTTAAAACATCCATTTTTGTAGTTTCACCCGTATGTCCCTAAACCCACGATATATGATACAAGTTATACAATTAAAAATATAAAATGATTTTCCAATTTATTCCCGGTCCGTGGTGCAGTGGGCAACGTCGTTTGCTTCCGTTTCGAGTACCTGTACGAGCAGATGTTTTCAGTTGACTTATCGATTCCTTTCGAAAGCAATAGGTGTTTGAGAATGGGTGTGAAATCCCTTCTGATCCCAAAAACGGCGCGTAGTGAGGGGGGATTAGTTAACCGCTAGTCCTGTCCTTGTCCTCGTATTTTTTCCCTAATCTCCTAAATCCCTACTCTCATCGAAAAAGAGAGGTTGTGCAGCTGAGTTACAAGTAGTTCTCTAGCAAAAACATGTTGAGGTAAACTCCATGAGGAGCCCATATGCTCCAAGTTGGTAGCGCACATGGGAAAAAAATGTGACCATACGTGAAAGAATGTGGCCACTGCGCAGTTCGAATGAAACGAAATAATATTTTTGCAATCGCTTCTCTACTTCACTGTGCATAAAGGTGAAGCAGAAAAACGTAAAAAAAGAATTACTAGCGGCCAGGGGTTGAATTGTTAATTTAGTTGATCGTTAAGTTTACACTCTACAGCGCAGTTTTCCGCTTCTTCCTCTTTCTTTTTATTTCTTTCTCTTGCTTTTTTTTATTATTTTTAATTAGTTCTCCCTAAATTTGCCTGCCCCTGATACCGGCCAAGCATCCGTCTTAACACTGCCATGGCCGGCAATCGGCAAAAGGACAAGGGAACTAGTTTTTACAGCGATATAAAAAATATCATTTCCGCATTATATTACATATCGTTTGAAACACAGCGATTTGTCTTAACCCACGACACGCCATTTTAAGTACGTCATAAGTCATCAAGCCGTAGAGTTCCCTTAGCCGACCACTTTAAAATAGTCATTATTTCAGTTGCTTGAAAACATTAAAATGGCTTTATTTTTACTTTTATTAATATAATTGCAGTGGCTAAACAAGCGTCCACCCACTACTTAAACGGGACGTAGCGAACCTAACCTAACCTAACCACTAGTCCTATCTTTTCTATCTTTTCTGGTTGCAAAAAAACTGAGCAACAAGCAGTTGTCCTGGAAGAGTTGAGATAAACTCGATTAGGAGTCCGTGTGCTTCAAATCAGAAATGGACATGGTTAAAAAATCTATACTTTATTCGCTTGCGTGTGTGTGTGTGCGATGTGACCTTGAAAGATAAATCAACTAAATTAATATTAAAAAACTAATAAAAAAAAATGAAACAAGTTGTAATGGTGTTAAGCACTTTAAGAAGAGGGTGGGTAGGGGTGCGGAGAGTGGCGGGGTAAGCAGACTTTTTACAAGTATGTCATCCCTCTTTCTTTCTTTGTAAATAATTGCTTTTATTTTGGGACTTTTAAATTTCTCCGCTAGAATTACTACCTACCCGAACAGGACTCTCCCCTATTTTAAATGTTAATTACACACAATGTTGTTTCCCTGCCCTCTTGGCGCTAATTTCATTAAAAGTTTAAACTAGGCTTGTGGCCATTTTTTATTTTATTGGCTGTCATTATTGTTCGTTCTAATGTAATCCAGTGATGAATGAGATCGTTTATAAAAAAAACATGGTCATTAAAAACAAAGATATTCCTGTTCTTTGAACATGTTATCTTATTTTAATAATTATTATATTCAAACATTTCTGTTATAAATAATGTTTCATGAACAAGAGGTAGACGGAAATATAATATTATATATTTTTAATAATTATAATTTACGAAACTGTTCTCCTAGCGAAATATAGTGAAAGCTTTTCTTTGAAAACTTCTATCATTTCGAAATAGCTCGAGAAATGAATAAATTATTGTCTGTGGTGTCTTGTGGTTAGCTGAAACAGCAATAGATACCGCTCTCTTTTAAATTTAAAACTAATTTCTAATTATGACCCAATTTTTGATATTTTTTTACAAATAATTTGAAAAATACTTTTAAGATATTTAGATGCAATGACACTTTCATAAATTAAATTTTCAATTAATTTTATATTGAAAGTAGATACATTTTTAGTAATACTTCCACATTTAATTTTATAAAGATCAAGACCTGAAATGTGGAAGGATGAAATTTTTTAAAATACCAAATCCTTAAAATCGTGTCGTACGAACAGAAACTAGTTGTGTACTAGTTATTCGTGAGCCCTGTCCATCTTTTCTTATACTTTCTAAGAAAAGAGAGATTCAAACACTGGACATATGCTCCACCTTGGGACCATACATGGTTAAGGAAAGTTTTAGATCCATATCAATGTCGGTCTTTCTAACCACTCAAAAGACCATTGTTTAAGTATTCAAATAGGCAGCATTAATTAATATTCAAACTTGATCGCTTCAGTTATCTTGGAGCATTGAAGCTTTAAATACTAAATCTCATTATTTATTGATTGAGTAGGCATTTAGTGGTAGAGCTCCATTATAATACGGTAAGAAAAACAACAGTCAGAACTATGAATAGGGCGTAAGCCGAAATAGCTATCAACAAATATATAAAATAACTTCTGTAGAATTAAAAAAACATTGTTATTTTTCTTACCGTATTACTCATTATTTATCATTAATATTCACTTCGCAAGACTGGAATTATTTGACATGGCAACACTAAAAGTGTCAAATAGACCTACATAATATTAAAGTGAGTGTCAAGACAATTTTCTTTGTATTTTGATAATTTCTGAATCTATTTTTTTGTGTTATAATGTACAAATCCTAATCTTAATAATGACTATATGTATGATAGGGTAAATTATTTCGATATTCATCAATCTCAATAAGTGCTACATTTTGCAGTGTAGTAATTACAACTTCCTGAAATCAAATAGGTTCAAAGTGTACAAATAAAACAAATTCAATGTATGTTCACAAAAGCGATTTATTTTTTATAAAATTTGGATACAATAGTCACAATATACACATATTATATACATATTGCGTGAAAGTTAAATTAAACAAAAAAATTAAAAATCAGCATAAGTAATGTTAAAAAATGTCAAATTCTGTACCAACGCACGGAACTTTTTATAAAAATATTTCAAATCTGAAAATATAAATACCATACCGATGTGAATATAAGAAAATCATGTAGTTTTAATCTAGTTGTATTCCACATATATTTTTCTATTTTAATTGTGATTAAAAGTAATGAATAAAAGATATTTCTATCATTTAACCCTTTAAGCTTGGAACGCTCATCTATTGACACAACCACTAAAATATCACCATAAAATTGTGATGTGTATCACATAATTGACTTTTAAAATGTAACTTAACTTAAATATTTATGGCATAACTTGTACATGGCAGTCACCACCTGACAACATTCGCTCAATTCACTTGATTGATTGATCTTTTATTAAGATATAATAAGATATTTGAAATATCACTCAAGAACAACTCGAGGATAAAATACATCAGAAACACCCATACTCAAATGAGTTGAAAAAAATTCACCGCAGATTCATCAGATCGTTATGATAAATCTCTTACCAACAGTCCAAAAAGGTTGACAATTGCTTGAAGATCCGCATTTAGAGAGAGTGTGTGTGTATTTTGCTGTGCATATCTTTGGTGTTACATACATATGAATCAAGTTAAATATGCAAATGAACCATGTTAAATAAATCATAAAATGTTGAGTTTTCATTTTTTATTATGCAAAATAAAGTTGAGCAAAAAAATTATATTTTATTGTTGAAGTAGAAAAAAATACAAATATTCACAACATACCAATAATAAATATGTATATAAAAACAGTAAAAAATTATTAGCAATTCCAATAATAAAAGTTAAATAGTAAATAAATTGCAATGATTCTCATATCCTGAACGGATTTCTTGACATTATGACCTATTGCTGTATATACGTGGACAAATCTTATATTCATTTCGGTACGGTATTACATCATCAATTTCTTTGAAGGATTACCGATGCTTACCACGTCAAGCATGTATACCACGCACTCCCCACTGATTAATCTAATGTAAAATTCATCAGGACTCAATCGCGAACATTTTCAATAAATGAAACTGTGGAATTATTACAAAATTGAAATAGTTATAACTTCTTATCTTAACTTTCTTATTATAAGTCTCTTTTTTACGGGTCAAAAGTATAGCTTGTGCTTAACAGCTGTAATAAGACAGTGGTCAATGATGTTTAAATCTGGAAGCGGTCGGTGAATCTTCAGAGAATAATGATGACGATGATAATATGGCACGGGGTCAAGATGTGTTCAAGGAGTCAGCCTCTTGGGATCCCTGGGGAACATGCTGGTCTTACGGATGTTGTCCAAGCCTAGATACAGCATAACCACTCGCTCCATACCGATTCCTCCACCTGAATAAAAAGATGTATACATTAAAACTATTACCACACTTTGGGTAACGGAAGACAGCGTGTGAAATAAAACAATCATAGACAATGGAACAATAGTATTATTCTTTCCAGATTGACAACGGAATTTTCAATTTATTAAAATGAATACTTTTGTTACTGTCGTACAACCATAAATAAAACTAAAATGAATACATAAAGCATTTCAACATACCGGCATGAGGTGGGCATCCTAAGCGGAAGGAATCAATATAGGCAGCTATCTTCGTAATATCTGTAAAAAAATAATTTATGCAGTTATGTATCAGCTAGTCAAAAATAGTTTGAAAATTGGCTTTGAAGTTACAAGAATTGGAAAAAAATATCATAAAGTACTCGTGAATATTGGGTTTACCGATTTTGTGATGTTTGGCTCTTTCCGTCAAAAACTCAGGATCGTGGATCCTCTGAGCTCCCGATAGAATTTCTTCACCTCTCATGAACATGTCGTATGAATTTGAAGCGATCTGCAATACCAAGAAAACAAAATTATATTACTCATTCACACACCTAGATGAAAATATATAACGCAACCAGAATGGAAGTGAAAGAAACATTAAGTAGTTTTATTAGGCAGCATCATAGACAACTTTTATACCAATATGTATACCGTAAAATGGGGTGAATAGACTGGCAGGTGAATCGAGACAAAAACAAGGATTGAACTTTAGCACAACTTTACTATCTCTCGAATGACAAAACCAAACCAACTAAATGTTTGGCCAAAATCGAAACAAACGTGTTTAAGTTTGATGCCTATGCATCCTTACTTTTTGATCCCTTATAAACTTCACTTTTATTGCACGAAAATTAAAATCAATCATGTTTTCTTTGGTTAGTAAGTACCGTAAAACGAAATGAATAGACTCGTATAGAATAGAGGTTCATAAATTCCAATCATTAAAATCTGTATTTTTGTCTCTATTCACCTGCCAAGTCTCGATTTACCCTCTTTCGTCTCTATTCACTCCGATTCAATGTGAATAGAGACATCGAACAAAATTGACTGTGTCTTAATAACGATAGTGAATATTTGAAAAATATTGTCATGAATGTGTAATAGGACCATAGATACAAATTTCAAGCTATTCATATTTGCATTATGTGGCGCAGGTATGAAGATACATAGTCGTGAAGGGTAAAAAGTGTCACTATTCACTCCGTTTTACGGTACTTAGATTTTTGAAAATAACATAAAATAAATGATGAAATCACTTCAACAGAATACAGTATCCACTCACGTCACTATTGGGATCGGGCATCGTGTAGAAAGGCCTGACGGCAAGTGGATATTTGTCGAGCATATAAAAGTCGGTGTCATATTTGGCCTTGACCAGTCTTCCGAGAAGCTTCTCATCCGGAGTAGAGAGATCGTCTTCTGCACCGACAGTTACACCTGGTAAAAAAATTATCGATTAGGTTTTGGAGAAGGTGAGACTTCCTCAATTCGTTGTAGCTGTTAACCCATTATTTACGGTGTGCACAAATTTGTGTTTAACCTCTTCGGGCTCCAGGTATCGCCTATGATACTCATGGTTTTTATAAAATATCAACCCGGTTGTAGAATTGAACATACCAAAACCAAAAGTATCATTTAATGAAGGAAACGGTCTTACCAACTGAATATATTCGAAAACTTTCATGTCAGTATAGAAGTCACTGTTGTTGAAGGAAGTTGGTCTTTTTTAGCATTTAAAATGCTTCGACTCCCTCACTACAAATACAACAATATTTTTCTCTACATTTTATTATTAAATTTATTACTTCAATAAGAATTACTTTAACATATTGTTAATACAGCATGAAAAATTTTTTTTGGTATGTTTAAATCAACAGCCCGGCTGATATTCAATTTAAACCATGAGTATCATAGGTAATACCCGGGACCAGAAGAGGTTAATTAGTATAGTAATTAAAAGGGCCCATAAACAAAGTGTTAACACAATGCTTGGCGGGGACATGCTAATTACCAAGGTAATTAAAAAGCCCATAAACAAAGTGTTAATACATTATGTTTTAACTATCTATCCTATGTGAGGCCACCACTTGTGGATCGGATATTCTATGTGTAAATTACTGTGTAAAAATAATGTGGCCCAAAATGACATATACAACGGCTCATAGGCAAGATATTTTCTTAGAACCGTTGGTGAGTGTTTATTTTATTTTTGAAGCCTGGCAAAAAGTTCATACTTGTTTAGAAAAGCAGGTTTCATTTAGTTAATGCTTTATGTTTCTGACCTGCTTCTTTCAACATGGCGATTCCGTCAGAAAAATTTAGTCTGAGAGGTGGATCGAGAAATTTAAAAGCTTCCACATTGTACTGCTGGCCGACGGCTGCAATTTCAACAGCGTAACTGAAAAACAAATTATCATATCACGTAATTTTCAGTACACCAATATAGTATAGTAGAGCATTTAAAAGACCAGATTAGTAAATAAAAGAAATTGGCTCACTTGTCTCGCAGACCTCTGAAGATTGATGTCAACGTGTCTCCGATAGTGTCCATCACTTCGTGGTAGTGGAATTTGAAGGCCATCTCTAAATCAAGGCCGACGAATTCACACAAGTGACGATGGGTATTGGAATCTTCCGCACGGAATACGGCGCCGACTGTAAATACCTGTTGAAGAAATCAACTAGAATAAATCACATTTTCAAATTCAAAACTTCATTATTTTATCGTTTGAATTTTCTACTTTTCCATTAGTTTTTTTGCTATGAACTTGAACTGAAGTGTAGTAAATAGTTTATATTGGTTATAAATAAAAGTAAATCACTAAGTCTGATTGTTATTAACATAATCTAGATCAGGGATGGTAAACCTAGGGCACGCGTGCCTGAGGTTGCACGTTTGACATTTTGGATGGCATGTGAACCATTTCTCACAGAATGAAAATTTTGATTAAATCATCTGTGAATTATTAATTTATTCCGCTGTATAAGTGTTCACGATTGTTTATTATTTTATCGTGGCAACGTTTATAATGGTTACATTTTTTTTACTGCTTGGGGACGCCACACAATTGATAAATAATATTTGAGGGTAACACAAGTGAACTTGAACTGACAGTAGTACAACTAATTCAAATTTGATATTGAAATGTCATCAAGAGCCTTCAGTCAAAATCCTCAATAATATCAATATCGCATAAAAATCCATACCTTATCGAAATCTGCAGCAATTGCCATCTGCTTGTAAAGTTGAGGACTCTGCGCAAGGTACGCTGATCCTTTGAAATAACTAACAGTGAAAACGTTTGCGCCGCCTTCTGAAGCTGCCGATATAATTTTCGGAGTATGAATCTCGACAAAACCTAGAAAAGTAACAAGTTTCGTCAATTTTATTACTAGCTAGTATTACTGCCCATAGTTGCCGAGCCCTCAGAACAAGCTCGGGCGATCTTATTATCATCTCAATCAATGAGTTAAGACCAAAACGATTACTATAACGCAAATAAATTCACGATAAAATTACAAAATCTTGTAACCGACTTCTAGAAACTACGTCTCCAGGTCGATACTGGAGCCACCGTTTCGCGCCAGTCAGATGAGTTGTTCACACACTAACACACTTTTCAAATCTTGGGCATAAATACGCCGGTTTAGAACGAAATTCCAGTCATCGAAAGTCGACAGTCAAGGAAAGCAGGGAAATCGCAATGTAATCGAATTGGTCTTAAATTCTTAACTTCTTTACGTGTGTTTCTGTAATTGACATTTATTTGAGTTGAATAAACTGGCCGACTCTATCATAGAGTGACGGCCCATCTATTACCGAGTGAAATCGTTCCTTCACCGAACGCCTTGGACGGACGCTGTCTGTCTCTATCATAATGAGACGACAACCCTGGTAGTCTCACTAGCTTCTGCCAGTACTGTGATGATATCACTTACAAGCAGACTTGCTTGTATGAAAATAACATTGAGAAAAATCGTATCACTTACCCTTATCGGTGAGGATATCCCGGAACAGCTTGCAAACACCGGCCTCCAAGCGGAAGATAGCCTGATTAGCTGGTGTCCTGAGGTCCAACACTCTGTTGTCCAATCTTGTATCTTGATTGACTCTGATTTTCAACGCTTCGGGATCCTGAAGTTTACATTTTTTATTTGGCATAAAGGTGTAAAATCGTTGCAGACAAGTCAAATGGTAGATAAGTTCTTATCATGTAGCAGTTTCTATCTAGCAGGACAGCTTAAATTTGGTAGGATCAGTGTAAGTTTCCATTTATCTGAGCCAAATCTTAAGGAACGGAAACCATGCCAAGGAATTAACTGTGATTTCAACACCTGTTACAATTCGGCCCGTTAGACAGAGAACCTAACTCATTTTTCTTTAATTTTCATGAGAGTCAAAAAAACAGGTTTCAACAGTAATCATTTTTACCAATGTTTTAACTGATGCAATTTTTTTTTCATTAGCTTTCTGATTAATCCATAAAATACGAAATTTTAATCTAATCTAATGTGTTGTTTTAAGGTTTAGTGGAGCTATGAACAAGAAAGTGATTTTAATACATAAGGAAATATCTTTGTATCCACTTTTCCAATTGATACGTCTCTTTGACACATAACATATTATTTGTCACTTTTAACGTGTTCACTTTCAATACTTGGTGGAATGGCATTATAATAAAAATAATAAAATATTTTTAGTACTTATTCCACATTAAATTTATTCGATCAGGACCGGTTTCGCTCTGATAATGCTCGCTATAGATAATACTATTTTGTATCTAGTGGCATTCATAACTGTATACCAGCAAAAATATACAAATATTGCTGCTTCACAAAATATTAGACAACGATTCCTCTTGCATCTTTAACTGTCAGCAGATAACTATTTGTCTTCTTGATCGGGGTATTGGTGTAAGATCAATTTACTTCTAGATTATTCATCAGTGAATATGTTTATTGGGAAACGTAAATAGAACCCTGATAAGATAAAACTGTTAAAAGTTATTAGATGATCATTATAGCAGTGTGATTATGACTTATTCATCAATTTTCTTCAATAAAGTAAAGTACAAAAATCTTACATCAGATTTCTCAGGCCTGGAAGCATCCTCAATGAGCAGCGGCAGTTGACTTTTGGCCGCTGAAATGAGGAACATTTGCCTTACGTGAAGTTCTACTCCCTTCTGAGTACACGATTCAATCGGCACAAGAACCCTCACCACCTGGGCTTCAACATCGATGATTGATTCTTTAGAGATGCTGAAAAGAAAGGCACACATATCAAAATGATATTCACCGTTGTAACTTTATTGATGTAATTAATTCTGGAAATATTAATATTAACTCAATGACAGCAGTTTACAAATATTTATTTACAGATTTTGAAGGACAGTATTAGTATTAAATATGACGATCTTACCCGCCAGCAAATTTAACCATCTGTTTACTGATTCCAGCATCACCATCCACATTCACGAGACATTGAACGGTAGCAGACTGCTGCCTAATAACCAGGAAGCATTGCTTTCCTTTCGCCCGGGATGTGTGAAGTCGCCCTAATTTGAGAAAACGTGAATATATTATATAAAAAATGTTAATGTCACTATTTGTAAATTTATTTTTGGAAAAAAGTAGACTCTTAACCCATTGTTTACGGTGTGCACAAATTTGTGCGTAATTACCATAGTACATAACTAAAAATTCCCGTAAACAAAGTGTTAACAACTTCAGTGCCTAGTTCGTAAATATTTTTCTATGATCACAGGTCAGCCATTTTTAAAATACAAAAAATGTCATAAATCTTCACACAAACATTTATTGTTTCTTCTCACCTTTAATTTAACAATTGGATCTACCTTTTTATTTTAATCACCAGGGTTGTCAACACATGTTAAGAATAATTTTTGTTGAATATTAAGTTTGTAACAAACATTTAACATTTGTTTTTATAAATCTCTTTTTGTTTCTACTTGTCAATTATTTACGCGATAAATTTCCAGTAAAAATATTTTACCTCTAATCCAGACAGATTTTCCAGCAAGTCCACCATCCAAGTCTTTGACGTCAGCATAAACCCTGTCACGGTTTTCACCAGTGGATCGGATGAGTTTAGTCACTCCGTATTTTCCTTCAGAACAGTCCTCTCCGTCGTCAGCTTGCGCTTCTTGGGCCGGCTGATTGCTAGCCTGAAATCAATCGTATATATAAAGACCATGGATTGGATTCGAACTTGCTTTGAGATTTCTAAAATGTAACTGTAAAAAGGTAACAAAATAATCCACAATGAATGAAATTATTAACACCAAAAGAGACCAGGAGATTCTAAAATCTAATTATAAGCGAAATATTACAACTCCTTAGAGACAAAGAAAACTAACTCAGTTTACTCTACTTTTCAGAAGAGCCAAAAAAACAGGTTTCACTAGTAATCAACGTTGCATATTGCAACAGATACATTTTTTTTTCATTATCTCAAGCGGCAATGCTTTGGCTTTTTGATTTATTTGTTAAATATAAAATAGTAATTTATTCTACTATGTTGTAATTCTGTATTTATATTTTTGAGCTTAAAAATTCATTTTGGTTCGATACGCTTACTGAAATCAACATCAATAGAGAACTACATGTTCACAGATAAATGCAACAAAACTCCAGGCCTGAATTGGAAGTAAAACCCTTTAGTTAAGTATTATAAGTGATGACCATTAGAGACAGTTGATCAACAGTAAAGAAATGAACACACCTTGTGTTCGGCTTTCTTCTGCTTCCTCTCTGCTTCCTTGGCCAGTTTTTTCGCTGCCTTCTTGCTCTGTGCTGAGTCTCCTTCAGCTGGAGCTGGTGTCTGTTCGTCCACAACCATGGTGAATAATCAAATAGGCTGCAACGAATTTTCAATTACAATTCCTCCGTGGAAGACTGCTATACAAGTTATAGTTGGCATGCCTGTATCGCTTGTAATCTTTTTAAGCTTTCATTACATATTCACAGCTGATTATGTTCTAACATAGCACTAATTCCATTACACAATTAACAGTACCACATCAGCAATGGCTGAAGAATGAAGTAGTACCATCAAATGAAAGATTTAAAAAATAAAACATCGTTTACAACTACTCATAACTCGGTAACTAAAATGTCAGTCTCTGTGGTCTAGTGGCAAGTGCCGGATTCAAGTTCCAGCAAGGGACTTTGACCCAGACCTATCTGATCTCTGGACATGTTATTTATGTAGAGTTGTTCTTGATTCTCTGATTTATGAAATTTCTTACCAAAATTATTATTTTAAACATTTGGCGCGTTGGCATTAGCTGTTATGCCAATATTTTTTTAAAATAACACATTTCCATCTCTCAAAATGTGTAGCATTTGAGTTAGGAGAGAAAACTTGACACCTCTCCTCGGGCGACATTCGATTGCAAATGGTTAAATGAAGCTTTCTAAGATTCAGAAAGAAAAACATTTAGTTTTTTTTTATTTTTTTCTTTAGGTTTAATATTCAGTATATTTATAAAATTAAACTAGGACAAAGATTAGGCACGCCACTGGTGCCCTACGCACCCGTAAGGCAATTAGTAGTTATGCATTAAACATAGAAATATACAAATTTAACATTTTTTTTCCATTATCTTAGAGCGACAACATCAGAGACAACACGATATACATAACAACAGTGGTTTATTTTTTAATCTCCCGCCATTAATAAAAACATAATATTATTATGCGCGATAATTTTGTCAAATACAAAAAATCGAATAATAGTCGTAAAATATGAATGGTAAAAAAATTACATGATATTAATAAAATGTACCCCTGCGTCAACAATTCATTGGCCTTAAATAAATACGAAAGTAAACAATAATAAAGCTAGCAAAGGTAATCTTCATTTAAATATCAGGGCTTTACTGTGGTCTGTGATGGTGTGGCACTTCATAAAAATATCTGAAATATATTCCGTCAGATAAGACATAAATTATCGCACTTTTTGCGATATAAATAATCTCTTATAACCTCACAATTGAACAAACTTTTTTACTGTAACTCATATAGATTTAGTGATACATTATTAACTACTTATATAATGCCGGACATACCTTGGGATATTTTGGTTAGTATTTGCACAAATCGACTTGTTAATAATGTAACAAAGTGTCAAAAACAGATGGCAAAATAGCCGGGCGCCGGGCAACGAACGGGATGAACGTGACAAGCGTGCTGCCAGTGTACAAATTTACTAAACAGCTTAGTGTTGCTACATATTCAATAAATACAGTTGGTAAATAGTCAATAGGTAAGAATTTATCAAGTAAATGAAAAAGACACCGTCAAATGGGGTTCTTTACCTTTATTTTTTGAAATATGCAAATTAATTTTTTAAATTCGTCGATTTTTGTAAAAAAACTTATTGAATACTTGATTCAATTGTTTGGATAAAGAATATCATTTTGTTTGGTTTACAAATGTAAAATCATAATTATTTTACAGAGCTATGGGACGCCGGGATGACCTGGGAAGATGCGAGGAAGTTGGTGGGAGATAGAGAATCTTGGAGGCACCGTGTGGCGGCCGTATGCTCCGAACAGGGAACGGATATGGAAAAAAATGGTTTTGGATTCATAATAAAAATTAATACAACAATTTACAATGTAATCGTATTTTTATTGCATATTTAGCAAGATTTTTTTAAACAAGCAGTCGGTGAAAAATGAAGATTAACATTACAGTTGTCAGAACTAGAAGGTTCTAGTTAAACATGAAATAATAAAATTATGCAAGGTAAAAGCAAAAAGCGTAAAATTGACAGTTGTCCGACAAGTTGGTTTCATCAAAGTTCAAAATGTGAGAGGGTGGATCAAAGAATTATCTCTGAAAGGCACCTGATGCTTTGATATTTTTCTTCGCCCTTCTTCTTTATCAGAACCAAAAACGACACAATCTCTATATTTTTCCTGCGCATTAGGCATCATTCCATGTAGATTGAGACACTTAAACCACTGTTCTGGATCTCCCAAATGTCTACCTTTTTATTTTTATTTTAACACCTTCTCTATCATTGCCAACAAGCTGAATAATTAACCCATGTACAAATTGAAGATGACTCATTGGTTTTTCATTATTTTTTATTGTTGTTTCCTTGTATAAAATATATGAATTTTTCACTGAAACTTCCAAGCCCCAAAAAAGTGCTAGTACCACCATTTTAATATTTTTGAGGAAACAAGTATGTCGTAAACAGTAAGTATAATGGTCTGCTCTATCAACACTTTCCATATGTTTAGTATACTTTATAACCACTTCTGGCTTGGCGATTTCTTCTTCTATTCTATCTCTTTATACAACAGACAATTCATTAGAATGGCAATTGGTTAGCATTGTCACCACTCTTTTGTCTTTTATAGCAAGAACCATACCATCATTACTTCCATATGCTACTGTTTCACCTAGTTAAAGTATTGCCACAATTTTTGATAACAATCTGTCATAAGTTTGCCTGTGAAATATGCTTTTAACTTCCACAATTCATTTGGAAGCAGAATATTTGTATAAAATCTATCTGTGTTCAATAAATTGCTGTACAATTGCAAAACAATTCTAAAAGAAAATTTCAGATCAGGTCATTTTCTCAGTTGTAAGTAAGCCGTAATATGGAAGATAGGAATATATATAACTCAAATTGGCCAATACATTGACACGAATAGCCCATTAAGTCGGCTTTTTTCGGTTTTATATCACAAAATCAATTTTCCCTTTGAAATTTTAAACTGATTCTTCAACAACTATCCATCTTAATGTTTCTTATACAAATCAACTTAGTTAATTCCATTTTGTAGATTTCTTTCCCATGTGTTGATTTCTCCATGTAGTCCACATCGAATTGTTTCCAGGCAGGATCGTAGCAAGGAATAGATTTTGCACCATTGACTGTCGCAAAAATATTAGATTATGACAGCTAAGAAATGTATTTCTTTTTCCAAGAAGATATCCAAATGAAGTATTTATCGGGAATAGTTTTTCGTCGCCGATGGAACTGCGTACTATAATCTTTCGGGCCACAGATTAGTTAGAGTTAAGAGCATTTGTTTTATGAACAGTAGCCAAGTGCCCTCTCAGTGAACATCTATGCCTTGTGACACACACATTTTTTGTCCCCGGTGGCAATAAGTATCATGTCCGGACTTATTTGAAACATCAGAATTGACTAATTGGTTTAGTTCGGCTACGATATTTTCTAATTGAATATCGTGAAATTCCATTTTTTTCAATATTTTGACAGCTACTTTGGTGTCTAGCCATAGACAATATAATCACCATAGATAATAAGCACTAACGATTTACTCCATATTATTTATAGACAATAAATTTTGTAACAATAAATAGTAATGTGGCATAGGGTAATTATTAATTCGGTCTTTTCAAGTCAGATCACACTCCAGACTAAAAAACACAAAGATTGCTTACAAGTGGTGTCCCACCCGAATGTGTGATTCGGTGTCTTTTCAAGTCAGATCTCACTTTCGATTTTTAATCAGATAGACTGCATGCGAATGGTATATCACCTAAATGTATTATTCTGTGGATATAAGTGTAAAAAAATGTATATTGTCTTTTTTATTATATCTTTCCTTATATCAAGAATGATTCCAACAATTTTTTTTTAACAAGATCTAATCTTCATAAAGATTTTCAATGGAGTTTATTCTAATAGATGCTTTTCTATGGGAACTGCTCGTCATTCAGTTACTCAGACGTTATTTTACTCCAGTACTTGTAACATTTAATCAATTACTAACTGATAAAAATAAATAATAAAACATTTTAGATTTATAAAATATATTTTGGATGACTTTGGATATATACAATAGTAAGTTCAACATAAATCATTTTGGTAAAGCAGTATTTCATTCAAAAACAAAATCTTCATGTTTTATATTTTCCCTTTACCTTTCAAACGGCGTCGCTCATGAACCTGCATATGCGCATTTAACGCACACTTCTGAATAAAGGCCTTACCACAAATTTCACAAACATGCTTCTTCTCACCGGTATGGATGGGCATGTGCAAATCGAGTGTACATTTTCTAAGAAACTTTTTCTGACACACCGAACATGAGAAATTTCTGACTCCCGTATGCTTCAACATATGTTTCTCGAGGCCACCTTTTACGAAGCAAGAGTAACTGCAGATCTCGCACACAAACTTCCGCTCATTGAGGTGCACTCTTCGAAAGTGATCCGAGCGTCTGGCATTGCTGCTGAATGTTGCATCACACGATTCACACTTGAATCGCATCTCGGCTAACTCGTGAACCAATATCAAATGCCGCTCCCTCTGTTCTGATTTGATGAAACTTTCATTGCAGTATGAACACCTGTTAAAAAAGAATAGGAAGATTAATCTTTTGCGGCGGTGGTCCAAAACAAAACCTACCACATGATTGTCTGCTTTCAACTAGACAAGTATTGGCAACACCTGAACTAACAATAATAAATAACCAACCATAATTATGTACTGTAAAAGTAGTGGAAAGGATTAATTCAAAGCTTATGCCAGTTTTCATTTATGTATTTCACTAGATGAAAAATCATATGTGTCAAAAAGACAGTTACAGAAGTGGATATGAAGATATTTCAATTCGTTTTAAAATCACTTTCTTGTTCTTAGCTCCACTAAACCTTAAAACAAAACAGAATAAATTACCATTTTTTTTTAACAAATAAATCAGAAAGCCAAAAGCCTTTAAAGAAAATGAAAAGATAATTAGTATCTATTAAAAATAACCAAAATTGATACCCAGTGAAACCTGTTTTTAGTAGGGCTGTGGAGTCAGTACAAAAAAGTCCGACACCGACTCCAGAATTTACCAAAACTACGACTCCGACTCCGACATTAACCAAAAACACGACTCTGACTAAAAAAAGGTTAATTTTGTCAATTTTTTTCCCTAAATTTCCTATTTATGTGTATTCAATTAAATATCAACCCTATCAATGCAGCCAAAAGCCAAATTTGACATATTAAATGCCAAAATAAAAAGTTCAAACTTTTCAAAATTTCCGACTGCGAGTACGACTCCGGCCAAAACGCCGCGATGACTCCGACTCCGACTACGGCCAAAAAGCTCCGACTCCACAGCCCTGGTTTTTAGGCTCTCCTTAAAAGTAGAGTAAAGTGAGTTAGTTTGCTCTGTCTCTAAGGGGTCTCATTAGCCGTTATAAAAAGTGTATCGATTAGATTGAAAATTTTAAATTATCATTTGTTAGGGATTGAAAAATTTCTTAAGTAGATGGTAAAAATACTAACCTAAAATCTTTCTTATCATTTCCATGGAATCGCTTCATATGAATACTCTTGTAGGCTCGATTTTTAAATCGCTTTTCAGGACATAGCGGACATTCGATCAACTCATTTTGATGCTGGAGCCGCCTGTGTGAAGACATCTGCTTACGATTAGCAAACACTCTGCCACAGGTTTCACAAGTAAAGTTGGGGAAATGGGACGGCATGTGCTTTTGCAAGTCCTGATGGGACTCAAACTCAACAAAGCAAATCCTGAAAAAAATATAAATCCCATCAGTATATTTAAATAGCACTAGCAAACAAATGTAGCTGTTCATATATATGTGACAATCACAGTCATACTGCCATTACATACTTGCATTGAAGTTGATTCGAGTCCAATTTATAAGGCAGACTTTCATTCCGTGTATAGCGTTTATTTTTCAGTTTCTGTATTGATTTCACACCACTAATTATACACTCCTGCAATGAAGTACTAATATTTTTATTATTGTTGGTTTTGGTGGTTCTGTCAAGTACAAATTTTTCTACAGCTGCAGGCCTGAAATGATATTTTTTTTTTTTAGGACAGTGCATCTATGTTACTTGATGCAATTTCAGTAACTGTATAATATAATAAAAATAATAAAACATTTTTAGTACTTATTACACGATGAATTTATTTAGATCAGAACCGGTTAAGCAACTCAGTTAGTACTTCTCGTGATGAGCAAACCCGGTTCTAATCTAAATAAATTCAATGTGGAATAAGTACTTAAAATGTTTTATTATTTTTATCATGCTACCATTCCACCAAGAATTGACAATGAACACTTTTAACCCTAACGCCAAGCAAATTCCATGGATTTTTTCTGTACGCCACCATTTTCAATCATCGATTTTTCCATGAAAATGCCACGTAACATACCCGGAAAATAAATTTATACTCAAGTTATTAATGATTTTGATAGAAAAGTGAAAAAAAAATATATCAAAAGTACAAGATTTAAAAAACGTCTCTAGGGCGGCCAAAAACATCAAATATTATTAATAAAAATATGAAATATATATATATATTTTCTTTAATAAAACAAATTATATATGTAGCACAAATTGCATCTAGGGCTGCCACAAAAAAATAATGTAATTTATGAATAAATTAGAATTGTTTTGTTATGACTGGAAAGTTATTTTTTTTATAATAAACTATATTTTATAAATATCACAAAATGCTATGTGTTGTCTACTCGCACTTACTGATATTTAGCTATTATCTTCTCACTCTGATGCGCTCTATCAATCGAGCGATCATTGCGATAATTAAGTGCCAGCCCTAGTGACATCTGTTAGCCCAACTTTAAATAAGAAGAAAATGGTTCAACATATGGGTATTCTAACAATCACATTGCCTCCAAAAGGTGTCTCTGCATAATATTGCATTTAATTTATTCATTAATAAGCTTGTAATCGCGTTTGCTTGCCTGCACGCCGTGGCGTCTGAACGGTTAAAGCTGTATAATATATAATTGTCGGTCCCTGTGGTCTAGTGGCAAGTGCTTTGTCCTAGCAACCGGGGGACCCGGGTTCGATCCCCGGCAAGGTCAGATTTTTTCAATTGAAAAAAAGAGATCTTGGGCTGGGTGTATGTTATTTATCGTTGATTTTGTGCACAACTGATACATTATTTACCATCAAGTTAATCTCGTATGACTTTCACAACTAAGAATATTTGGCGCATTGGCGTAAGCTGTAATGCCAAATATTTTTTTTATTTAAAAAAAAATATATATAATAATTTACCAGCTGAAGGCAAAAAAAAGGAATGAAGAAAATAATTAAAAACAACCCCTTACGAATACCGATTGTGCGCAGCCAACAGCAGTGTACGATTCTTATCAGGAATTGTTTTTTATGTAATATTAAACTTGAAGTATACTTTAACTTGCCCTGACTGACTTTTGAGAGTAACTCACTTATTTTAATTATAATCTACCAATATTGTGGCTTGGGGAACACATATAGAATATATTTATAGATTTTTCAAATAATAGCTGACCTGTGAATTGTATTATCTATTCCATGCTTTCTTTTCATGTGAACATTTTTGTAACGGACTTTGAATCGTTTTCCCGGGCACAAGAGACACTCAAATTCTTCATTCTGATGTCGCCATCCATGTTCAGTCAGTTGTTCGCGACTTGCAAACACTCTTCTGCAGATTTCACAGGACAACTTTGGGGCATGAGACAATGTATGCATTTGAAGATCTTGATCGGTATCAAATGTTACGCCACACATTCTGTGAAATAAAATTGTTTTCAATGTTTTGTTTTGACGAAACAACATGCAATGACTAGTTGCCCCATTCTACCACAAGACTACACAGATCCCTATATCTGGCAAGCAATTTCAAATAGTTGAATTGGTGTATTTTTGTGCCTCAACTGTAATTGCTAATCAAAGTTAAACTGGCAATTAAATTTTTTAGATTTCTAGTTAGACAGAAGCCTGAATCTTGTTAAGAAAACTCAATCACAAGAAAGGCATCACTTTTCAATTTACATCCCCTTCATATTCATTAGCAGTATGATCATTCTTTTACCATTACCCATTTATTTTAGAAAATTCATTATAGGAAAGACTACTGTATTAAACACAGTGGTATTCACTATATAAGAGTACACTATAGGAGGGTTAGCTGTACTTTAATATTTACACCTTATAATAATGGAATACAACTAGGTTCAATTACTACATACTTGCATTTCAATTGATGTGGATCCAGAGTTCTGTTGTTCGATTGGATAGATGGTATCCGGTTCTCATTGGAAGTTAAATATTTCTCAGCTTTTGCATCAACAAATAATGCGTCACATTTTTTGGTAATCACTGTACTGCTAAAATTAAATGACTGATTTCATTAAACTTTGCTGAACTTCTAACTAACTAGTTCCCGTGCAAGAAAAAGTCATTCTAATTTAATCCATTTCTTTAGCCAAAGATTAAGATATTTCTGGACTTAAGTAAATCTATTATATGTATAATTATTTTTTCAAGTGTTGAAAAATGACAATGTGTTAAAAGCATAATATAATATATACCCAATTGAGTCTTCATTTTCATCATCTAGTATTCCATCTGTTATAGATTGTGTCTCTTTATCAACTGCCAAAAAAGGATCTCTAGTGTTACTATCATTGAGAAGGCACGAAATTTCGTTGTCAATAATTTCAAATTCATCTTCAACATTCTTTTCAATGTCTCGGTGTGAAGTAAGACACAAAGATGGTAGCTCTGAAGATTGAAAGAAAACAATTGATTCAGTGTCAATTTGATTTTCAACTATATACACTGCCAATTTGAATCATATGGACTCCGAATGGGGCTTATCTCAACAGTATTTTCTCTAAGAATTGTCTGTTACTCAGTGACTCAACGATGGGGGATAGAGGGATAAGACAAGGACAGGACTACTGTTAAACTGCTACTGTTGTTTGTTCTTCCAAGGAGTAGAACCAGCTTGCCAATGGGGATGCCACTGTGAAGAGCTTAAGTTATTTTTAACGGAATTGCTTCGGATGTTGACATATTTCACAGGGACTTGAGTGAGTTCAGACGAGTACTATTTTGTATGTATTTATAGTTGATTTTGTCGGAACTCACTCGGTTGACTTCTTAGCCAATTTCCAAAGTATTTTTTTTCTCACTTTTATATCTGTAAACAATGTAAATTTTTCTTCCATCTTTTTTTACATTGCAAAAGCAATAACCATATAATTTGTGATTTTTGCAATGTACATATAAATATAAAATAAACTTATCAATCTCGCTTCACCCTGTTTTATGGCTTGGATGGATAGGAGGGGATTTTAGAAGTTATAGACATCTTTGGCTTTCAATGAAAAATCAATTTATAAATCTGTCAGTACTTGGGAATCGAGCCCTCAAGATTCACGACCAAACACAGCAACGTTGACACTCAGCCACGGAAAGTAATTCAAAAAAAATTTTGGCCACCATGTGTCAATTTTCAGAGGCAAGACCAGAAAAGAATGTGTTATATTGTAGGTTGAATGGATAAACAATCAAATATTTTTTGACATGGCAAGGCAGTATAATATTAAATTGAAGTCAGGAGTATTCAAATTAGTGACAAGAAAAGTGACAGTAACATATGATATCTTACCAATATTCTGTTTGATGTTAATCTGGACATCCTCTACTTGATTTCGAAAGTCAAGTACTTCTCGAAGTTTTAAGATACATAATTCACATATGAAGTGATTATTTGTATGATTTCTTCTCGGCTGATAAATAAATTAAGTATATACAAACTTATTAAATCTATATGGCAGTGGTGCACAACCTGTGGCTCAAGGCATTTTTTTTTTAAATATTTTACTGTGTAGTAACCCTTTAACGACTTAACTAATACTCATCGTGATACCCATGTTTTTTAATTATTTTATTCAGTGCATATTTGCCTGTGTAAGTTTTGTTTTCATAATTTCGTAATTACTAAATTTCGTTAATGTATCATTTTTAGAGTATCCTATACGGTGCGGAAGTAGATACTATTTTTTAGACTGTATTATGTGCATTAATGTTTAACACCATGTTTAAAAATCTACCATGGTTAAGGTAAATGTACCAGTAGCTGACCGTTTAAGAGAAAATTTCAACAAAAATAACGATTAAGGTTTAGCATTGTACCGAATGATGGCAAAGCAAGTATACTCATATTGGATCATATGTCTTAATTAATATTATGTAACAAAAATTACGAAAGGGCCTGTTTGAAAAAAGTTGTGTTAAATTATTTAAAGCCATGTTCCTGTTTCAGTAGTTGACCATCTCACATATTGAAAAATCCAGTAGTTGACCATATCTAATCAGGGGGCTTTACAGTGAACTTTCTGTCAGAGTTGCTTCAAGGCTTTCTGTCACACCACTTTTGGTTGAATCAAGTAGCAATGGGTGGTTAAGGAACAAGGTACACACTGTTTCTAGATTGATCACTTAAGAAGTTTGAAATAATACACTTTCCTCACTACGTGTTGTTTTCAGATGGCCACCCTGGCACTCCATTGGCTATATGGTGATGTGTTAGTGGCTCATTCCGACCACAGATGCCATAACTTGTCTGAACTTTACAATTTAGAGCAATCCCGCATCTGGATTTCTTATTTTGGGCCATTTTATTCTCAAAAGGTCAACTAGTGGTACGTGGTCAACTACTAGTACATTTACCTTATATTGAACAGTGCAAATGGGTACATGTTTTGGCTTTCTGATTTATTTGACAATTTTAAATAGTTATTTATTCTTATGTGTTGTTTTACTATTAAGTGGAGCTACGAACAAAAAAGTGATTTTAATTTAACAGTTTTTTGAACGCCCGTTGTAAAAAACCCCCATAAAATGAAGTGGTAATACAAGTTTGATAATGTAAGATGAAACCCTAAATTCGAATATAGATCGAGATTGAGCTCCCACATCTATTCTTTTAACCAATCTCACCTGCAACAAGAAACAATAGTCGATCATTTCCGAGTACACCTCGTACTTGCCGTTGTAATTATACCTTTGCATCATGTCTTTAAGATTACTATTTTTATGGCTGAAACAAGTCTGGCAAAAGTTTGACTGATTTTTAAGGGATTTAGTCGAAGTTTTGTTGACAGTATCAACTTCATCGGCAGGCTCTATCTTAACGCAAACGTCTTCTACTTTGACATTAACGAAAGCCATTGGGTCGAGTGATGACATTTCGACAAATGACTATATCCGAATTAAGTGTATATGTTTGCCGGTAATGATTACTCAGCCGATTTACATAACTCATATATTGCTTTCAAACGATATTCAAACGATATTCGGCGAAATCATAAGGAAATCTTCCGACCAATGGACAACTAAGTCTATTTAGTAAACATATCTTGTCTATGATTTCGTAGCTGTCATTTTTTAAAATAAAGTATTGCTATATTTAAAACAATATTTCAGTTTTGTAGTTTTTCTATTCCTATTTTTGTCTACGAGAACTGATTGTTACTTGGTTGCTCAAACACTCTTTTTCGAAAAAAATTAAGGTGAAAAGGGATATGAGAACCAGGACAGGATTACTGGTTAGCTAATAGCTCTCGCTATACACCACTTTTCTTATAAACAGAGGGTGGGAAAGGATTGTTACAACACAAACATCTATTAATTTCAAACAGAATCGTTAAATCTACTGAAAAAATCTGCTCGTACAGGGACTTGAACTCGGACTGTCAATCATGTGAAGCCAACGACGATGACCACTGAACCACGGACCGGATACGGATTTGTTTTCATAAAAATACTAATATAATTTTCATACTTTTCATGGCTCATAGACAATATACTGTATCAAACTACTTTACTGCTAACTACTGTCAGTTGCTTTTGTAAGCTTTGAAAATGTGTGACAACCGCATATTTTTAGTGATATAAGTACGAAATTAAACACTGTCATTCAGCAAAAACATATTAGGTACTGCGAAATAGTTCTAACTTAATTGAAAAACATTACCTCATTTACTATAGCATAACACAAGTTCCATAATACGTATAATGGAGTACGATATGAAACAAGAAGAGTGCTGCCTTAAAGTCGAGGATGCTGTCTCCTCTGACGATGAATTAGATTGCCATAACGCATCGGGATACTGTCAAGCCTGTTTAGCTACAAGAAAACATAACAAACTGAAAGACATGATGGAAAAACATATATCCGATGGGAAATGTGAAGTTTATTCGGATATGTTATACTATTGTTTTTCTCTGCAGGTGTGTATGATAATCTATAACTTGTTGTTGGAATTAACTGAGCAATCTCATAAAATTCCCATCAATCACGCAATTAGTTTTTAAAAACTTGTAATTTTTTTTTTGTTTTGTTCATCAAATTGTCTAACCACCTCGTCAAAAATAATCTATTTGCTAATAAGCATGTAATGAGATATATTTTAAATTTAACGAAAATTAATGTGATATTACAGCCGATAAATGCAAGATACCCACGTTGATTTTTCTTAAATCGCTTGAGATAAACTCGAAGGCATTACTAACAACCATGGCCACGATCTGAATTATTAATTGTGAACCTTACTGGGACTAGAACCCAGACCCATCTGATCAAATCAAATACCTAGGGTACAGCTGTTACCACAGAAACTGAAAATAAAATAAAAAATGGTCTTCATGATCTATATTTTCAGTATAAAACCATGGAATATGAATATCTTTAAATTGGAATATTGTTATAGTTTTTAGTTGGTTTGCTAACTTTGTAAGCCATTGAACATGTTACAAACATAATGGGAGTACTATTTTATTATATTTAGACTTTAGTAGATATCTTAAGCATTTGGTTAAAATTAATTCTCTTTCAGCTGGAAGCTAATCGTAAAGAGAAAATAAATGATGTTTATCTTATTTGCGAAGCATGTATCAAAAAACTCAGAGATGTGGTAAACTTTAGAAGGCAAGTAGAAAATGCTCAGCGTAACATGAAACAAAAACTCGGTGAGATGATTCACACCCATTCGCTCTTTAAATCTTAAAATTCTAGAAAATAACAATAATCTAGAAATAGAGCACAATTGCATTACATACTTTATTTTTCGTTCTTGAGAACTTAAGCTAGTGTATTACTTGAGAAAGATCATAATAAAAATTATTCTTGTGCGACTTAGTATTTATTAGTTGTAATTTTGTTTTATTCAGATGTGGCGAAAGCGTCACCAATACCATGCAATACAAACAGTGATATCACCCTAGTTGCAGTTGCCAAGGAGTTATCATATCTTGATGATATTCACAACGGTGATAATTATTCATCTGACGATTATCCTATACAAAAATTGTCATCTTTGTCAAACAAGCCGCAAAGAAAAAAAATAAGGTATTAAATCATTTAATATTGTGTCAAATTTTAATCATTAAATATGTATAAAAATTGATATAATTTAATGTATAACGATTTCTGCTTGTTTTCAGTTGTGCCACATACGATGTTGTTGAAAAAAATGGCAGAAACTCTCTTAAGAATTTAAAAAGAATTTCTCGACTAAAGAAACCGCTTACTAAACGACTAGGATATAGTGATCTGCCATATAAACTGGAGTGTGATCAAATGCAGTGCAAGTATGTAAGGAATGAATTTAAACTACAGTCAATTATACCTGATAACCCATTATATATGTTGGCAATAGTTGGCAATTTTGCCTAAAGAACATTCTGTTACATAGTTTGCTATAATTTTTAAATATTTCTTTGGATTCGGTACTTAGAGTGAGTCTCTGTTAGTAATCTGAACATAATTTCAAATTTCATAACAAACTTTCGTATTTTATCTAATGTCATGGACATTAATTCTGCTCTTCCAAGGAAGATGGCAGTAACTTTTAAAATTTCTGAAATTGAGTTTAGAATGCCATTAACTGAATATTTTTGTAACCTTTAAATATGGTGGTCTCTTTTATAGCAGTACAATAACTAAAATACTTTATAAGTATAATTCTTTGTGATAAAATGGACATCTGTTAAAAGTATGCTAAAGCAACTCTAGTTTACGTCAACTCTAGTCGAAACTACTTACTGTTTAATGAAAAAAAAATTACTCAAGCAAACTTTGCGATAGTAAGTCTGAAGATGCCTCTGAAAGAGGCGAAACACGTGTCACAGTTAGTTACACAATACGTGGAATAATCAAAGTTATTTTAAATTTTATATTAAAATGAACTTCCACAAAGTTACCGCCGAAACCATCGAAAATACTTACTGTTTGTTTACAAAGAAATCAGTTCATTTTTGCATAAGCAGAATTATTGTCAGAATAAACTCAAAGTTCCCTTATTACAGTGTGTGCAAAGTTACATTTGAGACTCATCGTCGACTTCAGTTGCACATGCCGATCCACTCTCCCAACTTCACGTGTGAAATTTGCGGGAAAGTGTTTGCCAATGCCCAGCAATGGAACGTGCACAAAACTTGTCATCCAACGGAGATGTTTGAATGTTCCGTATGTCCCGGAAAGAGATTCAAGACTCGTGCTTATCAGCAGGTTCATATGAAATCGAAGCATGGAAATGAAGTATTCAAAGTCCATAGGTATGAACCTCTGATTTGTTTATTGCTTGAATTATTAATAAACATTTTTATCTGATCCTAAAAATTGAGGCATAGCAGAATCGATGAGCTTACAATTAATTCTGCCTTCGCTTATTATATTTAGATGTCCCAACTGCACGGAGCGCTTTATGAATTACGACCAAAGGCAAAGACATCTGGTGGATGTCCACGGCGGGGAACCGCAAATATTCAAATGTAATCTATGTGCCAGCACCTTCAGAAGTTCTTCGTTGCGTTCCAAACATGTTCGAAATATGCATCTCAACGAACGCAACCACGTCTGCAAAATATGCAACGGCGCGTTCTTCGCCAAAGGGGGCCTGACGAAGCACATGCTCAAACATACGGGAGCTAAGGATTTTTCCTGTGAAGTATGCAAGAAGACTTTCCCGAGGAAGTTCACGCTGAACGAGCATATGAAAATTCACACCGGTGAAAAGAAGCATGTATGTCAGATTTGTAGCAAAGCCTTCACCCAAAAGTGTTCGTTAAAAACACACATGGCCTCTCATGATCGAGACGGCTTGAAAGAAGAATCTTAGCCCAACCGCGACCAATCTACTCGAGGATTACCCATCTGAAAAGAACATATACCAAGGATGCTTAACCCTTTCCGGTCTTAAGTCGAATCTCATTCGACATTGATTTCTTCCTCGTGGGTCCTATGTCGTTTTTTATTAGTATTGGGTTAATATCAATAGCAAGTTCATATATTTTTTTCATATAGATCAAAATATAGATAATAGGACAAAACGTTATATATTTCGAAAATCAATTTCATTTTTACGAAAAATCTAGTGGAACATTCTTTTTTTTATTTGGACCGGAAAGGATTAACATATATTGTTTTATTAAACGATAATTCATGAAAAGGTTTTGCAAAAGGAATGTTATGAATAAAACTATAATATTGAATCTTTTTTGTTTTCTTTCCTTTAAAATAATATCATTATTGATCACATTAATACATCACACGCTGTTTTATACAATTCTACAGTTTTGAATTATTCTTAAATAACATAAGCTTGTAAGCATATTTTGATTTTTTACTTGTATTCTTCACTTTTCTATGCTATTCGCTTAGGAATAGCTGAAGCTACATTTAACTCAATGCAAACTGTCCTACCAGTGCTGCTTTACAGTTGGGAATTATGGTACCTGACGAAGACTCAGAAAAACCGTATACCAAGCTTCAAGAATAAATGTCTGCACCGTAAATTGGGGGTGAGGTGGTTTGATTTCGTAAGCGGTTTCGGTTTGTTAAGTCAGCAGTCATGGAGAGACCTATCAACTGGGTGGGTCACCTGGTGCGGATGCCTCCGGAGAGCTTCGACGCAGCCTGCCTCTTCTTTCAACCGTGGGATTCTGGCGTCATGGACGACTATCCATAGGACATTCTCGGCGGAACTGAGGCACGCTGGCAAGTCAAGGGAAGTAGCAAAGCAACTGACGGGTGTCAGGGAAACATGAAGGCGCCACGTGATAGCTATATGGTTCACATAGGGAGGGGATATGGTGGAAGTGCAAAAGGATAAATAAATAATCTTTATTTTAGAATTTTGACGGAGGTGCTTTGAATTTCATTATCAAATTAGAAACTTTTTAATTTTGTACTTTTCCGTGAGTTTTATCAGTTCAATTTCACTTGTGCACTTGAAATGCCTGAAGATGCTGAAAGATGAAACCCAGGTCGTTGGCAACGAACCAGCGATTCAAATCTGAATCTACTTTATTTACGATTCCCCTTTGAGACCCTCTCGCTCGTGGACTGACATGTGTCCTTTCAGAGAGCACTTTTGAGTGAATGCCTTCCCGCACACGTTGCAGACGTGCCTCTTCTCGCCGGTGTGTATCTTCATGTGCTCCGTCAGGGTGTATTTCCTCTGGAAGCTCTTGCCGCACACGTTGCACGGGAAATTTCTAGCGCCTGTGTGCTTCAGCATGTGTTGAATGAGGGCCGGGTTCGCGAAGAAGGATTTACCGCACGTCTTGCACGTGTGATTGCGCTCGTTGAGGTGAATTTTCCTGACGTGCGTCGCGCGGTGTCCCGACGTGGTGAAGGTCTTCTCGCACAGCTTGCATTTGTACTTGCGCACTTCTTCTATCTTCCCGTGCACGGTGATTAAATGTTTGCGTCGAATGTCGTAGCTGGCAAAACGGTCGTGGCAATACGGACACCTGAAAAAAAGGTGCAAATAAAACTGAAACAATACAATTCGTGCATAAATATATTAATTTCACAAAATCAACACAACTTAAAGCAAAAAAATAATAAAACATTTTTAGTACTTATTCTACATAAAATTTATTGGATCAGGACCGGTTTCGCTCATAGCAAGCAATGTCAACTAAAATACAATGAAACAGTGATATTTATACAAAAGATAAGTAAGAAATACAAAGTATTACAACTAAGAAAAATAGACTATAATTAAAATGTTGAAGACCTCTTATCAATGCAAGCTATTACATCAAAAATCAATTAAGTATGAATTATCATTAACAAAGTAAAAGCCAAAAACAAGTGCATGTAATAATCTATTTTTCTTGTATTTTGCTTAAATTTATTTGCTTGGTTGTAATACCAATTGTTTGTCATGCCTTGTATTTCTTACTTAACTTTTGTATAAATATCACTGTTTCATTGTATTTCTTATCAGATGACAATGCTCGCCATTAGTGAAACCGGTCCTGATCCAATAAATTTTATGTGAAATAAGGGTAAAATATGGTAATAGGTACA
Organism: Himalopsyche kuldschensis; assembly: GCA_028554975.1. NCBI lineage: Eukaryota > Metazoa > Arthropoda > Insecta > Trichoptera > Rhyacophilidae > Himalopsyche > Himalopsyche kuldschensis. The sequence continues at coordinate 4,723,432 of JAHFWI010000045.1, forward strand.
TGGGACAGAATCCCAATCCTCTGCTGCTTAGCTCCGCCCCTAAACTCTCTAGGCTCCAGGGAACCACTTTTGCATTTCAGAAAGATAAATTGTCTATGGTGTTGCTTGAAGTCAAATGTTATGGTGAGTTTATAGATAGATAAATAAATAATTCCACGTAGGAACGTAGGAAGCTATTTGAAAGCAGATAACATTATTTTTATTAATGTAAAGCTTACTTTTTTTTTTGAAATGTTTCGTCTTTAATTTTTAAATTTATTATAATAGACGATCCTAAAGAATACTTCGCAATAAGTATGAAATCGAGTTGTTTTAATTTTTCAGAGCAAAAATGCAATTTATCTTTCTGAAATGCAAAAGTGGTTCCCTGGAGCCAAGAGAGTTTAAGGGCGGAGCTAAGCAGGAGAGGATTGGGATTCTGTCCCGTGTACCTATTACCATATTTTACCCAATTCTTTACCCTTAGAGGCCGAATTGTGAGGTTACGTGATGTTGCCGAGAGCAAAGGAAATAGTTTATTTACGACAGAAGTAACTCACTTGTGAATGTTGGGATTGTCGGAATGTTTTCTCTTGGTGTGCGCCAATCTGGAGTCGGCGGTCTTGAAGAATTTTCCAGGGCACTGCGAACACTCAAACCGTTCCGTGGAATGGACATTTCTGTGTATCTTGAACTGGACATTATTGGCGAAACCCCGACCGCAGTGTTCACAGGTATAGTTCGGAAAGTGTCCTGGCATGTGGATCTGCAGACTTTTGTGAGTTTCAAATGTTTCATCACATATTCTACAACAAAACAAAATGTGTAACCATGACAAAACGAAAAATATTATTGCCAACTATTATTATAATCATTTCATATCTACAAAAAACTAAATTCTTACTTGCAATGCAGTTGATATTTATCCAAGACGTACGGCAAGTCGTTGCATCCCATGGTTTTTACAAATGGAGATTTTTTGGGTTTGGTGTGTGTTTCAGTTACGTCAGGTACTCTCTTGGGCATATTTCTGTTAACAATAAGAATAAAAATGTATTAAAATTTAGAACAAAGTATAACAGTAAAATATCTCAAAACCCCACGCCTCCAATGTAAAATTTACAATTTTTAAATTAGGTTTTATCCTTGTCTGTACTCGAGCCTAGACCAGTTAGATTGTTCAGTTGAAGCTCTTACTGCTGGAGGCTGAAAAATGACTTACGCTTGATCAGACCCATTGTTCGGAAGACTCTGGTCTACGGTTGCTGGTTGAGACTGTTTTCTGACGACCTTCAGGCTATTAGATCTGTGGACTGGCCCCCTTGGCAGAACTTTTCTATAAAAAAACAAATGAAATGTTGAAATATTACACAAAATACATAAATTTTATACTGAAAATATTTGACTATTTGATAACTCCAGACATACTCGTATATATACCACGATAATGTTAATACCTACTTCCTGACAGTCTGTTTCTTGGCTATTTTCGTAGCAGTTTTCTTTTGTTTTTTTATGGCCGATGGCTTCTGGGGTGCTGATAACTTGCCAACCAAATAAGAAACAAAATCACTGTCTTCAACTCCCGATTGGTCATCACTATTCTCTGCGCTCAAATCGTACTTGGACAAATCCAGAGTGAGGGGCGTGACTCTTTTAGCTATTGAGAGCAATAAAAATACAAATTAATCAACAGTATCAATGTTAAAAGATTTGTAATAGTGTGATAGTATCATTCAGCAAAGATGCATGACAATGTTTACTAAGCTGATGTGATTATATTAAATTTAAAATGGGCAACAGTTGTTCTCTTGAGATACAATAGCAAATACATTAACAATACTTTTTCATTCATTAAAATATGATCTCACCGAGTCGTCTTTTTATATTCTTCTGAGCATCCTCAACCTGTTTCCTGAAACTGGCTACTTCTCGAAGTCTTTTGATGCAGGATTCACAAATGAGATATACATCCTCCAATCTTTCTTTGAGATTCTCTGTCATCTAAATAGGAAATATGTTGTTGAATTATCTGTCAATTACTTTAAGCCCTGCAGTATTTATAATAACTAATGAATATACATTTTGTTTTATTCCATAAAAATTCTTGCGAAAACAAAACTATTAATATATGATATTTAACATTTAATATCCTGCTTCAATTTTCTTGCCATTGATGCTTACCTCCACGGAAAAACAATAGCTGATCATTTCCGAGTAGATTTCCAGTTTGTCTCCGTAAGAATAGGGTCTCATCATATTTTTCATATTTTCGCCATTACTGTTTGCCAGACAAGCCTGACAAAATGTCCATGAATTCCCATCGTAATCTGAATTGTCAATATTTTCCATTTTTACGAATACATTTTCGAGTGGGATTTCGTTGTAATCCATTTTTAACAATTTTCGTTTAATATTTCATTCATAAAATAGAGCAAAGGCAAAGATATAAGTGATGAGATTGAAATCTGAGCTGCAGATAATGTATAAGTTTTGTTTATTTTTTTTGTATCGAATTTGACAGCTTGTTGAAACATTATACTTTTTAAGTTGTATAATTTTTTATGTAGCCAGCTATATTTTAAATTGAAAGGATACTTAATTCACTGCTAATTTTTTTTTAATATTGATGATTTCGAAGCGGATTAATATTTTTTTATTCCTTCGTGTAAGTTTGTGGCATATTCTTTTAAATACATATGCAAATTAAAAATTTAATTCACAATATCGACTATAGAAGCTTCGTGGTATTTCAATATTAAATTTTATTACGACGCGGGTTTCATCTTTATACATCTTCAGGAACATAATTTATTGCACAGATGGACTTAAATTGACATCTAGCAAACGTTTTGCATCATTCGTATTTTTTAAATAATTAAATAACCCTATTAAAATAACTAATTCTAAGAGCTATAGTTGTGATTTCACAAATTGATTTTTATTTCTATAGAAAGTATAGAAGACACAATTTTTGATTTTCTCTGTGTGAGTTATCAAGTATCTCACTGGATTAAATTTGTCACTGTGATAAGCACTATTTTGAACATTCTGCTGTGACCGTAACAATTATGCATACAATAAAATAAAGGTAAAATATCATGAACAGCAGACAGAGAAATAATTTTATTCAAATCATAAATAAAGTAACAATGTCCATCCAATTCTTTTTCTAAAAGGTGGTGTTGTGTACAACTAAGAATGCTTCTGGGTGTCATGACTCTTCCTCTGTCAAATCTCGGCGATCATGTGTAGTCATGTGTCCCTTGAGTGAACATTTCTGCGTGAACGCTTTGCTGCAAATGGGACAGACGTGGTTCTTCTCACCAGTGTGTATTTTCATGTGTTGCGCGAGCGTCGTTTTCCTCGGGAACTTCTTCTTACAGACGCCGCAAGGAAAATTTCTAACCCCGGTGTGTTTCAGCATGTGCATGTTCAGCTCTCTCTTGGAAAAGAAAGAATACTTGCAAACATCGCATATGTGACTGCGTTCGTTGAGATGGACTTTGCGGATGTGCTCCGAAATCTTGTTGTGCCTCGCAAAAGTCACGTCGCAGAATTTGCACTTCACCCTTGGGAATTTAACTCCGTGATCGTTCATAAGATGGTTGCGTTTGCTGTCGTAGGTCATGAAACACTCGCTGCATAGATGACATCTTTAAAAAATAAAATTACTATCCTCTTAGTATTGTGTTTAAGAATTCGTCAGCTAACTATGTTAAAAACACTCCTCCCAAAATATTGGCACCAAAAGAAAAATAAAATATGAAATTATGCAGTCCCATAACACATGCAAATGCGTTTGTTTAGAGACGCTCAATTAGTTATCAATAAAACAGAAATACATACACGAAACGTCAGCAAAACCTTTGAAATACTTACTTGATAAAAAGACTGCGTTCATGCTTGATTTTGTGGTGAAATCTGAAACCCGAACTACTTTTGAACGTTTTACCCGGACAGCTTGGACATTCGAATCTTTTGGTCGAGTGAACGGCCATGTGTGACTTGAGTTGACTTCTATTCGAGAAGCCCCGCCCGCAGTGTTCACATGTGAGGTAAGGAAAATGCTTCGGCATATGAATTTTGAGTGTCTTGTTGGAAGCAAATTCTTCATGGCATATTCTGAAATATTATTATAGCAATTAGTTAAGCATGCCATGGTTAACAGTTTGTTCTAAGACGTCTGCAATTTTGTACTTACTTGCATTTCAGATCAGTGATGCCAACTTGATATGGAAGCTTCAGAACATAACTTCTCTTTTTCTTCTTTTTTTTAACTATACGACTTTTGTCAATCCGTGATAGTTTTGTTGGTTCAACCATTTTTTCTTTACTGAAATCAACCAAGAAAATACTGAATCACTAAATAAGACTAACCTTAATTAAACCTGAATTTTATCTGTTGTTGAGAAGAAATATTTAAAATATATACAACACAAGTTTGACAAATATATTTATTTAAATTACCTTTCCATTCCCTTTCTTTTTTTGGTCTCATGTTCTAAAGGTAATGGGTCATAGTTCTCATCTCCTGATGAGAAGTTTTCATTGTCATCATCAGAACTTGCAAGATCATTGATTTTCGACTGTGTTGAATCACTGCTTCCTGAAAAAGAATATAAAGTAATAGTTGATATTGTTTGCTGTCATTCCTACTCGGGCAAAAATGCAGAGTTGAAAAGTAATGTTTGGAATGGAACCTGGATGAGTTCTGGTTGCCTACAAAAACTATGTTCTGTGGTGGTCACCTTTCAGCTTGGCTTACCAAGCGGAAGTCAGTTCTTCACAGCAATGTTTAGACCAGCCATACTCAACCTGCGGCCCAAGCGTCACATGCTGCCCGATCAGCTATTATGTGCGACCCAAAATAATTATAGTCACCAAATATTTTTTTGGTGTTGTTTTCAATATTGGGTTGCAATTGGTCGGTTTTTTTTATTTGTTGTTCATTGTTATTTTTTACTTAATAAAATACATGAAAACATATTTATACTACTTTTTATTTTAAGTAAATATATTGTATACATATTTACTTACAATAAAAAAGTTTTATTCTGACACACAGTTTACTACAGATTACAGTTACAGTTTACTATAAATTTGCTGCGGACCATGTAGAGAAGAAAAAATAGGAATGCACTCCAGAGGAAAAAAAGGTTGAGTATGACTGGTTTAGAAGTTGAATCTTTGGCACACCTCTTCTTTTGCGTCCTACCGTATAATTGAAAATCAGATTTTTTTTAACTATACATTAAATTGTGAAGCAGTTCTCACCGAGAATCTGTTTGATAGTTTCCTGAGCTTCTTCTATACGATTCCTGAAGATGATCGCCAAGCGGAGTTTTTCAATACAAGAGTTGCATATCATGTAAATATTTTTTGATACTTCTTTAGAATCATCTCCCATCTAGTATAAAAAAGAGATGTTACATTATAGTATTGATACAAGCAATTTGGGGACAATTTGCAATATAAATTCTGTTTATATTTAGTATATATTTTACATTGCATGTGATGATTTTGTTGACAGGAGTTTGGCAGCAAACCACCGCGCCCAGTTGTGATATATCTTTACCTGTAATGAATAGCAGCAATCCAGCATTTCGGAATACATCTCATAGCTGCCATTATGCGTATATAGCCTCATCATATCTTTAAGTTCGTCACTTCTGGAGACAGTCAAACAAGTCTGACAAAAATCAACCTTATCGGAAACATATATTTCATCAGACTCCGCGAACTTGATGACACATTTATGTTGATAATTGATGGCCATTTTTTTATTATGAAACAATGCTTAATTATGAAGCTATTTTTTCTTGTACATAGATGTCAGAATATGAAAAGAGCTTTTTTGTTTTGTCAATAGATGGATCTGAAACAACCTAATTTATTAAATAGTATGAACTATGTTTTCTTGGGTTACATGTTCCAACTAAATAAAGTATGCTAAAAATCAACTCTTGGTATATATTATTACATACTTATAAAAATAGAACACAATTTAAACAAATAATCAGGACTGATTTTGCTCAACATGAGTACTTATCATTCAGTAGAATGACTGTGTTCCTAAGTAAACTAATGGCATCATTAGTAAATATAAAAAATGTTAATTATTTAAATTAATTAAAAGATTCTGTTAATGAATTTTGTAAAATTATGGGCTTCGTACAAAAAACTATGCTTAGAATAAAGCAACCAATGCTAATAAAGAAGCTTTCGAAAACAAAATTAGCAAAATCAAATATTATATTATTTTCATTAAAATACAATATATTTTTAGCATGTAAAATCAAAACCTGCATTAAAAATGTATAATCGCATTTTTAAATTGATTCAATGATTTTCGAGAAATAATCACCCCATAACCATCCCGGATAATAGTGAGTTTACTTTCATTGTAAGCATAGAGATTGTAAGAAGATACATATTCAAAATTATATATTATGTTGGGTCTTAACTTCTTTCACGAGCATCGAATGTCGGCGAGCAATTTAATAAAACAGATAAAATTTCATGGAAAATTGGTTGATTTTAGGTAAAGCTTGACACCGATAGAACGAATATAAATCAAGAAACAACAATATATTCACTTGATATAAAGAAATATTGGTAATATAATAACTATTAATAGCTCCGTGTCTTTAATGTTTTGCGTAAATGTTATCCAAGTGAGTACGGGTCATTATAATATTCGCTTTAGAAATGTTGGTTGATAAATAATTGAAAAGATAGTCATGAGTTTTAAATATTAAATGAATCAAATAGTAACGCATTATTGTTACTCACTTGGACATATAAACAAAAATAATATCTGTCAATTGTGTAAGTGTCAGTTGGTACCATAGACAAAGAAACCAACTGAAGCTGCTACTGATTCGCAATAAAATTAATACAAAATAAGGATTGTGACTTCTCGAATTTTCGAAAATAAAAAGAAAACATCGAAAAACAAATGTTGCGATATTATTTCTTTAGTTGATATGTGAAATTATAATGACTTATGTTCACAAAAAAACATATATGTAATCCGACAATAGCGTAAAAGTCAAATGCGTAGAGCTACGAACAAAATAAATGAGTATATTGATTGAGTAGGCATATACTTGGTAGAACTCCTTTATAATACGGTAAGAAAAATAACAATGTATTTTAGTTCTACATAAATTATTTTATATATTTGTTGATAGCTATTTCGGCTTACGCCTTCGTCAGAACTAGTTCTAGCTAGAACTAGCTAATAGTTATGACGAAGGCGTAAGCCAAAATAGCTATCAACAAATATATAAAATAATTTATGTAGAACCAAAAAAAATGTTATTTTTCTTACCGTAAAATAAATGAGGATTTAATAATTTGATTTACATACCTCGTATTTTTATCATATTGAATATCACAAATTTGAAGATTCAGAAAATAAAGAAATCTTGAAAAAAACAAGCTAAAATAATTTATAACAATAATAAAATACAATTCTATGAAAAATATTTATCGAAGTAACCATTGACAATAAATTTTATGGTCTCCCAAAGATCACGGAACTGACGTAGCTGTCAGTGTCAGATTTTATGTGAATTTTGTTTACACCGACTAGAATATTAGCCATATATTAGCCGCTTGTAACATCGCTCTTTCAAATAAATATATTAAATGATCGAAACTAATAGAAAATAAATTGGGCTTTACGAAAGTTTGCAAATAAATGTCCATTCTATGATTCCTTACCTAAAACATAAACAATTATCACTGTATATAGATTTAATAGTGTATTCTCAAAAATATATGATAATAAAAATGCACTTTTACTGAAGATCCACTAAAAATGAATTCCGGAAAATCAACTATCAGTAATTCTTCAATAAAATCATATAATTCGAGTGAGAGCCACAATACTCTAAGAAATTCTTGGAAAATTTGTCAAGCCTGTTTGAATAACAAAAATAAAGTTGATAGTTTAAAAGATATGACAAGGCCATATCCGTATCAAGATGCTACAGAAATATATTTAGAAATGATGAATTACTGCTTCGCTCTGCAGGTGAGACAGTTGTATTGTGTGGAGAACCTTTATTTACATCGGAAAAATCGCATGCTCCACAGTCACTCAATCTCTCTATTTTGGAAGGAAGATAGAAAGAAAGACCTAGATAAGACCTTGCCGTCATCTAATTGGTCTTGATACGCTCTTTTAACATTGGACAGTTGGGAAGACATCTTTAAACCACACACATCCATACCGTCAAAAACAAATCCATAAATTGATTGAAAAATTAATTTATAAAACTGTCCACACTGGGATTTGAGTCTCTGTGAACTGCAACTGAAGCCAATATCATTGACCACTTGGTCACAGGCCTGACATATCATATACTAGGTGGTAATTCCGGATAGAGGAGATTCTATAATATGATGCTGTGTGAACTATCTTTTGTTACCTTTCAATTTTATTACCAACTTATCTTATTATCACGATAGTATATTATTCACTTTTAAAATTTGAGCTGTAAATTCTTGGTAGAAAGGTGAAACATATTTTTTTGTATTAATCCCACATTTATATTTTATAATGTTCAGGCCCGATTTCAGTTGATAATGCTTGCGATGAGCGAAACTGGGCCGAACCATTGTAACATATATTTTTCATATTATTATTGTTTATGAAATACCTTTTTTTTGATCTGGCAATCCTTACTTCCAAATTCAAAAGTGTATTTCTCAGTACACTTAAATATATTGTTTATACTTAAATAGATATCTTTCACTGCATTTACAGATGGGAGCAAATAGTAGAGAGAGGTCAGAGAATGTTTACCTGATCTGCGAATCATGTATAAAGGAACTAAGACAAGCCATAACCTTCAGGAGGCAAATTGAGGATGCTCAGAAAAATATAAAGCTTATGTTTGAAGGTAATATTGAAATACTAGATAATAGCCTGTCCTTACTCATTGCTTTATGATACATAATAAGTGACAAGAGACTTTGATGTCTTATTATTAATTATATAATTTCTTAATTACCATGTATCATATTCTGAGTAAACTATACAGCATAAAAGTTTCAAAATTTACCATAGATATTTTTTTTCAATTAAAATATATTTAAATTGTTGATTGAATTGAAAATATATAAATTTGAACTCAAAAAAATCCTGATTTTTTCTTAACTTATTTTGTAAAAAATATCCTTACTATAATAATTAATTTGAAAACATTATTTGAAGTTTTATTTTTCATGATTGTCAATATAATATTACATCATGTCTTTACAGAAAATGGAAAGATATCAACAGTGAATGAAGAAAGCAGTGATACAGAATATTCCGGAAAAGAGAGAAATGAATTACTTTCATTTCTAGATGATGAAGATTCATATTCCACAGATGAAACTATACCTGAAAGACAAATAGTAACCAGAAAAAAATTGATAAAAAAAAACAGTAAAATGCTGGAAACAAGAAGGTCTCCATTTTATTATTTCTCAAATGAAAATGATTGTTAAACCGAATGAAGCAATATGGCCGTATATTTACTACAAAGTGCTGTGATTTTATTTTGAAAACATTTTATTTAAATTCAAATTTATTAGCACCTATACATATATCGATTACCGATTTGTATCTCATTATATTTATTATTGGCTTCAAATAAACAACAAAAATTTAATATATTTTGAAAAAAATCTGCAGCCATAAAAAACATTTCTATTTCCTTCAATTCCTGAAATCAATATTATTAGTATTGCATACTACATTTGCAGTCAAAGATACATATATATTGCCCTAGTAATCGCTTTCCTTTGGATAAATCTTAGAATCAAATAATATAAATCGATAAATAACTGTATTTTAAATTTAGGCACTAAATGAAATCCTAGTTATTAATTTTCCCAGCTTTTCTGATGAACGAAAAAAAAATGACACTTACAATAACTAATTAAACCCAGTTTACTTTACTCTTAATTTTTTCATTTATAAGCAAACATTTTCATTATTTTCTTTTCCAGAAAGAGCCTTCAAACAGTGATGAGCTGTGTAGACAATACATTGAAGATGGTCAAAAAAATATCTAATTTAAAAGTGTGGACACATAAACCGATAAAAGTCGAGCAAGATGAAATATCTACCGGGTGAGTCAGTTAGGTTAGGTTAGGTTTTCTATTTGACATATTTTTTGCATGTAAAGAATTCAGTTGTGCGGCTTGTCCAATAACAAAAATCTAACAAGTACTAGTAATATAACAAGAGTGTATTTTTTTATAAATTTTAGTGATAAAGCAGCATCTTCAGATGATGGTAAGTCAGAAGATGAGTCTGATGAAGAAGATACTCTTCCGATTGCTAGAATATCATCCAGATATCATCATCTCCCATATGTTTTGGATAAACTGCAACTTCAGTGCAAGTATGTATAACTTAAAGTGTCAAATACATAAATATTGTTTTTTTATTAATCATCAATCAATTATAGTTACCACTGTATCATAAGCAACACGAAAAAGTTTCACTATTCATGAATTGGAAAAAAAGTAAGCAATGAAATTCTATTTTACGGTGAAAAAAATGTATTTTAATTCTAAAGAAATTATTTTATACATTTGTTGATAGCTATTTCAGCTTACTCCATCGTCAGAACTATTATTAGTTCTGATGATGTATATATTAGTATGTATTAGTTCTGTAGATGTCATAACCCGAATATTAACAAAAATTTAAATAATTTCTGAAGAATTAAAATACATTGTTATTTTTTCACCATAATATAATGGAGTTCTACCAAGTAAATGCCAATTCAATCAATAAAATGAAATTCTATTTTGGAAGGAGGATAGAAAAAACAACAGATTAAATGGTTTTCAAAATGAGCGTAAAAATTACAAATTCAGCTAAATAATTTCCATTCTTTTATAGGTTCATTTGTTTTCAATGTTATTGCTTGATATATTTTTGCAGGATATGCAGTGTCACTTTCGAAACTCACAGAAACCTTCAGATACATATGCCGGAGCATTTTCCCAATTTTTTCTGCAGCTATTGCGGGAGAGGGTTCGCCAACCGAGCTCAACTCACGAGGCATGAAAATATTCATTCAACGGAGCGATTCGAGTGCCCTCACTGCCCTGGAAAACTTTTCAAAACTAACGAATCAAAGTACGAGCATATACGAAGGAAACATTCCGATAATCCTACAATCCATAGGTAAATATTATTCTTCACATTGACATCAGAATATGCAGTTATCTATGAATCTTATTTATAAAACAAATACCGTATGCATAAGATATTAAAGAAGGTATGCGTAAAAACGCTAGTTCCGAACCGGGAGATTATGTGTTAAGTTTTCAATTTTATCCAATAACGATCTTTCCAGGCTGCCCTGCTCATCGCAAGTGTCAATTTTCAGTTGATTAATTTTGCATACATCCATGTCCTGAATACTATGAGGTGATATTGGCAAGAATTTACAAAATTTAAACCTCTAATATACTTTAAGCTTCATTGAGTTGTTGTTATTATTTGGTCCCTTAGGAAAAAAGAAAAATATCTCAATTCTTGCCAGTTTTGAGTTTAGAATGTCACTAAAGACAACATTATGTTATGTTACGTGTCAAAGAGTCATATCAATAGGAGAAGTAGATTAGAAGATATTTCAATGCATATTAAAACTAAGGATTTCGACTGAGGGTGCTTGATGTAATTTCAATACCAAATTTAAATTGTTTGAATTTTGTATTTTTCCATGAGTATTAAAAATTTGCTAAATTACATTACATTTTAATAGCAATTTAACTTAGTGATCTACTTCTATTTTTGTATATAAACTGTTTGCTGCGTGTCAGTTCAAGTACATCCGTGCACTTGAAATGCCTGAAGATAGCGAAAAGTGAAACCCGGGTCGTTAGCGACAAAACTTATGGAAAAGTACAAAATTCAAATTTGCATATTAAAATCACGTTCTTTTTTACTTACTAAACCTTAAAACAAAACAAAAAAATGGTATCTATTAAAAAATAGGTAACATTGATTACTTGTGAAACCTGTTTTTTTGGCTCTCCTGAATTGTAGAGAAAAATGAGTTAGGTTTCTCTGCTACTAAAGGGCCGAATTGTTAAGTGGGTTCGCTATTTCATATTTTTTATTCTGTTCACGCGATTCTTAACTTCAAATTAATTCTTTAGGTGCCCCCATTGCAACGATCACTTTGTCAGTTACTACCTCCGCCAGAAGCATTTGATCAAAGTCCACGGTGAAACAAAAAAACGGCGAGAATTCAAATGCAAGCAGTGCAGCAAAACCTTTTCGACGACGAGTCACCGATCCATACACGTAAGACGCTTGCACCTCAACGAACGTAACTACACGTGCAAGACCTGCAGCAAGTCTTTCTTCTCGAATCAGTGCCTCAGCAGACACATGGTGATGCACACGGAGGATAAAAAATTCCCATGCCACGTGTGCTCGAAGAGTTTCCAGCGGAAGTATACCCTGACTGAACATGTGAAGACGCATAAAAAGGAAAATTCGTGACTGTGAGACGTTGAAAGAATTGTATAGAATTCTTTACACAACGAAAAAAAAACAGATGGCCCTACAATCGGTTCAACAAAGCATTCAAGATTTGGAAATATGCTTTAGAGTCTGTTCATTATGTGTTACAAATTTGTTTTTATTATTAATATAAGGAATGTAAAAATTTTCTGAATAATTTATTGATTAAATTGGCATTTACTTGGTAGAACTCCATTATAACACAGTGAAAAAATAGCAATGTATTTTAGTCCTACAGAAATTATATTATATACATAGGTTAATAGCTATTTCGGCTTTCGCCATTTTCAGAACTATGTTTCAACCTACATTTAATTATTATTTTTATTTTAATTAAAATTTTAATATTAAAAAATATTTGGCAAATACAGCCAATGCGCCAAATATTTTTAGTCGTGAAAGTCAAACGAGATTAACTTGTTGATAAATAATGAATCAGCCCAACATCTCTTTTTCAATTGAAAAAATCTGACCCTGCCGGGAATTGAGCCCGGGCCCACCTGTTCGCAGGACAAAGCTCTTACCACTAGACCACAGGGACCGACTTATCTATATATACTGGTGTAGACAGGGTACACAATACATCTTCTCTTCTGTTCTAACATCCTAATTTTATATTATAATTTTACTTGGAGAAATACATTTGTCACATTTAATAATTTTATTTAGGCCATTGGTAATAGAGAATTGAAAGGAAAAAGTGTGTCAATTCGTATTATGTACAAATAAAACCAAATGTAAAATGAGATAAAAAAATCAGATGTTTATTTTCAAACAATAATAATAAAGATACAATAAATTGTAACAAAATTCTTTTGGTTACATTGATTCATAGACAAATGATAACATAATTTATTACTTATATTATTTATGAAGAATTACAATCTATGTACATGTCATGATGAGCTATACCCGCAAATGGATACAGTAATGCAGTGGTCGGCAACCTTGATCTCTTTTTTATGATGATTAAGGGATATTGGCAATTGTCATTTTCATGAGTCATGAGTGACCAATCCACCCAAGCAGAACAGCAATACATGCATAACTGACAAGAGAATAATTTACCAAGATCTATTTAAAGCTATTCACTGGAAATTTGTGACAATGCCTTAGTACACCTAATGCTGTAGTTGTATCTTATTTATAAAACAAAAAACCATCTTATTAGTTTCCGATTGGCTATGGCTAAATTTGCTTTTTTTGTACAATTTCAATAAATTTACTAAAAACACAAACGAATGTAGTTTATGTACATCACGGCAGAATCATTTGTAGTTCTGTATTAATCATTTCTGAATTTGTTTTTGTAGAACTATGTATGATTGTATTAGTACATATAACTAATATATAAAAAAAAAAACAAAATGGAGGATAAAATTATATCAATAATAAGCATGCGACAACGCTCAAGGAGTAACTGAAACAATGACACTTGAATTCTGACTAACCGAAATTACTAACGAATTCGGATAGCCGAAATGGGGATTAATTATGTATTCATCATTTTATTTACGGAAGAAAAAAAATACTTTTAGTCTGAAGGCAGAGTATTTTAATTTAACCACAGGGTACAAACAATATTTTTACAATATAACATAGCTACATATATATTGACAGTATATTATACAGATGTCATAGTGTTTCAAAATACTAATAATTATTGCTCCCAGGGTTGCCAACTTTGTTAAATAATGCTCGATTTTCACAATTTCACTGTACAATTCTTTTATAGTATAAATATAAAAATGTATAAAATTGGACACCATATTTCTCATATCGTTCGCACCGATCAATAATAATTGAAACCTCAGTCAGTCAGATCCAGCGGTCTTCAAACATCCAGCACCCGCAGAACACTACACCACAATTGGCATTTCTTTGGGGGATCGCAGCACAAAATTAAAGCGCCGCAGTCAGTTTTTCAAACCATTTCATTGATTATAGGAAAATTGTTTGTTTTTATATAATTGAGTGGCATATTTGATTTTAGAACACTTTTACCAGTCAATTTAAATTTATCTGTTTAAGTGCATATTTTATTAAGACTAGTAACTGCTAAGTTTATGCATTTGTTTTTTTTTGTTGCCTTTTTGTATGAGTTACCAGTATTTATTTTGTATCATCATCATCATGCATGATATAGTGACTAAGTGTATTTTCATGGGAAAGTCTGGAAAATGGATCTAACATGGCTTAAATTTTAATATACGTCATTTAGGAAATCTTTTTCATACCTATGTCTATAAGAATTTATATAAGTAAGTATAGTTCAAAATGAGTGGTTGTTCCCGATTGTTTAGAAATGTTCAAAAAAGTTCTCTTTAAACTTTTACAATTTTACACTTTCTTATGTACATAGTACGATGATAGGATGCCATGCATTAAATCACGGGTTTTCTGAGTGGTCACCAGCTTATACAGTCAACTAAAAAAATATTCACTTTAGTGCATTTTCGTTGATTTTTTTAACTACCTACCAGGATGAAAAATGCCTTTTTTAATTTGGCCTTGGGGGTCGCGGGTCAAATGGCTTTCATAAAAAGGAGTTGACATCCGAAAAAGGTTGGGAACCTATGCATTAAATAATATGCAGTTAGCACTACATGTTTGCTTTTTTACAGTTACCACATTTCATTTTAGTTTCATTTCTCAAAAACTCCTGAAAACAATCAATAAATCTTGCAATGTAATATAAAAGATTATAGATTTTGGGTTTCATATGCTTTCCTTTTTATTCTGACGTTGATTAACACCTTTCCTGCTGAGTAATAAAATCCCCACATCCGTGTTAACAAAACTTTGGAGATTTCAAAGTAATAGCATACAGTAGAACCTTGATTATCCGGACCTCTATTATCCGGATTTTCGATTATCCGGATTAGTCAATATAAACAAAAATATTACAAATTTGCTGATATGCACGTGGCGAATTGCGTCCACTGTTTACGTATGTAATTGATAATTGATTTTTTCAATAAAAAATAATTTATTATTAAAGCTGTATTAATCTAAAGAATTAAAAATGATTTATATACTGAATATACTTTTCCTGTCGTTTATGATTTTTTCGATTATCCGGACTATCTTCATCCCCAATTAGTCCGGATAATCGAGGTTCTACTGTATTCATGTTTCATTCAAGTCTATCATACTTTAGCACTGTTATCAACTGGTTACGTAAGCAGGCGCCGGGTTAAAGATGTTGTATTACGCATGACTAGCTGTGTCTGGTTTCCGGCATACGAAGAAAACTGAATCATACTCATACTGCAGCATGGAGCGTGGATTCTGTGCATACTTGCTCTTCACGCCGGTGCTTGATTTCTGTAAGCGAATAAGATAATAAACATCGACATGTAGAAACAACAGGTGTCCTTCACTAACTTCATATTAAAACGGTAATCTTTCAGATGTGGGGTTTAATCAAAATTTTTTCATTTGATATGTAATTCAAGATGGATGTCGACAGTGTTTCCTATTTATAAATTGCTGATATGTGGAATAATCAAATTATATATTTAATTAATTAGTTATTTTTGGTCAGGTTTGGGTAAGGCTAGGTTTGTTTAGGTTTTATTTTTTTAACACGTAGAAATATTACTTGTTCCAACACGTAGAAATATACGCCAGCAATTAATTAATAGGGAAAATTGTCGACAGCCATCTTGAAATTGTGTTAAATGATTTCTTTTTTGATTAAACCTCTCATCTGAAAGATTACCATTAAAACTACTGCCTGAGAAAAGTAAATTGAATAACAAATTATTGATATAGTATGAATTTGAAATATGTATAATATATTAAGGTATTTAAATCTAACCTTATTCTGATGATTGTATTTATTAATAAAATAATATTTAATTTACAATAGTATTGAGTGTTTGGCTCCTCTGTCAATTTGAGATTGTTTCGGCCCAAAAGTGTAATAATCAACAACCAGTAAAGAAAGTGTTCAAACAAAGAATCTAATGTTATTAAAATACTACCTCAATGATAAATCCAACGTCTCTGATGATGTCAAGAAGAACATCAAACGGAGGTTCTATGCTGTCTTCGCTAGGCATATCACTGAAACAAGAAATGATTATTAATTCAGAACAAAAATGAGGATAGTAAAAACTTGATACGACAGATAAATGCATTTAAATCTGAATATTGTTAAAAAAATAAACACCTGTCAGTTAATTGATTAAGTAGGCATTTACTTGGTAGAACTCCGTTATAATACGGAAAGAAAATAACAATGTATTTTAGTTCTACATGTATAATCAGTCCAATGAAAAACTTAACGATCAGATTACAATTAACAGTTCACCTCTTTTAAAACCTTTAACAAACAATAAACTTAAAACAATTTAAAATAGATGCACTTAGACATTGCAAATTTTAAGTGGTTTCACACGATAAAATAACCCAAAAATACCCAAATTATTGTTTCCCACCATTACTTTAGACCAATAAATCAAACTTATTTAAATTCTTTCATGTGACGTAGGTATGGTTTCAACAGAAAGAGATGATGTACAGGGCACCCTGTCTAGCATGGGTATATAAGCTATCTCTAATACAGGTTTAAAAACATAGTTCTGACGAAGGCGTAAGCCGAAATAGCTATCAACAAATATATAAAATAATTTATGTAGAACTAAAATACATTGTTACCAGTTAGTTAGTTTATAATACAACTTCAAACACTCAGATAATTAGAATTTTTTGAATTTTGTACTTATCCATGAGTTTTGTCGCTAACGACCCGGGTTTCGCCTTTCGGCATCTTCAGGCATTCCAAGTGCACGGATGTACTTGTCAGTTCAAGTACATCCGAATGCCTGAAGATGCCGAAAGGCGAAACCCGGGTCGTTAGCGACAAAACTCATGGAAAAGTACAAAATTCAAAAAATTCTAATTTGATATTGAAATTCCATCAAGCACCCTCAGTCGAAATACTTAATACTCAGATAATTTTTTGAAACCGTCAGTTATTGTACTAGTAAATCATGAAGACTTAAAATTTGACAATGTGTCCTCAAATCCTGGTATCGCAAACCCTATCACAACAATGTCAAGGAAACATAGATTCTTTGGAATTATTGAAATCAAAATTTCACGCATTAGATCAGTGTTTGTCGAATGGTCAGTCGCTACCTCAAAATTTCTTATTGGATGAAATATTTCTCAAACTAAATTACATAAGGTATTGTTTTGTTTACTTATGTGAACATTTTCCACTATGAAGATGGTTAAAGGTAAATAATATAGAAACAGAGTCACAGGTGTACATCTTGATAATTGGCTCACACTTTGTAAATAATTAAAATACGCATTTTATGTTTTATTGGAAGTCCAATGTCCTAATTTATTTTGAGTAATATAGTTAATGAAATTATGTATGGTACAATAAAGGACGATGATAATTTTTTTAAATAAGGAATATATGTATTTGTACCTGATCAGTTAATTTTAGCTTATGAAAGTAGCTTTGGATAACGTAAGATATATAAAATATGTACCTGTAGTGGTATAGAAGTGGTCCCAAATTGACCCAGATGCCACCCGGTTTCAGAATACGGTATATCGTCTCAATAAAGTCAATCACATTAGGTGCGCAGTCAATGAAGAAACAGGTCGCCACGCAGTTCCATTCTGCTTCATTTTCATACACCTATTTCAAAATTGTCATTATTAGAGAAAAAGAGTAAAAGTGTCAAAATGATTAGTTTCAAAGTAATCCTCGGAACTCTGTATGCTCCTTGATAACAGTAAGTATTATCAAACACAAATGATGTGTCTTAAAGCAAAAGCCAATTTGTCAACATTGCAATGTTTTACACATAAATTAATAGGTTTATTAAACCTTTAAAAGAGTGAATAAATCTTTACTGAATGTAATTCAACTTAATCTTCCTTTATTGCTAATAACACTTTGCAATTGTAATCCCGAAGATACCTCTGAAAGAGGCGAAACACATTTCACAATTAGTTGATACAGAACGTGGAATAAATTATTTTATATTCAATTTAATTCATTCTACTGTTTGAACCAAAACATATTTCATACTCCTTCAAAGGTTAAAAGTTTAGTTTTTCCATGGTCCAGTCCGTGGTGCAGTGGTCAACGTCGTTGGCTACCGTGTCGGACCGCCCGGGTTTGATTCCCGTTACGAGCAGATTTTTTCAGTCGATAAATCGATTATGCTTAGAGGCAATACGTGTTTGTGTTGTTAAAAATCCCTTCCCACCTTCCCGATAAAATAAGGTAGATATTCAAACATCAATTATTACGGATTATAAAATGATAAATATTACCTTGACGAAATCTCCAGCAACCATGGAGAAATCGGCTCCAGCCAATTTGGCAGGATTCGTGTCCGGGAATGGTACTCCTCTGAGCTGTTCCGAGCAGGACAGGTTGTTTACGTATTGATGAACCCACGGATGAATTGTGTACATATTCAACTGTTGACACATTTATAAGAAATATGAGAGTTGATAAAGCTTGGGCATGCATCAGTGATATATTATTTTGACCGTATAAGTGGTGAAATCAAGCCAACGCTGAAAAATACAGCAAAGCATTGTTAAATATGTTGTGTCATAAAACTTTGACATTGAATTTATTAGATGAAAATCTCATGGCAACATATTACACAACATCAAAATTTTATACTGCCACAATAGAGAAATTTCAGATGCAACCATATATTAGAGGAGGCAACTATATAAAACTAAGGCAACATTGACAGATATATTATTGAGCATAGAGAATATATTGTTTATTGGCAAAAATCAAAATATATGGCTGACATCAATGCGCCATGCATTTGATAGATATAATAAAGACAGCATATAACAAAACACAACAATCATTCAACAGAGCAACAACCGTTTAATGACCAGACTTTTTTGAAGGGATTAGCTGAAATAACCAAGCTGTTTTTACCGGTTTTTATGTTTTGCAAAAACGAATAAGGTAAATGTACCAGTAGCTGACCGTTTAAGAGAAAATTTCAACAAAAATAACGATTAAGGTTTAGCATTGTACGGAATGAAGGCAAAGCAAGTATACTCATATTGGATAATATGTCTTTATTAATATTATGTAAAAAATATTACGAAAAAGCCTATTAAAAAAAAGTTGTGTTAAATTATTTGAAGCCATGTTCCTGTTTCTGTAGTTGACCATTTCACATATTGAAAAATTCAGTAGTTGACCGTGCTAATCGGGGGATTTTATAGTGATCTTTATAGTGAGTTGCCTCAGGGCTTTCTGTCACACCACTCTTGGTTGAATCAAGTAGCAATGGGTGGTTCAGGAACAAGGTACACACAGTTTCTAGATTGATCACTTAAGAAATTTGAATTAATACACTTTCCTCACTACGTGTTGTTTTCAAATGGCCACCCTGGCACTCCATTGGCTATATGGTGATGTGTTAGTGGCTCATTCCGACCACAGATGCCTTGACTTGTCTGAACTTTACAATTTAGAACAATCTCGCATCTGCATTTCTTATTTTGGGCCATTTTATTCTCAAAAGGTCAACTACTGGTACATGGTCAACTACTAGTACATTTACCTTAAACTGTTTAATTTTAATGTAAAGCTAGTATTCTTACCTCGTGGCATTTGTTGAGAACAAAATTGCTGGCAAACAGCATGAAGAGGGAGAATTCATTTCCCTGACAGCGATACCCTCGAACGGCTACCTCGTAAGCCAGTCTGCCGAGACCTGCGCCTGGTACCAGCACGCTAATTTTATCACTGAAATATAAACAAAAAAATTATTGCACTACATAACCAGTCAAGAATCCTGCCACATTTAAATTCTGATTTTAATTATAATGATTCAAAAATATTAATTCCATTTCTTATGAAACGTTGGGAGGCGTAGATTTGAAGTATTATATTGATTCCTCTTGTACTTCATCGATTAGCAATTGCAAAAACAGATGACCTATTCCAAGGACAGTTCGAGATACAAAATAATATGTTACGTTATGTGTCAATGAGACATATCAATAGAAAAAGTGAATACGAAGATAGTTAAATTCATTCAGACAATCTCAACATTCACAAGTGAGTTACCACTGTCATAAATAAATTATTTCCTTTGCCCACCTGTGTATAAGAAACGTAAATAGATTTTTGCCGGTTTTGAGTTATGAATGCCACTAGTGGCATTCATAACTCAAAACCAAAATAATATGTTTGTCAAACGACATATCAATAGGAGAAGTGGATACGAAAATAATTCAATACGTATCTATTAAAATCACATTCACTAAACCTTAAAACGACGCATTAGAATAAATTATTATCTTATATTGAACAAATAAATTAGAAAGCCTAACGTTAATTTAAAGATAATGAAAAGACAATTGTATTTGTTAAAAAATAGGTAACATTGATTATTGGTGAAACCAGTTTTTTGGCACTCCTGTGAGTAGAGAAAAATGAGTTAGGTTAGGTTGGGTTGTCTCTAATGGGCTGAATTATAAATCATAATTAGGCTTAAAATTTTTGCAAACAAAAGTATTTCAATCAGTGTTCCTGAATAACATAGTTGATTGAACACAAACCCACCTTGGATTGGGGAACTCTTCTAATATTGTATCAATAATAGGTTGATAGCACTGTAATCGTTCTTCTGCTCCTTGCTCACTCCAATCCCGGACCAATTGTTTCAACACAGACTGAACCTGTAACAAAAAAAAAATTGATGAGAATTTTAGATGGCGCCTATATTATGATAATTAAAATATTGATAAGAATAAAAATTTTGTTTGATTGATTTATTAGCCGAAATATTTATTGAACCTACCATGCACGCATGTGTGCAGCGTGAACTTTGCGTCACCATTGCTTTATCAATGGAATATGTTCTGAGAATTATTATTATAATCAAGGTATGGTGGTGGCGCATTGTTCTCGGTTTCGTGTAGTGATACTTTACAAAATGGCGACGTTACGCAGCTATTTTATGAAGAACGATTAACTGATAAATTAAACAGAAAATACACGAAATATATTGTATTCCACTATGTATTGAAAAAATTACTATAGGTGCCAATTAACCTATTTGATTATTTGAAAAAGTAATACAATCTATATTTGTAGTCAAAAACGCGAATAATAGATCCGCAAAAAAGCTGCCGCTACAAGCCTTGTTCACTATATTTTTTGACGCAGGCAAAAGGTTTACACCTTTCCCTATAGTAAATATACCTTTTCAACATCATGTACTGAAGGTCTCAATTTTCCACCATGCATAGCTCCGTTGGAATCCGTAACAGCAATGTCTCCCTCGAGAGCATCGTCGTACATATTCCCACCAGTCATGGCGGCCGGAACATTCTGGAATATACCTTCGGCGTCTTGAACGATGAGTTTGATCACAGTGTTGTTGGCTTCCACGCATCCTCTGACCTTCTCCAGGCATTGGGTGTAGCGTTCGAGGCGCTTGCGGTGACGCGGAGGCAGTGTTGTTATGAAACGGTCAGCTTTCGATATACGTTGCAATGAATGAGATCTAGAAAAAACACCAAACATGGCGGGTCGCCATTATTAACACATTCACTGTGAAGTAAATATCTCATACATTTCAAAGAAGCTGGAAAAACAACAATTTTCAGAATCCTGTTACTTTGTTAAAAATTAAGCATTTATCGCTATACATTAACATTATTTTTACTACCACTAGGGCTTTTTTTCCATTTAATGCGGTGGAACGGCGTTCTGGCACCTTTTTTCACAGTATTTTTTTTTTACAAAAATTCAAAATCAATTAGACGAATCAATGTTTGCGCTTACGTAATTAGAATCTATATTTTTATAATTCGTCAAAATGATAAAATATGGTATTGTAATGAGCCGGATGAGATGTATTATTTTATCTAGTATAAAGCTTGACATGAAGTGAGTTCTGGCACCTTTATTTTTCAAAAAAAAGCCCTGACTACCACTATCCTAAAATTCATGAGTTGAGCTTGCGTGTAAGGAAATAATAAAGAGTAAGTTTATCAATTTTCTTAAAGTTACACTAATGAAACATCCATCTCTATCATTTTACACTCACACTTTTGTTGACCGTAGTTGTGATCTAAAATACCCTCCCACCCAACACCCATCCGATCCTACATAAATGGGAAATAGCGAGAGTGATTAGCTTACCACTAGTCTCGTCTTAGTCCTATCCTTTCTATTCCTACTCTTTTAAGGTGTCCACTGTCAATGAGTGTCCACTTTCAAGTGGTGGAATGACATAATAGTAAAAATAGAAATATATTTTTACACATAGTTCTGACGAAGGCGTAAGCCGAAATAGCTATCAACAAATATATAAAATAATTTATGTAGAATTAAAATACATTGCTATTTTTCTTTCCGTAATATTTTTACACGCTTAGAAACAAATTGAGGATGAGCAACTGAATAATAAACAGTTCTCGTAGGAAGATTCTGTTGAGATAAACTCTGCTGGGAGCTTATATGCTTTACATTGGGACCAGAAAAGGTTTAAAAAAAAAACCCATAATTATATTATGTATCCTGTGGCTTGTAGGCCATCTTGAGCAGACTGTCAAATCATGTCAGTTTTGCATAATTTCTATTCTGCATATAAAAGCAGAATTAAGTGTATACTTATTTGTTTTGCTTCTGATGTTGACTGATACGTACATTTAAGACCATTATCAATATTGTAAACTACTTGGAAAATTATGGTGAAGCAATTTGATAAATTGATAACATGGAAAAAATAATCTTTCATGACCTACATAGATAGATGTGCTGTGTAATAATTGTAAATAAATGTAATGTAAATGTATAATAATTATCACACGTCATTCCACATAAAAATGTGTTAATATTTTATCTCCATTAGAGTAATATATGTATTCTATGCAGTCAGAAATGAGTAATATTTTCATTATAACTAACAACGAGTAGGGTGTCCCAACATGTCCCCCATTAACCCTTTATAGCGCAAAGGCCAATAATGGTTAATATATTAACCAGTCGCATTAAGGTTAAAATATCCAATACCACCCATAGTAAAGTCAATATTACAGTCTCATTGCGTTTTTGATAATATTCTTTCGTCAGTAAATTTGTCAAACGGCGTAAAGTTTGCATTGTTCCCTGAAAATCAATGTCTTTATCCGCGAATCATTAAATTAACTATTTCCCGTTTGTGCTAATTAGCTAAACTATCAGTTTTGGAGCACGGTGTTGCATTTGGACCTCGAATACACAATTGCACATAAATACACAATTACACAAAAAAATCACATAAATCATCAGTCTGTTGTACTCTTTGCAACATTTTATTGTCACGTTTTAATAGCAAAACCTCAAATATCAATGTTGCAGGGTTAACTTAAAAAATTACGAAACTCAATGAAATTATTGATGTTTCTGACAAAATAATAAATATTTTTGTTTTTTTAACAAATTTACTTTATACAGGTAATAAGTATTTTAAAATATCACCGTAATTCAAATTCCAAAATATTTAATTTGGCCTATAAAGGGCGAACTTGTCAACCAAAATATTGTTTGCTATCATAGAAACCCAGAATGTAATATGAGTTCATACCAGTTCAGGTTCTAAGAGTTCAAAATGTCAGTGATTAGATTTCTCAAGGTTTGAAGTTAGTAAGTAAACGTTAATTATTTTACTCCTCTAAGTTGCAATATTATGTTTACTTTATTTACCATTATATTTTATTACAAATATATTATGTGTACCAAAAATAATTTCTGCGTGCATTCATCAATAAATGATTAATGATGACTAATGTAAATGCGTTAAAAATAGAAAAACAGATAAGCAATATCATTGCACTGCACTATGTACTCCTTGTATCTACCTTGTATCTACGCAAAAATGTAATAATCTATTATAGGAACACAGATGGTTTCATAGTTATTACACATAAACAATGCATATAATAATCATAGACATATAAAATGTACGTATATTGCTGACTGACTGATCATTCTAGATAATTATTTATATTATCAGTATTCCATCACAAATATGACTTCATTATAGCCACCATTAAGGACACTGAAGTGTAAGGGACAGGAAACAAATTTTAGTTAAAAAAGGATAATGTTTGAATATGCGTATGTACGAAGTACAATAGATATTATGTATTTAAAGTAAATAAACTGTTTTTTTTTAAACAAATGGAAACATGTTTCGATTACAAAACAAACATCAATAAAATATTAAAAGCGAAACCAAAAAGAAAAATTGCCTAAAATATAATATATAGATATAACAGTAAGTAGATAAACTGATCAGGATGAAGGCTAAAATTTGTTTATGAATCCTGATTGATAGTGTCAATACACACTACCGAGTGTGTAAAACCATAATTCAGTTAATTAATTATTCCATCACATGTATGAATGTTTTTGTTTACTTTAAAAATTCACCTAAATTTATTTTCAGGTGTTGAAATTCAACAGCCATTTACTCATGAAAAGAAAGAATACAGTTAGCATTTTTCCTTTTAAAAAGAGAACGAATAGATTGAAGTACGCATTTATGAATGGAAAAAAAACAAATGAATCTAACCCCACTTATATTCATCAAACTTACCTGTAATATTTGTAAGCTGCCAATATTGACTGAAAATGTTCACGCTCGTTATCATCGTCAAATGGACTTTCTGCGTATCCATTATTTTTGGTAAGAAATTCGCTATCGTGATCAATTTCCATTTTTCTTAATTCAGTCAGTCGAAAGCCCGCCACAAAAGAATTACTCGCTGTCAACTTTAAATTAAGAATGACTAGACGTTATAATGATTACTGTATTAAATACTCGTTACCAAAAAACGAGTATTTGTGTATTATGAAATATTTTTTCATTATACCGAGGAACTGCATTTCCTTAAAAAATGCTTTTATTTTTTTATCAATGATAATGAAACAAAATACAATAACAAATCAATGCTTTGATATGAAAATGTTATGAATTTAGTAACTTAACATATAAACAACCACCATTTTCATTATTATAAGCATCATTTACCCAAACTTAGGGCCAAAATGTTCAATCATAAGTAAGTATCATTCCGCGTAATCGTGTTTTTAAAAAATTCTTTGCCACAAGCACATCAGAACGGGTTTCATGTCTTTACAGAACAAATATTTGGGTCGTATTTATTATTAATTTAATATAAATTTTCATTGTATGTTGACCTTGTGGCGTAAAAAACTTTTTCATATTTTCATTTTCTAATCGTTAGCCTGTATAAAAAAATCGATGGCAAGCTATGACTTTTCATAACCCAACCAATAGGCGTCAAATACTGTTACTAATAAGGAATATTTTTTATGATTATATAAATATTATGCAATATAATATATTTCTAATTTTTATCGTCCCACCTCTATTAAATGCTGTCAAGTTTGACACATAACATAAGTACTGGGTTACCACAACGTAATAAAATAAAGATATCCTTGTAATTATTTTACTCTTGCTCATTGCTAAGATTTTTATTCTTTCAGGCCTAGTCATAATAATTAATATGAATAATAAATTCTGTAATCCAATATAAATTAAATGTTGCCACAATATTAATCTTTCTTACTTTCCATTATTTTAGTAAATATCCATAACATAAAATATTAAGAGACGATATCTAAATTATGGTAGAAAGGGTCGAGAGAAATTTAAAACTTTTTATATATGGTGGATGAATATTATCAGATGACATTTTCAATAGTTTGAAGGCTAAAATAAAAACACATTTCTTTAATATCATGTGATTCAATAACAATTTTTTGACAATCTGGAGTCATGTAAACATTGTGTCGATGCAGCATTTAATATCAACATATTTCTTGTTGGTTAGGTGTTGTTTTTGACATACGTTTTATGCTCTATCAGTTAACTTCCTCCCAGTTTTATTTTTGTCAACCCTGCCGGCTATTTTAGTATCATATCTATCTTAAAATGCCACCTACATTGGCTGACCCACCATCATAGATAACTATACCCACCATAGATCCCTTTTCCACCTTCAAGTCATTCTTGACTTATCATGATAGTTATCTATGATCATGACCGATGATTGGTCGAGTCTTTTGCCAAGTCGCATGAAACATCCCTTAATCCATAATTGTTATTTACATACACATTGCTGTTCAATGTTAAGTTGTTTGCAATTCACTTCACCCTGGTACAACCTAACCACAAAAAATAAATCTTCAGGGAAATAAATAACTACACAATAACTTCAACATATTTTTTTTATTCAGCCATTAGAGCAATGATGTTACATGTATTGAAATGCATTAATATCTCAGTTGTACAATTTTTTCCTGCTTATAAATTATAATTAACATAAAAAAACACATCAAGGGAAAAGACATCAGAACAAGAATTCTATAGGAGCATATTCAACTGTGAATTGGCTACGTTAACTAATAACAATTCACCTCATACCGAAACTTTATAATAAAAATGTCCCAGAAAATTTATGATCAGCTGATGGGTAATCGAGACTGACTATGTTTTATAGTAAAATTATTATGCCATTTTTGCACTTATTTCATTAGATTCATTCTGTCTCTTTAAATACACGTGTACTTTGGATTTTACAGCTGCATTCTATGACTTGAATGCAGAAATTGTTAGGTCAAAAAAACGATAAAAAATTCAACAGATTGAAGAGTAACAAATATTTTTCAAACTATGTTTCTAACCCATGATTCCAACGGCGTTCACAAGATGCAAAGTAACAATTAAGTGGGTAATATATTCTCCCTAAAATTTATAAAAAAAAATTCTCAATACATATTTGTCGGTGTATAAAAATAAAAAAGAGCTAATTTATTAATGGTTTGCAGTTTGCTGTAGAATTATCCGAATATCGATTGAGAATGTTTATTTATTCAATTCAATTGATTCAAACTGATTTTTACGTGGCCAGAATCATGATGCAGATAAATACAACCAGTTTTCAAGATATATAAACAAACCTAGCAGCATTTTTAATGTATTCATTCTGACCATATTACTTTAAAAATCATATCAAACAGACAGAACAAGCAAAAATTGCAAAACTGAGGGTTGATTCAGATTTAAATTATATTCAAAATGAAATTGAGTAGATAGATACTTGTCCATGCATTATTCATATAACAAGGGTTCTGTTAACCTGAATGCTGGCCAGGATCAGTGGCTCCAGCTCTACACACTTAGTCTAAGCAAATCATTAAGCTTTTCGGCTTTTCTTTCTTAGACAGGAAAATTGTCTTTAATGCAATATGGTCATTATTCTAGTTATAAATCCTTTTAATAAGTAAAAGAAGATAGTACAAGTTGAATTGAAAGATTGAAATTGCTTTGTGAAATCATTTCGAAAATAATATTATCATAAGTCAAATAGAGATATTACAAAACATAATAATATAAGCATGAAAAGATTTATGCTAAGATAACTTACAAAGTCGGATCGACCATAATTCATTATTCCGGTTAAGCTTGTAAATCACTGGGGATCAGTCTCCCCCGATGAATTGTCTTCAGGCTTGATTTGAAAATATTTAAAAAAAAAACCCGATGAGATAAAAATTTCATTCAAAAACCAGCCCTCACTTTCTCAGTCGATTGCGCCACCCCGACTTTCGGTGTTATTCACATTTTTTTACCTTTTTTTATAATTTTTTTTTTTTAAAAGCTGTTTGTATTTTTTTTCATTCTTTTTTCGATATATTGTATATGTACACACGCATACGGCGGAAACTCAACGAATATATTTTACAAATACACATCAAAGATTCAAATAAAAAATGCACAATATAATACTAGTTACCTAACCAAAATTAATCTCGGAGAAGTTTTTTTTTGGAAAAGAATAATAATACCAAATAAAAAAAATCCTTGGGAGAAGGCGGGGTCCCAAAGCGAGGTAAAAGATTAACATTTAGATTTGCGAGTCCGTTTCGAAATGGCCAGTGGTATTGAGTTTCTGCCGCCTGCCACGATACACTGTTGTAAATATATAACGTATAAATTTACACCCACACACATTTGCTGTTTTCACGTCCGTTTTTTACCATTTAATAATACATATATGTATATAAATATATATTGTAATATCATTATATGCACATATTATTTAGAGACAATTATCAATGATATAATTATATTTTTGAGGGGGGGGCAGCGCGCCCCACTGGTCCGACACGGAAACAATCCCAGCAATGGTTCAGCACCTGAAATGTGAAACAGTATTAATCTACCGAGCTTTGCACTCAATATATAATTTTTTTCCTTCCAGCAAATCCTCAATAGATTTAAGAAATTGATTCACATTGCAAGCATTTGCATATTAGCATGGTAAAACAAAATAATGAAAAATATACTATATTATGACATGTTACAAACTATATCTAAAGCACATAATCCAATACATATGTACAGTTTTTGAAATAAGGATAATTTAAAAATTAATAAAAAATATTTTTCCAGCCAAGTTGGGCAATGTCAAGCAAGACTTGCAATAGGAGCTAAGTATCAATATTGTGAGCCTATATTTTTATATAACACACCACCTCAAATGGTTAAGAATGGATCAATATTCAGTCAGTCCCTGTGGTCTAGTGGCATAAGCTTTGCTCTAGCGATTAGGACGGCTCGGGTTCAATTCCTGGCAAGGTCAGATTTTTTCAATTGAAAAATAGATCTTGGACTGGGTGCATGTAATTGTTCGTTGAGTTGTTCACGACAGATACATTATTTATCATTGAGTTAATCTCGTATGACTTTCACAATTAAAAATATTTGGCGCATTGGCAGTAGCTGTAAGGCCAAATTATTTTTATATTGTAAAAATTACAAACCTATAAACCAAATCTTGCTTTATTACTAATTACACTTTGTGATAGTAAGTCCAAAGATGCCTTTGGAAGAAGCAGGCAAAACACATGGCACAATTAGTTAACACAATACGTGGAAAAATCATTAATAGTCGAAGCTATTTTATATTGAATTTAATTCATTCTACTGTTTGAACCAAAAGTATGTTCATGCTACCTCAAAGGTTAAATGGCTACAGATTTTTTCCAAAATATAAAAGTGTTTGCCATACATCTCTGATATAATATTTCAATGTACATTTACGCCGATACTTTCCGAAAGGGAATCAACAGACCTGCAGTAGCGGGCTAGCTGTCGTAAGTGAGCGTGGTGAAACGATTGCCGAGTTGCAGGGCATTGTTAGAGTCGGGCCGCTGTGCGTTAAGGGCCACACGCCCCCCGCCTCCCGGCCCCCCTGCTTCCGTCCACGCCCCACCACTTGAGCTCCCTGTTGGTTTCTTGCCGGTACTATCTCCACCTAACGTTGGGAAATATTCCTCACTGTGGATGTCGGGAGCGTGCACTTTCTGGAAACACAAAAAAAACAGTTATTTTTAAAGGGCGTGTATTTAATGGGTCATTACAGACTGACCACGCTACTTATGCACTCAAAAGAGTGGCGCTGTGAGAATGTCCTGAATGACCGCCTACAAAAAAAAAGATTCCCAGAATTCCCTAATTTGATATAAATTGAACGTGTGGGGGCTAAGTGCGGTAGGTAGATTCTTATGTCAGAGGGGAGAACATTTATTTAGTATTAACGGCTGCCGCACACTCGAGTGAAATGTAAAAGAAGTCAGAGTGTATCTGATGCAAGTTTTGGTCAGTGAAAAATCAAAATGGTCAGTTGTCATCGTATCAGTATTAATGTGGTCAGTTATTAAATGAAATGGTCAGTTTTGTATTTATAATGGTTAGTAATTTATTAAAAACAGTTAGTATTTAGATTCAATGGTCAGTCATTTTAAATAAATGGTAAGTTTTACTTAGACTTTAACTGACCAGTTATTATTTATTACCGACCATTGAATTCATAATAATCATTGCCACTTTTTTGACAACTTCATTGGCTAAACAGAAAAACACATTTCACTTTTAATTCTATACGAACCATAGATTCAATTTCCAACTGTAGCTGGGCGTTCAAGGTTGTTGTTGTAGGTTGCGAAGCCCAGTTTCCAAACAGTCACATAAATCAATTTGGGTTTGAAGACATGGATGTCAGAGACCAGAGATGGCTCTTGTTATGGTGCAATGGTTTGAAGTTTTTAATTTTAATTGTCATTTTCAATAAAAATAATAATACATTTTTATTACTTTTTCCCACATAAAATGTATTATTATTTTTATTATCTTTCCACCAAGTATTGACAGTGAACGCCTTAAAAGTGTCATTTTCAAGTTGTGCCATCAAATATCCTTTCGTGACATAGGTTGCCGGACACTGGTAAAAATAACTATATAAGAGATCAAGGTAAAGTTTATCAGATGTGTTGTGCATAAAAATATATTTTTTTTAACACCGTGTTTAGAGGGACACGACAAGTTTAATGTTATTAAGGGAAAATCTCAATTTAACACTTCGATATTAGTCTTCGGATTACATAGACACGATAATATAAATAAATCACTTGTCAAAGCGTTATTTGCTGTTTCCAAAATCTACAAGATTGCTCATGAGCTGTTGCTTACCACCATCCTGCTATTTCTGAGAGGTTCAATAGGTGATAGTCCGCTACTTCCTGGTGGGCGATTCCTCATATGAGGGGGAACGTAGCCCCCTGATGCAGCGGTAGCCGGAGCTTTCGTGGGAGGAGGAGGAGCTGGCTGTTCTGCCACCTCATTCTCTGACTGATTCGATTGTTGCTCATCTTGATCGGCTTCCTGCAAACAGACCACAAGCCGGTTATGACATCGGTGCTTTTAAGACGGCAAATTATATTCAGGATAAAAACATGGGGTGTTACAATGACGAGAGATTAGCAAGAATATACCCAATGGAAAATTTTAAAGAGGTCCTAAATTTTTAGTTTAGTTTAGTTTAACTAACACATTGGTTACAGATGACTCGTATACAAGTCTTTTCGCCTGTCTAACTGAGGTGTCGAAATACAAACATCCAATGCGAAAAATGTTTTAGATTCTCTACAGAAATCGCATAACAAATGTTTGATGCATCTTTAAAAAAATAAAATATAATTTTTTTTTCACAAAAATCAATTAAAAAAAAAAAAAAAATTAATTCCTAGAAATTAAAAAAAAATCAGCAGTTAAAATATAACTTAATTTTTTTAAAGACGTTTTTTTTTGGTTTGAATGTTTTTTAAAAAATACAAAAGGTCGAGTATCACTAATAAAAGCAAGTTAAAATATATACAGTATAATGCCATAAGGTGTTGTAGGCCGGTGTCAAAATTATTTTTTTAAATGTCTCACAGTTTTAAAGTTATGTTTTTTAGGAAAGTACCTGGTTTTTTGCACAATTTCGCAAAAACTCCCTGTAACGAAAGTGTTAAGAGACGGTCAATGAAGTACAGGTTGCTAATTGGTCAACTATTTACATTGTTGATAGGGTTGGTAATGTTGAAGACGTTAGATTTGTAGCATATATATATATCAGCTATACATTTAAAATATACATAAATGTGGAAAACTCACGCCTTTGTTCCAAGGGCCTCGCGCTCTCTGTTCGGCGGCAGTCTGTGGTGCTCCTCCGCCGCCGGATGACCCATCGTGGTTTCCGCCTCCTCCCTGATTGTTGCCGCCCTCGCCGGCCCCCAATGGCTGGAGCTTTAGCCCTGTGTAGTCTTTTTTCGCCACTTCAAACTCTCGCCATTCGTCTTCTTGCTCTTGCTGGCAGATAAAATTCAACATTAGTCACATTTCCAATGCAGTAAGGAGTGAATCATGACTATGTTGATTGTTTTGAAATTCCATCACACAACTTCGTGTGAAATCCTAAATTACTCAATGCTTTGTACATACATACAAGCTTTAAAACAAAATGAAACTAGATTCTTCATATGAACTAAGAAGAATACATATCAATTACCTCATGGGCTGATTAGGGACAGCTTGTGTAAAGGAGCAGAGGGTGTACCGCACCCCCATATAAATGTTCAAGTAATAAGCGATATGCAAACATAATTGTTGAAGTTCAGTAAAAGAACCTCAAAAAACAATTCATTCAAAAATTTAAACTTAAAGCTGTCATACATACATCAAAGATGATTTTTACGTCTTGTGTATAGTAAAACTTTAATATTTGACAAATAAAAATATACTTATAGTATTTAGCAAAAGCGTGGAGCTATTACATACAAATATTTGTATCAATAACTATAACTTCATAACATCTTTTTCATCAGTATCAGGATTCGCTCTTCGTGAATATTATCAACTAATCAGTTCTAATGTAGAATGAATACAAAAAATGTGTTATTACTTTTTAATATCATGTCATTATAAACTATAACTTCAGTCAAAAGTGAGTGATGCTTCTCAAATTAAAAATTGTGATGTCAAGTGTAGAGAAAAAGTTGGTATTGTTAAAATACGACATTTATATTTGTCCTATTGAATTGATTTCAAATCGCAAGAATCGGGGAATGGATTTTTGCAGTGAATATTTTTTGCACTCCCCAATATTTTAATAATTATGCCGATTCATATAAAAGGTAGAATTATTGAGTTGATACATATCCACAGAAAAAAGGGCGAATGTGCATGAGAAATGAGCTAAGGTACGAGTCAAACTATCGCAAGTCAATAGCACTCTAAAATTAATGCCACATCGTATTCCATTCTTTATTCATTGGGCTGTTTTGAACCTGGTAAAAGATCAAAGCTGCAAATTGACATGTGATATCGCAAGTGAATATACATAATGAATCAATTAAATAAAATGCAAAATCATGCTACCTAAATATACAATTTAAACAAATATATGATATTTCTTTTCCTACTGTAATTATCAACCTATACCCAATTCCAATTTATAGACTATGTTATCTGATGATATCCATAACTAGAAGTAGGTTAAGAACTTTCAAATGATTGAGAGGAGAATCTCAGGAACAATTTGTTGCTAACCTTGACACTTTAAATGATTTAGTTGCTATGCACTTAAGTGTGCTATGGACGGATCTTTTTCTCTCTGAACTTGTCAATCTGGACTACAAATAAGTTGGCTTAATGCACAACAAAAGCATAGGTGATGTTTTTAATATAATAGTGTATGCTATTGAGAATTAAAACATCAACTCTTCAAATAACACATTGGCTGCGGGGAATGCGGAATAATTGTTGTTTTTCTACGTGATTTGATTGCCCCTGTAGCCAATGTGTTAAGTTGAATTTGTCCCTTTTCAATTGATACATTGCAATTCAAATAAACAAAAAAATAAGAATGGAAAAACAGAAAACCTTTTTCTGCTGAGCCGATTTACGAATATTACAACAACCAAGATTTTAGAAATTAATACATCATTGTTTGTGTTGAGTACATTCATGGAGATTACCGACCAAATAATGCATAGTTATTTGAATAAACAAAATCTTGTCCATGATATTTTTAACATTGTTATTATTTTTTAATATCAATTTGCAGCACACTGAAATCAGGCATATCAAGGTATGAGACACTAGCAGTCAGTAGGTTAATTAATAACCAGTAATAATTGCTTAAGACAATGTTTACTTGGTGGCTTGCCAACAAGTTACATAGTAAACTGAAAAACATGTTGACTAATATTAAATAATTGCTCTCGTCAAACTTTGCAGTTATCTTAACCCTTTTAATCCCACGAGGCCTAACTAACTGCCCCGCGAGTATATGCGAGAGTGCCAGAGGCCTAAATATTAGCCTCAGTTTTTTTAACACGCTTTAACATCATTTAATTTTATATTCATTTGTGCATACAACCTATGTGAAACAATTACTTATTACACTGAAAGTGCAATGAAATGATATTATAAAAAAATTGCATTGATAAGTTAATCATAGCCGATACCAATAATAGTTTTTTGTGAGAAATCCCTTCGGATTTTTTGTTAGTACTTTCTAAAATGATCTGGGATAAAAAGAGGGCGCTAATTTATGGAAATCATTATCAGCAAGATGATTCCGGAGAACGTAATTTTACTGATGTTTTTTGATTGGTGGGTATTGGTCAAATCCATGTAAACAAGCATGCATATCTAGTTTTAATTCCAATTCTCTGTACATTTCAGTGTTATTTAATATCACAGCAAAGGCAAGACTATTTAAGGCTGAAGTTGTGAAAAATATATTTAAATCAAAATATGGTGTCACATCTCGAAAAAGGTTGGGAGCCAGTGGCTTATAATTTATGTCGTGTCATTATGTATCTTTTTACTTAAGGTAGTGGGGTAATATACAAATAGAGTGTTAAAAAGTAACTACCAAATAATTTAGATTCATTTTAAAACTGGATACTTTCGAAAAATTCGCTGCATATTTTCGCAAGATATGAATAGCATGATATAATGTTAATTGATAATCGATAGAGGATATAATCTAGCATAGATTAAAGCATCTTGAATATTGCACTTTTTGCCCTACTTTTATTGAAAGGAAAACATATAAATTTATCTTATTCAATTTTAAAATATGATGTGATTATTCATTGCGCATTTACTGTTTATAAAAAATGTCAAAAAGAAATAAACTGAATTGAGCAAGTAACGTAACCTACAAACCTGTACGATAAAAGTGTAATTTTTACGAATCTACACGTATTTGACATGTAAAGTTTATGAAACATTTTACTGATTGGAAAAATATGGTATGGAAGTATTGTGCAAATGAAGATCAGATGTGTGCAAACATACCGAAAATGCACTATCATAGAGGTTTAATGAATTCAAGTGACGTCCGCGGAGGGTAAATTTCATTCATATGGGGCCGACGAAATACGTGTGCTTGTCAATCTCGTCGTGATTTTTATGCGCGTTTCCGTGGTGAAAAGAGCTTTTATTTCGACGCTATTTTTAGTGAAACTTACCCCTTGCATTGTTCCGTTGTCTTCTCCATCCTGACCCTGTACCGGAGGGCGTTTTTCCCTCACTTTAACGTCACTCTTTTGCTTTGTGTCTTCGATTTTTTTCGCCATCTCGTCAGGTGTCGAAAACTTCTTGACCGGGGTTTTGCCCTTTTTACGGTCTCTCTTAGCAAAGAAATCGTCTAAATCTGCCATAGCGATGTAATGTGTCTACGAAATGTAAATTTGAATTGTATGCGAAGTGAATAAACGATTTGAAACTACAATAAAGAGATTACGAACTTGCGACGACCGGATAAATCTGGTCGGCCTCTACATGTGTCCCACCTGAGCAGAGTTGCCATAAAATCCAGATGACGTATTAAAAAATATTATAGCTAAAAGGCGGTAAAGTCACAGTCGATCAATTAACTTTATTCTTTACTCTTAAAATAGACTTCTTTATACTGAATTATAATCTCAAGCTATTATTTGAAACTTCATAAAAATTAAATGATGCTGAAATATTATTTTAGCGAATTTCATAATCCGTAATTATTATTGATATTGTTTTAATTTATTGTTAAAATTTCAATACAATTAAGCCACGAAAATATCAATAATAATTATTAATGAAATTTATAGTAAGCTCGAAAAAGTTGTGACTTAAATATCATTAAATTACATTTTAGTACTTAGTGCACATTCATATTGTTTGAATCTATTGAGTGTTCATAAAATCAAATTGACCAAAAGTATTTGAATCCTCGTGAAGTAAAACTAAATAATGATTCTAGTTTAAGTAATTTTATACAAGAAAATAAATTAAAACGTTAGGCAACATAATATAGAAAATTAATGCAAAATATTTTTTGATAAATCTAGTGCCACGGATATTTACAAAAATAATTTTGTATTATTACAGCTTTATTGAATATTTATAATAATTATTATAACTACTTTTGAATATATATTATTTGCATAATTTATAATAATGTTACTTTAATATTTATAAACATAAACATAAATTAAATTAGAGGAAGAGTTGTTTTACAAATTTACTTAGAAACATAATTTTTTTTTTAAGATACCATATTTTTTGACATGTACACCCTAACAGAAATCACTGATTTCCGTGACTTTAGACTTAAGATA
Source organism: Himalopsyche kuldschensis (assembly GCA_028554975.1). Lineage (NCBI taxonomy): Eukaryota > Metazoa > Arthropoda > Insecta > Trichoptera > Rhyacophilidae > Himalopsyche > Himalopsyche kuldschensis. Next base: position 4,760,010 of record JAHFWI010000045.1, read on the forward strand.
TCAGACATCACTTTTCAATACACTAGCGTTGAGAATTTTGAAAGGTTGTACAAATTTTACATAAATCAAAAATGTTTGCCACATTAGCCCGCACGTCGAATGTATTCAGGAAGCAGATGATGACCAACATCGTCAGGAATTCCCATTCTGATGGCGGTGTTCCTGGAGAGGTATTTAAAATTATTAAAGAATATCTTATGTAATAACCGAAGTTTTGATCGATCGCGGTGTGCCGTGCGAAAGGCGATAAATTAATACTGATATAGGTATGCATCTTTTATCTCTTGATTAAAGTATGTTTTTTTTAAAAATTTTGCACCATTTCGTTTACCTTCAAATTGCTAGCATATTTATCAAACTTGCCAAAAACTGCAAATGATATCACTGGATCGGATGTGTTGTTTTGGGACCGCAAAGGAAAGGTTAATAACTTTTTGATTTCGTTAATTGAATAGCAACTGTTCGATGATTCCGCTGCTTTTTACTTCAATCTATTTATCTAATATAATTTTAAAGCAATAGTTGAAGACCTTATAGTGTTGGCTTGACATTTTGTGCAGTCCTAATATGAAGAGAAGCAAATAGTTTCAGTCAGTTTTTTATAAATGAGCTTTTATATAAATATGCTTTTTGTTTCCAGAATCTTCCATTCTCAATCAACAACCGTTACAAGCTGACACTGTACTTTGCCCTGTTCATCGGCAGCGGTTTAGCTACCCCATACCTCATCATGCGTCACCAGCTCACCAAGTAAATTGTACTTACCGATACCATCGTAGAAAAGGTAAGAAACCAAATTACATTAATCAATTGACAATTGTATCACATGTTTATTTTTATGACTATTATTGAAAAAGCTTAATTGTCAATACATTGGTAACCTTTCCTATATAGTCCCAAAAAACACATTCGATCACTATGCCGATGGTGTTTTATGGTGATTTATTGCATATATTTGTGCATGAAGCGTTCACATCAATGAATGGGATGTGTTTTTGGGACCGTAAATGAAAGGTCAAACTAATTAATCAACCCTTTGAGTGGTGAGTTATTTTGGATTTAAATAGGTTTTTTTCTATAAATTTAATAAAATATTAATAGCAGACAAAAAAAATATTATATTTTTTTTTGTTATCCGTAAATCTAAGAAGAATCTTATTACTTATTGAAGGAATTGATATTTCTTCCGCAATTTTCAAACGCAAATTCTAAAAAAAAATTCAAATATTTAAATATTACTTTCAAATAATTATCTAGAAGCTTTTACATCCAATTTGGGTCTGGATCTTTATTACATTCATCTGTCAACATGTGATTCTCTATTGACGTTGATTCCAGGAAGTGTATCGAACTGAAAAGGATTTTTACTCTCAATAATATATGGCCACAGATTTCTTACCAAATATTAACCTTTTTATAAAACTCTTTTGCTTACTTCAAACATATAATAAAAATAATTTGACTACCAAAAATCACTGAATAAAATTTCAATAAACAATAAGAGAATGTCAATAGATAATAGATAATACGGCGATACTCCTCAACGGATTGACATTACAGATCACGCCCATGCACTTGACAAAAAATATAATAAGATATTTTTAGAATAGAGGGAATCGAATAAAAAAGTGCTTCTCAAACTATTCCATGCCACAGATTACTTAATCTGTATCCATAAGGGTATAACACTGAAAGGGCTAAACCAGAGATGTCAAATAGAAATGGTTATTTTATTGCTTTTATTCCTTCTCACTAGAGACTCCAATTCGAGTATCGAGTACTCGATACTCGAGTATACTCGTCCGTTTTTCAAGTGCTCGATACTCGGGTATATTGAATAATACTCGAGTAAATACTCGATCCTAGCTTTAAAACATCTCTATCCAAATTTTATTTACAAAAAATATATACATAGGCGTAAGAAACCTAGAATGTGTCTCGAAGACGTTTGAAACTTTACAAAGCGTGATCGTCGCGTGTTGTGTTTGACGGTCGACGAGGGGCACTGGCGAAAGGGGCGAGGGGGCCTGGCGGAAGGGAAGAGGATGGAGACATGTGTGTCAAAATAAAAGCACAGCCGCGTAAATTCGTTCTCTGAATGAACAATTTTATTACCATAAAAACACATTACAAATCTGTCACACAAATGTGCTTGAACATTTGCAATAAAAACACAAACTCTTAATGGAAACATATTTTTAATTATAAGAAATAACAAAATATCGGGATCTTTACTAAAATACTAACTAGATTATATTCATTCTGTGAATTTGTGAACATTCCAAGAAATTATATTTAACTGACGCAGTTTCATCATATTCAATGAAAATATTTTTTAACACATTTCAATGGCATATTAGTAGGTATTCCTTAAAAAATATGGTGACCACAACATTCATCATCCTCCATATCTTCGGCATCCGAAATACCCTCAATGTTCTCAAAATCTTTATCGGAATCAGTATCACTATCACTAAACTCTTCAGCAATTTTATTCATTTCTTCCTGTGTCAGATATTGTCTGGCCATTGTGAAAATTTTCCGAATCACAAATAAACAATGTTATGACAAAATATACAAACTCAATCGAATATTGTATGTATTGCACTCTCTGTCTAACTCATAACATTTTTACGACTGTTTCGCTCGGCTAAAATTATATGTATATTTTTCGCAGTTTACATCGCGGTACAACAGCGGAGGTACACGTGCACATTGTTCTTACATGCTACAAACTTTTAAAAAGCTTATTCCGTTATCTAACTTTGCCAAGTTTTTAACTGTCATAACATTGTTTATTTGTGATTCGGAAAATTTTCACAATGGCCAGACAATATCTGACACAGGAAGAAATGAATAAAATTGCTGAAGAGTTTAGTGATAGTGATACTGATTCCGATAAAGATTTTGAGAACATTGAGGGTATTTCGGATGCCGAAGATATGGAGGATGATGAATGTTGTGGTCACCATATTTTTTAAGGAATACCTACTAATATGCCATTGAAATGTGTTAAAAAATATTTTCATTGAATATGATGAAACTGCGCCAGTTAAATATAATTTCTTGGAATGTTCACAAATTCACAGAATGAATATAATCTAGTTAGTATTTTAGTAAAGATCCTGATATTTTGTTATTTCTTATAATTAAAAATATGTTTCCATTAAGAGTTTGTGTTTTTATTGCAAATGTTCAAGCACATTTGTGTGACAGATTTGTAATGTGTTTTTATGGTAATAAAATTGTTCATTCAGAGAACGAATTTACGCGGCTGTGCTTTTATTTTGACACACATGTCTCCATCCTCTTCCCTTCCGCCAGGCCCCCTCGCCCCTTTCGCCAGTGCCCCTCGTCGACCGTCAAACACAACACGCGACGATCACGCTTTGTAAAGTTTCAAACGTCTTCGAGACACATTCTAGGTTTCTTACGCCTATGTATATATTTTTTGTAAATAAAATTTGGATAGAGATGTTTTAAAGCTAGGATCGAGTATTTACTCGAGTATTATTCAATATACCCGAGTATCGAGCACTTGAAAAATGAACGAGTATACTCGAGTATCGAGTACTCGATACTCGAATTGGAGTCTCTACTACTCACACATTACTGTTTGTATATTTCTATCTCCCCCTAAATAATAATGTATTTTTCTGTGGTAAAATCGACGTGGCTTTCGAATTATGATTGATTACACAAAGAAGACATGGAACATATTTATTTTTTATTTTTTCTACACATGCTCAACTATTTTTTTTACAAATAGACAAATTTTCAGTTCTCTATATGCCCTATTATATGTATATTTTAAAGATAAAGATCCTATTCAACAAGAGTTGAAAAATGCCATTTCATCGATATCTCATAAACCGAAAACTAAATTCATTAAACATTCTTGTAGTCAAAATTTAAAAGAAGATTTAAAAAAGTTAGATTCTTTTAAGCAGCGGACATATAAATTAGATACACTATTCAATTCATTGCTAACGATAAAACCAACGTCCACAGCTACCGAGAGAGTTTTTTTCGCTGCGGGAATAATTAAAACTAAAATTAGAACAAATCTTAAATTTGAAACATTTAATTCTTTGTTATTTTTAAAATATGTGTTTAGTAAAATGAATTAAATGTATCAATGAAATTAAATAAGCTTTTTTATTTATTTATCCCCTATTTATTTCCAAAAATGTGAATTAATAGTATATATTTTGGTACATCTGAAACTACTCGAGTATACTCGAGTACTCGAGTATTTTTCAATTTTACTACTCGATACTCGAGTAGTTGAGATGACGAGTAATTGGAGTCCCTACTTCTCACCCATACGATAGCTAGTGAATATCTATGTACTTTATCTTTAAACATTCTCTTATGGCTTCCCTGGTGAATTTTTGACGCCAACTTAGTTATATCTTGGTTTTGAAGTCATTTTTAAAAATAAATTACCCTGTATTTTGTTTGCTGAACTCAAGTGGGTCACACAGTCATAGGTTGCCGACACTTGATGTAGAATATAAAATTAATAAAAGAATGATTTTCCACCTAAATTTTAGAATGCCCAGGACCGGCTTCTGTTACCTTATTTAATTTTTTTTTTCAATTTCAGATGCAGTTTGGAGACTGGCGGGTGCTATGAGTACATTTTGTTCCACTTCATATTCCTTAACGAAGCTTCTGATACTATGCAATGTCTCCAGATGTTGCGTCTTCAATTTATTTATGTTAATGTAAATTTATTTTTATTGCAACATTTTTGTTGGAAGTAAATGTTTGTTTAAGAAGTTCATCTGGTGTTTTATTTTACATTTCTTAAAAATTGTCTGTGTTAGAATATTGCAGCTCTTACAGAAAACCTGATAATACCCAAAATATGAAACTATAAACCATTACGAATTTGGTAATGTTATTTACACAACAGAAACCTGTGTGTCACATGAACACTGTGCGCTTGATAATTGTAATTTATGAATGGCAACATTAGTATTATTCAATGCAAGTTCTTTATTTCAATAAAACTGTGGTCAATTATAAGTTACCATTTGTAGAATAAAATCACAGTAAGGATAATCTGGAAATATACAATGGAATAATGGGTATTTAACTTTTGTTTCAAGAAAAACAATTGATGTATGAAAAAATTTTTATTCAAAAAAGTACATACTGCACATAAAGCATGTCTCTCGTAAGTTTGGTTTGTTAAAACAAATAATAGTTGTAATATAATAATAAGTGTGAGAAAATTATTAAAAATACATATCAATATTCAACAAAAAAATAATGCTTAGATGAAATGATGATAATATGATTGGTGAATTTTTTACACATCAAATTCTAATTTATTGCAGCGCTCATTGAGGATATATATTTTAAGTATAGTTGTCACTGTGAAAATTAACCACATTTCCCTGTCAAGTTGTCGGATTGCACATATTTAAAAATACTCCACGAGTAAACGTAAGAAAATTGATTACTTTTTTTTTGTTTTTTTTTAATTTTTTATTTTCTTGTCTTTGTTCTTAACATATAACGATTCTCTATGGGCTGTGTTTGTGGTGTTGTTCCAGAATTTCATTGATACACCATCGTCTTATTATAAACACGCATTGGACATTTCATAAAAATATTGCAGTAAATTATTTATCAATAAATATTATTTGATCTACAGGAATATTAAACATATATATAATTTTACGTTTTGACTTAATGCAACTAAATGAGTCTCCGATTAAATATCCAGATGGCAAAGGGCAATATTAAAGTATTATATCGACTAAAAAAAGGTGATATCAATGAAATAATTATGAAACATACACCCAGACCCAAAGAGTAACACTCCATTACACACATATTGCTAAACACCGGTTATAAGATAATAACTACATAGAAATCCACAGTAAATATAATGTGGTGTGAAAAGGGAAGACGGTTTTCAAAGAACACAAACTGCAAAAAGCATTGTTTTAAAAACTGGAAGATCTGTTATTAGATGTATAACGAAAATTCTGACAGCTGTCAAATAGTGTTATGAAGTTTTCTGTTTGATCTTGTATCAGTAAGAGATCTTCATGTTGATTCCGTATACAAATAAATAACAGGTTTTATTTTGCTTTCAAAGATGAAGTGAACATTTAGAATACTAAATGCTTCAAAAGAATGAAGTATCCCATCACCGAATCTAGTCACCATCCTGAACTAGTTAAATGGCAGCTTTGAAGTTCTTAAAACACACATAAGAATGCGGCAAAGCGGATTGGAAAGACGGATTACAATCATGTTACTAGAACATATATTTTAAAATAGCATAGAGAACTGCCATTGTTGACTATTCTAATGCTGCATATCGATACCTTTTTAATTTCAGTTTATAAATCGAATTTATTTGATTAACAGTATAAATGTTGTGTCACAGATTTGCTATCACAGATAATTTTTTTGATGAAGATAAAAGTTAGTGGGAAAGATTTCCCACTAACTATTGAAGGTTTTATTTTACGGCAACCCCATCGATTGTTGTTTATTCTATTTGAATATGACAATAGTCACTTCTTTGTAAAAAATATGTTGGTAACACTGTAATCATAGGAAATTGATTTTGAAGGTATCGATATTGTGTTTAGCAATTTAACTGGTGTGAGAGTATCCCGTGTTTGTGTATGGACCGCTGTAAATAGAGCTGCCAGTGTTGCTGACGGACTTCGGTCCTCGTCTTCTTGCGAGGATAACTAAAATGGCGGCCACAACAGCGAGCATCAAGATCAAGCCCGCTATGCAGATCGCTATGGCAAAGTTACGTTGGGAAATGCAGACTGCATCATCCGGATTCTGAAAAATAAATGCTTTGTGTAAAAATAATCTCAACAGCTCATCGATATATTGAGAGCTTAAAGCACATTATGTGATATGTCCATGTCGATCAATATTGAATTAATTTTGTAGTTTGGTGTATTTAATCCATATTTATGCTATGTACAGATATTATATGTTAAAAATACATATCAGTGAGTAAGTTTTTTGGACATGTCACGTCTGTGTTTTAAATTATCGGTATAAAGAGTTAATTAAAAAAATTATACTTTAATAATTCCAAGAGAGGTTGAGCAACTGAGTAACAAACAGTTCTCGTAGAAAAAAATCCATATGCTCCAAATTGAGAGCGGACATAAGAATAAAAATATTTTTATCATTCGAAAATATACATAATGGAATTACTACTTTTATTATTTTAACATAATGCCTTCTCACCAACAGATGGCAGTTAACATCATAGAAATAATATAATGATTTGCCTCACCAAAATCTCCGTGTTTTGATTCAATTAACCAGTTAAGCACAGGATTACACTCTGTGAAGTGGTAACTTAATCAAAAAAATATTTTGCAAGTTCATCTAGTAAATTATTAAAATATGTTATATTTGTCCGTAGAAATGTTAAATGATTTGATACGTCACCTTTTCCTTAGTGACAAAGTCATCAGCTGGTACATCAGTGGCCTCATTTACGTAAAGTCCTGAGAAGACTTCAATTTTAGCGGGTGCTTCTTCTTCTTCCCCAAGGTCTTTTTCGTTTTGACGACGTTTTCTTGATTTCTTGTTTTGGTTACAAGCAGGGCCCTGTAACAAATAATATTTATGGATGTATTAGTATTGTATATGAATAGTCTGCCCATGAGTTTTGTTACTATCAACCCGGTTTTCGTCTTTCGGAATGTTCAGGCATTTCAAGTTCACAGATGATCGTGAATAAGCGTAGTAAATAAGTTGAATCCTTTATAATATAAAGATAAAAGTACTATCACTAGATTATTGTTATTGCAATCTAGATTAATTGCCTAACGTTTTGATATTTATTATGAGTGGACCAATCGAATAAGTATGCATAGATAAAATTCCAATTTCTGTAGGTCTTTTAAATGTGATATCGTTAAATAATGATTATGAAACTCATTACATGGAAATGCCAACAAAACTAAAGTGGTGGGCAGAATCAGACATTGTGTTATTTTGATTGCTTGAATTTATTAATAGTCTATAATACTAAATTAAAAAAAATACTTGTATAGTAAATCTATCTATAGAAAAAAATACATTGGGAATTGGCAAATTACTCAACCAAGTAGGTTCCGACAAAATCAACTATAATATATTGGGCATTTTCTTGGTAGAACTCCATTATTATACGGTGAGAAAAATAACAATGTATTTTAATTCTACAGAAATTATTTTATATATTTGTTGATAGCTATTTCGGCTTACGCCCTCATCAAAACTATGTTTTTAACCTGCATTAACTCATCCCTATATACAGTTGTAGATATATAAAACTATTATTTTTCTCACCGTATCAACCATACATAAAAAATAGTACTTTGCTGACTCACTCACATCCACGTGATGCAGTATTCATAAGGCGTAGTCCCGATCTCTACACTATACTGGGATTGACCGTATGAATATAAAGCTGGCAGTTTTAAATACTTTTTTCTGAAATCAATCATAATACTTACGCAGAGCTCTTTGTCTTCGCTGGTACACAGCTTGACGCTGCACTGATAGTACACACTCGGAGTGTAAGGGAACTTATGGGCTTGGAAAGTGACCGAAGCTGTCATTCCATCAGCTGAGTAGTCAAACATGCCCATTATTTCATTATCCAATGGGCATCTGTAAGAGAAATTTGAAGTGATGAATAGTAAATTCATATATAGAATATAAATCTCAGAGACAGCTGTTTAAGTCTCAATGAAGTGGAATCAGCTGTTTGTAGCAGAGCTGACAATTGGCCTATTCCTTAGGTGGTGGAGCCACGGCTATATGAAATGGAGCATGGAGAAGCACTGTATTTATCTGAGCGAGCAAAGACTTGAGGCAGATCTCACTATCACATTTTTGTGACCAGTGATGCACAACCTTTTTGGGAGATGAGCCAGATAATCAATTCTCAGATAGTTTGAGGGCCGCATGGGTAAAACTAATTAAATTACCAATATTTTTAGTGTATATAAAATTGAAAATTGTATTATTTTATATTGTTTGTCCATTGTCCGTAAAAATTTCTGGAGAAAAAAGGTGATTGATATTTGTCATTGTGGGCCGCGTGAAATGGAATTGAGGGCTGCAGGTATTGCATCACTGTTTTAGATTTTTCGTATTACCAAGTAAGTATTCTAACTTATTCTATTTTCCCCCTTTTTATTTAAATATTTTGTTCTGCTCTTTATGTCTAGATAAAAGGTGATGTAAAGGATTTTCTTGCTACTTTAATCTACCTCAGCAACTACTTTAAATATGAGATGTCACTGACTACCTATATATAATTATATATACATGGTGAAGGAATCGTTCACAAAAAATATTTAGTTAGACTTGGTATAATGTAAACATTTTTTAAATAAAGCCTTGCCATAAGAATTTTCTAGGGTTATGCATAAACTCACCCATCATCATTGACTAAATTCTGCTGTGCCCACCCGAGTCCGTCCTTGACTGTGCAGTCTGTTACTCTCAAGCCGTGTTTGCTGACATCTTTATCGAGAGAAATCACCAACGTTAGAGGATCGCCGATCTTCACATTGGTTGCCACCTAAAAACGACAAATATACACACGATTCCATGAATAATCTAAAGTTTTTCCACTTTGTTCATTCTTACCATGGAACATTACTAATCGATTTTTTATTGGGTAATTCCACCAGAAAGCTTAACAAGTAAAAATTAAGAATTTCGACTGAGGGTGCTTGATGGAATTTTAATATTAACTTTGAATCTATTGAGTTTTGTCGCTTACAACACGGGTTTTGCCTTTTGCAATCTTCAGGCATTTCAAGTGCACGGACTTGAACTGACAGTCAGTTGATGGTCAGTTCAAGTACATCTATGCACTTGAAATACTTGAAGATGCCGAAAGGCGAAACTCGGGCCGTTAGCTACAAAACTCACGGAAAAGTACAAAATTTAAACAAAGAAAAAATTCACTTTACCTCTATTAAAGTCTGTGTGAAAGTGATGACAGAAAAGTGATGAGCTCAATGCTCTCCAACAATTTTTATTAGATAGTGAATATCATCAAAAATATTATTTGTGACAAATACTCTTCGAATGCTGTCAACACTGATGACATTCTCAATAATTAAACTTAATTAATGTCTTTTCTACATGCAAATGTGTGATTTAAATTATAAAAATTTCCATGGCTGATATTGAAGTTTATGTTTTACCATGAATAATGCACATTTCACAGATGGCTGTAATTATACAGTAGAAAAGTAGAACAATAAAATGCAATAGTAGTTTTAGATTTTGCCACACGATTATCTGTGGAAAATTGTGACTTGGGCCGCTTGTTATTTATTATTTAAAGCCTACAAATTGGCTATTAAATAAAACTTGTTACAAGGTAGACAACTTGCTAGATGAAAAAATGCTTTTTTAAGTATAAACAACATGACGGAATAAAAGAATAAAATAAAATATGCATTTCAAATTTGGAAGCAATCAACAGTTCTAGAGTAAATGATAACAAGTCTGAAATTAAACTGGCAGAGTGAAGTCATATTTCATCTATAAATACACATAGCTTTGTGGCTTAATTTATTTCTAAAGGGTTACTAGTATTATGGGTTATATTGTAAATTTTCGTACCTCTTTGTTTTCTAAACCTCCTTTATAGATCTTCATTGTGCATGCAGGTAACTTATCAGAGCTTCGAGTTGAAATACTGAAAGTAAAGAGCATAAATAAGATTAATTTAAATGAAATAATTATCTATAAATTAGTTTAATTCTGATAATTATCATGTAAAATATTAAGGTTGACCTTCTGTGACAGAGACATCTATTAATTATAAAAAATATTAGCGCCATAAGGAATGTTAAAAGTAATTTATCATCGATTACTGTTCATATAGGAATGATGACTCATTTTATTTATAGTAAAAAACCAACCATAAGCTGCCTCAATCAGGATGTAAGTAAAAAATGATATATTATAATTGATAAAATAGTCCAGCTCGTTAAAAGTGCCAAAAAGACTAAGGTGATAGCTGAAATAAATATAGAGATTTTTGTGTGAAATTTATATTTTTATCGTAAACATATTCATACACAAAGTGCCATCTAGACCAGAGGTTACCAAACTTTTTGAGAAACGGGCCGGATTGAATTTTTCTAAACATGGGGGGCCGACCGACAAATACTCTCTTGTTGGAGTCCAGTTAGAATATTAATTTATATGTGCACTTCAATAAATGAGAATATCCAAGAAATATAGACGTAAACGAACATCTGGTCTCCTCATTTTATACCTAACTAATTTAACTTTGGGTCCCAATCTTATCTTATCCCAAATGATGAATTGAATACACAGTTGTTGTCAAATTCACAATCTTACCTTGAATATTTCTTATTTGAATAATTTATACACAACATTAAAAATTTTAAGAGGGCCTTATGAATATCTTTGGGGGACTGCAGTTTGGTGACCGCTGATCTCAACGACCACTTGATTTATTTGTAAGTAATACAGGATCAGCTGGGACACTTTAAAAATTGTAGCGAGCTGGATTTTATCAATCACACTTACAACGATATGCATTTAAAATGTATTCCAACATTCATGTTTTGATTCCATTAATCTTTGCGAGAACGCTGTATTTAATTTGTATGACTCCTTTCAGATATATTCATCATATATGAGAGCAGTCGATGAAGTTGACAAAAATACTAATAATGCATATTCTCACTCGAATTTGTCTCCAGGCCTGACATCGGTGAGGCGTGCGGTTCTTGGAGCAGCAGCGACAATAGGAGCGACGTTTCGCGCTGGTGGGGGAGGAGGCTTGCAAGAAACCTCGTGAGATTTTCCTCTGCCAGTGACCAGTCTTGGATGAGGCTGTACCATCAGGACGTTGCGGTATTCAGTTGTGCCATCGTCCTAGAAAGAAGCGCAATTGTTTTAATTTCAAAATTTTCTTTAAACAGACTACAGCTTTAACGTTGCACATTAGACTAAAATGTATCCCCATAAACGGTATTACAGCTCTCATCATAATCATCAATCCAATCTCATCCAATCGCATGGAAAATGGCGGACGTCATTTTGATTCCGAAGGCGGGCAAAAATCACATGTTACCTAAGAACCAGAGACCAATTATTTTGCACCCGCCGACGAGCAAGCTTATCGAAAATGTTTTGAATAACGACTACCGTAATAATAGTTATTCTTAGCCTATTAATTGTCTATGCTCTTTATTGGCGCGCCAATAAGCATTATTTAATCGATACATGGCGATTGGCTGAGGAAATTAATCTATGGACGTGACAAAGCGTTGTAATTTTTCTGGTCTATGGTCTATTTTCTATTGGTGTATGGTCTATTATCTATGGTATATTATCGATGGTATATTATCTATGGTATATTATATATGGTATATTATTTATGGTATATTATCTATGGTATATTATCTATGGTATATTATCTATGGTATATTATCTATGGTATATTATCTATGGTATATTATCTATGGTATGTTATCTATGGTATATTGTCGATGGTATAAGATATGTTGTCAAAAGACTATGTTGTTAATTAGCTACGAAACCATAGACTAATACCGGCTGGGAGAGTTATATAAACGCCGTGCGTTTGTTGAACACTCCATTTTCCCTCCACAGTTCCCTACTTCCCTGTCTGGTTTGCCGATTACAGAACAGGACCTCACGACTCCTAGAGAACTTCCAGAATGTCTGGGGGTATGCATGCGTATCTCGCATGCATGTAAATAAAAAAACCCTCGAGGTTATTGCATCACGAATCAGTGTCACCACCATCAAGATATCTTTTATCTTCTCATATTTTTTCTACTAACAAGTGAAACGCAAGCCCGAGACGAAAGGGAAATGTGAGCTTACCACATTCGGTCCCCCATACAGCGAAAATACACATCATCATCTTCTTCAACACTCCATTCTCACTTCAGCTCTTGTACCAAGCTGGCGATCCGCTGGTGAATTTAAAATACAAAAGTTATCGATTCTGCTCAGAGGTAATGGGTGTTTGTGTTGTTACATGCCTTCCCACCTTTCCGATCCTAAAGAGCGACGCATAGTGACAGCGATTAGCTATACACTAGTCCTGCCCTAGTCCTCGTATCCTTTCCATCCCTACTCTCTTCAAAAAGAGAGGTTGAGCAAGTTGGGAGCGGACATAGGTAAAATAGTTAATAACTTGTTTAATTTGACCCCACGAAGCGAGTTTCATTCGCAACTTTAGGTCCAGTAAATCTTGAAAGATATACATCCGATTGGGCAGTATTTACGTAAAAATATATAAAAAAAACTTGCACGCTTCAAGATGTTACTAAAATTCTGTTGATTCTCATGCGCCATTTTTGTTTTCGCCCACTATTTGACAGGAGGCGGCAAATCGCAAAATCCGCTAGCCTTTGGCGCGATGACGGCGAAACAAGGTTTTTGTTTTGTGGGCGCGCGGTCGCCTATTCTCATTTCGATATGGAGAAACCTGAAGGTCGGGCATCGGCGAGAAATGCCCGGAGATATTTCAGATCATAGTTTTATTTTAAATGTGACGCATTCAGCGAGACATCGTTATTGACATCGCTGGAGCGACCGAGCCCCGAGGTTTTTGAACTGTCGACCGTACGGTATTTCTTCCACCTTGCCGATATTAATGATTAAATTTCTATAATGGTTTTTCGATCGACCGCAGCAAAAAAAAAGTGACAAATTAAAAGCATTTAACGGCAAAAAGTTAATTTATGCTTCAATTCACAAGGCGGACAGTTAGTTTTGTTTTTGTCGGTGATATAAGATACTGATAAATTTAATAAAACAAGATTGCATTTTTATTGCGAACGAAAAGCATCAAACTAATAATAGAATTTGAAGAAGAGCTATTTATTACTGACAGGTAAACAGGATTCAGAATAGAACATTTCATGTTTATGAAACAGCAATCAAGAAATCTGCTAGTAAAGAGAGTGGATATAATTACTGTAGTTTTGCGTATATTGCAAATTTAGTATGATATAATACAATACATTTTAAGTCTCAAAACATTACTTCAAAAAATAAATCTAGTAACCGATGCGATGCCTTAAAGAGTAAATTTGCCAGCTCCGTTTTTGTCAATGTGCAGGAGTGGGTAAAAACTGATTATTTTGGAATTTTTAAACAGGACTTTTTTTGTACCACCGCTTTAAACAACAAATTAATGACAGGTGGCAATAGAAAATGGTGGAGTTGGTTAATTAGCAGAGTAGGTTTTAGAACGACAGTGGTGTTATCAAATTTTCCTACAATATTTTTACGAAGCACTCAAATAAGTTTTGGTTATAAATTTTTTACTGGATATGCACATTGCATGATGCAACAAGATGGCATTATTAAGTAATTTTCAGCCAAAAGTTAACAAAATTACTCTTTAAGCCATGGCGATGCTCGAATTTTGAAAATGACAGTGCTGCCACCACAAAAGAGAGCGTAATAATTCCTAGTTATTTTCTCGATGGCAAAAATATTTTCGAAATGTGTTCTAAGATCAAGGACGTCCGAATCATTACTACACTCTTTTGTTTCGGATTGCATGTATTTCATATGTGTATTTTATCTTTAAATTTCTTCATAATGTAGGGTTTTTATTAGTTTGTATGATTACGCAGAGACGGACACTTAATATTTTGAATGTCAGCTCACAATATGGAGTATTCAACAAGAAGTTTGATTGTATGCCGGTTTCTTTAAATTCTCGGTTCGAAAAGCACAATGGTGTAGTATCCAAAAAAGAAAACCTTTCCAGTGAAGAGAACCCTTGACCACACATCTGAGTAGAGAAAATGCAGAAGAATAAAACGAGGCCGAAAATTCTTGACAATTTTAATCCACCACTGATTAAATAAACTGTTTTCCACCAAAACATACAATGTCATTCATAAAATTATACGAATACACAAGGCAGTGGTGATAAATCGTTGGTCAGTGGAACGGAATAGCCGGTCCGCGGGAAGTGAACAAACAGAGTTTAAAATATGAATCATAATTACTATCGACGTTGGTGAATCGTTTTCCTCAAATATTTTCCGCAACGAAACACGATGGAGTTTCTGAAGAGCAGAATTAACAGAGCTATTTAGCGCCCTCCATCGAATTATTTACGAAAAACAGGACTTACACCATCATTGAGTTTGACGTTATATCTATTAAGTGTAGAATTGTTTTGTTCAAGTCTCGTTTTTTAACATAAGTAGGTTCCCGGTCCGTGGTGCAATGTTCAACGTCGTTGGCTTCTGTGACGTATTGCCTGGGTGCGAGTCTCTGCACAAGCTGATTTTATCAGTCCATTTATCGAGAAGGCAATGGGTGTATGCGTTGCTAAAAATCCCTTCTCACCCTTCATACATTCCCTTAAAGCGCCGCGTAGCGAGAGCGATTAGCTAACCACTAGTCCTCGTATCCTACAAAACATACTTTTTTCAAAAAAGAGAATTTGAGAAAATGAGTAACAAAGCAGTTCTCGTAGAAAAAACATGTTGAGATAAACTCAGTGAGGAGTCCATATTGGTCCAAATTAGATGCGGACATGGTTTAAAAAAAGATAGTTACACCCAATGGAAATTTGATGAAACCCCCGAGAAATATCAATGTTCATTCAAATGTTGTGTTTCTTGTTATATATAATTTATTTATTTACAAGCTCTGATACATTGCTCTATGAAAAAGTAAAGACATTATTAGGAATGCGAACAAGACCACATAATTATATTTAATACATCTGTTCAAACTAACAATTTCCGCTCATTTCTTTGACATGGTATGAATTTCCTTATTTTGAAATTTGAATAATGGTGTTAGTATAGTAAATTTAAACAGTGGTGTAGTGGTAAATAAGAAAGTCTCGGAAGGTTGATCAACTTTAATTTGCTCGATAAATTATGAAAGTACCCACGTTTTAGCACTATATGCACTACAGTTACCACACTGTATAAAAGTATTATAATGTTGAATACGGTGTTCGCAAAATTCGTAAAAAAGGGCTATACTTTGAATTTTATACGCCATTGTGGCCGCTTATAGAACTAAACCTTCCCCTTTCCATTCACAGTTCACATCCCATTCGCAGTAGAGTTGAAAAGTTGTATATGCTTTATATTATTATTAAGTATTTGATTTCAAAACTAAAATATTTTGTTGATTTTGAGACTCTAAAACATTATGGATTTTGTAAATTCACATTTAAATTTAGAATCCAGTGGGTCGACACAACATGAAGTGAGCGTCAATAAATCTTAGATTAAAATAAGCTAGTATCAATAAAAATAAACGTAAAATATCTACAAAAATTTGGCAATTATTCTCAAATGCATAAGAAAAAACGTTTTCTTAACCTCTCAATCAAACATGTGTCTTGTATTTATTCGATTTACAATGCCGATCAATAATGTTTTTATTTGGATAAACGAACACGCTAAAATGATCAAATAATGCTAATTGCATCTTTATACATAATGATCAGAATGGTTTCGGATGCTTCACCAACGAGTGTGACATTTCAAAGAAATTCGAAGCCAGTGATGTATTTGAGGACCCCAACTACACAATTAAAAACTATGAATAAAATAAAACGTCATGTGTCTTGTATGTATGTATTCGATTTATAATGCCGATCAGTAATGTTTTTATTTGCATAATCGAACACGCAAAAATGTTCAAATAATGTTAATCGCATCGTTATACATATTGATAGGCCGATAAATTGCGAACTATAATAATATTTGAATTCAGAATCGTTTCGGATGCTTCACCAACAAGTGTGACATTTCAAAGAAATTCGAAGACAATGATGGTATTTGAGGTGCCAATTACACAATTACACAATTCAAAACTATGAATAAAATAAAACATATCGATGGCTTAAAGAGTAATTTTGTTAAATCCTCTTTTGGCTGAAAATGACTTAATAATGCCGTCTTGTTGTATCATGCAATGTGCATGTCCCATGTTATAACCAAAACTTATTTGAGTGCATCGTAAAAACGTTTTAGGAAAATTTGATAACTCCACTGTCGTTCTAAAACCTACACTGCTAATTATACAACTCCACCATGTTCTATTGTCACCTGTCATTCATTCGCTGTTTTTCAGCGGTGGTACAAAAAAATCGTTTGAATTTACTATTTGAAATTTTCTCGATCGGTTTGAAAATACCAAAATAATCTCTTCTTTTGTAATATAATTAACCAATTCAGAGCAATCTGTCAAAATTCAACTACGAATATATTGACTATGATTTAAACCTCACGACATGACAATAGGTATGCGTTTCCAAGTTTGAAACACTCGTGTCATTTCTTGTAAGGTCATTGTATACGCTATTTAACGTTGTTAACGTATTCGCTGTATGTATACAGCGAATAAGTTAATTAACAACACAGTGTCATGGCCTCGTCAAATATAATAAGATAATCTTCGATTTGTTTCTTCCCTTGCAATATTTTTTGAAATTTCCAAGGATATATCGAGAAATTCATTAAATTGAGACCGTTAAGATCTGGGCCATCAGTCCTCCATGTCGCCTCTCTTATATGACCTCCACATCAGATAAAATACACGATTTTAAGCTATTTATTAAAGTAGATACGTCTGCAGAAATAGAACAAAGTGAAATCAAGAAATTCCTATTAATTACAGGATACACAATCGCTTAAAAAACAGTCATGGCCACGTATATTATCCAATATTGTCGACATTGAAATAAAATGTATCTATAACATAATGATGTGGGTGATGGAAGGTATGCGGAAAGTAAATTAAATAACAATTGTTAAATAATAATGTTTATTAGAAGAAGTACTGAGAGATATTCGACCCGCGCTAAAATAAACTCGTTAGGTAACTGTGTTTTTAAACAACTGTCAAATATTGATCGGCTTTTTTTTCAAATTGAAGCGCGGGAGTTTTGAGTGGGAAGTGTTCAACGTCCTCTAATGTTTTGGCCTTTCACGAATGCTTTTGAATTAGAATCAATACGATTATGCATTGCAAATTACAATAGCGTGCAGTTATTATATTGAGACAGCCACCACTGGGAATATGATAACGCGATGGTACAATTCGCAAGACTCAGCATAAGAGATAGCACACAGTTGCGTAAGAATCCAAATTGACATTCGTGTTCGAAAATGATAAAAACTGCCGCCAAAAAAACTGTCATATTGCAAGCCTTGATCTGATCGCACATTCAAAACGAGAATTAGTGGCCGCCTAAATGACTACTATAATATATTGTCATTTGAAAATCACGTATTTTTTTCAAAACGAACTATTTTCCGATTTAAAAGATATGATATTTTTATATAACTGACTATTTCCGAGAAATTTATAACTTACTATTCCCGGGAAATAGTCAGTTTTGGAGTACATATCATAATTGGTATGCTCCATATAACTTCATTTTTTCTGAAAACTTGTAGCAAAAAAATTGAAAATCTCGTATTTTTCAAGTTCCTTCCTGATATATGTTTCTATTTATCAAAAAACTCAAACAATGGTTTTTTTAGAATAAATATTAATTTATTAAATGAACAACTATATATTTTTGAGGACACATGAACACATTCTATAAATCATAATCCTTTTATAATTATTGTATATGTGTATTGCTAAGTGTCTCTAATGGAAAATATTAATTAATGAAAAAGTGCAAATTTGGAAATAGCCAGTATTGGAAAAGAGCGCAATTTTTTTCTATTTCCTTTTGCTGCTTATTCTTCAAATTGTTTGTCAAATTTATCTTTGTACATGATGTGGATTACATGTAAAGTGAAATGTCTATTGAAAAAAAAGAATCAAACAAGACAATGGAAATAAAGCAGGAAGGGTAGCTATTTATTTTGTAACAGTTGGGAAGTTTAAATAAATTCGCGCTAAGCGAAACTGGTCCTGACCTTTGATCAGAATACATGTGTAAATAGTACCTATTATATAATGTGTTTTATTTATCGAATTAATGCCTTTCAACCAAAAAGTGACAGTTAACATCTTAAAGATTACAGTGTGAAGTCGTTCATGGATGACCCCTAAATCCTAAACAATACACACTTTTGCAAGTACGTATTTAAGTATTTTGAAAGACGAACAGCTATTGTAAAATAAATACGTTTGAGGTACCAAGTATTGCTAGTGTCATCGACATTTTGTGATTTTATGCACAGAGAGAGTTGTCGCGTTTTAGTTAATAGACTAATATTTGCTGTCGTAAATTAATATTATTGAAAAACATATTCAGTAATTGCACATTCAAAACTTTCGCCGCGGTTGACATATAAGGATTCTCCCACGATGTTATGATTACTAAGCAGCAAGTAAAAACTTATGTGAAATCTTTTTTTGATTTGGCAATGAGGCGAGAGACGCGATCATAAATCTAGTACGGCCGGCCTCCGCGGATGTCTTTTGTGAACGCTACACGCGATGTGGATTATATATATGAAAGTATTCATTAGCAGATATTATTTAATAATTATATTGCAAGCCGCAGGTTGCCTGTCGCATCCGCATATTGTGACAGTTATAATAGATTGTATAATTTATTTTTTTAGTGCGAAATAGAAAAAATCCGGATAATTTGAGATATATATGCAAATGTCACCATAGAGAAAATGTTCAGAAGCTACTGAGATGAATTTAAAATTTAGAACAGTTCACGTTTTCATGACATAAGCAAAGCAATATTTAAAAATAATAAAGAACATTAAGATCAAACGAAACAAATAGCATGACTGACAAATGAAATAATTTTGATTATTAATTTTTATTTTGTGTCAAATTTAAAGAATATTGTAAGGACTTTATGAGATAGTCCGTGGAAAAATGTACGAGAGATCAAATTTGTTACTGCTTTCTTTCTTAAGAAAAGCGGTCGTAAAATAATTTTATTAAGATGAAACAGACGCGCCAATTTCTTTTGAATTCCGACCATTTCATTTGTTTTTATTAAAAAGCGTTGCACTTGTTCCACGTTTAAAAAATAATGATATGAGCTCATACTGTAATATGAGTGGAAAGTTAAAATATAAATATATTTATATTGCGAAGTCCCACTTTATTGTAGCTATCGTGTAATAATGATTAATGAGATGAATCTTCTTCAGTACCGTAAAACGAGGTGAATAGAGACACTTTTTACCCTTTACAACTATGTATCTTCATACCTGCGCCACATAATTCAAATATGAATGGCTTGAAACTTGTTTCTATGGTCCTACTACACATTCATGACAAAAATTTTCAAATATTCACTATCGCTATTAAGACACAATCAATTTTGTTCGATGTCTCTATTCACATCGAATCGGGGTAAAGACGAGAGAGGGTAAATAGAGACTTGGCAGGTGAATAGAGACAAAAATACAGATTGAAATGATTGGAATATATGAACCTCTATTCTATATGTGTCTCTATTCATTCCGTTTTACGGTACTTACTTATTAACAAAAAAAAAACGTGATTCAATCTAATTTTGGTGCAATAAAAGAGAAGTTTATAAGGGGTCAAAAGATGAGGATGCTCAGGCATCGAACTTAAACACGTTTGTTTACATTTTGGCCAAACATTCAGTTGGTTTGGTTTTGTCATTCGAGAGTAGTAGATATTATAGTCATTGTAAAGAATTATTTATAAATAGTAAAAAATACATTGGATCCTTAGTAAAGTTGTGCTCAAGTTCAATCCCTGTTTTTGTCTCTATTTACCCCGCAGTCTCTATTCACCTCGTTTTACGGTATACCTTATAATATGGTTATGGGTTTGAAGAAAACTTTCATATGGAAATACTTGTTTTGGTTGAATAGAATCGCTTTGAATGTTTCCGTGTCAATGCCGCACAATAAGAGTTTAACATTGTATTTTTCAAATATTGTCAAAATAATAATGACTGCGTGTGAATCCATAACTTGTTTCCAGTCTTTTAAACATATTTTACATTTCAACTGTTTTGTGTAATTGGCTAGAAGACTTTTGTTTATTTATCTGTAAAAATTCTTTCGGAGGAAAAATAAACATTTAATCAGATAATTATCTCCTAACATTCAAAAGAAAAACTGCATACTGTTCGAATAATTTGTGATTACATTTAATATATTAAAACAGAATAAACCACAGGTGGGCATAACGTCTAGAAAAAATGTTGTCTCATTTCATTAAATGGTAAACCAGCTTTTAAAAAATACCCAATTATCAGTCCAATTTATTTTATAAAAAATATCACAATCAAGATTAATAAATGATGAACATAACATTGTTATTCAAATTCGGCAAAAAATAAGGATATACCAGTGGTGGGCACGCATAAGGTCAATAAGAGTTATATTCGGGTTTTTCACGTATTATAAAGAGCCACACAATATTTTTCAACGCAGAGCACGTGAGTTCCTAATGGAGGAATCTTTTTTTTATACAAGAATTGCCTCTAGCTCAGTCACTCAACCTCTCTTTAGTTCGAACCCATGAGGTCCTTCACGGTAGCCAACGACGTTGACCTCTGCAACACGGACCCGCCGAATAAACATAAGAGAAAACAATATCATATTCAACGAAGGGCTTAGATGTATGTGATCGTTTATGAAAGCAATCCCATGTTAATTACCATACAACATGGCTTTTAGAGCGTATTTACGAATCCTCGATAAGGGTTGTCACACACAGTTTGTAATATTATGTCAAATTTGCACCCCGATTAGCTATCATAAAATGAATTTTTGTTGAATTTTTCTTATGATTTTATGAATAATTTGTATTTATTCAATTGGATTGAAACATATAATATTTACGTTAATATTGTGAATATTTTATCAAAATTTTCTGGCCTTATTCCTTACACTTTTTGTTGAATATATTTTAAGAAAACTATTAAAATGAAAAGTTTAAATTCATTTTGTGAGCCTTAAGAGATCTCGGATACATATTCAATGTGATAATTTGAGAAATATTATTTTTCGACGCCTCAAACATAGTTGCCCACTGGTGAGTTCTTAGCTGTCAGAGCTTTTTCTGACACCGGCGTGTCTTTAGCTTTAATACGATTAAATGCTGATTGGTCAACTGTGAACGATACTTCGATTTTAATGAGAGCCGCAATTGCCCATTGTTGGCATATACATAAACAATATTACGTATACAACTAAAGGGTATTGGGAAATTATTGTTGGGTGACATTAATAATCTAATTTTAATTTGGCTGTTATAATTACGCTTTGACAACTTACCAGGGTGAAAGGCATGGTGTTGCATGCCCTTAACGGAAGACGATAAATGACAGGTCCTGGCGTTCGTCTATACCTCGCCAAACATCCAGCTGCTCTGCCCAATCCTCGTGGGTAAACTGTCCCACTGAAGCCATCAGCTTCGCTGTAAAGTTGAAAAAGTACGAGAATTGTAGATATTATTTAATATGTCCGCTTGCAATGTAGAAAATGTGGACACTAATTGAAGATTGTTGAACCGTCCACATATTTAGATAACACGGTTTTAGGGGGAAGCATAGTTCCAAACTGCGTTATAATTTGAGGGGGTCAGAAACAAATGAGTTTTTAGCCGCTTCAGTACTGAAAAATGGTCGGATTGATTACATCTACCGCCCGACTTCTAAATATTCTTTTTTCAACAAGATCGACTGATGAAAGAATAACCATTTTTTTTCTTCTAGAGACAATGTAAAGATGTCAAAAAAATAACATAAGAATTCTTACAGGACAATGAATGCAAAATCATAAAACAAAATATTCTGCAGCTTGGAAGTTGAAGTTTTTGAATTCAGCTCGTCTTTATTCAATAGAAAATTCACTTCAGTAATAAATCTTATTTACGATTACTTAAGCTGATGTAGCCTTGATGAAGTCGGGCAATTAAATTAATCACTTAAAAGATTACAATTGTATTTGAATTACAGTATCCTACTTTTGAGTAAAGCCTATTAATTTCCATAATGTACATTGATAAATATCCAAATCGCCATTCCCTAAACTAGTGCTCCTAAACCTTTTTATACCAAGGAACACTACAAAATTCCGTAGTCTTCCGCAGCACACCACATGTAAATACAACATATAAAAGGCTTAAGTATTGTATATTAACGACAAAATATTTGATCATTTTGCAGTATATTATCTTACCAAAGCATCACGCGTTATAATAGTTGTGAAGCACTGGACTAAGCGACTGTACCACATAGTTAATTATATATTATTTTACACTAAAATTTGATAAAAACAAAAGAAATTTCAAATGCATTTAAATAAATTGCATATGTCTAGACGCAGTCATAAATCGTTCTTGCCATAATATAATGTTTTGGACTAAAAATTTATTTGTGGAAGTACCACCCACCCAACTAACGAATTTGGTTGAGTCCAATCTAAATTTATTTTTATTTTTCAAATTAAATATGCTATAAATCAACATAAAATTAGATAGAGTGGTATATTGTATTTGAGCAATCATATACAGTTGTTTCCAAGTTAGTTTTTTCCACTGAATTTAAATAAACTACTGTTTTGTAAGAATAATTTTGTATTCATTTACTACATAACATATTTAAAATGAAAATCTACAAATTAACTCTACTCTACGTAAAGTAAAAAATATTTTAGAAACAGTGTTGCCACAAATGTATATATGTAAGTGTATATAAGATCGTCAATTGGTAAAATATGGTTATAGGTACACGGGAGAGAATCCCAATCCTCTCCTGCTTAGCTCCGCCTCTCTTTTTGTAAGTGCCTGCCCTCCCGGCAGGGAACCACTTTTGCATTTCAGAAAGATAAATTGTATTATTTTTTCGATGGTTTCGGCGGTAACTTTGTGGAAGTTCATTTTAATATAAAATTTAAAATAACTTTGATTATTCCACGTATTGTGTAACTAACTGTGACACGTGTTTCGCCTCTTTCAGAGGCATCTTCAGACTTACTATCGCAAAGTTTGCTTAAGTAAGTCTGAAGATGCCTCTGAAAGAGGCGAAACACGTGTCACAGTTAGTTACACAATACGTGGAATAATCAAAGTTATTTTAAATTTTATATTAATAAATTGTATTGTTTGTCTATGGCGTCAAATGTCACTGTGAGTTTATAGATAGATAAATAAATAATTCCACGTAGGAACGTAGCAGGGTATTTGAAAGCAGGTAACATTATTTTAATTAATGTAAAGCTTACGATTTTTTTTTAAATGTTTCGTCTTTAATTTTTAAATTTATTATAATAGAAGATCCTAAAGAATACTTCGCAATAAGTTGCATTTTTGCTCCCAAAAATTAAAACAACTCGATTTCATACTTATTAAAATACTGAAATCTGCTTTCAAATACCTTCCTACATTCCTACGTGGAATCATTTATTTATCTCTCTATAAACTCACAGTGACATTTGACGCCATAGACAAACAATATAATTTATCTTTCTGAAATGCAAAAGTGGTTGCCTGCCGGGAGGGCAGGCGCCTATGTAAAGTGAGGCGGAGCTAAGCAGGAGAGGATTGGGATTCTGTCCCGTGTACTTATAACGATATTTTACCCGTCAATTTTATTATTTGATGTTCTTTTTACATTGTCTTTAAAGATTTCTAAAGAAAAATGTTGATTTACATTTGCCATATTGGGCCGCATGAAATGACGTTGCGGGTCGTTGGCTGTCCATCACTACCATATATGAAAAAGAAATTCTACGATTATTTGAAAATGGTTACAATTGATTGTTTTCCTTGTAGTAATAAATTTATTAGAAAATATTTTGATTGCTTTCTTGCTATGGTGGAAATATATGAACACTGAATTCATTTTTGTTGCTTTGATATTGTCACCGATCTCCCTCCACTAAGTGGAGTGGCATAATTAATGATAATTATTAAGTAATTCACATTCCAACACAAAAAATATGTCTCAAGTAAATAGTTACAATTGACGGGCGTTCGTCGAACAAATAGTAAAATATGACATTACTCACTTGGTTGACAGGTCATTATCCAAGAAGGAGACTCCCGAAGACTTGGGGCTGATGCTGACGACCATCTCGTCCTGGGTGCACTGTACATCGATTGTGTGTTCATACCAGCCAGCAGATTCCAACGATTCATCGCCTAGGGACACTACAAAATAATAAGAATACATTAGGAAAATAGTAAAGATGTCGATTAGTTTTTATCACTGCCTTTCAAGGCTCAGATGGATTCAGAGTTTTGAAAAACATTTTATTAATGGATAGCACATGTAAAATGAAGTAATTAGCCATATTAGGAGGTTGATATTTAATTGAACTCACATAAACAAGAAAGGTAGGTAAAAACGTAACAAAATTTAACTTTTTTAAGTCGGATTCGGAGTCGTGTTTTTGTTAAATGCCGATGTTGGAGCCGTGTATTTAAATGACTCTGCTGACAGCCCTGCGTCCTTTATTTATAAATACCAGGGCTGTGGAGTCGGTAAAAAGACTCCGACATTGACCAAAAACACGACTCCGACTAAAAAAGTTGAATATCGTCATTTTTTTTGCGTAATTTTCCTATTGATGTGTATTCAATTAAATATAAACCCTAGCAATCCGGCCAGTAGCCAAATTTGACATACATATTATATGCAAAAATAAAAAATTCAAACTTTTCAAAATTTCCGACTCCGACTACGACTCCGGCTAAATCGCCGCGACGACTCCGACTCCACAGCCTTGATAAATACTTAAAATGGGACGTAGATAGAGTGAATCGGACATCACACCGCACCTCATTACCAGTATCTCTTTAGTATGTGTTAATAAACAGTTCAATAAAATACTTAAATTTAGTAATAGACGCAATTAACAAACTGAGATTAATAATAAATAGTTTAAGTTGTATTTCTTGTGCACTAGATTAATTATTGGCGGTAAAATTATCAGGATGGGCTTAAAAAAAGTTTAAACAACACTGCCAAATGAAATAACAAGTTGGACACTTTATTTATGATACAATGATTTTTTAATCGATTTATTTATGCATGAAATCTTAGTGCTCTACTTGCATCATAGGTCATGTCTCCGATGATAAGTGAAAAGTTAAATAATCTGACGTCATTTAGACAGGAAGTCATAGTTTTTGTGATGAAATGTGACGCGTATAGGGTAGGGATTCAAACTATTCGTTAAAAACAACTATTCGGATATCGAATAGTAAAACATTTAATACTTTTAATAAATAATCGTATTAATCGCACGCAAATCTACATTGCACGATCAACGTTTCCTTGTTCACTTATATGCATTTTATAATAATTTAAGGCTAATATTTTTACCACTTTTGTAAAATCTTAGATAGAGACAAAACATATCAATACACATTCCAACACCGTTCCATTGTATTACAATATTTAAAATTTGCAGCTGCATAATAAATGAGATTACGGCAATAACGATTTTTTTTAGACCTGAGTCCTAGCCGGTTCGTTAAAATAAAGTATTATGATGAGATATTGATAGCACCCGAGTTGGGCGAAGTAAAATAAAAAACCACTAACTGGGATATTCATAATTATTCTTTAAATGTGGAAGAATTGTGATGTGATCTTTCCTCGAATACGAATACTATCCGGATATTTTCCCAAATATCCGAGTTGGAATCCCTAGTACAGGGGGAGGGTTAAAATGGATAAAACCTTTTGACATCATTTTCGATGAAAATAGTTAAATAAATAAAATATATGGTACTAATATCAACATATATCCAGATATAGACCAGGACCGGTTTCGCTCATCGTTGACAATCCTCGTAAAAAATGAAACCTGTCCTGATATTTAACGTATTAAAAGTAATTTTTGAACATAGTTGGCCGTCTTTTTATTTTATAACGACTAACACATTAATATAAGATTTACTGTTCTACTTTTGTCAACTGCCTTATTCGAGTGAAATTGAAAGTGTGTTAATTACAACATAATTAAACATTCGAATGTGACACTTATTTCGAATTAGCACGCGCCATTGTTCTGACACTCTCATTTGCGTCTCCATTATTCTGCCATAGACGAAATACTTCACAACGTAACTGTACCAGAGAAAAAATGCTTTCACTTTTTCGCCAAAGACAATATATTTTATTATTTACGACACTTAAAAGAACACTGGTATATTTTGTTTGCGTATGGTAT
Organism: Himalopsyche kuldschensis; assembly: GCA_028554975.1. Taxonomy (NCBI): domain Eukaryota; kingdom Metazoa; phylum Arthropoda; class Insecta; order Trichoptera; family Rhyacophilidae; genus Himalopsyche; species Himalopsyche kuldschensis. The sequence continues at coordinate 4,787,195 of JAHFWI010000045.1, forward strand.
GATGACATACGTGAAAATTATGAATATTTAACACCTCCGATTCGTATTTAGGTGAAAGTATTCTTGTACTAAATATCTGTGGAAAGTTTTTACGGTAAGGTGATAAGTTGGCATTAACAACAACCCTTGAGGGGAAATTATGTAAGATAGGTTGTCATTTTTATCGCACACCATACGAAGTAATTGCTCCTTCCCGATTACATAAATGTTGTTTTATTTGATAATACTCTTGACCGGTGGTCTCATGAGTACTGGGCAACAATTAAATAAGTTTTTATATAACTAGATAGATTTCAGAAGCATATTAAGAAGTTTTTTTCATTAGGTTTGGTGATAATAATTAAAGTAATGGACGGGGGAGGTTATTTTGATCCCACAGGGCAAAAGAAACTTAGCTTGATCTTTGCCGGTATTCAGTTATGAATGCCACTAGATACAAAATGATATGTTACGTTATGTGTCAAAGAGACATCAATGGATAGTTCAATACGTATCTATTAAAATCACTTCCTTATTCATAGCTCCACTAAGCCATTAAACAACTCATTAGAATTAATTACTATTTTATGTGTGACGAATAAATCAGATAGCCAAAGCATCGCCTATAAAGATAATGAAAAGACATTTGTTTCTGTTAAAAAATAGGTCACATTGATAACTGATGAGACCTGTTTCTTTGGCTCTCCTGAAAAATACAGAAAATGGGTTAGGTTTCTCTGTGGCAGCCGATTTAAGACATCACAGAAAAAATTGGTTAATGCTCGACATTTTTTACAACAACATCATATGGGGAACGGGATATTCTTGATTCCTCTTCAGATTCAACGCGAAGTAGATTAAACTCCACGGATTCTCAGTATACAGATACATAGGATACTTAATATCACTCTAAAAAAGTGGCTGAGCAAGTCACATTTTCTTTTTTCTTTTCTTTCTATTTTTCTTCTCTTTAAGCACCTTAGTGGATGGTTAAAAGATCAGTCCCGTGCAGCTCTGTCTCGGGCCAAGTAAAAGAGGAGTAAATTTGTTTCTTTTTTTGATCGTATAGCGTTATGGAAGGCGGCTGTGAAAAACGGCTGCACACACATAACGGAAGGGTGGTGGGAGAATCAATTTGTTCACCCAAATATATTTTTTACAACATCAAAAGTAAACAGGACATTCAAATTTGCTTGCAATTTACTTAATAACCATAAACTGGAAGAATATCAACTATCGCACAATAAATAATAATAAATACATAAGAATTTTTCACTTATGATCCTGAAACAACCAACTCAACCCAAATATCAAGCAGATTGAGCCGTAATATCAAAACAGTAACAAGATATTGATTGAGTAGGCATTTACTTGGTAGAACTCGATTATAATACGGTAAGAAAAATAACAATGTATTTTAATTTATGTAGAATTAAAATACATTGTTATTTTTCTTACCGTTGTAACAAGATATGTAGTTACAAACATAATATGTTGTCATGTGTAAGTATTTTTATCTCTAGAACTTAAAGAAAAGAACTGAAAGTACACAGAAAATTTTTCTTCTTTTTGTATTTAGTTTATCAAGAAGACCGTGGATTGATATTGGTGTCTACGGGTTTTTGACTCTGTTGTTAAGTGATAAATAAGGTAGGTAATATCAGATTAAGGCGAATCTGGTGCATCGATAAATATTAAACATATAAAGACAGCATCGATCGTGTTGGGAAATTTCCTATATTTTCTAACGCCATGTCTGAGAGAAAGTGAATGATTTGTTTTTACTAAATTTGAGAAGAATATCCTTTCTTTCGTGTTCGAGAAAGCGATTGATGACCGCAAATGTATGGGAAACGAGAGTGCATTTAAAAAATGGAAATGTAATAAATAATTAGCAATGCGATTGAATTGAGAAGACTGTACCCAAATAAGTATGGCGAAGAAGATTGATTCAACCTCCCACGTTTATACGAAATTTGCATGTTTTCATTTTATAACGACATTCAAGATGGAGGACAAAGCCGGACACGTCCTCCTCCGTTTTTTTTTTGTACCAATGTCATTTTGGTTGTGAAACTGAATATTTTATTGGTATATTGTTCTTCATAAATGCATCATTATCATAAACCATGTATTGTTGAATTGAATAAATAGTTAATGTACAACGATTGTTTGTCAGTTCAAGTATCAGTTCAAGTCAGGTCGTTAGCGACAAAACTTATAAAACATTACAAAATTCAAATAATTCAAATACAAACATTGTACAATATATGCTCGGTACGTGGTGCAGTGGTCATCGTCGTTGGTTTCCGTGACGAACCGCCCCAGTTCGATTCCTGGTACTAGCAGATTTTTCAGTCGATAAACTGATTCTGTTTGAAGGCAAGGGTTTAAGTGTTGTTAATAATCCCTTCACGCCCTTCTTCTGTTCTCTAATAACTAGAGCTATTAGCTAACTACTAGTCCTTTCCTAGTTCTCGTATCCTTTCAATCCCTACTCTTTTCGAAGAAGAGAGGTTGAGCAACTGAGTAGCAAATAGTTCTCGCAGAATACAATCGTGTTAAGATAAACTTCAAGAGGAGTCCATATGATGCATGTTGGGAGCGGACATGGTAAAAAAGTACAATATAAGCGAAAAGTGACGATTTCATTCTTGAAATATCTTCTAAATTTAAATTTAAATTTTCCACTTATTGAGTCAGTTAAGTAAGCAATTGGGAAGGCAAAAGAAATCTGTGTGTGTTAACTTTGGCATAAAAAATCACTGAATGATAAAAAAACAATGTCATAATATTATTATCTAAACGTAAAGGTCGTCGTTTGTCTATCAGGTCCGTGGTCTAGTGTCAACGTTGTTGGTTTCGATTGCGGAGAGGTTCGAATCCCAGTCCGGGCAGATTCATTTTTAAATCAAATAATTGATTTCTGTTCGAAGTCTTGGATGTCTGTGTTTTCTGCAACAGTGCTTCCCAAACTGAGGGCCGCACAAAAAATGGTTTTTTGTTTAGGGAGACCACGAATCGAGCAATAAATCGTGACTTTTAAGAAAACTCAAAAACAACTTTCATATCCCCTTAATTAGTGCTTCCCAAACTGGGAGTCACAGAAATATGTTTTTTGTCTAGGGGGGCCGCGATTTTCTTTTCAGAGTCATGGGGCCGTTGCATGAAAAAGTTTGAGAAGCACTGATCTTAATCATAAATAATATCGTTATTTGTAACTTTATGCCAAATTTTTCATAATATATATTTTTTTTAAAGCCATGTCCGTTCCCAACTTGGAGTATATGGACTTCTCACGGAGTTTATCTCAACATATATTTTTCTACGAGAACTGTTTGTTACTCAGTTGTTAAGCCCCTCTTTTTTCGAAGAGAGTAGGGATGGAAAGGATACGAGGACTAGGATAGGACTAGTGATTAGTTAATCGCCGTCACTATGCGTCGCTCTTTGGGATCGGAAAGGTGGGAAGGGATTTTCAACAACACAAACATACATGCCTTTGAACAGATTTATCGACTGAAAAAATCCGCTCGTACCGGGAATCGAACCCGGGCGGTCTGGCACGCAAGCCAACAACGTTGACACTGCACCACGGCCCGGACATGGCAATATCATATTATATGCACAAGTAAAAATTTCAGAAGAATTTTTTTACGATTCCGACTCCGGCCAAAACTCCACGACTGCGACTCTGAATTCACAGCCCTTATGATAAATACGTGGACTGTCCAACGATAATATTAATCTAATGCGAATTGTATTCAAATTAAAAAAACTTCCTTCCTCTGTAGGAATTTATTTATGTAACCATCCTGATAAAAAATCTATTAGATACTTTTGTATTCAATTTTGTATCAGAGATAAGTTGGAATTTTGAATGTATTATTGAAAGGCTACACGGGCCCGTCCAGTTATGAGATTGGCATAACGCAATGTTAATAAAAATATTGTGTAACAGAAACAAAAAAATCGCTTTACATATCATTTTGGCAGCTCTAGAATACTAAACAGCCACTCTTGTTAGAACAAGCCAGGGAATAGAAACTTACGTATCGAGACTCGAGACATCAGTCGTAAAATTGTTAATTAATTATATTCATATTAACTGTTTATGTGCGCTTTGCGACGAATAAATGCTAATGAAGAATATATTGAATTGATTTTATTATTCAGATGAACTTTAGCATATTCGAAAGAAGTCGTAGCAAATACTTCATGTCAAGGCTGTGCTTGGAAGATCGGTAGATTAAGTCTTCTTTTTTATTTCAAATAAATAAAGCACATAGTTTTTAGATTTTAAATGCACCATTATAGCTAAACCATTAGCGAGGGCGCCACCATCGAGTGGTGTGCAATACTCAACCAAAAAAGTTAATTTACTGGTAAATTATGGACATATGGTCACGGGACAGAATCCCAATCATCTCGAGCTAAGCTCAAACAATTTATACATACTGGCTTATAATTTTATTTTGTAACTTTACTGTTCGAGTTCTTGTGGATTATTATAAAATTTGGAATCAAAATGCTTAAATCTGAAGAATATTACTGATTATTGTATGAGTTCTAAAAGAAGAATTTGTTTTTTTTTATTAGCCTATATTAAAATTATTCTTTTTATTTTAAACAAATAATAAACTTATGTGACTGTCTCAATCTGTATAATCAGTGGCGGCTGGTGACGGGGTGTTGGGGGGTGCAAGGGAAGATTCAACTATTTTTCCGTACTACGGAAGAGAAACAGATGGTATTGCGAACATCTGAATTGAAAGTCCATGCTATAGAAGTGTTTTAAAATCCAATGAATAGGAAAGAACTCTTACAAAAATGGTTGAATCTTCCTTTGCACCCCCCAACACCCCGTCACCAGCCGCCACTGTGTATAATATTATTATTTGTGTAGTAAATTAAAACACTCGATTTCATACTTATTACGAAGTATTCTTTAGGATCTGCTATTACAATAAATTTAAAAATTAAAGAAGAATCACTGAAAGCCTTACATTCATTTCATTTAATGTGCTTATTTTTCATAAATCTTTAGAAAAATTCTGTCCCGTGACCATATATCCATAATTTACCAAACCTTCTTTTTTATTTCAAATAATTAAAAAACATAGTTATTAAATTATAAATGTACTATTATAACTTAAAAATTAGCGAGGGCGCCACCATCGAGTGATCTGCAATACTCTACTAGTATTTTAATTCTACATAAATTATTTTTAAATATTTGTTGATAGCTATTTCGGCTTACGCCTTCGTCAGAACTAGATTTCGTCAGAACTAGACTTCGTCAGATAGTTCTGACGAAGGCGTAAGCCGAAATAGCTATCAACAAATATTTAAAAATAATTTATGTAGAATTAAAATACATTGTTATTTTTCTTTCCGTATTATAATGGAGTTCTACCAAGTAAATGCCTACTCAATCAACAAAATAGTTAATTTACTTAGACATTTTTATATGCAGGATATTAACAAAACAAAACAACTCGAATGGCTTTTGAAATTATATGCTCTCTGAGGAAAATTTTAGTTTTTTAAATTTGGTGGTGGTCAACTAATGATGGTACATCTATACTTCTACGTATATTTTGTAAAGATCAGAACCGGTTTTAGGGGGTGAGTAATGTCAGCTGATGATATAAAATAGAGAAAGCAAGTTCAATAATAAACAATCGATGTAGGTAAGGAAACTGATAAGAATTTACAGAAAATCATAAATAAATAGAATCAAATTATATAGTTAAAATATTCAAGACTTCTTACAAAAATTGGACACTAAAATTTATTCTGCTTTTAAAATAGTTCGAACTTAAATAAATTATTAATAACATGAACAGATTCTTGCGATGAGCGAAACCGGTACTGATCTTGACTAAATATATTTGGATAATACAACCTCTTGACAGTTTAAAAGTGAATATGGTAGCGTAAGTATTTGAATTGAATTTTTAACCCGTTGACTGTCGCTGGCGCCTTATATATCTCGGCTTAGAGGGAACATTGGTAGGGTCAGCAGAGACTCCAATTACATTTCAACTACTCAAGTATCGAGTAGCAAAATTTAAAAATACTTATAAGATTATTTTATCTCGTGTCATAAACTTGTTATTCATTAGATAAGTTGGGTAAGGACCCATACCAGGAGTAATAAAAGAAATACTCGCATAGCATATATAGTCAATGGCAAAACCATTCAAAAATATATATTACCTGACAGTAAGATTCACGCGTAAGACTCTTTATAAGTTACGAGTATTACTCGAGTATTTTTCTAAATACTCGAGTTTCGAGTATTTAAAAATGGACGAGTAAACTCGAGTATCGAGTACTCGATGCTCGAATTGGAGTCTATAGTAGAGTGTAATTTGAAAAAACCCTGATAACATATAGATTCAGTAGCATTTCAATTATACATATATTATTTTAGTAATACGGATTGAACAAGTCTGGCTGGAGCTACGATTTGAGCCTTGTATATATCAGTTTACTTTCACGAGATACATTTTACAAACGTAACTATTCCAATAAAAAAAGCAACATGTCTCAATAAATTGTGTCAAATTCTCGATAAATTTTCGCCCGGTGTTTTCGTTGAGAAAGAATTGTTTCGTGCAGCAAAAATTGTGTAGTTCAAAATGAATTGTTCGCGATATTGCAAGCTATGCACAATATTGTGGGAAAACGAATTATATGAATGCAAAGCTGTTGATGTGAAGTTGATTTGAAACCTAATTAATTAGATTATGTAATATGCTCAACCTGCCGGTCTTGTGGCCGAGTGGTAACGCTTACGTCTTACTTGGATTTGAAAAATACGTAAATAAAAACGAGGTACGTTTTGCACAGCCGTGTTTGATTTTAGCTAATGAGATGAATTTTTTCAGAAGTTAAGGACAAATGGATAATAAAGTTTTAGTAGTTTGCTAATCGATTTGCTGTCAGGGCCGTAGTCGAGTGGAGTATCAACCTCGTTCACTTCAGTTACGGATGGCAAGGGTTTGAATCATTTTCGGTTTAATTTTTCAATCGAATTATTGATTTATGATTGGAGATATAGATGTCTGTGTTTCCTTCAAAATTCCCTCCCACACCCACGTAGCGAGAGCGATTAGCCAGCTACTAGCCCCGTTTTAGTACTATCCATTCCATCTCCCATCTTTCTTCGAAAAAGAGAGGTTGGGAAACTGAGTAACGAGCAATTATTGAAAAAAAAATCTGCTGAGAAAACTCTGTTCATATGTTTCATATTGAGTGCGGACATGGCTAAAAATTGGCTAATCACTGTTACTATGGTCCGTTTATATGACTGTGCGCGTGAACAAAATTACTTTTTACTCCCTACCCACTCCCGAAAACGAGAGTTTGAGCAACTGAGTAAATAAATTCTCGTAGAAAAATCTTCTGAGAAAACTCTGTCCATACGCTCCACATCTAGTATGGACATGGATACAACATGAGTGTTACGCTTGTCAGGCATTTATCGATAGTTTTTGCACACATGTCTATAAAACCAATTCATCAATTTGTCCATGCGAGGATTAAAACCCGTGGGGAACTCGGCCAATGGACCGGCGCATTAATTTAAAGTCAAAATTTAAAAAAAAAAACAACACACATAGTATAATATATAAAAGTTATTAAGTATATAAATACGTTTAATGATACATTTAGCATTAATTAACGAGTTGAATGGAGAGGCATCAGCTGAAATCCGAACTAAATACAAATCTTAGTTCAACCTTCATCAGTGTATCAGTCTAAATGACAGTAACAAGTAAACAATTTAAGAATATCGTGATTCAAATTGCCGCTTATTTTTGCCTGCACAGTTGACGCCATCTTAAATATGTTTATTTCATTGTGGTAGATTCATTTTAGAGTCAATTTCATGGCCAATTTGCCATACGTGGCAACAGAGGACAGATTTTAACACCCGATAAGTTTGTAAACATATAATTCGATGCACGATATTAATATATAGCTATACGCAAATAAAAGAAAATCGTGACTATTTTTTTAAGGCGCAAACTAAAATATGCACAATATTAAAAATCAATCGTCGCGGTTCGTAATTTTTTTCATTTTAAGCCAAGTAAAAAAAATCTATTTTGGCGGTAGCATTGTAAAATTAATTTAGAACTTCGTTTGAAGGTGCTTGATGGAATTTCAATATCAAATTTGAATCGTTTGAATTTTGTACTTTTCCATGAATTTTGTCGCTAACGACCCGGGTTTCACCTTTCGGCATCTTCGTCAGTTCAAGGAAATTTGTGCACTTGAAGTGCTGGAAGATGCCGAAAGGCGAAACCCAGGACGTTAGCGAAAAAACTCGTGGAAAAGTAGAAAATTTAAACGACTCAAATTTCATTGTATAATTGATTAAATTGGCATTAACTTGGTCGAACTTCATTATAAAACTGTTAAAAAATAGCAATGTATCTTAGTTCTACAAAAATATATAATACATACATAGTTCTCTGCTCTGTAATTCTATAATTCTAATAAAAGCTTGTAGCTATTTTTTCACCGTGTTTGCATTGTATAAGTTTGTTTTGAATATGTTATTTCACTTACTGGCGAAACACGTGTCACATTTTGCAACACAATCAGTGGAATAAAACAGTCTTAAAAAAATAATTTTACATGTATTAATGTTAATTATGAAAACTTACTATGAGAATGTGGAAGCTGTGCAGTAATGGCGAACGGCAATATGGCCAGAAATTGGATAGCTAATGCCATCGATGGCAAGGTGAAGCCACGTCGCGATTGCGAAGCTTCTTTTCTTCTGGTGAGCATCTTGTGATCTGTGAACAAAAAGAAAGATGGCTTAAATACAAAAATCTTTAAAAAAAACATTGATATCATACTCTTATGTCACCATATCGTCGCATACTATCGTGGTTGTAAAGTCAGCTGCTCAAATACTTGAACCAATAGTGTCATCCATTGATTATTCAATGCCTGACATGTTATATTTATATATATTTAAAATGAATGCAAACGAATTAATAAACATGTCGTTAAACTGTCAAAAATCAATTGCCATGACGATTTATAACAGCTGTCAGTGGTGAAGTTCTAAATTCAAAAGTGCAGGAGCGTTCTTATTTGTTTAACTTTGACTCGTACAGTCTGACTTTATTCCAAGCCAATGAAAATTGCGGAAAAATAATAAATGTACATGTGCCTAAAAATTATATTTTGTTAATAACACTGTGATAATCGTTAAACATTCTTATTAGATGCCTTTCCATTTTTGCTTGATCATGAATTATGATAGAGAAATATTTTTATAACACGTTACAAATGTGTTATGCCATAAGTATTTGATTCAATACAAAATCAGACCGCGTGAAATAGGTTAATAATAGATTTAAAGAGCTTCTCAAACTGATTTTTACCACAATCTTATGGAAGTAATATATTTTATTTTTTATCAGAACTTGTTTTTCACGTCGATCATTTGAGTCACCGGTAACAAGGGCTGTTCGACTGATGAATGCACTGCCACACTTTTAAGGTGTTCACTTTCAATACGTGGAATGGCATTGCAGTAAAAATAATAACACATTTTTAACCTTCTTTATTCCACAATGAATTAATAAATATCAGGAATGGTTTCGCTCATAGCGATCATTATCAAATGATGAATCATTTCATGAATTATTGAGTTGATAATGCTCGCGATTTTAATGAAATCAAGTGGAATAAGTACAGAAAATGTGTCATTATTTTTATTATAATGCTCTTTTTATTTCTACATTGTGTCATTTATGTCGTTTTCTGTTGAATGATTGTTTTGTTTTTATATGTTATGTGCTGCCTTAATTATATTCGTCAAATGCATGGCACATTGGCGTCCGCTGTAATGCCATATATTGTATTTTTTTCCCCAAACAAACTACATTAACAATAATATGTTTTATTTATTTAAATAATTCCTTCCCACTAAAAAGTGACAGTGACGTGACTGGTTGTATGCCAAAAACGTATATATACGGTCTACAATTCCATGAGCGCAGTGCTGCCATAGAAAATGACCGCATATGTATATACCCACTAAAACTGGACATGCGAAATCTCTTAGAATCACAGTCATTTACTTACAGTTGACATTGTTTGTATAATAATAAATGAAATATCGATTTTAAAGAGAGCTTCCTTGTATTGCCAAAATCTGTCGCTATTTTTTCAAAGAAAATCGCGGCCCTCGGTCCAAGACCGTTATTATACCCACCGGCATATAACGAGTTAACATAATAGCCAGTGGCATTGGCGGCTGGCGACAGAGTAATAGGGAGTACAAAAAAAGATTCAACTATTTTTCCGTACTACGGACAGCCAAAAAATCATAAGACTGGTATTGCGAACATCTGAATTGAAAGTCCATGTTATAGAAGTGTTTTAAAATCCAATGAATAGGAAAGAACTCTTGCAAAAATAGTTGAATCTTTTTTTGTAGTCCCTGATACTCTGTCACCAGCCGCCACTGGCCAGTGGTATGGCTTTATTCGCATAGATTGCGTTAAAAAATGTTATTTTATGCTACGTATCTTTTTTCATCTTTCTAATAATACATCTTTCTAAAAGAATAACGATGTAAATGGTTTTCGGCCAATAATAATCCAACTTATTTTCTTTTTATTTCATTGCGACGAAACTAGTTGATAAAAATTATATTTTTTTTTTTGAAAAATGAGTAAAAAACATATTTTTAAAGATACTAAAAGTTTTCACATTGTATTACTGATATTAAGATAGATATTTAAGTTAAAGTGACAGTAGGTGTCCTCTATCTAATCCGACGTGAAGGAAAAGTTAATTAGAAGCAGACATTTAAATACAAGTTTAATCTTAAGTTTAAGAAGCACTGGTATTAATTGAAATAGCTTGTATGGTATTATGTGTACATTATCTTCTATGCAATGCGAGTAAATCAGCATTGCAATCAAATGTTTTTAAAATGGAGCATCTGTTTTTTAATCAATATATTATATTACGCTATAGACTTACTGGAATGCCAAAAATTTATGATGAAACAAGGTGGTATGGATGTAAAACCAATTATCAGATATCTAATGTTCACTGATTTAATTTTTTTAGGACGTATGAACTCGGAACGTAATTCTTTTGATGAGAATCCGTCCATTAATGATCTAACAAAACTTGGGGTAGTTTTCACCCACTGACACAAGATGTTTTATCCCTTGACTATTCATATTAAATCATAAACATTTCCATCTCCGTCAACATTAAATCTTATATATAAAACCGAAACGGCGTATGTATGTCTGTGGGTCTGTAATTCCCTTTTGCATTGTTGGTCATTAAGTTGCCATAAAAACGAATATGAAAGAAAATATGTTTGAATTTTTATCGGCGAAGACATTTAGTCACAATGTAATAAATTAGTCTTCTACTGAACTTTTCCCGGCTTTTATTATTAATAATAATGTTTATTATTTACGTGAAGGTATAACTTGACATTTCTTTGACAGCAAATTAGATTTGGACATTTTAATGAGCGAGAATGGGGTTGTCATCAAATTAAATAAAGTTTGTGATTTTATTTGAACTCTATTTTGGATGTTAGATTTTGTGATATAATTATATCGAATGATATAACATTAAATAATTATTGGTCGCTTAGCCGTTAGTACGCCGGGTAGCAATACTAGTTATATTATAAGATTAAAAATATAAATTAATATTTCAATTGATTTAAATGGTCTGAAACCCTGATAAACTTGGCCAAGACATAGAGATTAACAGAGAAATAGCTTTCAAATGAAGGTTATTTCAAAGACTATAAATATCTCGTCCAATTACTTTCTACTTATATGTATATGACATTTGAATATCTATTTTTGAAGCTGGTTATAATGAACGATATATTAATATTCATATATAATAGAAGTGAATAACGGTTAGACTACCGACTTAGTTATTAACTTTCTTTAGGGAAAAGGAGTTAAAAAAATCATCGTAGATAACATTATTTCGGGAGAATGATAATATAAAAAAATGGCGTAAAATTATTTATTTAGGAGACATTTCATCGAAGATACCTAAATTCCTACCAGAAAACATAGGACCTGCGTTTTATACCGTTAATAATATAAGTACAATTGTATGAAATAGTAAAGATGGCGTAGAATCATTGTCACAGACTGCTTTCTGTCGTCTCTCTTGTGGAGACTGCCAAGCTTCCTATGTAGGGAAGACAGGGTTTTCTATTAATTTATACATGAATCCATTAATTTAAAACGATCACAATTTCTATCATATGGTTAACGTAGAAATACTCCACCGAGAAAAATGAAAAAGGTTTAAAATGAATAGTTTAGAATTTTTAGACTTAAATAAAAGTAAGGAAGTAGCAATCAAATAATATCCTATATCAGACGAGTTGCTCGCCACTGCTAAATTTATTTATCTAATGGGTTTAACCTTTCCCAATTGATTGCATCTCATCAGTTAATAATATTGTAATTCTAACGTCATCAGTCGTAACAAACAATAATTTGGTTGGTTTTGTTTGTATTCTCCCCCTCTTGCTTCATGTAAAAGGGAAAAATCTTAAACTCCATTTATAATTTTAGAACATTATAATCAATCGTGCTTCATTACTGAAGCAACTTTTGCGGTAGTAAGTCTGAAGATGCCTCTAAAAGAGGTATATGATACTAATCGCGAAACACGTATCGCAATTAGTAAAACAATGCGTGGAATAAGTTATTTTAAATTGTACATAAAACGTCACGCTTGCTAATATAAGAAATTCACTCTGCAAGATTAGTGCAGAGCCTTAGTAGGTGGTAGTTTATATAATTATGAGTCTTCTAAAGATTTTTAATGAAAGCTATTGAATGTATCTAACAAAATATATCAAACACTTAAATGAGAAATACATATATTATTCTGCATATATTATTCAATTTTGCATTTTAGGGTGCAAACCTTTTAGTGAGAGATAAGAATTTTGTTTCCATATTATACCCAAATCACAAACTCTAAGCAGTTTTAATCAAATAAATTTGATCATTTTTTTTAGTCAATATTGGAATACAACTTTTTCTTGCATAAAATTAATTAGATCAGGACCGGTTTCGCTCATTGCGAGCATTGTCAACTGATAAGGAATACAATAAAACAAAAAAATAATACAAAAAAAAGTAAGAAAAACAAGGTATGACAAACATTTTTTAGATATAGCTGACATGATATTTTTGGTAACGGAAAAATGCACTTTCAGTAGTAAATATATTGAATAACCGGCTTCATTAATCCTTTTTGTAGTTGTTCTAGGCAATTGAACTGCGGGGAATACCGCACATTTTTCAAGCCATACTATCGTTCGCATACGATAGAAAATACAATTACAATTTGAGATAACGCCAAAAAATATTAAAAAAAAATTTAATTTCGAAAACTTGCGTGCCGGATCGCTGTAAATCCCTTCCCACCTTTCCAAGCGACGCATAGTGACAGCGATTGACTAATCACTAGTCCTCGTATCCTTTCCATCTCTACTCTCTTCGAAAAAAGAGAGATTGAGCAACTGAGCAACAAGCAGTTTTCGTAGAAAAATAAATGTTGAGATAAACTCCGTGAGGAGTCCATATGCTCAAGTTGGGAGCGGACATGGTTAAAAAAAAATTGCTTTTCGCGAACGAAAAAAAGGGCCTCGAAAAATTGTTAAGAACCTGGGGTTCCAAGTGTTTTATCCGCCACTGGTAGCACAATACGTGGAATAAGCAAAGTTATTTTCAAGTAGATATTAGTCTATAAATCGACAGAAAAACATATCTCTTAAAATTTGTCTTATTCTTTTATCCCATATAAAGGTTTAGAGAATCATGTTGCATGTAATTGACACACTTTTCGTGTTCGCAGCCAAGTAAAGAATAATTTCTCTGCAACAATTAAGAGATAATTGATGGCGAATTTAGTTTTCACATGATGTCTAGAGGCGTTGATTTAAAACTGTCGGTGGGTATCCGATGAAACCTATTCGGTGATTAAAGTTTGCCCGAGGCGCCTTTTTGGTTTATATATAAGTGAAAGGTCTACTATATGTAATTAAATTTGAAATCCTTTCTAATGAAGTAAGACCGTTTACGTTGTGCACAACCCGCGGCCCAAAATGTCAATTATGGAATTGGCAAAATATTAAGATTTCCATGACTAACACTCATTGTTTGTCAGTGAGTTTTTTTATTTTGCTTTTGACAAAAGCTATTTGCAGAAATGTATTTTTCAAGCAGTGGCGGATCCATTCAATTTGAAAATAAACATGATATATAAATTAAACATTAGAAAATAGATGATTTTAAAATAATTTATCCATGTAACTTTCGAGATTTTCACTGTCAATACTTTGGTGGAATGGCATTATAATAAAATTTTAGTACTTATTTTACATTAAACATCCACATCAATTGATAGTGGTCGCTATGAGCGAAACCGGTCCTAATCTAATAAATTTAATGTGGAATAAGTATTAAAAACATATTATTAATTTTGTATTCTATACGTATATGACACAAGAAACTAAACAATTAAATAACAACAAAGCAATAAAAATTATCCGTCGACCTGGAGGGGTCGTGAAAAAAACAGTTGATACAAAATAACGAGAACTACAATAAATGTAAAAGTAAACAACATTTTACAATTAATGTTATATTGAAATAAAAAAACTCTAAGAGCTCCCTCCCCGCATGGCCGCCATACCTCCCCCTGGATCTGCCATGTTTTCAAGAGCCGTCTTCTTCCAACGCACGAGAGCTGTATATGTGAAGTATTTGGGCAAACAATTACGTTTGTGAAAAATTGTTTGCTTTGTTGAAACTTAACAAACAAACAGTGTGAACAATGCATTATCAGGGATTTTCTGAAGTCAGCAATAGCACACCTTGCGTGAAGTCACGAAGCTTGCATGATCTTAGTAGCGCCACTGTTGTGCATCACTGGCGTATACAATGCACGCTTTTTTGTTGTTTTGTAAACGCTTTATAATAAGTGAGTGTTTGTCGAGTAACATAAAAAAAATATCATGGACATATCAAACTACGATAATATTTTGTCGGTCTAATTTTATAATAAACTAGCTGTACCTTGCGCGCGTTGCTACGCACCGCAATTGTAGGGTTGATTGGGGTGGGGGGGATGTATACCAGAAAGTTTCGCGGAAGTGTACTCGAGAAATTTGTAAAAAATCTATATCAATTTTTGGGGAGGGGGTTATTTGGCGGGGGGTTTGGGGGCGTATGGGGGTATGCCAGAAACTTTAGAAGGAGTGAACTCTAAAAAATCGTAAAGTTTAAAAAAAAAATTGGGGGGTGGAGGTTGGGGGGAGAGGTTGGTAGGCCAAAAACCATTACGGGAGTGTATTCAATAAATTTGTAAAGTTTTACATCGATCGGTCGAGCGGTTTAGTAGTCCATAGCGGAAATACAGACAGACAAACATTCATTTTTATATATATAGATGATTTACTAAAAAATGAACTAGGAAAAGACGTACACTGTTATTTATTAATTATCCCCGATAGAGTATAAGAGTAGTCTCATGTGTGGCCACGGTGGTTGCACTGGCACTCACTGTCAATACTAAGTGGAATGGCATTATAATAAAAATAATAAAACATTTTTAGATCCTTTTTCACATAAAATTTATTGGATCAGGACCGGTTTCATTGATTTGAAGCGAGCATTGTCAACTGATAAGAAATACAACGAAACAGTGATATTTATACAAAGTTTAAGTAATAATTACAAGGCATGACAAACAATTGGTATTGTAACTAGGCAAATAAATTGAAGCAAAATGTCGAAAAGAGCGGTCCTGATCCAATCAATTTTATGTGGTAAAAGTACTAAAAATGTTTTATTATTTTTATTATGATTTGAGTCCTTGCGTAGTAGTGGATGTCCGATAATTAAGACGGGTGTATCGGTAATCGCTTAGCTAACCACTATAACGGGTCGTCTTAGCTGGGTGAATCTGGGCGAGGCGATCCGGCGCGGCTTTGAAAGCGGCAGAGTTTTAAAATATCAAACGGTCCTCGCCCATGCAAGTGTCATATGTAGGCGAAGCGAACCGGTCAGGACGGCATATGTCGCAAGTCGCCTCAAGTGCGCACTCATGGCGCACGCGAATCGCTTGAAAATATGAAACGGTCCAAGCTCACCAGAGCGTTAATTGCGTCCGGCCGAGCGATGGCACATAAGACCTTTGATCAACTACGTTTTAAATTGACTGGATTCGCCTAAATTCGGTTGCCGGTTCGCGTCGCTTACCTAAGACACGGGGTAACTGCCTTAAACCTTTCCTTCTGTTCTTATTCACTTGCAAACAAATAGAGGAATAACAAGCTGTTTTCGTAAAAATAGTCTGTTAAGGCTAGCTTTATTGTGAATTCAAATACATCACACTAAACGCAGGTGTAGATATGTATATATTTAGTAAGAAACGTTTTTTTTATTTGTTGAATAATAATGACTTACGTTTTCTAATCAGGCAATAAAATTAATCAAGTTACACAAAATTTATAGTTAAAAGAGAAATTTTTTATTGCTATCAAATGCTGAAATAAATTTTTATTTAATCTATATTCAATGTTGCCATATATCGGTTATTTATTTACACAAATTAGTGTTGCTGTAAATTATATGATATTGTCTAACAATAAACTAATCCTACAAAACTGACTGGAAGATATTTTTGATAGAACAAAAAATGATAGGATTTATACGACTAAGATTTAGCTAATCAATTCTCAGATAGTTAGAGAGCCGCGTGGGCAAAACTGACTAAATTATCGATATTTTTAGTGTATGGAATTGAAAATTTTAATGTTTTATATTGTTCTTCTATCGTCGGGTAAAAAATCTGAAGAAAAAAGGTGATTTATATTTTTTATTGCGGGCTGCATGTAATTTCATTGAGGGCCGAAGTTTATGCATCAGTGGTGTAGAGCTATTAATATACTGATTGATTGAATCGGCATTAGCTTGATAGAACTCCATTAAAACACGGCGGAAAAACCGCAATTTATTTTAGATCTACAAAAAATATATATATTACATATGGCTGATTGCTATTTCGCGATGGATAGTTCTGACAAGGACGTAAGCCGAAGGATAGGAATAAGGCTGTAATTTAAGACAACATAGATATTCACGTTTCTTCGATATTCAAGACAAATCAATAACTCGATTGAAAAATGAATCTGGTATTCGAACCCGTGCGTTTCACAATCGAAGCCAGCGATGCTGACAATCGATTAAATGGGTTAATATTCTTTAGAAATATGACTATAATTTTAAAGTTGCGATATTTACATAATTATATTCTATCAAACAAAGGTAATTAATTAATTATAATGATGTGATAATATTTTATGTTCGTGACATTCATTTAATACCGTTGTTGTTCGATTTTTGAAATACGACTAAAACTTTTATGCTGAAAATACCAATCGGTCAACCGAAATAAATTAACAGTAAACGTAATTTAAAGATATAAATTAGTCACAGGATTGTAAAGCAAGTTTGAAAGAGGTGGATACAGCTTTTTTTCAAGATAGCGGTTCCAATAGCGACGATCTGCCTTGGCTGGCACTACGTTACTTTACTTTGAAAAGGTCCTAGTTGAAATTTTTTGCCTAAAATGACCTTTTGGTCGGAAAATTTTGTATTTACCGCATTCTATATATCATATATGAGGAGCTAATTTTCAAAAGTGAACAAATCCAAAATATTTTTTTTCAACTGCCAGTTTTAGATTAATCTTTCGAGACCTTTTTTATTCGCATGGAAAAGTTTGAATTGTTACATATTATCCGTAATTCCTTAATTTAAAACATATGTTAAAAATATTGATAGTAAACACAAATTTATGAGGAAAAAGTAATGAAAATATCTCACACTTTCAGTTTTTCAACAAATGGATTTGTCCACTTTTGAAAATTAGCTCCTCATATATGAATTTCAAAATTATCTACAGTTGAATAACGGCGTTAGGAGTATTTCGGAGTTACACTACGCCTGCACACTTTTTTTACTAGATTAGTTTGACAAAGTTCTAAGATTATTTCCATCATTAGATCTTTATTTATCAGCAAGAGTTGTGAAAAAAATGCT
The DNA here is from genome assembly GCA_028554975.1 of Himalopsyche kuldschensis. Classification (NCBI taxonomy): domain Eukaryota; kingdom Metazoa; phylum Arthropoda; class Insecta; order Trichoptera; family Rhyacophilidae; genus Himalopsyche; species Himalopsyche kuldschensis. The sequence goes on from JAHFWI010000045.1 coordinate 4,805,338, forward strand.
TAGCATAAGTAATTTGAAACATTTTTGCTTGCTCATTGTTACAAGTGAATTTTAATCAATCGAAACTTCAGAAGCTCATATCTCAAAACAGTGTCAAGAGCAGTGGTTCTCACGTAAAATTGTCTGGTGGCCGCACCAAATTTTTGTTTTGAATCTTTTGTGTTTGTGATTTATCAAATGGACCTAGCCATGCTTGTCAATTTACTATTGGTATTAATCACAAAAGAAATATTTAATTTTCAGAGTTTTGTTGATAAATGAACTTGTAAGACCACATTTTTTTCATTATCAATATTTAATATGAAGTTAGGTGTTGGTGGCCGCATTTGAGAACCACTGGTCAAGAGCCTTTCCAAAGTAAGGTGCGACTAAGCGACGAGGTAAATAATATGCAGGCGCTCGGACGGAGACTTCGCTGGGCGGGCAAGACAAAAACCCGGAGAGTTCAACGCACAAACGAAACCTTTCGACGAAGATTGCGAACGGTATTAGGATGGCCTGCAGCACGTAACGCTATTACCGAGTCTGCGATATTCGACGCTAAATGGGTTCGTTTACCTTTGTTTTTTTTACGGACTCTTAGGATCATCTTTGGTGTAAATAAATTCTGTCCGTGATTTGTTGCTGGGCTCTTTTTTCAAACGTCAATTTGTAGAAGCATAGAAGGTGTATAGTTTTGGGTAGGTAGGTAGCAATCAAATATGTGAATATTGTTTTTATTTCAACACGTCCCTGCGTGGAGTATGGCAACTATAATTTACTGAAGACGAATCGCAAAAAAAACTGTGAATATAATAATCACGATCTTTTTTATATATATTTTTTTTGTCCCAGGAATCGGAAATTTATTTGCTTGAATTATGATTTGCAAAACGATACAGTCGGAGATGCTTTCCGGATGTGCCAAAACACGTTAAATGAATTTGACTATTCATACGTATTTAAGATAAGATCAGATTTAAATCTGGCATTGGAAGTTTTTAAAATACTAGCTGTCGATTCTTCGTGTTTCAATTATACGATCAGGACCGGTTTAAGATATTACTATCGATGTATGTTCAAAATATTGAAGTGGAAATGATAATTTTAATCTAACAGCAGTTTTAGCATATGACAATTCATATATTTAAGATGAGAGTAAAATCTGCCATTGCCATTAAACTGTCGGTTCTTCGTGTTTTATTATATGATCTGGACCGGTTTACGATACATTTATCGACGAATGTTGATAATATAAAGGGTATTTCAATAGAGACGCTCAAAATATGTTACTTTGTCCTGCTGAGTAGATTATTCATTGTTTAGTGGTCAAATTTGAGTCAACCAGTTTGGTAAATAATCGGCCAACACCTACCTGTACGTCATCAAAATACCATATCTGGTGAAAACATTGCTGCTGTATGTGAAAGTGTACAGGAAAACCCAAGGCAGCTTATTTCTCGTTGTTCACAAGAACTTGGCTTTTCTGCGATTTCAACTTGGCGAATTTTGAATCGGGCCTTATGTCTGCACCCGTATAAAATCCAACTAACCAAGGAACTTCAGGTAAACGACCAAAGACAACGCCTGATTGGGTTCTGGAGCAGTTGGAAGTTTACCCAAATTTGTCAAAAAAGTCAACTTTAGCGACATGGCCTATTTTATAATGAATGGATATTGGCAGACATTTGATGCTATATTCCATATTTAATGCCTTAAAATATACTTACAAATGAAATTAAAATTTAGTCGAAATCTCACAAACAACTTGTTTTATTTACATTTCAAAACTAAGCGTCCTTATAAAAAGACCCTTTATAAGTAAATATGCAGTTTTGTGCGTTCTTAGTTGGTACCATAATAGTTGAAACATATAATGATGTAAATAAAACTAAGCCGGTTCCGTAGTGCAGGGGTCAACGTAATAGGCTTCTGTGACGGACATCACGGGTTTGAGTCCCTGTAGGAGATTTTTTTCAGGCGATTTATCGATCCTGCTCGAAGGCAATGGATGTTTCTGTTGTTAATATCCCTTCCCATCTCAAAAATCGGCGCGTAGCGAAAAATATTTTCTAACAACTAGTCCTGCCTAAGTCTTTGTATCCTTTCAATCCCTATTTTATTAATGAAAACATATTTGAAAAGATACAGGTTGCGCAACTGAGTAACAAGCATTTCTTGTAGAAAAACTTATTGTGACATAAAGTCCGGGATGAGTCCATATGCCCCACGCTTGAAGCTAACACGCATTGGAGTTAAACAAATTAAAAATTCTTTGAAACTATAAGAAAAACCAAATTGCATATTTGGAAACATCTAAAATTCAAATAGTTTCTTCAAAGATTCCATTAAGTAAACACTTCTATTGTTATTTAAGCGTTGCACATACGTTATATTGTATTATTGTTTTAAAACAAAGATAATTTATTCGTCTTGTAGCATTAAAAATTACAGTGTTATTTCCGACAGGAATATTTTACTTTTGAGGTGTTAACTGTCACTTCTTGGTGAAAAGGCATTATTTAAATAAATAAATCACATTACATAGTTCATCATCCACATATTGTCTGATTTAGGACAAAGCCAGTTTCGCTCAGCATTGCTTAGTTCACATAATATTTGTATCAAATGAAACTTTGAAGTAAATTATATAAATGAATAATTTAACTGTTATTCCCTGTTATATCTGTTTATTAATCTCTTAGAGTTTCAAGCAGGGCTGTGGAGTCAGTCAAAAAAGTCCGACTCCGACTCCAGCATTTGCCAAAACCACGACTCCGACTAAAAAAAGATTAATATCGTCACTTTTTTCCCCTAATTTTCCTATTTATGTGTATTCAATTAAATATCAATCCTATCAATGCGGCTACAAGCCAAATTTGACATACTAAATGCAAAAATAAAAAGTTCAAACTTTTCAAACTTTCCGACTACGAGTACGACTCCGGCCACAACGCCGCGCTGACTCCGACTCCACAGCCCTGGTTTCAAGTATTAACTCCTACAGCTCCTATGTTGAGTCTAGCTTGACTTCGTATAGGCAACGCGTTTCTCCTATCTCGGGTCCCATTGTAAAACTTGGAAGGAAAATTATTTTTTAATGACACCAAAACCTTTTTTGAGCGGTAGATGAGTTTTGTGGAAAATCGCATAAAAAAAGCTATGACTAAATATGATAATATAACAATGTACAAGGACGCGCGTGTCAAAGTCACATTGTAGTAAACAGGTGAAACACTGGATTTTGCACGTACAGTATGTGAACAACGGACGCACTGTAAATTACATTATTAAATACATATCGTGGGTGTAGGGACATGCGGGCGAAACTACAAAAATGGCTGTTTTGAGTTAAATATGGCGTTGTCATGCTCAAATACAGTTCTTTAAGATATAAAAATATGAAATTTGTACGAAGAGCGGTTTGCCAGATACTGCTCGGCTTTCCTGCAAATCCGTAAGAACAAATTTTAACATTGAAAACTGTTTTTCCATTTAACTCAGTTCGTTGTTTTTGTAGTTTCGCCATGATATGTACCTTGAAATAGTCCCAAAAATATTTTAAAAAATCCTCTAAAAAAATGCAATGTGACGACCTTGACACGTGCATCCTTGTACATGTTATATTCCCATATTAAGTCATAGCTTTTTTGTGCGCTTTTCCGCGGAACCCATCTACCACACAGAAAAGGTTTAGATATATTATAATCAAGTATTTAATCAAACTCTCTAAAAAGATATCTAGACCTATGTATATTATTTTTAAATTGTGCAACTTCCAATCAAAAGCGTTATCATAAATTCACTCGATGATTTTGAAATATGAAATTCACAAATGGGTGATTTCACAATGTGTGCATAATTATAATATATTTTTTTATTGGCAAAACTGTTTTATAATATATTATTTTTCAATAACAACTTAGAACTTTTACCTCGACTGAGTTTGTTTTACAATCTCTACCATGTCCGCGTGCATTTTTTATTTCTTTCTCTCTTTCGGTTTACATCTGCGGACATAGTCTTGTCTCATTCTAAGTTTTGTCTCGCTTTACCTCAACCTGGAATAATATAATGCAGTCTCTGTCTAACACATCATTCTTATTACAGACGGTGATGTCATGCTTACATTGGAATAATGTGACCAGATGCAAAGAAAATTTGAAATATTCGAGAATGACTTATAAAATTGTCTTTGGTTATTATAGGTATTCTATTTTGACTGCTGATTTCAAATAAAGAAGAATATTATTTTCGACCTATTATTTTGTATCTATGCCCGATACCAATTAGAAGAATACTAATGGAGTTTATTTCAAAATGTTTTTACGAGAACTGCTTGTTACTCATTTGCTCAGCATCTTTTTTTCGAAGGGTGAAGTGATATACAGAATAGAACTAAGACATGACAAGTGGTAAGTTTTTTAGACAACACAGACATCTATGTTTACGAACTGAAATAAAAAATGAAACTGTCTAGAATAGGATTCAAGTCCGTGAGCTCTCCAACCGAAGCAAACGACCTTGAAACTCGACCACGGATGCGAGATATGTTTTTTTTTAATAAATGTGAGAATTGATATGTATGAGCAATTAAGGAACCACACATTTGTCATTACAATTAAAATGGTAGAAAAGAAATTACTTAACATAATTATTATCTTAAAAATAATAACAGATTTTTAGAACTTATTCCACATAAAATTTAGCGGATCTGGACCGGTTTCACTCATGAAGAGCATTATTAACTGATGACTGATCCACTGATCAGTTGATAATGCTCGCCATGAGCGAAACCTGTCCCGATCCAATAAATGTAATGTAGAATAAGTACTAAAAATGTGTTATTATTTTTATTATAATGCCATTCCACCGAGTATTGATAGTGAACACCTTAAAAGTGAAAAAAAATCATTGAGGTCTTGCCACAATACAACAATACTTTTAAAAACGTGATCAGAAACTCTATATTTTGCCCGATGTAATAAGCATGGCAGTCCAAACAATGCGCACCCTGCTTAAGCTTCACAAGACATTCTTGTTGCAAAGGTGCGTTTCCGTCACCGCAATCATTGTTCAAATATATCAACCGACACGACAAAATACCGACAAAAATAATTATTATTCAATTTTCAACAGGATTTTCAGTTCATTCACTCAATTTTTGTATCGGGTTTGTATGATTAATTTCAATTACTTGACCGATTCGAATGAAGACTTTTTTAAGTCATGCCTTTGCTTTCAATGCAGAGCATGTGGATTCCAAATGGAGCTTATTTCAACAGATTTTTTAGCGAGAATTAGATTAATAAACAAAGTAAGGACAGGACTAGCAATTTATAAGAAATGACAGACATGCATACCTTTAATTAAACACAAATCGATTGAAACCAGGGCTGTGGACTCCGACTAAAAAATGTTTAAAATCGTCACTTTTATCCGTAATTTTCTTAATTATGTGTATTCAATTAAATATAAACCCTACCAATCCGGCCAATAGCTAAATTTGACATATTATATGCAAAAATAAAAAGTTCAAACTTTAAAAAATTTCCGACTCTGAGTGCGACTCCGGCCAAAAGCCTCCGACTCGGACTCCACAGCCCTGATTGAAACTGTCAATACTGAAATTCTCACTCGATAGAAATGTAACCTAACCTAAGCTTGTTTGTGTTGACCATTCGGCTAGTAGGCCGAAATTTTCATTGATGAAATAAAACGTTAGTCAAAACAATAATCCCAGACACATATATCTACTCGAATTCTCTAGAACTGAAGAATATTAAATTTGGAATTAAAGATATTGAATACAAACTATGATAATTAATAAATTATAAAGAATAATTATAATTACTGCTTTTAATAATTATTATAAAATGTTTGTTTGGTGTTTTACCTCCCATTTCATTCCCAAAACATCAAATTGTATTGTTTCTTGGAAGCCTGTTTTTTACAGTCGAATATTTTAAAGTTCACCCAAACAAGAACTGTAATATCTCAATGATGTTGATATATTCAAATTTTATAGTGTAATCATTTATTTTTGCAAATAAATGTGAAATACTACATATTATGCATAGAAACAAGTTCTTTTTGAAAGTTCATGATGACATTAAAAGAACGTATGCTCTCTTATAAAACTGTATTTTGTGAAGCTGGGAGCTTTATATTTGAGGTGAAGATATAAGTTTTTGTAATGACCGGATTCAAAGGTTAAAATATAAAATAATTATTTGTTTAGATTATGAAGTCAACCAAGCTGTCAAAACATAACAACTTTTCTTTTCCAATACGGTTAAATTGTGTTGTAATCAAAAGAGAAAATCGTGAATCGTTTGAAGTTTGTACTTTTCCATGAGTTTTGTCACTAAAGACCCGGGTTTCGCCTTTTGGTATTTCAAGTACACGGATAAACTTGAACTGACGCGTTACAGTAAACAGTTTGTATAATTTATATATAACAATAAAAGAAGTTCACAAGGTTTAATTGTTATTAACGTAATCTAGATGAATTTCGCGAAAGCTTTGATGTCAATGAGTTTCAATGAATAAAGTGGGTAAATTATAATTATTGGCAGTGGCGGTTGCCGACAGAGTATTAGGGAGTACAAAAAAGATTCAACTATTTTTCATTTTTCAAAAATTCATAAGACTGGCACTCCGTTGGTATTGCAAACATCTGAATTGAATGTCCATGTTATAGAAGTGTTTTAAAATCCAATGAATATGAAAGAACTCTTGCAAAAATAGTTGAATCTTTTTTTGTACTCCCTGATACTCTGTCACCACCGCCACTGATTATCAGGTATTTTCAATTTAGTATCGTAACAACTAATTGCCAGATAATATCGTGGAAATGCCTACGAATATAATAGACGGGTTTTATCTGATCTATTACTATACTAACAATGGTGAGTTTGGAAGATTAAGTTACTCATATAAAATTGGCAACTAGTTAGCTAGCTGAGCCCTATTTATTTAAAATAATTTATGATCGCCTGAGTTTTATGTAACATTTTAACTCCTTTATCTGCCTTGAACGAGCGATTTTCATTTAATAATTATTGGCGAGTATTGAGGTGTCTTTATTTAATAATTAATTAATTAAATTCAAATGATTGAAATTTGAATTGAAATTCCATCAAGTACCCTCAGTCTGACAGGTTGTCAGGTTGGTCCGACCAGCTGTCGGGCCAGTAGGCTACGCCGACTTGGTAGCCAATAAAAATAATTATTTGGCCTTCAGCAAATTTGCGGCGTCATACGGTGCAAGGACGGACCTATTCGTATAGGTCCGTTAACCGGCTTTTGTTGATTGCATTAATGACAGCATTAAATAGCATTTCTAGAATCAGTAACGTATAGGGTTAGCTTATTATTTCAGTCAGTAATGCACACTTGAGTTCCTTGGCCTCCAAGTCCTGGGCAAATGCTCCCGAGACAACTCCATACTTGCAAACAGAACAGATACGCTTAACGTTGTTTACGCCACGGGACACGATCGCTGATACCGAATGTAAGGCCGTGGCGGGTGGTGATTGGGAGTAGTTTAGTTTAGTCTGAATTCTAAAAAGAGCAACTATTAATTTGTAGGTCGACTGAAAAGAATCGATAGTAAAAAAGAATGAATTAACACGAAGTATTTAAGCTTGAACAAAAAAAATGAATAGCATAGTTATAGATGTACCATTATATCTTGACCGTTTGTGAGGGGGCCCCTATCGCGACAGTGATGTGCAATACTCAATCAAATTTGTTTATTTACCAACACATTTTTATATGAAAGCTATAAATGAAACAAAATCTTTATGTCCATATATCTTTACTAAAACAATATAACTTCGAAGGTTTTTAAATGTATCTATAGTGAAGGACAATGTTAGTTCCGAATTTGAACGGCGGTCAAGTTATGATGGTACGTCTATAGTGGAAATTTTACATTCAACGTAGGTAAATTATACGCCTGTGACCATCCGTTTGTTAATGACGACCGCAAATTAAAATAGCCTTGCGGATTTGAGACAAGGTTCACACGATTATTCTATGTTAAGGCTTGCTTATTATATTTAACTGAGATATAACGTATATTATCGACTGTGTATAATTTACTTAAGCCGTAGTTAAGTGATGTTAGCTCAACGGTATATGCCTTACTCGGTCGTGAACGAGGACTTGTGAATCGTCAAATAGAAACTTTGACCCATCGATTGATTGGCTCTATCTATTTGGTATTTTATTTACCTGCCAAGCAACTGATATCGTCGTTTCCATTGAAAAGTTTTCTATCGGCAATATAATGGTTTTTGACTTCTTTGAATCAAATCTGCAAAACATTGCAAAAATCACCCTTAAGTCTATTTCAAAATAACGCAACTGAGAGAAGCTATGATTAAGATAATTTATATCATACGGAAAGAAAAATAACAATGTATTTTAATTCTACATAAATTATTTTATATATTTGTTGATAGCTATTTCGGCTTACGCCTTCGTCAGAACTATGTTTAAAACGTGTATTAGAGATAGCTTATATACCTTTGCTAGACAGGGTGTCTCCTACATAATCTCTTTCTGTTGAAACCATACCTACGTCACATTAAAGAATTTAAATAAGTTTTATTTATTGGTCTAAAGTAATGGTGGGAAACAATAATTTGGGTATTTTTGGGTTATTGGATCGTGTGAAACCACTTAAAATCTGCAATGTCTAAGTGCATCTATTTTAAATTGTTTTAAGTTTATTGTTTGTTAAAGGTTTTAAAAGAGGTGAACTGTTAATTGTAATCTGATCGTTAAGTTTTTCATTGGACTGATTATACATGTAGAACTAAAATCTAAAAACAAATTTGTTATTCCACTCATTCTCCATCAAACATTGATGTGTGTGTTTGCCTCATTAGCAAGTATCTTTGGCAGTGATAATTTTTTTCAAATTGTCTAAAAATAAAACGCTTAATTGATATAAATTAGCTTTATCATAGCTTCTGTCAGTTACGTTATTTCGAAATAGAATTAAGGGTGATTTTTGCCATGTTTTGGATATATATTGATTATATACAACCCCTTCTTATTGTATATAGTTCGTTTTATTTCCAGCAAAAACGTTGATTGGAAATATTTTTACTTTAGTGATAGATATATATATATATTTTGGTCCATGTCCGCTCCGAACTTGAAGCATATGGACTCCTCACGGGGTTTATCACAACATGTTTTTTTCTACAAGAACTACTAGTTCAACCTCTCTTTTTCGAAGAGAGTAGGGATGGAAAGGATACGAGGACTAGGACAGGACTAGTGGTTAGATTATCGCTGTCACTGTGCGTCGCTATTTGGGATCAGAAAGGTGGGAAGGGAATGGAAAGGATTTAATAACACAAACACACATTGCCTCTGAGCAGAATCGATTTATCGACTGAAAAAATCTTCTCGCACCGGGAATCGAACTCAGGCGGTCCGACACGGTAGCCAACGACGATAACCACTGCACCACAGTCCGGGCTAATAAACAACCTTCGATTATTCTTTATTTATATAAAATGGCGGATTTAAAAATAAGTTGGTAGTGCTGTATTATATTTTTCTACTCGACTGCCTCTACCGAGTGACTAATTTCCTTGTTTTAATCGCATCACCACGACCGTGATGATGTCACCGGATGCCGGCCTGAGCTAAGAATTAAAATACACCTTGAAAACTGAAGAAGACTTTAATATACAACAAAGCATGAACACAAAAAGTCATTTAACAATCATTTCTGTTCTATCGTTGTTGTCGGCTTAAAGATACGTACGTCTTCATATTTATGTATTTTTTTTTGATCAATCTTATTCTACTTATCATGATTCAAATACATCATGCCAGTTAAATAATTTGGTTGGAATCTTATATATAAAACCGAAACGGGGATGTATGTCTGTAATTCCCTTTTGCATTGTTGTTGCAAGTTCAAACAAACGAATTGATTTCGCTCGCGAAAGTTTCGACGGTAAATTGTTTCGTTATCAATGTGTGTGTAGAGACTCCAATTACTCGAGTATCGAGTAGTACATATATAAAACCGAAACGGCGTATGTATGTCTGTGGGTCTGTAATTCCCTTTTGCATTGTTGGTCATTAAGTTGCCATAAAAACGAATATGAAAGAAAATATGTTTGATTTTTTTTATCGGCGAAGACATTTAGTCAAAATGTAATAAATTAGTCTTCTACTGAACTTTTCCCGGCTTTTATTAATAAAATAATGTTTTTATTTGCGTGAAGGTATTATTTGACATTTCTTTGACAGCAAATTAGATTTTTTCCTTGAATTTGGACATTTTAATGGGCGAGAATGGGGCTGTCAATATATGAAAGGGGCTGTGAAATGTCAATGCCAGTCTGAAATGTTCATTTTAATTCCATTTTAATTGACCTAGACTTTTGAATTTTGAAAAAAGTTGTTTCAACTTGGCCCGTCTGAATTTACGCGCCGAGGTGAACAAAACCCCAAACTGGTCCGAGCGAAGCCGGGTTCGAACACTAGTAACATATAAATAAAGAGTTAGTTTGCTATCTCTGTTTTTGACAATTGTGCTGGAGATGGTAAAAACTGATTATTTTGGTAAATTCAAACCGATCGGGAAAATTTCAAATAGGACTTTTAAACGATTTTTTGTACCACCGCTGAAAAACAACGAATTAATGGCAGATGCCAATAGAAAATGGTGGAGTTGGATAATTACCATAGTAGGTTTTTGAACGACAATGGAGTTATTAAATTGTCTCTTAAACGTTTTTACGATGCACTCAAATAAGTTTTGGCTATAAAAAAAATACGGGACATGCACATTGCATGATACAGCAAGATGGCATTATTAAGTAATTTTCAGCCAAAAGTGGAGTTAACAAAATTACTCTTTAAGCCATCGATATGTTATATCCAATCATTAAACTCAACCAAGCTATCTTTCAATTGACCAAAATGGCCTGGAAGTTTTATGATAATGTTACATTGAATGTTCCTAATATTTTTTTGAGGAATCGTGAACATGGGTTGTTTGTTTTTCCAAGGGCTAGAACCAGTCTGCAAATGTAGGAAGAGCTTTAACAATTTTGAACGGTATTGCTTAAGGTTTCGACATATTTCACATTGACGTGAGTGAGTTCAGACGAGTACTATCTTTTTTTATGAATAAGAGTTAATTTTGTCGGAACTCTTTGGTTGACCTCTTTGCTATTTTTTTTTCAATCTTTTCTGATACTACATTGTTTTCAACTTTTTTTTACATTGCAAAAACAATAAACTATATAAAATTTGTGATTTTTGTATATATATAAATAAATAAAAGTATGTCTTTTTGTCAAATGCATGGCGCATTGGCGTCAGCTGTAATGCCATGATTTGCATAAATAAATATTAATACCGCAGTGTATGACAATTATTGGATGCATCAATGCGCGAGCAAGCTTAATACACGCTTAAATAATTTTAACATTTTCATATAATATACATAAATTAATGTGTATAATAATATTACATTTTTATTAATTTGCTTGAGGGTACTGCAGTGCGTATGGACGAGCCGCCACTGGTTATGTTCAATTATTACATTTAACGAAATTATCTTTCAATTCGCCCGGAAGCTTTAGGACAGACTAAGATACCGTCGTTTTTTTATATGATTTAATAATTCTTTTAGATTGTTTATTTAAGATAATAAATATGATTATACGTTGTCATGGTTTCGTAAAGTTACGTGATTTTTCCCCTTTCGCTGTCCCAGTTCGATTGACTAACAACAAAGAGGTATTTATTATTTCACCTTAAAAACAAGTAACAAAAAGTATGTAAAAGAATAATTTTGACGCTTTGGTGATCACATCTTTCCTTCTATTCGTTTTCACGATCATGGCTTCAAATTATCAGTTGACCAAACTTTAAAACTGTTGTGTATGAATTATGAATGCCACAGGTGTGTATCGTTTTGATGTTTCCATCCCTTCAATCGATTTCGATTTAATTCTAGTATAAAAACACAATAAAAACTATCAACCAAATCTCTAAATTTAAACAGTCATAAAATTAAACTGTCGAACTAATTAAAAATGACCTATGTATATTCATTAAAACCTTTGCGTTTTTTAGCTAGACTTGCAATAGAGCATCGCAATCAAAATGTTCTACGAGATCTGCATGTACACCGAAACCTTTTTTGTGCGGTAGAGGAAAATCGCACTAAAAAGTTATGATTTAATATGGGAATATAACATATACAAAGACGCACGTGTCAAGGTCACATTGTAATAAACAGATGAAATACTGGATTTTTCACGAACAGTATGTGGAACAACGCGCTGTTAATTACGTTATTACATACCGACACCTTACTTTGACAAGGTTCTAACTGCTCTTGACCCTGTTTTGAGATATGTATGAGCGTTTGATTGAGTTTCGATTGATTAAAATTCACTGAGTAACAAATCTTACTGAGAAATATTGATGTTAAAGATCTAATGATGGAAATAATGATGACAATCTAAGAACTTTAGTAAAAAAATTTAGTAAAAAAAGTGTGCATCTGCAGTGCAATTCGGGAATTCTGCTAACTCCGTTATTCAACCATAGATAATTCTGAAATTCATATTTATGATAGAATGCGGTAAATACAAGTTTTTCCGACCAAAAGGTCATTTTAGGCAAAAGTGTCAATTAAAACCTTTTCAGAGTAAGGTAACAATATGTATGTTGAAATAATCCCAAAAATACATTTAAAAAAATACTAAATATTGGATAGTTCGACTTTTCATACTATACGACTCAACTTGAATTTTCGCGGTTATAGGAAGTTGTACTCTTTTCCGTTTCCGTTACTAATTTCCGGCCGCCGTAGTCGTTGGTTCACTCAGTAAAAATTCTCTGCTACTTAAATTAACTAAGACCTGTTTAATTTATTGGTATATTATAAAATAAACAATCATTCATCTTCCCACAATGCAATGCCATCCTCAAGAATCAATATGTATCGCAAAGTGGGCGACAGCAACCTTGCAGGCGGCATTAAGTGAATATGTTTCAGTATCAAATATAATAATCCACAGCACATACATAAGTTGTATTACGTTGTTACTAGAGACTCCAATTACTCGACATCTCAACTACTCGAGTATCGAGTAGTAAAATTTCAAAATACTCGAGTATACTCGAATAGTTTCATGTGTAGCAATTTTTTTAATTAATTCAATTTTCTGTATTTAAATGAATGATTTATAAATAAATAAGCGTATTCGATTGATTATGCCACAGCTGCATCCATAGTCGGCAAATTTTTTTTTTCAGTATTTTATAAGTTGATAAGATAAGTCAGAAGGACCCAAATCAAAAGAAACAAAAGAAATTCTCGCACAGTATTTTCAACGCAATTTTCGCAATACCACTAAAAATAAATATTACCTGTCAGTAAAACCACGCGTAAGACTCAGTTAAGCGCAACGCTTAAAAATTATACGTACATATATATACAATTTTTAAGTAAGTAAATAAAAATTGGAAATATGTCTTCATTTATAAATAACGAGTATTTCTCAAGTATTTTTCAAAATACTCGAATATCGAGTACTTGAAAAATAGACGAGTGTACTCGAGTATCGAGTATTCGATACTCAAATTGGAGTCTCTAGTTGTTACGTATGTTTATCATTTGTGTACAGAGATATGTTGATACATTCGTAACAGTATGCGGGTTTGTTTCTAAACTGAGGTCGAATGAAATGTTATAGGTAAGATTCAACAACGTTGAAAAGAGCCTTTAAGTATATGTATTGTTTCCTACATATATGTTATTGAAACTACATATTGTATAATGTGGAACATGCGAAGTTTGTTTTTTTATTGTCATGCTAATTTATTGCTAAGGCGGGTATATGCCGGAGGTGGGATACATTGTCATATTAGAGGACCGCATTAATTAATCTCTTATCTAATATAAAATTAAAAATAACTTTGATTATTCCACGTATTGTCTTAATAATTGTGACACGTGTTTCGTCTCTTTCATCTTCAGACTTACTATCGCAAAATTTTCTTGAGTAATGAAGCAAGATTGCTTCTAATATTTTAAAATTATAAATTCCAAAAATGTAGTTTAGGATTTTTCCTTTTTACAGGTAGCAAAGAGAGGGTAATAGAAACAAGCAAACAAAAAAATATACTACTAAAGAAGTTAGCATTACAATATATTAACTAATGAGATGCAGTCAATTGGGAGGGGTAAATCTCATTTGGGAATAGATTAAATAGTGGAGAGCAACCTGTCCTATTTAGGATATCATTTAAAATACTTCTAAACTATTCATTTTTAAACCCTTTTTATTTACTCGGTGGAGGATTTCTATATTAATACTCTGATTATAATTGTGATCGTTTTATATTAAAAGATTGGTGAAGTCGGAAAAATTGTTACTTTTAAGACATCTTAGGTGTTCTTTAATTCTAATATTAAGGTTACTACCTTTCTGCCCAACATAAGAAGCTTGGCAGTCTCCACAAGACAGTCGATAGATACAAGTCTGTCACGATGATTCTAAGCGATCTTTACTGTTGAATAAAATTTTACATAAATTATTTACTGTATAAAACGCGGGTTCTATATTGTCTGGAAAATATTTGGTCCTTTTTTTTCGCAGCAAATTTCACAGATACTAATTCGGCATTTGCATCTTACATCAGTATGTTAGAACGTGTATTAAGTTGTGAATACTTTGATTATCTAAAAAATACGGTATGTACCGTTTTCATTGATTGCGAGAATTATCAACTGATGTTTTAGTGTCGCTTTCTGACTAGCATGCGTGCGTGTGTTTTCGATTATCACAAAGCCATCTTTGTCTTCATGTGTTATCCAATGTAGCTGTTAATTACGTAATCAGAAAAGGTTTACCTCTGTCTTCGTTTGGTCACACCAACAGCACCTGTCGCACCGGCTGACAGTCAGACTTCCAAATGCGGCAAAGGTTTGTCAACCAGGTCTTGGGATCGTCCAATCTAATGAATACTTTGCCTCACTAGAATAACAACTCACTCGAATATTATCACTGTCACTCTATCATAAGCACATTCTGCAATGGCGGCATAAAATAAATAAATTCGTCAAAGAGAGTTCTCGAAATTTTTGTTGCCTCCTTAGCATCCCGACTTGTTTGAATCGATTTTTCGATTTTAAATCAACCAAAAAGACGCATTAGTTATTCGGTCATCAAAATTTGTTTAGTTTTATTATTTATTACATGATATATATATTCTGGAATCAAAAAAGATTAGTAATCATTCATAAATATAGTTTTGTAATGTAAGTATGTGTTTGTTACTTTTATTATAATATGTAAGCAGTATTAATTTATAATTTTAGATCATATATTATATGTTTAAATAAATAAAACAATATTTAGTATTATTTACACATGCATTCTGATAAAGATCCATAACTTAGCGAGAACGATTAAGAATTTACGAATCCTTTCATAAGTTGCATAGCATCTTAGCATAGACTTACAATCAGCTAATATTAAATAACTTCTGTTGAAATACTCGATTCACGCTACTTATGCACTCGAATGAGTGGCGCTGTGACAATGTCCCCACAAAAAAGTTGCCAGAGTTCGACCATTTTTAATTCCCTAATTTGATATAGACTGAACGCGTGGGCTAAGTGCGGTAGATGGATTCTTATGTCAGAGGGGAGAATATTTATTTAGTATCAACGGCTGCCACAAGCTCGAGTGAACTGTTAAAGAAGTCAGAGTGTACTCTACAATGTACATTGATTCTGAATATTGTTTAAAAAGTGAAACGTTAACTTGATGTATAAAATAAAGTTTTTTTTAACCATAGAGTGGAGCAAATGGACTCCTAATGGAACATATCAACACATAAGTTCTGCGAGAACTGCTTGTAACCCAGTTCCTCACCCTTTCTTTCTTGAAGAGAGTAGGGGTTGAAAGCAGTGGCGGCTGGCGACAGAGTATTAGAGAGTACAAAAAAAGATTCAACTATTTTTCCGTACTACGGACAGCCAAAAATTCATAAGATGTTGGTATTGTCTGAACATCTGAATTGAATGTCCATGTTATAGAAGTGTTTTAAAACCCAATGAATAGGAAAGAACTCTTGCAAAAATAGTTGAATCTTTTTTTGTACTCCCTAATACTCTGTCACCCGCCGCCACTGGCAAGTGGTATGGCTTTATTCGCATAGATTGCATTAAAAAATGTTATTTTATACAACTATAATACATCTTTATAATAAAATAACGATATAAATGGTTTTCGCCAATAATAATCTTATTTTCTTTTTTTTTTTTTTGCAACGAAACTAGTTGATAAAATTATATTTTTCTTTGCAAAGACAAAACAAAGGTTACCATAAGTTTTCTGAACAGATATATATAGCCGCCACTGGTTGAAAGGATAGGAGAACTATAACAGCACTAGTGGTTAGGTAGCATCTGTCGTTAATTCAAGTATAATTTCGACAGCACAGACACCCATGCCTTCTAACAGGATATATAGCGATAAATCGACTGAAATATGCTGCTCAAGCTGGGACTCGAGCCCGTGAAGTCCGTCACAGAAGCCAACGACGTTGACTATTGCAGAGCAGACCCGACAAATTTTACTTGCCAATTAGTAGAGATAGAGTTTGATTTTTTATTCTATTGATTAAAAAATACTTTTGCCTTTTGAATAAATGGAATTTTTCCAACCTACGGGTTTTTGTTTTGTTTGTTATCTAGATTCTAGAAGCTTCTTGTGCAATATGCAAATGGCGGCATTTGTCAACCGATTCAATCCACCGCGTTAAGAGTTTCTTTTGAAAATGAAAACGCTTAGGCGTGAATGAAACTATGTTTTACAGTCAGTCGGCTGAGGTCGCTATTAAATGCATTCATTACAACTGAACTATTATTGTTTGCAAGAAAATTTCGTGACCTATTAAATAATATGTCTTATAAGTTGCCAGCGGATCCCGAAAACCTTCAAAGATTGCAGACATTTAATAACGGAAATATTATTTGCATATTGATGATACCGATTTTTTGTTACACCCTTATTAGTTTTACTTAGTATTGTTATCGATTTCGTTAAGAGATTTATTATTTGTTTTATTATTCTTTAATATAGTGCCATTCCAATAAGTATTGACAGTGAACATCTTAAAAGTGATCGATAAAATTCATAATAAAATAAATTGCTTGCACTATTTATAGCAGTTCCTTTTTTAAAAAAGTACATGTCATATTATAGTAATGAATATAGTTGCTATTTTGTTTTATTGTGAAACAAATACTATTATGACAGAAGATACGTCGACTTTCAAGAAATCAAGACAAAAACTTTACTTTGAATTATTCTGTATACAGTATGACGTCACGGTCGATATGAATACACACACACCTATATTCATACTGATCCCAATAGACTAAAAAAAGAAAACGGAGTCTGCTCTATGATTCCGATGTGAAGATGGCGTCGGCGAAAACCGGTTTCAATGCCATCATAATGCCGGGTGACGTCACCGATTGAAATGTCAGATTGTCTTCTTTAGCAATAATAATAGTGTCTGGCCATAAATAACCAGGAACAACTATCTCTCCTCGTATATCGAAATGGCGAATGATGAGCCGTAGCCATTTTGATAAATAGCAAATCTGTTGCGCTTTCTTTCCGAAACCAATTTTCTCATCATCGATAATATATCATTACCCACGTTATGTTTTTTTATTTTTTTTCAAAAATGGCTCGAGTAGGTACGAGAAAACGCATATTTTTGAAAATAGAATTCATATTCGAAGTGTTCGAGTCGTATAAAATTTCGACAGGAATTCTCAAGCATGCATAGTTGTAAATACTTGTGGCACTTTTGCCTTTTTTTGTATAAAAGAAAAGTTAGGGACACTTTAGTGCAAGCTAATCAAGTCCTGGGTAACTGCTCCCAAGACAATTGCAAAGTTAAAAACTGTATAACGCCTCATGTTGTTACGCCACGGGAAATATCTGCTAAAACCAGACGTATGGCCGTGGCGGGTGGTGGATGGGCAAGGTAGTTGTAAATAGCCATTACTTGATCTAATAAAAGAAGTGCGCTGTGAAAGCAACTATCCTGTCGATCCCTGTGAGACGTATGCATCAACAAATTTGCGTAAACATATCCGAGTTCTTCTGCATTAAAAATAAACTTAGCTTACATTGGCCTTATTGATTGAATTTGCATTTACTTGGAAGAACTCCATTATAACACGGTGAAAACAGTAGCAAGAAATCTATTGCATTTCATATTTATATGTGAACATTAATACATTGGCTACGGGGGTACACATAGAAAAACGACGCGTATTTCGCGCTAAGCAATGTGTGAAAGCAATAACAAAAAATCGTTTTTAGTATCAAGAAAGCATCAATAAAAGGAAAAATATTTTTCATTTTTTTGTCTTAATAGCAACAGAAATTATCGCATGCAAGTCTTTAGTAAGATAAAATATTGGGTAATGAGGGCTTTCAATACACAAATAAATGTAATCAATGAATATGTATCTATGTAAATAAACGTTTTTAAGTTATTCATTACAGAGAATTGCATTACTTAGAGTTGTTAAAGTATTCTGAACTATGCGGGCATTAGTGCACTGAAAAGTTTATCACGTGAACGAATTGCAAATGGTAGTTACGCCACCGAAATATCACTATTTAAACATACTAATTAGACATATAATACTCAGAGGTATCTTTACATCTTCCGGAACAAAATAATTGCGGAAATGGGTGTTTCCAGTTATCAATTGTATAAACCCCCTTCCGTTTCAGTAATTATTTTTAACAAAGAAAATCTTTTAATAATGTAAAATCTTTACTAATACATAATCTATCGATATGTGAAGTTTTCTGGCAAGGTTTTAATGATTTACTACTTGCTTGAGATGTTCTTAAAGACAAGCTATACAAATCATTTACTTATAGAGATAAGACGAAGTATAAATGTACTAGTATAACTTGACTGTTAGCAAAGCCGCCACCATCACGTGAGTGACGTGCAATACTCGACCAAAATTGTTTATTTGATTACACATTATAATATGCAAGATGTAAATGAAAAAGCACGTATATTTTTAATAAAACAATACAACTTAAATGTCTTTTGAAGATATCTACTCTAAGGGGTCAATTTTAGTTCCGTATTCGGCGGGGTAATGATGGTAAATACCATGGTCTTAATTTGTGTGTTCATATATTTACACTCCCAGCGTTACCACTAGGCTACAGTGGATACGCAGTTAGGGCGATTGTCTGGCTCGTTTGCGCGGGCAAGAATTGGTACATTGGACTTTATTTTATGTTTGTTTTCATTATTTATCCCTAACCATCCTATCCGACCTAAAAATGTGACGAAGAGGAGAGCAATTATCTAACGTGTCATTTTTGGAATCTTACTCTTCGAAAGCGACAAACCTAAACTTTGCCACTGTCAAACATCTTCTGTTAGAATGCACCATAAGGAAAGATTCCACATCCTCTGTACCACAGACAAAAATGCGCTATTTTTGTATTTCCTCACTTTTAATTGATTGATGGTTATCTTGCATCCATAAGTTGATAATTAAATTAAGCAAGCTTATTACACGAGCCGTGAGAAAAATTGTTATCTATCGAGACCGATTTACTTAATATTTCGTTTACAAGAACAATGTCGGTGGTGTAATCTTACTATTATTTTTTCATCAACAATAATAACTTAAATTGTTATACATCAGTTGCGTAACTATTCGGTGCAGATTTCGGTAACGCCAGGCTTCAAATTGAAGTATTGACAGCGTAATTGGAAATATCAGCGTGAGAAACGTTTTCAAGCGCTGCTGTTGTCTTGCTAAAGTATTTGCCGAGAAACTCTCAGTGCTTTGTTATCGTAAAAAAAGTTGCATAAATAAATGATTATTATAATACAAGGTTCAGTTAAGAGAGCTTCTTAAATTTTTAACGATTAAATAATATCCTTAATAGTACAGGTTGCTTGCCACTGCTGAATTTATTTACAATGGGTTTAAGCCGTCTTTGTTATAATACAAATAATAATACATTTTTAGTACATTTTCCACATACTTTTTATGTGGAAAAAGTACTAAAATGTTTTTTTTTTTTTTTTTATAATGCTTTTCCACCAAGTATTGACAGTGAACACCTTAAAAGTGATCGTCCTAGTTAGTTAATAATTTTGTAATGTTTTAGCGGTATAATTATTGTTGTTTTATTTCTATCCTCCTTTCTTTGCTTCCCGTAAAAAGGAAAAATTCCAAACTACATTTTTGTAATTTATCATTTTAGAATCAGTCTTGCTTTGTTACTGAAGCAGCCCTTTCGATGGTAAGTCCGAAGATGCCTCTAAAAGAGGTGAAACGCGTGCCACTGTAACACAATACGTGAAATAATCAAAGTTATTTTAACTTTTGTACTAAAATTAGCTTTGGCAATATTACCTTCACATCTATTTAAAGTTTTCTTAAATTCAGTTAAATTAAAACTTGATAATTTATCGCAGCAAATCCTGGAATGTTATGTCAAACTTTAAAATCTAAAAGCATGGTGAACGAAGGTAAAAAAAAGGGTGCAGATTTTAGTTATATTGTCTTGAAATGAATTACAGTGCACAAAATAGTAAGCAAATAAACTTATGAGAAGAATCTCTACTTCAATAGTGCAATTAGACATAATAAGAAGCAGGTTCAATGGATGTATTATATATGTAAATTAAAAGCGTTTGAATTATGTACTTTCCATAACGACCCGAGTTTCACCTTTAGGCATCTTTCGTCATTTCAATTACACAATTGAGCTTGGAATGACGCGTATTAAATAGTTTGTATCGATTATATATAAGAATAATCAATGTGGCAATCTGGATTAGTTACTTTATGTTTTGATTTTAATGACGTTCCATCAATTGGATAAGTAATCGCTTAGATAAAATAACAACTTTTTTAGGTCTTTAAATTAAATGTGACATCGTTAAAAGGTTATATGAAGCTCATAGCATGGGAATGCCTACCGATTTAAAATGGTGGGTTTTGTACGACGTCATGTTATTTTAAGAATTGAACTATTTTGATAGCTTGAATTTATTAATGGTCTATCATAAATAATGATGTTATAATCGTGTGAAGGATATACCAAGGTTGAATTAAGGGTGAAGGTTAAGATTTACCGTGCCATATTTATTTATTTATTTTCCTGGTGAAACAATTTAAGATCATTCTTGTCATTAAAAATTCTGCATATAACGAAAAGCGATACCCGGGTCATTGGCGACAAAACTCATGAAAAAGTATACAATTTTATTGATAGAATCTTAATGAGAATTTTCAGTCAAACTTTAATTGTGTAATATGTTTCAAAGGAGTCATAGGGTAAAACGGTATGCCACGGTAATGTTTTGAAACCTCTGATAAAAATTGATAACTTGGCTTTTATTTTTTTCAAAAGCTCCCACATTACTATATAAAAAAATGTTATCCTCATAGATATATTTTGAAATCGTTTGCAATATTTCAATTTATTATGAAGACAATTATTAGTCATTAGTCACACACCTAACCACTCGCCCACTTACTTTAATACTGAGAAAACAATATTTTAAAAAGCACCACATAAGGTAGGTAGTAACACCTACCTAACCTCAACCAAGAACCGTTCACTTATATCCTTAAAAAATATGCAGGATTTTCATCAATATTATACAATAGTTATAAATCTACAGATTGTAATGTTAAATTATCTAAAATTTCATAGAAAATTATACTACCGAGCTATATTTATATTAAGCTTATTAAAACAATACAGATAATTATAGGTATCAGTGTATAAAATTATATGCATAAAAAGTACACCATCGACAATCGACTCCCAATATATTACAAATAGCCTTCACACAACAACCTCAAGATAATATTTAAAAAACGAAACAAAAAAGGAAGTCACTTCTCTATGGAGACAAATAATTCGAATCCCGAACGTGTAAATTTTCTAATAACAGATTGGGCTGTACTTGAATCTGGTTTGAAAATGGAATGCAAAAGTAGAGGGTAGTTACTTGTTGCGGCCGCGCGAACAATGACGTCAATCACGCGACTCGATCGTTTGAATTTCGAACTCGACTGAGGCGGGCGCAATTTTTTACCAGCTGGCTGCTGGACAAGATGGCCGCCTTGTTCTCGGTTTTATCGGAGCCTGCAAGGGTTCAGAAAATTTTACTTTCGGTTGAAAATTAGCTCAGTGACTTGCACCTTTGAAGTGTTACCTGTCTTTTTAGTTGAAAAGCATTTTTATAAATAAGACTTTTGTGTGCTACTCCCTCATATCTTATTTTACGGCGTAATGTCTGTGGGTTACGTCGTAAAACGATGATTTTCAACTTATACTTTTATTAATATATTAAGTTTAAATTATTTATTTCTTTGACAGGAATTAGATTTTTTTCCTTGAAACAATGGAATTAAATAAGGTTTGTGTTTTTATTTTAACTATTTTGGATGTTAGATTTTGTGATATAATTATGTCGAATGATATAAAATTAAATAATTAAATTCAGCAGTAATAGTATTTATTATCTATTGATGCGTTTATGGTGTATCAAGACGGCCAGTACTACAATTAAATATTTGCTCCTTTTCTTGGTCAACCAATCCGAGCCTCGCAACTAAAATTTTTATCGCTCTGATTGGCTCGCGCTGTTCACCAATCGTCATTCGCAATTCTGTAGTAGATTTCAAAAAGATTTGAAACAACCTTGAAACCTATCCAAAAATTTGTGATACAATTTTTATTCTCGAAAATATGAAATGATTTATCATGCTTATTTTTTTGCAACACACATTCAATGACGCCTTGAGGTATATTAGGACGAGATTTTTTCTTACAAAAATGACTTATTTTCACAAAAATTATATAAACTAATATATTGTTTTTTTTATGACTTGACATGCATAGAGTGTCAGATTGTTGAAATATGTTGAAGGCGGATATGGATCAAAGCTCCATGTTAAGACACGGTAGCCAAAAATATTTGTAATCGTAAAAATAAACTTAACTCAAATATTGATATCAACAGGTAAAGCATTACCTCGCAGAGCTCTGTTGAGAAAAAAACGGCTATCATAAAAGGTGAGGTGAACTTCAGACATCCCACTCTCTTGTTCAAATGTTTAAATAACGCTGTCTCTTTCGCGCGTAGGAGTTTCAAAATAAAACCTGTTATTACCTCAGAGGCTTTACGATGTTTTGACTACTATTGGGAGATAAATTACACATCACATCTTCAAGATAAATATATTTTTTTATGTATTCCGCACGTTTTATTAAAGAAAACGGTGAAAATTATATTATCCTATTAATCACAGTTAGTGTGACTGACAAAAGTAATTATATTTCCTTATCTTTATTCGTTAAATATTTTCTTACGAATCATTAAAATTGTTTGATTACCCAGGAATTGATTTTTAGCTGTATGACTAACTAAATAACGGAATATTATAAATTGTTCTTTGATTGCTTGTGGCCAAGCAAAATATTAATGACATCAAGCATAAAAGGAAACAAATGTGTTTATAATTTACTGCACATACTGAGAAACTATAAACACATTTTTGTCAAAAAACTTTATTGATAATATCACCGACAGGGGCGGAGTGGCAAGAGTTCTTTCCTATTCATTGGATTTTAAAACACTTCTAAGGGTATTTCAATAGGGACGCTCAAAATATGTTACTTTGTCCTGCTGAGTAGATTATTCATTGTTTAGTGGCCAAATTTGAGTCAACCAGTTTGGTAAATAATCGGCCAACACCTACCCGTACGTCATCAAAATACAATATCTGGTGAAAACATTGCTGCTGTGTGTGAAAGTGTACAGGAAAACCCAAGGCAGCTTATTTCTCGTTGTTCACAAGAACTTGGCTTTTCTGCGACTTCAACTTGGCGAATTTTGAATCGGGCCTTATGTCTGCACCCGTATAAAATCCAACTAACCGAGGAACTTCAGGTAAACGACCGCAGACAACGCCTGATTGGGTTCTGGAGCAGTTGGAAGTTTACCCAAATTTGTCAAAAAAGTCAAGTTTGGCGACATGACCCATTTTATAATGAATGGATATTGGCAGACATTTGATGCTATATTCCATATTTAATGCCGTAAAATATACTTACAAATGAAATTAAAATTTAGTCGAAATCTCACAAACAACTTGTTTTATTTACATTTCAAAACTAAGCGTCCTTATAAAAAGACCCTTTATAATATGGACTTTCAATTCCGATGTTAGCAATACCAACGGAGTGCCAGTCTTATGAATTTTTGGCTGTCCGTAGTACGGAAAAATAGTTGAATCTTTTTTTGTACTCCCTAATACTCTGTCGCCAGCCGCCACCAAAGATCCTTGTGTTAGTAAATAATTAATTATTATACATTATTTAAGTATTTTTCAAGTGGACATACTAAATATAATGGTACTTAAATAAGAGTACACGATTTAAAGTAGAAATTTAACAGTTAAAAAAAATCAGAAACTTTTATTGACGACTCCAATCAACAATTGAAAATAATAAAACACTAAACAACACGGCCAAGATATCTATTATAAATTATATAGCTGGAAAAGGTACTTCAAAAAAAGAAGACAAAAACGAATTGGCTTTTTATGAGATCTACAATGTATTGGCCATGTTTAATGAGGAATTATTTTGGAGATTCTGTTGCCGAGCAACCGACGCTATAGGGATTTTTTTCATTTGCCTGTGAAGTCACAGGATCGAGTTCTGGAATTCAAGTATTGGTTAAATTTATGGATTTGTATCCAAAAGCAATTTTAGAAAACTCATTGCCTATTCAATTCTTAAAAACAGCGATTAGTCGAAACCAATGTTCATTCTAAGCTCAAATTTAAAATTTAAAAAACAGGACAATCTAACAAATGCGTGGCACAATTTAAATCATCGAGCAACTTCTTTTGAAATGCTTCATTGGGGAGGCTTTATGCTTTATCGTTTATCAACATGGTAAAGATATTAGAGAACATACTAGAGTGCGCGTCATAGAATGATTGAGCGGGGGTTTTCAAACAGGGCTTGAGGGAACAATGGTTGTAACCAGGGCTGTGGAGTCGGGGCTTTTTGCCCGGAGTCGGTGCGGCGATTTGGCCGGAGCCGTACTCGAAGTCGGAAATTTTGAAAAGTTTGAACTTTTTATTTTTACACTTAATATGTCAAATTTGGTCATTGGTCGGATTGGTAGGGTTTATATTTAATTTAATACACATAAATAGGAAAATTAGGCAAACAAAAGTGACGATAGTAGACGGAGTCGTGGTTTTGGTAAATGCTGGAGTCGGACTTTTTTTACCGACTCCACAGCCCTGCCTACTTTATCATCATTATCTTTCTCTCGACGAAAAGTGGAATTGAGCGGCTGGACTGTTCAACCAGCTTTGTATGGAATTTTCTCCACATTTTTGTTTGTAGCGTAGGAAAACTATTTTGAACGTTCAGGGTCTTATAGACGTGTCCTTTTCTAAATACGATAAATATCGCCATTAATATTATATATCAACAATATCTATCTGGTTGCATATATAATTTAACTGCTATGCATATAGTTTCAGATTAATTCAATTAAAAAAAAGCCAAACGTGGATGCTGTTATAAAAAGAGGAAAACACACGTATACACATTTAAAAATGAACACTTAAATAACCATGTTTTATCAGGTGCGCTTCTTTTTAAAGAGATGGAAAGATTTCATCTCTCGCTTGCGCTCTTGGCGACATTACAACATTCGCTAGTTTAATATTACAATAAGAAATGCCGTCTGTGTATTATTCCATAACAATATGTCACCTGAACGAAAATGAAGATCAACAGAAAGAAAGTCATGAGAGACAACTCGATTAAACTCATTTATGGTTATGATTAATTGTTTAAATGCACCGTAATGTCATTTACCGACCCAATACCCGTTAATCGTCATATTGGATAACGTATTCAAGGATTCGAATCTCTGAATCAAAATTAGCATACCATGATGTTTTAGTCAATTTTTGGGTATTTATTTGAAGTACGAATGATTGTAATTTGAAAATCGTCTGGCTTAATTTTATTTAACTCAAGCATTAAAATAATTATTTTTCAAAACAAAACGTTTCTTTGTTTCGAAACGGTATTCGATTTTGAATCAGCAAACAAAAGAATTCATTTTTTAAAGAATCTAAATAGAATATTATAAGAATTTTCTTTCCTGCTTTCAAAAGAGAACGTGAAAGTTTGTTAAATATGTATCAATCAATTAAAACATTTCGACTAAAAAAATAAACAATTTTATGTATTTAATCAACCCATGTAATTGCACGTTTGGTTTTAATTACATGTCTCGGAAATGAGGGAGTTTTAAAAAATAGAACAATGAACATTAATTACAGGTTTGGCTCAGATTTAATGTGTCATTTTTAATTCATTTGGTTGGCTATTTGAAATACATATAACAATCGATGATTTTGAATATGTTCGTTATTTCCTCACAGTATTGCAAAAGTGTTTGTTCTTTCTTAACATGGTGGAATTAGTTGAACCCAATATCCAAGAGATTAAGCTGTCTGATAGCTTTTGGTTCAATTATAGAGTTCTTGCATCTGTGGGCTTTTGTCCCATTGATAACAGGAAAAATTCTACAGGAAAATGTATCCTTCATGTTTTTTACAGCATCGTTGCTTTGGCAACGTATATTTTATTCCAATTGGCAGAGTTAACGTATATTATCCAGGTGAGAAATGAAAATGAATAACATAGACAAATAAATTTCATTCAAATATCATGTTTGCACTGATAATTTAAATTGTTTGAATTGCACATGAAATTCCGCGAAACCCGGTCCGCTAGCGACAAAACTCATGGAAAAGTTCAAATTTCAAACGACGATAGCACAGGCATCCTTCAGTAGAAATCCTCAATTATATCGCCCATTCCAAGTCAAAAGTGACGAATCGATACGTTAAAGAAGAGCAAAAAGAGTGAAAAACTATTGTAGCAATTAGAACAACTTCGTTTCTTTACCACTTTTTTTCAATGTATTGGAGTTCTTTTTTGAAGAACATCCTTTTGGCAGTTTGTACATTTTTTTTATACAAACCAGAGCAACCATCCCTCTCTAGAAATGGATGAGCCAAGCGAAGCCCGGGGAAGTTATCACCGTAATTCTTAAAGAATACTATTCATCATCATCGAATACTCGCTATCGCAATCGAATTGGTCCTGTGCTTCGTTGAATTGTGTTTCGATCTTTGCTTTGTAATTAAATCCTTGTGTAACTTTTGCATCTTTTTTAAATCTCTGTTTCACGTGAATTGTGTTTTAAATAAATTAGTCGGCTCTACTATAGAGTAACGGCCCTTGTACTACCGTTGAGATCTTTGAACTAAGAGCTACCTAAAGTTACTTCATTGAACGTCGTGGATGGATGCTGTCTTCCTCTATCTTAAGGAGACGAGAGTCAGGTCGTCTCAACATGTACCTAATTTTTCAAATTATAAAATTTGTAAGTGAAGCTGGGTAAAAATTTATTTGTATTTTGTTTTAGAACTGGGGTAATATGACTGAAATGATTCGCGTGTTGTCGCCATTTATCATCAAGGCAATTTCCATATTAAAGGTGTTCATATTTTGGAAGAATTCGTGCGGAATAAACTGGCTACTAGATCAACTAGACGGTTTGATATGACTTTTGATAGTGATCAGCTTTTGTCGGTGTACAATTATTATAAATAAGCAAATATTGTGGTGTTTTCAGTTTACTAGAGATGCGACGCTGTCGTCCGTGTCGCGATTATTGGTCAATGTTAAAATCAGTTGCGCTTTGCTGGAAAGCATTCTATATAGACACAGTAAATGTTTCAGTTTTTTTTAAATTGAAAATATTTAGCATTGATGACAAATATTTTCAAATTTTGAATACGAGATAAACTCGATGAGAAATTGTATGAATCAGTCAAGAACAACTTAACGAAAAATAATATATACCCAAGTATTGGCGAATCCATGGGAGGCATGCCCCCCTGAGGAGAATTTATTCCATTCAATATATTATAACATTAATTTTCCAATAATTTTTATTTAAATAAATATGTTGTAGTTCTCTTTTTTCAAGACCTTTTTCTAACAGCTATACGACATGTGATTCATAATTGTATCCTAATTGTGAGGTTTTGTTACGAATTTTATTAAGATTGACAATCATCGTTGCCTCCACATTACGACACATGAAAACCTGGGTAAGGAATCGTATGAGTTCGCAAAGACTATAGGGTCTGGCTTTGTAACATAACCACCGGAAAATGGATATTTAATTAGCCCAAATATATTTTTGGGCCGATTTGCAACGTAAAAAAAACGAAAATTTTACTTAACTTTATCATATTTGCGATTTTTCTCTGATTATTTTTTTTAATGCTTGCATTTTTGAATTGAAATAAAAGAATCGATGATAATGGATCAATTAAATCACATGATTTTGTTCGGTGTCATCACTTCTATAAATGTATTATTTATGTATCATGTTTATTTTCAAATTTAATGGCCACCCCCTGTGACAACTTCTGGATCCGACATTGCATCCAAGTCCAAGAGCTCTTTTCAATTTGATAAAAATTTACCTTGCCGGGACACACCCTATACATAGGGCAAAGCTCTGACACTAAACCATAGAGAACGACCATTGTTATGAGGTCTAAATGAAAAATTCTACGAGCTTGAACAGATATCTATGTATGAACTGACTTCTTGGGATTGATCAATTTGAAGCCTGGTGATACATATTTTTCTCACCATTATCATCCACCATTCTATCGCTGGTCGCAGGATTTTATGAGCCCTGCACTAGGAGAGCTATTTGTTTCTCTTGGTGACCAGGCCAATCGGCACACATCAAGTCGGCACATGGCACGTCGACACATTTCAAGTCGGCACATGACAAGTTGGCACATAGATACTTCAGCACCTAGACAACTTGACAAACCGCTCCTATTTTTATTCGATCTCCGTCAAATACTGCATGAAGGGAGTGTTTTATGGAAGAAAACACCTTCTGGCACACTAGGGAAAGTGAATGTCTACATAATTACGTAAAATTTGCATGCTGGATTATGAATAATCATGTCGTTATTACAATCTAACATAGCCAGCCATAGCCATATCTAGCTCCCCAGTACAGAATTACGATCAATTGTACGTAATTAATTGGCCCTTAGATAAATGCATTAGAACAATTAGAAATGAATAGATATCATCAATCAAATGACATTTTTAATGAGAAAACAAACATTAATCCAACATCAATACTAAGATCATTACAGATCGCTAATGCCATTTTACTAAAATCATCTTGATATAAAACTAATGTACGTTCATTACCACTCAATAAACACCCAGATTTGCTTTCATTTCCTGGAAACATAATATCAATTTGTCACAAGTCAAGCATTATTATGAAATAGCCATCAACAATTTATTATATTTGTAGAGCTCAAATACATTTTTTCACTGAAATACAAAAAGGAAATTTTGTCAAGATGTCTTGGTGCCGAATTGTCTATGTGTCAACCTGTCGTGTGCCGACTTGACATGTGTCGACGGCCATGTGCCGACTTGACTTGTGCCGAGTTATCACTGATTCGTTTCTCTTATATATCTTATTTATATATTTGTAAGGATGTATTGTTTTGCATTTCCCAAAGGTCCGGACTGGAAAAGAAATCATCCAGCGGTCACAAGTCTGCTTCATTCTATACCGCTCGGAAGTTTTCTATTTGCCATTCAACCGTTTGTGTTTTGTTTTTTATGGCTGATCACAACGTATACCAACGAATCTGGAAAGATGAAGGTGAAACTGTGGATACCTGAAGTCATTATGACACCGCCGGGGTAATAATTAAATAAAGTTTCACATTTTCATCATAATTATTTTGAGGATCCATTAGAACTTTGATATAATGTACTATTCTGCTATTGGCACATTTGATTAACGCTGTGTGTGCCACACACGACGCGACGGCTTTAGCGCATACCGGCCGATGATTTCACGTGCTCTAAGCCAGATTTAAAAAAAACCACATAATATATTTGATCCATTTAATACGCGAATTTAACTCTTCTCATCTTTAAATATATTGTGTCATTTAATTTATTAATAAATAACAAAGCAGATAAAGAAAACCGAAGAAGTTATTGTGTAATGGACTTCCTGTTTTGACGAATATCCCCTCGCTCGCATTAATTTGTCACATTGTGGTTTTATCTGACTTTTTTTGATTCAAATATGTGTAATTGCTGGAATTCGCCTTTTTTCAATTCTTGGCATCAGCGAAGCTGGCTTAGATTTTACAACCTTCATTTCGCTAGTCATACACCTCTTATAAACTCCAAAGTTAAAAAAATATTATCAATATCTTCGCCTTTGTTATTTTAATTTATTAATTAGTGCTTCATTACAAATACAGAGCTAAAATGAAAGAGCCGCTGTCAAATCGAACATGGGAACTTTTAAAATGTCATTAAAGATTTTACCATAAATCCATCAAATTTCTAATAATACGGCACCCAATAAAAATATCGAGCTTAGTTATGCGTTTAATTTTTAGATTTCTTTTAGTTCCTGGAAATCAGAAGTGGTTTTTCAATAATAATTGGATAATATTTTTAGCTGTTAACTTTGAACTAACATCTACTTCTTCTAAACAAGTTTTACTACACTGCCTTCCTTGTCCAGAATTAAAATTCTGATTTTATATTCTTCAACCCATAATGCAGGGCTGGAAGAACTTTACTCACTTAAAATCTTTTAACTTATTTAGATAATTGTTGATTGAGTAGGGATTTACTTGGTAGAACTCCATTATAATACGGTAAGAAAATAATAATGTATTTTAGTTCTACATAAATTTTATATATTTGTTGATAGCTATTTCGGCTTACGCCTTCGTCAGAACTAGTTCTGCAGAAATATATGTTATTTTTCTTACCGTATTATTTAGATAAGTCAGGCAAAATGAACTGAGGTATATGTCATGTCCTTAGTCTGAACTAGCAAACTTTTTTCTCTTTTTAATATAGAACACACCTGACTGAACACACCTTAATACTAAGTATAAATGATTTTTCTCATTGTTTTGCAGCAATCATTTGATTCTAGTATACGCGATGTTAATATTAGGGGTGACTGGAATAGCTGAAACTGCTATGAATACAATGATTTGTGGATTTATGGCGCATGCCTGCTCTCAATTGATTATCCTGAGGGAATCATTGCAGAACATTGGAAAAAAGCCAACCAAGTCTCCAGAACTCGGCAGCCATCTTACAAGCCGTACCCGCAAACGTCGTAACCAAAATAACCTCAATAAAATGATTGGCAATGTTAGCACGCAAACTTTAAATCAAACATTATCAATTGGTGATCAATTGATTCAATTGAATGGAGGAAACAGTTCTGTTTGTGACCGAGAAGAGTTACTGAAAAAGTGGAATTTGTCGAGTGCATGAATCATCAGAAAATGAAAAGGAATTACATGTTTTATTTGATGTGTTCAGTGATGAATCGAATTAAGCGAGTTCTAGAGCACCATTGCATTAGGAACATCAGTGGTCTTACGAAATGTCTGATTATTTTTTGTGTTGAGTTTTTTGTCAAAAACCTAAGCATGTATGTGTTTGATGCCAACCTCAATCTTAAAAACACAGTGTCTTTTTTAAATTAACTCGTAAAACATATTTAAATACTAAAGCTGTTGCTACGCCAGCAACTAAAATAAATTTGGTTCACAAATGGCCGTCAAGATGAGAGAAAGTTTCGCCTAAATTTGTAAAAATTCGAATCAATTTGCATCTTATTTTTTGGCGGGGTGGGGTTTGGGGGACGTATGTGAGGTATGCCAGAAACCTTCGAAGGAGTGAACTCGAAAAATTTAAAGTTTAAAAAAAAATTGGGGGTGGAGGTTGGCAGTGGTTGGGGTTGGGGTTGGTAAACCATTGCGGGAGTGTACTCAATAAATTTGTAAAGTTTCACATCGATCGGTCGAATTTATAGTAGTTGTTGATAGCTATTTACAGACAGACAAACATTCATTTTATATATATAGATTCAGAACTAGTTGGTCAGAACTAGTTATAGTTCTGACAGTGGAATTTTTTTTTTGAGTCTGTTGTATTGCATTTATTCTTTTCAGCAATTCCACATCTTCCATGCATTTAATATGAAAATACTTTGATGCACAATCCATACGAAATATTTCACATCAATCTTTGAGGAAAAATTGTTAAAAACACATTTTTTTAAATACCAATATTTACTCTAAAGCTGTTGGCTGTTGGTTCTGGTGGCCGAAGATGAGAACCACTTCCTAAAGTGTAAATGCCTACTCATCTTATTTTTAATAAATGTGTTAAGTTATTTCTGTTTCACGATGACTGCCTTACTTTTAAACTCCTTCTATTCCCCGCCACTTAATGCGATATATCCTCTCGCGAATTAATTAGGCTGCGATAAGATAACATCAACAAACCATTTAGGCATATAATAAAACATGGGGTGGGCATGTGGGATCCAACTTATGATCCTATATTAAATATATCGGATGAGGAGAACAGGCTAAAATTAATTCGACCAGAAAGATAGAGGACAATATAAATTAACAGAGTAATATTTCCCGATCTCAAGGAAATGCATAATGTCGTAAAAAAGATGGCAACCCTTTTACTTACAGACTGACCACGTTACTTATGCACTCGAAAGAGTGGCGCTGTGAGAATATCCTGAATGACGCTGACAAAAAAAAGATTGCCAGAGTTCGAAAATTTAAATTTCCTAATTTGATATAGACTGAACTGGAGACCCGGGTTCAATTCCCGGCAAGGTCAGATTTTTCAATTGAAAAAAAAAAGAGATCTTGGGCTGGGTGTATGTTATTTATCGTTGATTTTGTGCACAACTGATTTATTACTTATCACTGTGTCAAATGGGAGAAAATTTTTATTAAAAAAAAAAAAAGAATCAACGGCTGCTGCAAATGGTCAGATGGGAGAAAAACTGAAAGAAGCTGCAAACTCGAGTAAACTTCCCTTGTTATTTCAAACAAATGAAACATATATAATTTAATAACGATCAGGACCAGTTTTAACTTAGCACAAGAATTATCAGCTGATGTTCATTAGTTAACAATGCTCGGGATTAGCGAAACTGGTCCTGAAATTTAAAAATGACATGTGGAAGTTATGTAAAAAAATTGTTTTAACTGTTTAAAATAATGCCTTTTCCTTCAAGAAGAGACAGTTAAAACTTACACAAGTAAAGTTGTTATTTCTTGCTGATTTGTTCATATTATTTTAGGTTTGTTAAGAAGATTGAAGAAGTCTTCACGTGGGGAATCTTTTTCCAGTTTGCTGCTGCAGCAGTGATCATGTGCGGTTGTGCTTTACAAGTCAGATGGGTAACAAAATATATCGATACATTTATTTCCTGTGACAACAATTTTATCATATAGCAAAAGATTTGGAACAAATGTTTTACACTGCCCACCAAAGCTGCCGATGTGGAGGATCCGACTCCTAAAAGAACTAATCTCATCCTAAGTGTGGCTCTACAAGAGCTGCTCAGTCACTCAACCTTTCTTTTTTTAACAAATGGCAAGGACTTGATATTGGTTAGCTAATCGCTCTCTCTAGATCAGTGTTCTTCAACCTTTTTACATCCATGGACAAGTGAGAATTGAAAAAACTATTTCGCGGACCGGCGTCAACCAGTTCTCGATTAACAACGAT
The DNA here is from genome assembly GCA_028554975.1 of Himalopsyche kuldschensis. NCBI lineage: Eukaryota > Metazoa > Arthropoda > Insecta > Trichoptera > Rhyacophilidae > Himalopsyche > Himalopsyche kuldschensis. The sequence goes on from JAHFWI010000045.1 coordinate 4,839,186, forward strand.
TCGAACATAAGATTTATTAAAAAAAAATTAAAAGTCCAGTTTCAGTTATTTTATAAAATACTAGTATTGCCACCTGGCGTCGCTCGGACTAAGCGACCAATAATTATTTAATGTTATATCATTCGACATAATTATATCACAAAATCTAACATCCAAAATAGAGTTAAAATAAAATCACAAACTTTATTTAATTTGATGACAGCCCCCATTCTCGCCCATTAAAATGTCCAAATTCAAGGAAAAAATCTAATTTGCTGTCAAAGAAATGTCAAATAATACCTTCACGTAAATAATAAACATTATTATATTGCAACTTGCAACAATGCAAAAGGGAATTACAGACCCACATACATACATACGCCGTTTCGGTTTTATATATAAGATTTGGCGCTGGGTGACCCATGAAATTTCAAAATTGGTCGTATTTAATATATTTGAAACATGTCGAAAACTAATTGTACATATTGTTAGAAGATCAGTTCACAATTGCACTCTTACAAGAGCTGTACTTGGTTGTAACATATTAATCACTAACACAGTTTAATGATTTCTTAGTATGAACTGTCTCACCCAATTTCATACATTCATTTGGAATACACATACAAAATGTGTGTAGTGCTTGATTACCTAGTAATAGGTTTTTCTGACAGATGATGTACATCGGGGATTCGGTAAATTATGGATATGTGGTCACGGGACAGAATTTTTGTGAAGATTTATGAAAAATAAGCACATTAAATGAAATGAATGTAAGGCTTACGATTTTTTTTGAAAATAATAGAAGATCCTAAAGAATACTTCGCAATAAGTATGAAATCGAGTTTTTTAATTTACAGGAGCTAAATGCAACCACAAACACACAAATGAAAATATTATACAGATAGAGACAGTCACATAAGTTTATTATTTGTTTAAAAAAAAAGAATAATTTTATTATAGGCATTAGCCTTAATATTAATTAAAAAACTGTTCTTTCAGAACTCATACAATAATCAGTAATATTCTTCAGATTTAATTATTTAGATTCCACATTTTATAAAAATCCACAAGAAGTCAAAGAGTAAAGTCAAAACATAAAATTATAAGCCAGTATGTATAAATTTTTTGAGCTTAGTTGGAGAGGATTGGGATTCTGTCCTGTGACCATATACCCATAATTTACCGGGGATTCTTAACCGCGTGCCCATTTGCGCCGGAGGAGTTATTTACGTGCGCCCGTCAAAAAATTAAAAAATATTTTTTAAAATTGCAAAAATATAAGCTTATCTATGTTATTTTTAATCTCTTTAATAATTACGCGAAATACATTAGCATGCCTCCATAGAAGGCATCAGCAATAATTACTGATAATGCTACAGCAATGGTCGGCTGTAATAATGGTTTCAATTCCCATTTTAAGAGAGATGAATCCTTCACATACTTTATGAACTATCATTGTATTATTCGTCAAGAAGCATTATGTGCCAAAATATTTTCCATTGAACATGGCATGAATTGTTCTGAAAATAATCAACAAAATTTGAACAAATTCTTTATTTCACAGAATTTTAAAAGCCCTTGTAGAAAAACTGATATACCTAACATTATTTTGTCAATGTAAAATGCTCTTAGTGAAATGCAATGTCAAAGATTACACACAATGTGCTTTTTTATTTCTAGGATTTTTTGTAATTGTAAATAAATGCATACATAATTTTCCGATTTAAAATAAATAATTTCATCACACAATATAATGAATATAAAGCATTTAAAAGTTCAAGGGAACAATAATAAAATGAAAACATACGTAAATATGTTCTACTAAAATCTTGTTTTTTAAAAATCCGGCTTGCGACCGTGACTCATCTCCAAATTTTCAAATGCGCCCGCCACTGTAATAAGGTTAAGAACCCCTGATGTACATGATGTGATATGCGGCAGATAAGATTTAAAAATAAAAAAACGTATAATTTGCTTATAAATATTTATTTATAATATTAAAAATATGATGCTTAGTATAATCAAAAAGAAAATGATTTAATACCTAAATTTATTACACTAAATTGGAATCCTCATGTGTCAGGCATATCTCCACCAGGGACAAGCTGAAAAAAAAAATTGTTTAGAAAGAGTTATATTGTTAAAGAATATAAAATTTACTAGCCGTCATATTTTGTTTGCAAAATTTTATATTCATTTTGATTACTGGTAACATTTGTAATTAAACTTTTTACAGTAGTACCATACAGTTGTCTATATCTTGTAAATTTACCATCGTTATGTTGTTGCCGTTAAGAAGTATCTGATCCAACTTGGTGACTCTTCTGCCTTCTGGAGTGGATTCATACTCCGTTACATCCTCAAGCAGCATATTTACGAAGTCATCAAAGCCAAGGAGCGTTCCGACCATCTCTTTTTCATTTTTCATGATGATGTGTATTCTAGAGCCGATACATTTGTCAACCAATTCTGCCGTAACAAAAACGAGAAATTAATCAAAACTTATTTAAAATAAGATACTCTTCCATTATCTTGACTTACCGTTTTCAAAAACCGTTTTATTACTTTCGCGCATGTTTTTCATAATTTCAACATAAGGAACGTTCAAATCTGTTCTATTTTTGAAATTCTAACCCAGTATAATTTCGTAGAATCAGAAAAGAAAAAATACTGTGATTTAAAACGAGATTGGAAAATTCTTTGAGATGACTATATTAAAGACCCCGATCCAGTTGTAAAAAAGTCTACGTACTTTCTCATCAAATAGTATCAATTAACAGTAATATTATGGTACTTAGTTCTTATTTGACAACTAACCTAAAGGAAGCAATGTGGACGGATTTGCCGGTGCCGTTGCTTGTGCCATTTTCAATGCTTATTTGATAATTAGACCTCCAGGATGACTGTCTATAGTTTTTTTAAATTCAAGTATTACTATTCGCTCGAAATTCAATATACTTTCAACTTCACAATGTTTCAAATTGGACCTTCAAAATATTTAAAATTCATTTGACAACCACCGCGTCTTTACGTTCACAATCACAATACCATATCCAATAGACTACTACCATAGCATTGTACCATAGACAACATCATACTACTACTATAGAATCTTAGCTATGAAACTATACTTTAATACAAAGTTATGACGATAGACAATGAACTACACAATAATATCGCTGGACAAAGTATAAATTTCTGCCATTATTATTTTCTTCGATAAATTTTACGATATCTACGATACAAAATATTAAGTGTTGTATTTAATTCTTTTTTGTGTATGCGCTCATGATTATATTCCAGGTGGCTGTAGGATCTGCGGATTTCTTCTTCAGCATTGTTTTTTTTGGTGGTATGTCAACAGAGTTGGCCATTTTCTGTTACTTTGGTGACAATATTATCTTTCAGGTAAATACTGTTATTGAATTGTTGTAAGTAATGAGAGTAATCCATTTGTTCACTTGGCCATTTTACCTTGCTGTCATAATTTGTCGAAACTAGTGATATAATTAATTATAGAAAACAATGAAGGCCTCAGAGATTTCATATTTATAATTCATCGATACATAGATTTGTCAAGCATGTGGTCAAAATCATTGTTTTCAGTCAATAAATATTGGGGCTACCATTTTTTTTTGCATCAACAACTCCTCTCATATAGTTCATAGTACAACCCCCCTCAACGATGTAATCCACATTTTCTCAATTTAAATTTGAAATAGAATTTGGACATGGGCTTTTGAGATCTCTTCTCAATTTTCAAATTCATCCAAGAATTTGAATTGTAGCCCATTTCGCTCTTGTGATGAAAAGTTATGTTACCACTGTCCAACTTTCTGTATTATGATATTGGTTATGTAAAGAACCAACCTAATAAACATTCATAATTCAAATACAGGAACTAACTACAGTGAGCATTAACCGCTTCAGTACCGTAAGACCACTGGTGTCCGCTGCGTACGAAATTCGCGAATATTGAACAATATATAAAAAAAATCTTCCTGTAAGAATTCTAATATTTTTCTTTTCATAACTAGTTACATCTATACTAAAGTGGTTAACTCAATAGCTCTAAAATATATAACTCTACTGACCGTAATAAATCTGAAAAGTTTTTTACAAAAGCTGCTTGTTACTCATTTACTAAACCACAAGAGATTAAGGACTGAATAATGGGGGGTGGGATAGGAATAATGGATAGCTTATCAATCTCGATCTGCATCTTGTAGGAGAGAATATCAGATATATGTACATGCTTTCGGAAAAAAATCAATAAATTTATTAAACGCTCTGGACTGGCCCATGAAAGCATCGGAACTGAAGCTATGGCTGACACTGGATCATGAACCAGACAAAGAAAAAGCTTGGTTTGTATAATTTGCGCGATAATGCCATCTTGCAGAGCTCTCTCCTATCTGAGGCAATTTATCATTGCCGATGGACAGCAAGCGATGTCTCCTTCAGAAGATATGTTTTGATTTTCATGGAGAGAACACAAGTCCCCATATCAGTATCTGCAGGAAAATTCTTTCAACTCTCACTGCAAACATTTGTCAATGTAAGTGTCAGAATTTGAATAATTATTAGCTATATAACCATCATCATTTAATTTACCATGTTGAAATTTATTTATATCATAGTATTTGGTATTGTGTGTAACGAAAAGCTCCAGATTACATGCATGTTTGGACAAGTTCAATAAATTTTAATTGATTCCATTATTTTTTCCAGGTTTTGAAGACTTCATACTCATATTATGCAGTTATGAAAGGGATTAGGTCAAAATAGTTTTGCATACCTAACATACATAAATGTTATAGAATTTTTAGACACTTTATAATATATTATATCCATGCACTGATGCAAATAAGTTAATAAATCATACTATATGTTTATTAATATGTAACGTTACGCATATTTTATTTGTAGAGTTTTCAATGTTAAATGTGTAGTAATTTTCTACATTATGTTTTGAGATGAGAAACATAATACAAATTTTATGCGTAAAATGGTAAGAAATTCGGAGATTTAAGGATAATTTAATATTTATTTAACATTAACATAGGTTCAGTATTATTAGATATACAGAGCTCATGGATTATTAATTCAATTAAGTCTGGCTTTACTGTACTGTACTGGCCGTTTATAATATTAACTGACCATTTATTTATTTAACTGACCAAAACTTGAATTAGTTACTGACTCATTAAATACATGCCATATTTAATTGAATACACATGAATAGGAAAATTAGGGGAAAAAGTGACGATATTAACCTTTTTTTAGTCGGAGTCGTGTTTTTGGTCAATGTCGGAGTCGTGGTTTTGGTAAATGCTGGAGTCGGAGTCGGATTTTTTTTCAACGACTCCTCAGCCCTGGTTTTTAGTAGTGGATGAGTATTGAAAAATATTTTGAAATCTTATTTATAAAACAAAGATTGATGTGTGTATTTCGCTTCTGATTGGCTGTTGTCAGCTTTGTCTCCGATTGGTTGCAGTAAAATATTTTTTTTCCATTTGATTCAAATAAATTTAGTAATAAGAACAAATGAATACATACTGACATACATTATGAGAATAGTTTGGAATTCGTTTTGAATTTTTATTGTAGAACTGTGATTGTATCAATATATATTACAAATACTGATCGAAGCCGGGTGGAACTAGTGTGTTAATAAAAAATTAATACAAACAAACAGTGATTCAATTAGATATTTTTAATATGTATGCTTAGGAATAATTATATAACAAATTTGTACATGTTGTCCAAAAGCTAAACGTGGAATATTTTATTGGAAAAATGCATGTGTAACACGTTAACCGACACTATATTACCATCTTTGGTTGATATAAAATATTTTAATTTCTATAGAACTCTGGTTAAAAAATCTACATGACCTAAATTCAATCTTACAATCTAAATGAGATTAGAGAATAAAGAAAGAATATGAGGTATACCAATTTTACAGCTATCCATGTGCACAAGCATTTTCTTGGAAGTTATGGCAAGTAATAAATAAAATAACTAACAACATATTAACACCCTCAGTGAAATCACTTTTGGTTATTTTGCAGGAGTGACAAAAAATATGATATAATATTCATAAGCTTTTCATCTTCAACCTGTTCTTTTATATTTATTGATAATTTTTCAAGCTTATATTTTACTTTTGTGCAGTCTGAAAAAATCTAGTTAATTTGTAGTTTATTGTAATATGTAGTTGATAATATTGTTAAGCAATACGAAAAATTTAATTAAGGTAATATTAAGGCTTCATTGATAGTAATATGCCTTTTGCCATTGGCTGCCCTTTTACTTAGATAACACAGCAAAATTGAATACACATATTTCTTCAGTTTTTCTCATTTATATTACATATCTGACAAATCTATACGTCACTTCTCCTCTAGAAACACAACGCAAGTGAGGATTGTTGAAAATGACGGAATTGAACAATGACGCATCTGTCTTTGTCAATGTTGTATTGGATGAATCAACCTTTTTGATAAATTTTCTGATAATATTACAATATAAATATTTGTTTTAGCTCGAGGTTTTACAAAATCAGATCAAGACAGGAACCTCATTGAACAGAGTAACCAATCATAATTAAGACAATGAATTACAATAATACATACAGTCGGTAATGATGCAGCTATGATATAATCTTACAAGTAGTGTGGATTACAAATATAATCAAATAAGTGCCAAACAATTTTTGATGCCATAAAAGTATTTTACGGGGAAAAATTATTCAATGGTATAAATAACCCATTTTTTTCTCTTCTTTAAATCTGATTATATTATAATTTTCATACAGTGATCAACACTACCAAACTTGCTCAATAATTTGAACAATTCTGAATATAAGTACGTACACTACAACGGTTTGTGTATTTTGAACATTCGCACACTTAAGTCAGTAGCTAATTTACATTTAGAATACAAATGATTTTTTACACTGTAATCATTTGTCAATAATGATGAATGGTAGGTTTATTAGAACGAATTGAAGAATGCACATGTCTGTTAAATGCTATCAGGTTTTTCAACTTCCACAAAGTTATCACCAAATCCACCTGAAAGTGGAAAAGTATGCTTTGAAATATAAACATTATTGATTAGTTTGATATTAACCCATTTGCTGCTAAATAGCCTACGAGTAAATTGATATTGCACTAAAACCGACTAAGGCATCGATTAAGATGACAAATAATTCTGTATCGAGGATTTAAAGCTCACAGGAAAATGATACTATTTTGCGAAAGCTGCAATTGCAACAGACAGGGAAAGAAGCCTAGCGCAAAATGTAAGCCCAGTCTGTAAAGAAGCATTATCAGGACTGAAGTATGTAGAATAATTCACAATAGTTGGTGCCATCTATAACTCGACTATTGATAATGAAATATACTCAAAAGTAAATAAAATGAATAAGGATATGTGTAGTGTTTTTTTTTATGTAATAAGGTATGATAAAGATCGGGTACTTTAGTTATAAACTTATAGAGGTATTTGAATACCGGCTGTTCTTTCTTTTTTTAATGCAGATTCAGACTTCTGTAACATGCTTTATTTTTCACATTTTAACATTTTCAGAATATCTTCACGAGTCACGGTCAGTACATTGATTCGGTAGGGTTTTCAAATCACGTCCCCCTTTTTAAGAAAACCATGTAGATTATGACATCCTTCCATATTCTAATGAATGAGTTTTTTTTATGTACTACAGTTACATTTAACTTTAGAAGTACATCAAAGTAAACTATTATTACAATTCTATATATGGGTAATTAAAACCATACTCACTTTCAAAATTGTCCCTTGATATAATTTATCAATAAAAATGCGTTTAGAAAAAAGCATCAATATGTATTTGAATTACACCACAAAAAGGTTATTATTCTCCACTTTCACTGGAATATTGTTTTTCACTGTTTATTTGGGTTTGGCATTTCACCAAACAGACAAAGGTGCCTCACTTTGTCCACTCATTCACGGTTCTCCACAATAACACAGTCACTTTATTTCACTCACGTAGGGTTCTTGGCGGAATAATATTTGACGTGTTTTTTTCTATATCAAATCACCTTGGGCATTTCCACCTTGACTGGGCTCTGCTCCGATTCTAATTCCGTCGGGGTTTCTTCCGAATCAGACTCATGTTTCTGGAAAACGAAAATAAAATTGTTTCAATTTAATTTTACAAGAAAGTAAATATTTATCAATTGTCTCCACTGCCAAAGATTCAATCATAAATAAATGAATATAAAGCTGTGTGCTTATCCCCTATCGTTCAATCTTAGCGATATATAAATTTAACTAAACATCATGCAAATGAATGCATAAAAGGAATACAACTGAGATAGGTTCTGAAAATCATATAAAAAGAATGTATATCTCTGTATCAGCATTAAATGTAAATTAAATAGATTCTGGTGGATGTTATAGAGTTTCGGTTAAATTTTTTACAGTTGTAAGACAATACATGTAAATAATGTTTAGTTACACAGAAAAATATTCAGTTTTTATTACCTCATCATTTAATTTTTTTTAAAGACCAGTATTAGAAAACTGGTGAATGTGTAAACCAATAAAATGTAACATTGAAATGAATCAACAGTTTGAGGACTATTTATCAGCTCATAATAATTTAAATATCAAAACTACCTTAAGGGTGTACACCTGGTAAGCCGGTATATCCGCATGGAATGAACAAGTCGCTGTTGGATGAAGGGCGGCGGTAGGTTCTTGGCAAGAGATTCCTGCACGCTGCGCACCGCACGCTCTGAACAACACCTGAAAGGCATACAAAGTAAATGTAAAACGTGATCTGACGTAATATGAGGCATGGAATTGATTTGAATAGTGATCAGAAATAAGGTTCACCTGGTGCCTGTCATTGAGAATATGTTTGGGGCAGTGTCTGGCGGACGGTACGGCCCCGTTGATACACTTAACGCCCCCTTCTGTGAAACAACATCGGCTGCCTGATGCGGTTCCCCGAAGTGACGCTGGTCCCTCCGTTATCTGCAAATAAAATCATCAAATCTTATCTATATAGCGCACGCAAACAAACGTATGAATCAAAGACAGATTTCAATAAGCAAGATAGTACCAACCTTGGCTCGTTTGTCATGGAGTTTCCTATGTAATACTGCATCGACACCGTGCCGTTTCCTGTATGAGGACATGGCTTTCAGTTTTGCCATCTGCACACGTTCTTCTGCTCCCAGCGCACCTTGCACATATATGCTACCTGAAATATAAATTCAATCTACATATAGAAACAGTTTTCATACATCAACAAGAAATGTGTATGAAGTAACTTAACAATTATTTGATTTAGATGTGTAAAGCAAACTAACACCGTGTCTCTCGTTCCGATTTGAGAGATTCTAAATAAGTCCGCCTTGCCTCTTTCAGTTTAAACGAAAGTAACGACAATTGCTCAAGGTAGAGGGCCTGAAGCCGTCGAAGTATTGTGCCTGTCTCCCGTACAGCCTCCTCGGAAGTGTAGATTCCGGCAAACCTAGAAATAAAAAATTATATTTATTTTTTATCAATATCTTGGGTATTCTAGTAAAAAGTTTGTAAATGACTATGTCCACCTCCCTAGGTAATGCATTGATCAGCGAGCTGAGAAAAATTACCTCAACGGTTTGGTATCGAGTAAAGTATCTTCGGCTCCAGAAGAATCTTCGTCGGCTCCTCCACCTCGACAAAGGTTTTCCATATCATCTTCGCTTTCGCTAGAACTTGTCCAGCAGTCTAAAAGATTTGGTCCAATATTTGCATTAACATTGCGGGCGTCCACTTGCTCTATAAAAGTTAAAACAATCATAGTGTCAAAATAAAAAAAAAACAAGAGGCTAAACAATTATATAAGAGCTAGTAATGTATGCAATGGAAAATTTCTAATGATTTTCTTGGAGTAAGAAGGGAATTGGCTGAGAGAACTATACTAGAGGAATTGAGACTTGCTATTAAAAGTGTATCCTGAGCACAGGTACAAGTTTCTTATAAAGATATATTTATAAGTGACTTACTAAATGGATCAGGGGCTTGCACTGCTGGCAAATCATATGGATCAGATGCTTCGCTCACGACTGACACTTGGGATGCGCATGATTCGGTACGCACCCTTTCTGGACTGTAAAAAAGTAAGTCAACGATAAATCAACAAATTTCAGGAATAGTGTTTCTTTAACCATATTGATGCAATCACCTTTATTGCTGTCATAAAACAAATATATTTTTGTTTATACGTAAAGTAAGGGCCGTTTTAAAACGTACAACTGATTTGAATGCAGAAGGACTCAGATATATTACATTGCAATAATATCGCTCACTTGTATTTCAGTAGTGTCCCCAGATAATTAAAATGACCACAACACTTAAGGTGTTCGTCAATTCTGTTATTATAAACAATTCAAGTTTTTGGAGTATGCAAAAACATGATATACTCACATGACATGGTGTGTGAGAGAAAGCAAACAAGTCTCAGATGAGGGTCTCGGTGTTGGTTTGGAAAGCGATCGAGCCCGTAAACCCATTGCTGTTCGGGCATGCTCAAAGCAAAATCTGTAAAACAAAAAACGCTCATGTAATTAAAAATATCAAAGAATATCATGTAACATTGAATTGAAAACAAAGTAAACATTTTAAAGTATGTTAATCATTGACCAGCCTTTATTGAAAGGATTACGGGTCGTCTTAGCTGGGCGAATCTGAAGTGTCATGTAATTAAAAATATGAACGGTCCAAGCTCACCAGAGCGTTAATTGTCTGGCCGAGCGATGGCACATAAGACCTTTGATCAACTACGTTTTAAATTGACTGATTTAATCATTGACCAGCCTTTAAAGACAGGGTTATACAAAAATGTTTTATAAAATGAATACAAATTAGGGATTTTTTTCCCCTAACATTTATGATACAATGCCTAACACAAAACAGTATTTCTTTTCAAATATAAAAAGAGCAACCTGAAAACCTGAGGTCAATTAAATATGTTCAGTGGCATTTTCAGGAATTGTAAACAAGGTAAATTTTTAAAACTTAATATTGTATCGTTAATGTTTTAGAGTTTCTGCGTGGCCCTTTTCAGCCCAGATATGATACATGAGTAATGAAATGTGGAAAAAGTTTCAAAATATGAAATGCTGGTTGGCAATAACTTGATCATTGCAATAAGATAAAATACGAGTAAATGAAGTGGAGAGCATTTTTGTCTTCACACCATCATGAAAGAAAGATATGTAGGCTATATTAAAAAGGCGTGCATTCATTGATAGTAATTATTCAACAATGAAGCTTGGGTTTATTTTTCCCTTTCAATTTCAAGGTGGTAATTTAACAACATATCCTTACCCTGCATCTCTCTTATTATTGGATACCGGTGCAGGCTGATCACATCTGTGCACGCCGTTAAACCGACACCTTCGGTACGGTGCAGTCGGTTCATCCAAGATATGCTGGCTGCAACGCGTGTAGCTTTCCAGCCGTGGTAAATGGCACGTATACCGCTTGTGACCGCACGCTTTGGTACGTTTTTCTATTTCAACGTGGATCTGAAATGATATAATCGAGAAGGTGAAACTCAAGTATTGGTCACTTTAGCCGAACTGCCGAATTTAATCATCGTTTTAAGGATCGAATTGGGTGGGTGGGAATCTTAGACATCACAACGTCCATAACTGTTAGCACTAACCTAACCCAAGCCAGGGATTTTGACCACTCGGTTTGAGAGTTGGAATTTTGATAGCAATAATAATTTCACTTAACTTAATGATCAGTTTCACTATGAAATCTTCAATCAACACAAGAATCTTTAAAAGCAACATTCATGGCACATACTATTTTTAACTTTATAACTCATTGACTGGTAGCGTCTCAGATGTTGAGACACCTGATTGAGGTGTGTTGAAAAAAGATATGATGAAAAATAAATAGTTACCAATGTTAAAATTATCACTGACAGGCTATTTTTTTTATTCAAATATGTTTGCATTATTTGGGGTGTATAAGTACATGAGTGTATTTAGTACAAACACTGATGAATTAACTTTTGAAATCATAGTTGTTGAAATATTCGTAAATCGGTTTTATGCTTCAAGTTTTTCTACAAGAACTGCTTGTCACTCAGATGCTTGAACTTATTTTCCCAAAGTGAATAGAAAGGGTGGGACTAGGACTGGACTAATGGTTAGCCAATCCAATCTCAATACCGTTTATAGGACAATACAGACATCCAACAACATTAAAACTAGACCAAGAGGGTTTACAAACTTTTACAATAATTGTTTATTTTAATATTTTACGAAATTTTAATCAATGATTTGAAAATATTTTCAAATTGAAAATTACATAATTAATAATGTTCTTATATATTTTCCACTATATTTCAGTTGCATTAGCATAATTTAAGTTTCTAATTTTGGTGTTAGATATGGCAATATAGATAACGATATTCCTCTGTATTAAGCTATGTAATAAAATAATAATTACCTGTAATCTGAGTTCATCATCAGCCGATAATTGGCGAGAACTTGCTGGGCATACACTGGGACGTTTTTTTGGGACAAGCTTTCCCTTTTCTCTTCCCGCCATCATTTTTTCAGTCATTTTTATAATATGGTACACTTAATTACAACTCACATCAGGTTAAATTATTTGTCACTATTGTTTAAAAATAAATGTACTTGTATTGATGAAGGATCACCAAATTTGTTGGCGTCTATCTGAAAAAATAATAATTTGAAGTGTAATGAAGGATAGCGTAAATTCAAATTTGGCGCCACAACAACAGATGACTGTATTATTTATTTAAATGGTTTAATCGCAAATAATAAATGATTAATTATGTACAGAACGTTATTTTAAATAAAACCGATATTTAAGGGCGTATTTTAGTATTCCGAATGCGTATAATAAGAAACTGACGTAATAAAGAGAAATTGTTTCAAATTCTATTCGCACTAATTCGTATACAGTGGTGAGTCGGCCATTTTCGGAAGAATAACATCAATTCTGAGGTGCGTGACTTTAAACTTTTAATTTTGTGCAATTAATACAGCAAATCGTTTTAAAAATATCATAATAATATGCATCGAGTGTTTATTAACATAGTGGTGTAATTTTAATGAGTGCCTCCTACCTGTAATTATTGCAGATTGCCGTTTTACATCCAGAGAGCTCACCACGGGATCACTGAAAATTTAGCAATGGCGTGGTGAAAATCGACCTTGCATACAATAAAAGTGATATAAATCATTGAGTGAAAATTGACATACCACATTTACTAAAAATCATTATTATTTATTTAAAAATTATCTGAAATAATAACGCGCGATGTCGCTAAAGCAAACGTTTATATAAATTAAATTAAATTTTCAAATGTTCACGCCGTGTATTTCCGGCGGCCGCTTCAATAGCGTTGTCCCGTTCTCACGCGCGAGCTCGAACGGGGCGCATCAACCGCTAACTAGCGGGCAGTCAGGGAAGCTCCAGTTCAATGGCTGGTCAGGAAAAATGGTATTTTACACGGGAACAACTAGTGAATTCTCCAAGCAGAAGATGTGGATTAGATGGAGATAAAGAATTAGCTTATCGGCAGCAGGCGGCGAATTTAATACAGGACATGGGACAGCGGCTGCAAGTGTATCCTTTTTCAATGTTTTGTAACCTGACTGACGTCGACGTGCTGATTTGTTTTTGTGAATGATGCTATTTTAAACACTGTTTTCTGAGAATTTACCAATTGGATGTCTATCTGATTGATGATTCATCATAATTTGTGCGAACTATGAAATTTCTTTGTCGTTGAGTCTTTCTTTTATGTCAAAAAGTGATTGTTATGTGACCCTCAACTGAGCTAGCATTGACAACTTCCCGGTGTATCGTAAAAGAATGGCCTGGTAAGGTTAGGATTTCTTGTCAAGCGTGTGCCGTCTGTCGCATTTGATAACATTAAATCAGAATCTGACACTCTACAGCGTTTCTGATACTATCCTCCCTACAGAAAGTGCATATTTGACAAATTTTAATTCAGTAAAATGTAGGTCACAGATATAAAATGTCAAAATTCTAATTGTTATATCATTTCGTATGTCCGACAGGGAAAGCCTTTTCGCAACGACCTATCTTTAAAAATTACCTACAAACTTTCACCTTGTCGCAACTTATCGAAAGCGCGAAATATTCAACCACGAGCGATTTATTTTATTGGTTTCAATTGTGATAAGTCAAAATAGCTAAACGAACGCCTGGATGTGTACATAATATCCCGTTAAATGGCTTGCAAATACGTGATTTGTTTGCCTGCCGAATTTCGCAGTATTTTTAATCGCTAATCACTATCAAAACATAACGCTTTATGTCGTATTTGGTAAATTTTACTCCCCCGTCATTTTAAATGTTTACTGGCGTCTGTCAGAGACATGCTTATTTTTTGTTTTTGACAATTTCGTTCCAAATTAGAATTCGTTGTTTTTACATTCCAAAACAATCTTAGAACAGTCAGACAACTTTAGATTGTTATTGAATTATATCAATAAACACATTCTTCACAAATATTGATGTTTGTTAAATTATCATAATTTCTTCTTGCGTTACCAAAATCGTAATTCATTGAATTGCAGTGAATGTTTAATTTGGTTTATTGATTTATGCACTGAATCTTTTTTTGAAAATTAAGTTGGTATAAAATCAATTTAAATCGAACGGAATGTCAGTTTTGAACAGGCTTAAATAAATGAATGTGGGACTGCGATAAACAAAAGAAAATCTTTGAAAAAGTTCTGGCAGCCCACTGGTCTATATATTTTTATATTTATTTGGGATGGCATAGAATGGATTGGAGTTTAGTCAAAACATTAAATTGAGATATATATGTACTTTATCTAACAGAGATTTATAGTTATTGCTTATCATGACTTGTTTCGGCTTTGTAACTCAGAGGTGGGAAACCTTTTAACATTTCAAGACTATTCAAGAACTTAAATAAAAAAATATATTCTTGTGTCTCACATTTAAGTTTCAATTATCCATTTGGTTTCACCTTACCTTGCTGTTTTCTCAATATTATTGTGGTGGTTTCATCACTGCGTTGAATGTTGTGTTTACTATTGAAAACTGTTGAATCTGTTGCATTGCATCAATGTCAAATCAGCCAAAGGTCAATAATAGAAATCATACAGTGCATGTGCTAATAGAAGAGAAGTGCACAGTGGCGGATTAAGCACCTACTTAATCAAGTACTTACTTAATCAAGTACTTACTTAATCAAGTACCGTAAAGCGGGATGAATAGAGACACTTTTTTACCCTTCACGACTATGTATCTTCATACCTGCGCCACATAATTCCACTATGAATGGCTTGAAACTTGTTTCTATGGTCCTACTACACATTCATGACATTATTTTTCAAATATTCACTATCGTTATTAAGACACAGTAAATTTTGTTCGATGTCTCTATTCACATTGAATCTGGGTGAATAGAGACGAGATAGGGTAATTCGAGACTTGGCAGGCGAATAGAGACAAAAATACAAATTGTAATGATTGGAATATATGAACCTCTATTATATACGAGTCTCTATTCATTCCGTTTTACTTATTAACCAATAAAAACATGATTGATTTTAATTTTCGTGCAATAAAAGAAAAGTTTATAAGGGGACAAAAAGTATGGATGCACAGACATCGAACTTAAACACGTTTGTTTCAATTTTGGCCACTTATTTAGTTGGTTTGGTTTTGTCATTCGAGAGATAGTATTATAGTCATCTTATATATAAAACCGAAACGGCGTATGTATGTACGTGGGTCTGTAATTCCCTTTTGCATTGTTGTTGCAAGTTGCAATATAAAAA